>OY747709.1:32719899-33319899 GCA_963556495.2 Valencia hispanica
GTGTTGTGCCCCTATCCACGACCATTTCCAGTGATATCAGGTCAAGGACGTAATAAACGCTTCCTTGTCGTGACGCGGCCTGAACGAGCCGAGGGGCTGTTGCTGATGCTGTGCGCGCATCGCATTGGGAACTCCCCTCAGCCAATCAGATCGACCGGCCGGCGCCGCGAGGAGGCGGGGGGCAGAGCGTCCGTCACAGCTAACGGACCGTCGAGTCGAGCGGATCATATTCTCCGAGCCGTCGAACCGCGGCACGTCGCAGAGCAGGGATCATGGACTTCTAACCGAGCTGCTGAATCAAACAATTATACAAATCTCTCCCCCTAAGGCGTAGTATCATTTTTCATTTAAGGGGTTATCCATGAGATTCTTCAGGCTTACCTTTAAGTGCTTCGTCGACTGCTTTTGAATCTCCTCCTTGTCAACGGCTCAACTGACCGCGGCGCTTTGTGGCATTTCTTCCATCTCTTTCGGCTGAGCTGAGGGGTTCCAACCTGTGATTCTACACATGAAAAAAAACTGAAATTTTTTATTCTCTCACAAAGAAGAAATAAACTCCGATAACAACAAGAACAATCGGAGCAGTGTAGCCTACATTGTGGCTACATCTCTCTGTCTCCCCCTCTGAGCCAGCCGGGTACATTTTTTTTTTTAAAAACAGATTATCTAAAAACTTTAAAAGCTTCCCTCTGCCATAACCAAATACAACCAGCTTATTATCTTCACCTAATATGTCACCTGAGTTGGAAGAGAACAGCCAAGGTAAGTGTTGCATGAAAATGTTCTTTATTTATTTTAACTTTACAGCTGATTAAACATTTAACATCCACACTAACTAACACATTTAGATAAATGAATGCGCCTGAGTCACCTCTATTCACCGGGGATCAGACACAGTTGCACTCCACCAGCTTCTGCCTTTATTGCTTAATACATCATGAGATATGACAATAAACATGGCACATACAGACTGGAGTCACACTGAAAGCCAAACAATTGCCCTCTGAAAAGAGAGCAAACTGAATCCCCAAAGAAAATCCTCAGCTTGGTGAAGCTTATCCTGCTTTTATGCTCCAGCCCTCTCAAAATAGTATCCCCCCCCCCCCCCCCCCCCCCCAACCCTAATCTTTTAATAAACTATTGTGTGTCATTATATTTCCCACCTGGGCTATTGATCTGTTTTAATCAACAAACAATACGCCACGCAACGTTTCCTCACATGAAGGATCTCAAACCAAAGGCATCTTCTTTCTACATCGATGCCTAAATCATTTCTCCCAGTCTACCTCCCCTCCTCCTCATCTGTTCACACACACCCTTTAAACTGCTCCAATCTGGATTCATCTGCCCCGCTTTGCATCCATCTCAGGGCTTCATATCGCAGAACGCCACCGACGAGATGACGTGGCCTCACCCTTACCTAGTGGCTTATGTAAAACGGAGGAAACGAAAGCTTTCCGAGTAAAAGAGGAGCTGCACCAATGTGGCTCGGCTGGGTCTGTGTGCTGCAGCACGCCAGTCGCGCCGCTTGTGATACGCAGACAGAGAAAATGAACATCGGGGGAGGGATCAGTGATCACAGCGCGAGTAGCTTCAAAATATAAAACAGCACTCTAGAAGAAGGCATGTGTTGACATGTGATATTGATGTTTTGCTGTTTACTGATGGTAAGGGGGATTTTTTTTTTGCAATGAATGGGAAGCAAACTTTAGTTTTCATTCATCGTATGTCTGGTCTGAGAGACTGTGGTTCGTCAGTGATGACGTAGAATGTGTCACACTCTTCTTTGCCCTTTTCCTTTAGATTCGTCCATTCATTGTTTCACCTCACTCCTTCTCCCCTGCTTTGTCATCTGACCCCTCTCTCTGTGTTCAGATGAAATCAGTGTCTCCCAGATGGAGGCAGGGGCCCTGTCCGAGGAGGAGGGCGGGGGGTCAGCTCGACCCCTGGTGCCGGTGCTTGGTTCCGACCCAGGGTGTGGAGAGGGTGGAGGCGCTGGCCCACCGCAGACCCAGGACGGGGCCACAGCAGGGACCGGGAACGGGGCCGTGGCGGGACAGGAAGTGGAGCGAGAAACCTGGACCAGACAGATGGACTTCATCATGTCCTGCGTGGGATTCGCTGTCGGCTTGGGTAACGTGTGGCGGTTCCCTTACCTCTGCTACAAGAATGGAGGAGGTGAGCTTTAAAGGCGCCGCATGTCTCTGTTTTAAATGCACACAAACATGCACACTGAAAAAAACAGACATGATGAGACTTTCCTGAATATGTCTGACACCCAGGGCTGATTTTCAGAAACTACAAAGAAGTTTGATGTTCACAGAAACAGGATAATGTACTTAGGATTTTAGGACTCAGGAAATTGATCAATTAGATTAGCCTAAAGACAAATTCTCCCTTAACAATAGCCCTTCAAAAAAGATGTTAAAAAATCGGAATTTGGTATCGACCAGTGAAAACCTGATCAGTGCATTTCTAATTTGAATTTATTTGAAGGACAAGTATATCCACGTATGATTGCTCACATTTCTCCAACAGAAACCATTTAAAGCAGAAAATCAGGCGACTGAATGAGGTAGCTGTCAGAGTATTTTATTAAAGTACTGATTCTGTGTTAACTTCCCCCATTATTACCATGACATGTTGAAAGTTCTCGCCCACACAGATCTGTATAGTATTAAAAAACATTGAGTATAAAATGCAGACCTGTTACTAGAGTAGAAACTTTGTGTGGAAATTTTTTTTTATCATATTCGTTGATAGTTTCACTTTTATGTATATCGTGTTGCTGTTGTTGATGATGTATTGGTTTTTAGAACAGATAAATAGACTTTAATGCAATGAATACACAAAGGCATTCAAAGAGAAGATTAGTTTAAAATCAGACTATTACCTAGGGGGGGGTGTGTGCGTGCAGTTCATGGTAGAAAAACATCCACAGTGAAGCAAGTAAAGCAAATAAAACTTACATTGATTGAAGATAGTCATGTTTTAGTTAACACATCGAGCTTGGTGTTGTATATGAAAAATGCAGCCCTTGCATTTACCCAGCTGACTTAGCAGTTTCTGCCACCTGTGTTTTGCTAATGAGAATCAACTCCTCAGTGCAATTAACACAGCTCCTGATGAGGCTCGTCATCATCTGATCTGCATGTCTTTCTGCAGAGCCCAACATCAGTTTGTAAAAGCATTTGAATGAAGGGTGGAGGATTCCACAGTCATGGTAAAAAAAAGAAAGAGAAGGAAAGCCTTTGAGTTGTAGTGCTTTGCATATTTCCGATATCTCTTGGATATTTGGGTTGTGATTGGCTTTTAACAGAAAAAGTAGTTTAGCTTTATCTTTCTTTAATCAGTAATGATATGGTGAAATCTGTGGTATGTCCAGTGTACACTTGAGGTTACATTTTATGAGCCTCTAAACAGTAGGTCATGTATTTAAGACTCTAAAAATGAACGAGACACCATTCTATTCATTCAGTTTCTTTTTTACCACGACTGTACACACAGAGTGATTCAAATATCTTTGTTTTGGTGGATGCTCTGCTGGTTGGTGCAGCCTTGTCGGATCATCGGGTTTGTCATCTGTTTCAGTTTAAAGAATTTGGAGATCCATCCGCCTGACTTCTTGTCTGTCTATGTGTGTGTGTGTGTCTGTGTGTGTGTGTCCCATCCCCAACGGTCTGCTTTGTGCTGGCGAGGAACTCTGACATGAACAAAGAAGGAATTGAAGTCAGCCCTTGAACGCTCACCTAATCTACTAAATAAATAAACAAATATTGACCTCGTCAACACATTTTATAATGGAGTTAAATCCAAAGTTATTCACACCGCTGGCAGATTTACATTTGAAGATTTATTTTATTTTACCAACATGTTTCTTCTGGATGGAAAATATATTAATGTTTTAAAGCAGCCCAGCTAGAATCCTGACTTGAATCTAATAGAGAATCTGTGGAAGGAGCTAAAGATTAGAGTGATGACAAGGACGGCTTCCAGCCCCAAAGACTTGGAGGTCATCACCAAAGATAAATCATTAAAAATACCAGTGGAAACACTCCAAAAGCTGGTCACCAAATATATTTGCTGTAATACAGATAAAGATTGTTTAAACTGATTATTGAGAAGGGTATAAAAAACATTGCAAAATTCTTTTCTTTTTTTCCACGATTGATGCAACTTTTGCTGGATGCATGTCTCATTTCCTGTCAGAAACAAACTTCTGGGGTGAATGAAAATAATTTCAAATCTAAATCTACCGTGGGGATGAATAAAGTGTTCTTCCAATGACTTTTTAATGACAATATACAGGCAAAATCAGATATTTGTACACACTGTATAAAAGACCGTACCATATTTTTGTATCTCTCTTAAATCAGACTAAATCATATTTGTTTTAGGTTCTTTTGTGATTAAATGGTTATTCCTTTTACCGCAATGCCAGAATTAATAGAGAAATAACATTTGTTTTTATTATTTTAGTCCAGGAGTTGCATTTCTCGAATATTTTCCATATCTGACCAGTTTTTGGGAGTTTTTTCTTTTAAACAGTCACGGAAATTTCTGCAGGCCGTACATCATTTTGATAGATTGCAATTCACACCCCTGACCACTTGTTGCAGACACAGACTTTTTCAACTTTATGCACAGAGTTCATGTAACTAACCATGCAAATAATTATTCCTATAAGAGCATCATCTCAGACCTGGAGAGGGAACCCAAACAATCTCTCTAACCGGGAGCTGATGCTAGGGGTGCATCGATCCCACTTTTTCAGTCCCGATACGATGCCTGGGCTTTGTGTATCTGTCGATACCTGATACCGATCCGATACTATTGTTGAGTTAATAATAAACTGTATACCCTCCACCTTATACCTTATCTGAAGAGACTAAAGGTACCAGACTTTACTAACTAGTGTTAGTAAAGTCTGTTAGTTAGTGGTAGTGTTGTACTATGCAGTAATACCACCGCCCCTCAAAACATTTACTTTGCAGACATTGCAAACAGCCGACGAACTAGTTGGAGTGGCAAGCGTGAAATATCTCCACACATCCGACCCTCTGACTCGCTCCATGTTGCTTCTAGCATGCGACACACGTGAAGCTGACGCATGAAATACGTTTTGCTGCAATCAAAAAACTAACAAAAACCTGGATCGGCCAGTGGATCTGTTCATTTTTCCGATCCCCAATCCAGCTATTTTGTTAGTATCGCGGCCGATATCCAATCCTGATATCGGATCGGTGCACCCCTAGCTGGTGGTGCACTGAAGAGTTACGGAGGCTTCGGCGCTCCTCTGTGACTGAACCGGAAACAGACCGGCGGTGAAATATTGTTGCAGCTTAACCACTGATGCAGAAGGAGTGCATGCTGGGATTTCTTCTTACTGAAGCGATCACAAAAGCTGCCATTCAGAGAGTCTTGCCGAATTTTGATCACTTCAATTAGAGAAATGTTCCCTGATTTCAAAACTGTCCTGTTTCCAGTGTGGCAACAGAGGTCGGATTCGGCCTCCATTACACACAGGTGCAGTGCTTTCAGGCCGCAGCAGGTGAAATGTTCATAATTAATACATGTAGCCTGTTAATCTGCACAATGTGGATTCTCTGTTCAGTTTGTTCAGACTGAATATTGATTAAAATTAACGAAATTGAAATACTACTGAATAGGCCAATATTAGCATTTTTAAAATTGAATGGTAAAAATAGATCGACTGGATTCTTCTGACCCCGTCAGTAAAAATGACAGACAACGAAAAATTCTGGCGTGTCCTCTGTTTTAGTCAGAGGTTTAGATACACTTAAAGGTAATATATGCCATTCAACAATTTGAGAACTCCCAGATGATTACGTCGTGGCGTGCTAAACCTCCTAATCTACACCAGTTAAATCAAATGGATGCCCACCTGCGGATGTATTTTAAGGCTCCATCTCAAACACTGGTTGTTTGACATCATGGCAAAATCTACAAAAATCACGCAAGATATCAGGGTGAGAATTGTGGACCTTTCAAACTTTGGTCGATCCTTGAGTACAATTTCCGGATGCTTGTTGGTGCCATGTTCATCTGTTCAAACAATAATACGCTAGTGTAAACAGCATGTGAAGGTCCAGCTACTATATATTTGTTTTTAAAGACATGTCTACCTAGGTCTAAAATAAAGAAAAAGTAAAGGTTTAGTCTGATTTAGGTCGAGAGTAAGGAGAAAAAGTGTATATGGGTTTTTTATAATATGTATGTAAATATCTGCTTTCAACTGTGAATTGTATTTTCATTGATTAGAAGTTTGACTGAGAGAGTTTTTTTCTCCAAGTGCGCTTCACACAGTGCCGATACTGTATTGCCAGCAGCTGTATTACTGTAAGGGCATGTCTGGAGAGGCCTGCGTGCCTGTGAACACGTAGCTCAAAGCTCTGCCTCGCCACGTGATTCTTTATTTTTTATAGCCAGTCGCTGCTTAACAGTCGGACTTAGAACAAATAGTCCTGCTGCATTTGTTCTGCTCTCGTTTGCCTATGAGGCCTTCGACCTGCATTATGTCAGGTTGGTAAAGTATGTCACCTTGCCCAAGAGTTACCTCACATGACTGTGACTTTTGCCCTTGATTCTTTCTTATCACCGCCCTACCCACTTTTCAGTTGCTTTTTTATGATGCATTTCATTGAATTAAATCTGAATGTGTGATAGCCCAGCCCTTCCTCGTTTATGTGTGTGTGTGTCTTGTGACCAGACGCTCTGATACCCACCTACTGGTATCATATAACAATAGGCTGCCTCACACAGTCCACCTACTGCGTGCCTGTCCTGCAGTCCTGATGCGTACTGAGGTTTTTTTCTCTCCCAGTCGGCTCCTGTCCTGATACGGAAGCATATGGATATGTTACACAATAACCCTTCTGTGATGGTGCCCATCCATTCGCCCTCTCGGCTTCAGCACGTTCTCATCCGCTTCAGTCCCTACGCCCTTGATCAACTCAGCGTACGTTTTGTTACAAAGCAATGGTATCCTGCACCACCTGCTTGTAAAGGAAGCAAACAGGCCTGAAACAGTGAAAGACTAACATACTGTAAAATTATGTAAGTAAATCCCTTACAAATCAGATGTTTGTCTGTAAATCAGCCAATGTGTTTCGCCCTTTTAGGATTACAGAGGATTTATTTAAGATCGTCAGAGGCTTGTTCCTTGATAATTTGACCAATATGTTGAGATATATCAGTGCAGGCCTCTGTCCTCTTCTCGCTTTCTCTCTCCCAACCCTTTTCTTCATTTGACTCGCCAATGTTTCCTTATATGGCTAAAGCCCTCTTCCTTCAGAGAAACGGCGTAAAGAAACAGGAGCCGAATGAGGCGAAAGCTGTCAAGTGGCAGCACGAATGCAGAGCCCACAAAGTCATTGCCTCAGTGTGTGATTTTTTTATTATTTTTTTGGTTGCTCTTTGTCAGAGCTCCACAGCGCTGTCCCAGTTCTCTGCCTGCCTCTCATGTAATCTATCCATCTTTCCCTCCTTTCTTCTCGGCCCCTTTCTGCCCTGCATCATCGGCGTCATGTGACTCCCTCCCATCTGCGCACCATGTTGGCATCGCTCAGCTCTGTTATTAACAAAACCAAGTGGTTGAAATTCCATTCAGTGATTTGAATTGCTCAAGACAGATTTCTGTGGCGTTTTTTTTCCCTCTGCCGATCAGCTCAAACTTGTGGTGTAGTGTAAGAATCCAAAAGAAGGATTAGAACAACACAGAAACCCATTAGCACAACCAAGTTCTACATGTTTCTGCTTCCTGTATATTTTCCTTGCGTTGTCTCCTTTTTCTTGCCTTGTCACCTTGCGGCTTACAAGTTGAAGTCTGACACTGTACTCTGCTAATTGTGTCCCAGCACTTGTAAAAAGGGAGACTCTGGTTATCTCACACAGAGCATCCACCTGTCCTCCTCCCCGGATTTCACTTATTTTGCATTTTCTCAGCTCCATACCTCATGTTGGTTTCTGTGCTGCTTCTGTCCCTAAAATGTTAAACTTTCCTATTGCATTTATTATTAGGCTTCTTTCTCTGCTGATGCCCCTATCTTCATCTCCTCTATATTGTGTCTTTCTGTGGAAAAAAAAAAAGCATTTCTAAAGTAAATGAAAAGATGTTCCCTATCTTTGATGTCTGATAATTCAAACCCCTGTCAATAGAGATAAATCCATTATTTGTGACCGGTGTCTGATCCCTGATCCTTTCTAAAACTTTGATCTTCCAAAACTATTTTCTGCTAACTCCCAATTTCTCTTTATAATCTTCATCAACCTAACGGCGTTCAAAATATTTATTTCTAGTCTTCCTGCCATGAGTGCTCAATATTTATTGATATATATTTATTGATACCAGGTGCTGTTAAATAGGGTGTTGCTGATTAAAACAGGGTGTTGCTAATTAAAAACAGACCAAATAATTTGGACGTGACATTATAGTTTCTTTAGAGTGATAAGTTGTTAGCAATGCGAATCACAAATATAAGTCCCTGTTTGTATTTCCTAGATAACGTAGATCCTTACTTTAATTTTGAGATTTCCAAAGACTGCCAATGTTTCCTGTTACCTCACAGGCAACGTGATGAATGTATGTTTTTCAGGGGTCTTCCTGATCCCTTACTTGCTGATCGTGTTCATCGGGGGAATCCCCGTCTTCTTCCTGGAGATCGCACTGGGCCAGTTCATGAAGCAAGGAGGAGTCTCTGCATGGAACATCGCTCCCCTCTTTAAGGGTAAATACCTCTCTGTAATTCTCTGATAAAGTCTGATTCTTAGTTCTGCTGTGGAAATTACATACTTATTCTCTTCTTTAGGTCTGGGACTAGCTTCAATGGTGATTGTATTTTTCTGTAATACCTACTACATCATGATACTGGTGTGGGGCCTCTACTTTTTCTTCCACTCTTTCACTAACCCGCTTCCCTGGGCTACCTGCGGACACCCTTGGAACACCCCCAACTGCACACAGGACTTCCGACGCGCCTGCCACAACCGCAGCGTTCTGCCGGCACCGGGTGCCACCCCCTCGAACCTCTCGTCCAACCTGTCCCCGCTGAACCTGACCTCTTCCCTTCTCCTGATCAATAACAGCTGCATGGAGACTGAGGGTCTGCGCTCCCCGGTCATCGAGTTCTGGGAGTAGGTTTAGATCCTTCCGTTGAGTATGATGAATTTTAGAAGTTAAACACAAAAAAACCTGTCAGTTTCCTCATTTGACAATGTGTTTTGTATATTTGACGTTGCTGTGTCTTTCTCTTCTTGCATTCATCTTGCATTTGCAAGCCAAACCCCTGATTTGGTTTGGAAAGACACAGCTCGGTTCTGTCGAAGTACTTCACTTATTTCTCTTTAAATATGCTTTTGGTGATTTTGGAAGCACTTTGCTTTTTTATTTGCCTAATTAGCCCACGTTCCTGCTCCTCTTTCCAGACGTAAAGTGCTTCGTCTCTCTGGGGGTCTGCATGAGCCTGGTGTCATCTGCTACGAGATGGTGCTGTGTCTCATCGCCACCTGGGTCATCGTTTACTTCTGCATGTGGAAAGGAGTGAAATCTACTGGCAAGGTAATGTCTTATGTAGAGGCAAAATCCTAACACCTACGTAGCATCACACGCCATTATTTAGGTTCACGGAAAGCAGATGAATATTTATAGCCTCACTGACAAACTGTGTGAAAGGTGCACACAAATATTTGGTCTGAATGCGAAAAGGAAGTAACTGCAGCCTTTTTTTTCCCCTTTATCGATCCAAATCAGCTTAAGCATAGATGAAGGATCTGGATTAAAATGAAAGAATTAGTATAAACACCCATACTTTTTTAGAATGCCTGCCTATTTCTGAAAGTCTTTAATGAAACCATAATATTTTGCTGATCCCCAAATGTTTCTTATAATCTGAGCAAATTCTTAGCTACTCCTTATTTTTCTCATTCTTTCCTTGAAACATTGCCATAAAGACCAAATCCTCATTTTGTAACATGCAGAAATGCACATTCTTGGGTCTCCCTAGCAGCTAAAGCTCATAGAGAGAGGGAGGGGAAAATAATGAATCAGATTGAACCGGCCGACAGTAAGCTGCTTGTTACCTTTCCACTATGTACATGTTTGCAAGCTGAAAGGGGCCTTTTGCTGCCCATGCTTACCTCAGACCAAGACAAAATGTTCTCTTTCACCATTTTATTCCCACCAGACTCACACTTTTACTTGTTGACTGGGAGTGGCCTCCTCAGAATAACCTGACATAGAGTTCTTTCAGAAAAGCTATACCAAAACACCCACTACTGCAGAGGTTGTACATGTTCTTTGGGTTTCCATCAACAGGCCACCTTTTCCTCTAAATGAGTCACCAAACCCCAGTACACATCTCCTAAAGGAAGGGAATAATGTGCTACTACTTTTGCCTTAAATATTTGCAAAGCAGGTTATAATCCAATCGAAGTGATAAGAACCGTGCTCAGTTGGAGTTGCACAATAGCTCATAAGAAATTTACAAAATTAACTAACCAAATATTTTTTGACTTCCAAACGTTTTCAAACCCTGTGAACATTTCCACATTTTGCCAAGTTAAAACCTTTCTGTAGTTTTTTTTTCTTATGGGGGGAGGGAGCATTTAGGTGTTAGACCATCATAATAAAGTGAAAGGGGAATACTACATTGTTTACACACTGAGTGAAATGTGTTTACACAAGCTCCACTAATCAAGTTCATGTAATATGAGAAGTTTCTTACACATCAGCAGTCAGACTGTAAAGTATGAAGTGGTCTTAGATCGTAAAGAGGTGTACTTACAGCTCTCACTTGTCACAATGTACAACTTCTTTAGGTTGTGTACTTCACAGCGCTGTTCCCCTACTTGGTTCTGGTGGTTCTTCTGGCTCATGGAGTCACCCTACCTGGAGCTTTGAATGGAATTGTTTACTACCTAAAACCAGACTGGTCCAAGCTGGGAGAAGCACAGGTACAATTCCTCTATTGCATCCCTTTTTTGTTTTGCAGTGCAGTAAACAGGTAATAAAACAGAGCTTGAAAAACAGATTTCTTAATAAATGGGTCAGGACTGTTGGAAATATGGTTTTAATTTTCATGATAGGTGTGGATTGATGCTGGCACTCAGATTTTCTTCTCCTATGCCATCGGACTTGGTGCCCTAACTGCGCTGGGCAGCTACAACCGCTTCCATAACAACTGTTACCAGTGAGTTTATACACAGCATAAAATCCAGACACCGCTGAGGCTGAAAAGAGGCCAAGTTCAAGAAAAAGCCATTACCTTACTTTTCATACCAATATACTCGCATTTGGACTTCTAATTCCTTATTATGTAAGGTACGCACTGTTTACTGGGTAGCATAAACATTAAACTTGCACTAGAGGTATAAGTGAAAACCAAAATACTTCCAGGCAGACTGCTGTATTTTTCTGATGTCCTTAAGCAATAGTTACATAGCTCTGTAGCAGTAGTAAGACCATGGGGTAGTAGACTCCTGTGGTAAATCACAACACAGACTGGATATTTGGAATGCTCATAAAAAAGGAATCTCATTAATATTTTGCTATTCGACTTTTCTTTTCTTCTTTAACCTTAATTGGAAGTCATAAGATGAGGTTCTGTTATAGCAAATGTTAGCTCTCAAACACGCAATAGGTCAGGAAATGCAGTGCGCTTCAAAACTTTTTATCTCCCTTGAACTTTTTGTTTTTACATTTTGTCACTTTAAAGTAACAAACTATAATGTTTCTTGTGCAGGTTTGTGATAAACCAACACAAAGTAGAATAGAGTTGTGGAGCAGAATGAAAAAGAAGCATGATTGTCAGACTTAGTTACAGATAAAACTCTGAAATGTGTGGTGGGCATTTATTTTTAGCCTTCCTGAGTCTGTCGTGAGTAGAAATGCCTCCTGCTGCTATTACACCTCCAAGTCTTTGTGTCTCTCTACCATTACTGCTTCTCTAAAGACTAAAAGGTTTGCCAGTTATGTTGTGCCAAGTAACTATTTAGTCAAGTCTTTGAACAGCAATTTTCAAATCTTCCCACAGATTCTCAGTTGAGTTTAGGTTTGAACTGTGAGCACATAAATATGTGCTTTCTAAGTCATTCCATTGTAGCTCTGGGTGTATGTTTATGTTTAGGGTCTTTGTGTTGGATGGTGAACCTAGTCTCAGGTCCCTAACAGCCTCTAACAGGTTTTATTCAATGATTATTGTGAATTTAGCTTAATCCATTTTCTCATCTGCTCTGGATCAATGCTGAAGTAAATATTTTCTCACAGCATAATGCTGCCACCGCCATGTTTCACAGTGGCAATAATGTATTCAGGGTGACGAGCAGTGTTCCTTTTTTGCCACACACTGAGTTATTCATGCAGGTCATAAATTTATATTTTGGTCTGAATCTGACCAGAGCACCTTTTTTATCCAAATATTTCCTGTGTTCTTGCATTATTTTTGTCTCACCTCCATAAAGGCAAGATTTGTGGGATGCACGACTAATAGTTTTCCTGTAAACTCCCACCTAAGCTGTGGATGTCTGCAGCTCCTCCATTGCTACGTTGGCGCCCTTTTCTGCTCCTCTGATTAATCCCATCCTTGCCTGCACTGTCAGTTTAGGTGGACAGTCTTGTGTTTGTAGGTTTGCACCCCTGCCTGCCACACTCTTTCCATTTGTAGATGATGGATTGAACTGGGTTCAGTAAAATCTTTAAAGCCGTTTTATAACCTAACCCTGCTTTAAACTTCTACATAACTTTATCCCTGGTCTGTCTGCTGTCAGGGACAGGTTAGGTCTTCATGATGCTGTTTGTCCACATACGTGAGGCTTTCACAGGACTTCTGGTTTCATTCTGAGATTAAATCACACAGAAATGGGGTGTATTTACTAATTAATTGACCTCTGAAGGCAGTTGGTCGCACAGGATTCCCTTTACGAATATAAAGGAAAAGGCAGCTAAATATACGGCAAAGATTTTGAAAAACTTTTCTTCCTCTTCACAATTAGGGACTATTCTGTGTTGTTCGTTTACTTAAAATTGCCATAAAATACACAGCTATTTTTAATTGGCAAAAATGTTCAAGGGGTATAACAATTTTTCAGGCTATGTAGGAAAAAAGATAACAGCTATCTTTAATGCTATGTTGGCCGTGGTCCTTCAGAAATACAAATAATAATTATCCAGATGTTAATGGTGTCGTCTGGACCAAAGTATTCAGAATCATTTGACAAGGTACCATTAAAATTGACACATTAGCTGTAATGATTAGAAGGCAGCTAATGCCCCAACTATGTGAAAGCTTCTTTTCTTTAATAACAAATAATCAATTTCTCCTAACTGAGCTCCATTTTGTTTCAAGGAATTTTCTTTCTTCCTTGTTTGAATGCTTTAATAAATCAGGATTACGGCATGCATTCTCAGACAGTCTCTACTCAAGGGATTCAAGGTGTTTGCTTCTGTTTGTTTACAGGAAATGTCACAGAAGAGCTTGTGGAAACAAAAAAAAAAACAATGGGGAAGGAAAATTGATTCCTTTTAAGGAATCAATGTTCTGGATGCTCCTGAACATTGCCATATAACAGTGTTGGAGCAACCAGTGCAGATGTTGTTTATACATTCCTTATATGAGTGGAGGTCCAGCTTGTATTGTCAGTTGTACTACAGTAGACCTTCACAGTTGTGTATAAGTCTAACAACAGGGACAGCCGTTTGATTTTGTCACTTTCTCACCAGAAATGTTCCACAGTCTGTACAGAGAACATTCTCCATTCTTATTCACTTGAGTCAGTTGACTGGTCTTAATAGCAGGCAAAATGGAAATATAGATTTGAAGTTCAACTTGTCTGGTTGTCGGGGGCATTATCTCTCTTTTCTACCTGCCATCTAGGACTGCTGTGTCTTTCAGATAAATTGCTATTGATCTCTAATTTACCATCCCAGCCCATCTCATCTTGGCTTGGGCCTATCTTGAGTATGTTACATAAGTTACATCATATGATCTTGTGTATTTTCCCCACATAGTTTTTTCCCCTCTGTAATTGTATCTCAATGTTTATTTTGCATTTCTCTGTAGGGATGCATTTGTTCTGGCTCTTATCAACAGTGGAACCAGTTTTTTTGCTGGCTTCGTTGTGTTCTCTGTTCTGGGCTTCATGGCTGCAGAACAAGGAGTGGACATCAGTAAGGTGGCTGAGAGTGGTGAGTGCACAGCCTCCACCTCCCTTGTTATGAGTCACTGTTAAGTATTGAAGGGTTTTATTATTCTAACTGTGTTTCTCTGTGTGCAGGCCCAGGCCTGGCTTTCATAGCCTACCCCAAGGCTGTGACTCTGATGCCTCTGGCACCGCTTTGGGCAGCGCTGTTTTTCTTTATGTTACTCATACTGGGCCTGGACAGTCAGGTAATGCTGAGATTTAACCTTGGTGAAAGACATAAGCTCAGAGGGAATAGGGCTAAACATCTTATCCTCATACAGTATCTCTATTTTACTTTAAAACACATATACAGTTTAAAATGTTTGCATGAACCCACCACAGGTATAATTCTTAGAATAATTCTGCACCTTTAAGTAAGACTTTAAGCCATTCTTTATCCAGGGAGGCATTATTTAAAAACATTTAGCTTTAATGAGTTTCAAAAACAAGAACTGGGAACACATTAATCCTCTAGTAGATTTCTTCTGATTTTCCTTTTTTATCACACCTAAATGTTTCAGATCATTAAGTACAGTTTAATGTCAAATAATTATTACTCGAATATAAATAATCTAAAAAGATATATACAAACCAACCTAGCCTATGTAAAATAGTTAACCCCCCCTTATTAAATGATGAATTAACTGTGAATAACTATATTCTGTGGAAAGATGAGGTCAATTTAACTCAAACCTGATTACTGCTACATCTGTAGAATCAAGAAGTCACTTTTAACTTTAAGTAGGCTAAGAGATATCAGCGCATCATTCAAAAACATATTAGGAACATATTCAGTAATATATCTCTCAGTCTGGAAAGGGTTACAAATTTATTTTCAAGGCTTTGGGAATCCCGCGAAACAAAGTCAGAGCAATTTTCCACAAATGGAGAAAACATGGAACAGCAACCCTTCTTGGGATAATTCATACAGCTTATTTAAACTGGTTGATTTTCAAGGAATAGACTAAGATTTTGAAGTGTTTGTTGTTTTAATTTAGGGTTGGGGTTTGGGAAGTGCATTTCAGTAGCCTCATTTGTCACTTCCAAAAACAGCTTTGTTAAATTTAAGTGATTATTATCATGTGGGAACACCTAATTCTATCACAGTTTTATCTGTCTGGCTGTAGATGTCAGTCTCAGATGACTTATAAATGGTTAGAATGATCGAAAACAAAACAAAAACCACCAAGGCTCAAGTGTGTCATGAAGTGGAAAATGCTGTAACATCAATGTCATCACCCACATGCTGGCAGGTTTGAAATCCCCATGAGCAAAGAAGGTGCCAACCAATAAAGAAGTTCCCTGATTTAATATTTACATCCCTAAACTTGACTGAATTTTGCAGCTGCCCACATGGAGAAATCCAAATATTTCTGTGGGGAAATGTTATGATCAAAGGTAGACAGATGAGCTGTTCCGCCAAAATAACAAAAAGTATTTGTGGAGGAGCCAGAGGTACTGGTGCATCAATCTGTAAAGCAGTCCTGGGGTCTTCAACATTCGCTCAATTCAACTGCTAGACAGGTTAAACTTGGACACAGTTATTTTATCCAGCAGGACATTGATCGTAAACACAAACAATATTGGTTATGGAGTTGATAAAGCAGACTAAAATGAAGGAATGGAATGGCTACCTAAAAGCTTTGAACCCTACCCTGTTGGAAACTAATTGCCTCTGTTTAATACCCAGTCCACCTAAATGAAAACTGCCAGTTCTACCTGTAGGGGTTAAATATCCAGCCAGAAAGGTGTTGTAGGGTACAAAAAGGATGCGGTGGAGGTGTCTGCGAAGGCACATCTTTCTCTGTTTTAAAATTCATAGAGGTTTTATTTTATATATATTCATTCCACCCTGAAAAAAGATTGGCTTGAATACATTCCTAAAGGCACAAAAACAATCATAAATATGATTAAGGTATTAAAATGGTTCGCTTCCTTTCACACAATCGACTTAAACACACCACATCCATTTTTAAGCATGCAGTTTCTTAGCACCTCTTTGTTATGTGCGTATCTGAGCCAGTGCCTACATCCATTGTCTAACAGCCCAGAGATTTCTCAATGACCTTCTGTCTGATTCACACAGTGTGTCTGTCTGTCAGCTCTGAGACCCATTCATTTACTCTCATTTTTTCTATTCTTTTCCTCATTTCTTCTCCATTTGTTTTCATTTTCTCTTTCTCCTCCTGCCATTGCCACATTGCGCAAGAATATGCTGCAATTAGTTTCTATTGTGAAAGCCAAACCGTTGTCCTGAAAGCATGCATAAATACATTGTTGCGCAGGAAGACTGGAAAGCACTAACATCCAAATCTCCAGTGTATAAAGCAGTTTTTCAGTTAGATTGAACATCTGGAGTGAGACATAGAGGCTGAGCAGTGAATGGATTCATGCAGCAGTCAGTTTAAAAACAAAGAACTCTATGTCCGCTGTAGCACTTCGTACTAACTTCTTGACAATATAAAGATCTGATGTTGTTACTTCCAAACAGGCATGGGGTGGTGTGAGATTCTCACTCATTTCTAATTCCCCCTCTAAGTTATTAAATAGGATTTTATTAACCTTAGTTAAGATAGCGCTTTATGTATATGCACAACAATTTAGAACAAGATCTAGAACAGGCTTATTCCTTTAATTAAAATCAGAAAAGCTGTTTCTATTCCTACAGCTGCTAGTATCATACAAAATAATATAAGATTTATGTTATTGTTTTCTATAATATTGAATTATTGTATTTGGATTTTGAATCACAAACTTTAATACAAGTTGTCAAGTGAAAGTTAGTTTCTATAATACAATTAAAAAAGCTGACATTTAAAGTGATAAAATTCCCTGTTAATTAATTAGTAAAGTATAAACTACAAAGAGATAATACAAACAATGAAACACAACCAGACAAAATAACTATTAGCATGAATAAAGTAAAAACAACAAGCTGAACATAAAATATTCTGCTCAACTGGAGCTAAAAGTCAAAGTATAGAAAAAATATATATAAAGTAAAGACCCAGAATAAACACCTGTTAAATTTAGCCTTTTTGTCTTTTGCTTTATATCTATAAAAGCAGCTATTCAAGCTGTTTTGTTTTTTTGGGTAGAGCCTTCATTGGAGTACTTTAAAGATACTATATGCCCCTCATAGTTTCACAACTGTATGACTGTATAATGGATGGTGCTCCTTTAGTTTCCAGAGCATGAATGTTTGTGTTTTTCTAGACAGGAGATATTTTTAAACACCGTATTTGCCTCTTTTTAAATTTTTTTATTTCAAGTGAGGGGAAAAGTTGAATAGCTATACAGCCGGAGAAAGCTCCGGTTCTTCAGCCTCTTCTTTGGTATCTCATTAAAACACGTTAAACTGTGGAAAGAGTCGGAACATTTAAGCGGTTTTGAAATTATAACTTTAAAACCTTGATATGCAACGAATGCCTTCAACAAGTAAAACATATGAAGTTAAATGTTTCAACACTCTTCTTTACCGCTGTGTTTTCTAGTAGATTCTGATGAACGTTTCTCCTGCCTTCTCTCCACTCTGCAGTTTGTAGGGGTAGAAGGACTGATAACAGGAATCATGGACATGTTGCCTCCTAAATCTGCGCTTGGCTCATTGCGACGGGAAGTAGTTGCTGCCATCTGCTGCATCATCTGCTTCTTTATTGACTTGTCCATGGTCACAGAGGTACAGAAAGTTTTTAATGTGTCTTTATCACAACTTAGTATTATTGTAAGAAAATTACACTGTAAGGGCATAGTATTTAGAGTAGATTTAAAACACTCATTAAAATATTAAGAACTGACTCGTAATGAACTGGATGAAAGTAAAAGTAGATCCAGTGTTTCAGTAAATTGATGCTGACTGCTCTTTCTGTTCCTGTCAGGGAGGGATGTATGTATTCCAACTTTTTGACTACTACTCTGCCAGCGGCATCACTCTGCTGTGGCAGGCCTTCTGGGAGTGTGTCGTGATCGCTTGGGTTTATGGTGAGTTAGTACCTCACACACTCTTCAGCAGAAACTGCACGGCTGGGCGGTTCAGAGCAGCTTCCTTGTTTCACCCTCCCCAGGCGCGGACCGTTTCATGGACGACGTGGCTCGTATGATTGGCTATCAGCCCTTACCCTACATGAAGTGGTGCTGGTCCTACATCACGCCTTTTGTCTGCGTGGTATGTGTAGCCATGAATCCTTGCTGTTTGGCCATGGCTGTTCATAGTAATCTAATGGGGTTTTTATGTGTTTATTCAGGCAGTGTTCCTATTCCATGTGGTGAACTACAAGCCCCTGACCTACAACACCGTGTACACCTACCCTTTATGGGGAGAAGCACTTGGATGGGGCCTGGCTCTTTCTTCTATGCTCTGTATTCCTCTTACTGTTCTCTACAAGCTACTGCGATGCAAAGGATCTCTGCGGGAGGTGAGATTTTCTTTTTGTGACTGCAATTCTTTCAGTAATTGATCAATTAGAATAAATCCTTGGTCTTTTGATATAAAAAAAAAAGCATTAACATTTTACTTATTCAAAGCTTATCCTGTTTTTGTTTTTTTTCAACTTTCCCCCGTACAGCGGTGGCAACACCTAACTACCCCCGTCTGGGGCAGACACCACCTGGAGTACTTGGCGCCAGAAAGCGAGGCTAAGCTGCTGCCCGCTGCAGAGACGAAGAGCACCCTCCTCTTTGAGAGTGTAATCTGACGACCTGAGCTTTGATCTTGGCAACACATGTCCACAAAAAACACACACGCTACATTGGCCTTGTCTGAACTAAACGCAGATCAGTAAAACACTCTACACTTTTAAATTTACAAAATAAAATAAAAAAAAATAAAGATTCTGGGCAAATGGACCAAAGAAAACACTGGAGAAGAACTGAAACACCTGCATTAATGAAGTTACACCCTCTGCTCTGTTCTTTCACTCTACCTCGCTAGCTTCCTGCCCTCTTTCTGTCCCCCCCCCCCCCCCCCCCCCCCTGTCCTCCTGCCTTCGTGCCGTCCCGTCCCTTCTCGTATTGTGAGTGTTATCGTGTCTGCCATGGCTGCAGTATCTCCCCTTTCTGCCCCTTTCTGTCAGTGTTTAGAAAGCCTCAGTTGGCGAGGCATTTTGTTCCACATGAGCAGAAAACGTCTGGTTTAAACTTTCTAGAATAGAACCCATCATGTCTGCTGCTGAAATCCCATCGTCCTAGTGTGTATGCATGTAGCTGCATGTGTGCCCATGCTTGTGTATCTGTACGCGTGTGGGCATTTGCATGTGTATGTAAGGAGTGTGCGTGTTGGACCATGGCAGTGTTATCTTCAATTATGTCCCATTGCCTTTGGACAGTAATTTCTGCCAGATGTATTCACTGTGTTAAGTGTAACAAAAATGACTTCCATTTATATAAAAAAAGAAAAGAAAAGAAAGAAAAGATTTAATCACAACAAAACAATGCCTCACCACTTCCAGCTGTGTATTATAAACTAACTTAAGTATCTTGTGTATTGTAGGTCTGTGAATTAGTGTTATTTTTCAGAGGGGGTTAATGAAGATCATTTACACGTTTAGAGAAGGAGAGAAACATCCAACTGAGCTGTGTCCCGAGCACCAGAGAGAGTTGTGGGGATGGAACAGAGAGAAGCAATAAATGATCAGATGAAGATAGCTCTACTGTTGTTAAGGGTCTTTATTTCCTTGTTTTCATCTCCTAAAGAATTACAGTATATAGAAACAATATGCAGAAAAAAACATTTTGGTTCAATTACCTAAAATATCTTAATGGGATACTTTGGAAGTGGAGTTCTATGAAATATTTTTATTATGCAAAAGAATTTTTTTTTGGAAGATGTACGTGTTTAACAAAGGTTGGTATTTTCCATCAAAACCTGCAATATTGAATCTTCTACTAGACTTCTACCATGTGGTGGAAGATCTAACTCTAATATGGCTACACACACCTAAGAAACAGTTTTCATGGAGTGCAAAGTCTTTTAATGTGCCAACAGGAAATAAAGTTATTTTAACTGATACTTATTAAAAAGAACTCTTTAATCCAGTCATACAACACAAATAATTTATGTCATTCAATATTTTCCAGAAGAACTGTGATAAAAATGTGTGTTATATGTCATGCTGTACCTATCCAGTTGTATTTTATAGATTAGTATATCACTTGTCTTTTTAGTGGATTTCTACCATGTGTCCTTTTGTCATTTTAGCTGGGTATAATATGATAAATGCATGATCATAAATGGCTAATACATTATGTATGAGATCCAAAAAAATCACAAATCCAAGTGATATTGTTAAAGTAAATTTACGTGGAGAATCTTCCTATTATCACTTGTATCAGGCTTTAAAAGGTGAATATAGCATGAGCTTCATTTTAAATAGGCCTAATCTAATCCTCTCATTACAAAATGTAATTGCAAAGACTGTCTTCTCAATGAAGAACAAAAAATGTGGTTGAAAAGTGACCTTGGTAATACATTACATAGAATGCCTATTGTCTAAATTTGATTGGAAGTTGTTAGGTTCTATGAAATAGGCTAAAAAACCTGACTGTGAAAACCTTTGTTTATGCCAATTTTGTCCCTATGGAATTTTAAATGATGCTGTTTTCTGGGCTAATATAAAAAAAAGTGGTTGCCCTCAAATATCCATTAAAAGATATAGCTGGATATCTGGTGTTTGGAGGTAGATGTATATATACTGAACACCCGGTGCAAAAGTGACAAGGTTGAAGGAATGTTGTGAACGCTAAAACATTTTTCAGATAAGTCTTTTTTATCTTTTCCTTTTTTTTTCTTTCTTTTTTTTTAAGAAATCCATATTGGACCAACTGCATGTAAGACATTGACTACTAACAACTCCAAAGGACCCCACTTCAGAACTAACCTTTTATTACCCTGGCAGCTGTATGAAAAGAAGGGGGGAACGAAATAAAGTCTGTGACTTATTAACGGTTTCTGCAGGTTGATCATTCATCTGAGGGATGTGGCAGAAAAGTCATATTGTCTTGCTTGAAACGCGTTTCTTAGTCCATTGCACGTATTATAAAGTAAGCATGTGATTGCACGTTTCAGTCTTATGTGCTTAAAAAATACATTCAAAAATTAAGAAGGCTATTATCTATCTTCTGGTGAGCTACAGCATATATCAGTGTGCTACTAACAATTGAGTTAGCCGCATTTTTCCAAATGCTAGAAATAAAGCTAAAAGTCATGACATGTGAATACTAATATAAGTACACCCATGCGTTTGTTGAAAGCTGCCTCCGTATTTTAATGTAACAGCCAATCTTCGGAGCGTGGTCGCATCAGTTAGTACTGACTGATAGATATTAATGCTTTTCTTTTCAAAAGTGTATGGATATACACATAACATAAGTTTCCCTTTACACCCACCCTTTCACTCATTCTCTGCGCCCTCTCATGGATGCCATAAATACACTCATTAGTCCTGTGTTACAATCTCCCACTCATCATCCCCCACCCTCTGCCATCTCAAACACTCCACGCCATGCAGAGAGAACCGCAGTGACGTATTGCTGGCCATCTCATTATACCATATCATAAAAAGCTGGTCGCCAAGGCAACAGATCCCTGTGTTTCCCTGGCAACCGGCGGCCATGTCAAGGTAGCGCATTCTACTGATTCCACCCGGCTGAATGAGAGGGGAGGAGACAATGACGACCAATGGAGAGCGATGAAAAATGCAAAGGAAAGGAGAACGGGGTTGGAGTTTGCTTGATTTGAAAAAACGCGACCCCTGCTGGTCACATTTGGGTATCACATGTAGGATCCTGAAATATGAAGAAAAAAGACCAGATCTTTACAAAAACTGAAAAACAAATTTGTACTACAGCAGTGATGGTAAAAATGCTATTATTTAAGGCGTGTGATTCACTCACAAAAATGATGTCCTTCAGCCTCAGTTTCTTGAAAATATGAAGAACTGCATCATGAACTGAGACAAACAAATAGCTCTTGGGGATAGACTCTGAGAAGAAGTTTGCCCTCTCCATCTGCTCCACCACACAGGCTGTGTTCACAGTACACAAAGACAGAGCAGTGTTGATGACTTTAACAGATCGGTGCAATAATACAAGAATGTATGCTTGTGTCTGTTTGTTATTTATTCATCTGTTTTTATGTTTGTTTGTTAGTTTTTTTTACTTTTGCTTTTTAATGCACTGGTTGGATGACAGCTAAGTTTTGTTGTAAAAGTTACAATGACAACAAAGATGATCCTGATTCTGCTGACCATCACAGGGAAGGCAGATAATTGTGATATATTTCTGCTTAACTTTTATGCACCATCCAGAACAATGTGGCGCCTCACAGGCTGAGACCTTCATGCATTCCCTTTCAGAACCTTGATATTGTGTCGACATCACCTCTATCTCTGTTTTGTCTGCAGCCAGCTTTACCTTGAAAGCCAGCTAGATAGACGGCCACATCAACGTCCCCAAAGTCTCTGAAAATCTGGAATAAAAACAAAACTTCATTCAATGTTATTTGATCTTCTCTTAATTAATTATGGAAGGAAATGCAGATACAGACATACGTTTCTCAGTGTTTTCACAGTGACCATGTCCACAGAGCTGGTCATCGAAACGTCCAGAATGATGCTGTGAGTGCCAGATCTGCAGTTGCTCTTTTTCCCACCTTTACCTTGATTTGAATCCTCACTGATGACCTCATACGTGTCTGAATCAGAGTCTGATGTAACTCTGTCGGGATGATAAGCCCAGTTGACTTGCCCTTTGCCATGGAAGTTTGAATCTGTGTCTGTCATGCTTAAAACCACACCATTCAGATTTTTCTTCCTCTCATTTAGCTTCTGCCAGAAAAAGGGGGGAAGGAATGATTCTTAAACTATCAGCTGAAATCAGTTCAACCTTATTCACAGCATGCATACATTTTTCTTAGCTTCATCCTTTTCTTTTTTTCTCTCTTTCTCTTGTCCACGCCTCTGCTTGGCCTTATGTTTCTTCTTCTCGGATTGCAGCTTTCCAATGTCGATTCCACTCTGCACAAGGGGTTTGTGTGTCATAATTAAAACAGAAAGAGAAAGTGAGGCAAGAGGGAGAAATAATGAAGCCATGGAGGCTAATGATACCAGCACAAAGAGATTGTATCACACTGTCATACACACCTTCTCTTGCAGTGACTCTAAGTACATTTCAGCGTTTGTGAAGTTGATAGTGGCTGATGAGCGAAATATTTTTATTCCTAGGATCTCTTTAGCCTACATGGATGCAATTACAAACAACAACAACAAAGTTGAACATTTTTACTCAATGTCTAGACATAAAACAAGACTAATGAGAACATTCATCAATTGAATGTCTTCCACTTATCCAAGACCCTCGACAGGTTGCCAGTCAATCACAGTACAAATTTCAGCAGAGTTCAATTGACTCTTTGAAGAGTTAAATAGTATGAGCTACAACAACACTTAATTTCTCTATATAATCTCTCACTCTCTCTCTCGCACCCCCCCCCCCTCTCTCTCTCTCTCTCTCTCTCATCATATATAGATATATATATATATATATATATATATATATATATATATATATATATATATATATATATATATAAGGTTAGGGGCTAGGGTATATATAGAAAAACAATATAATGGTTGTTAATTGTGTTTGAGTCATGATAACCGTATTGTCATAGTAGTATTGTTGGTAAACTCGAGTGATAGACAGGGTTCCAGGTATTCTAATTTTGGTCTGAGTGACTAGCATATAGACACTTTTCAAAAAATTAGAATATCATGGAAAAGTTTATTTATTTCCATGATTCCATTCAAAACGTTAAACTTCCATAGATTATAGATTCAGGGCCCAGAACTTAAACAATTTCAAGTGCTTAGTTGTTTATTTGTACATAATTTGGGTTTCCAGCTCATAAAACCCATGAAAAAATGTGTATACTGTGAAGAAATCACCATTTAAATCTCAGTTTGTGCAGAAAAAAGAAAGCAATTAGGATCAATTCAAATCAATCAAAATATGGTACTTTCAAAATGATATGTCAATCTTCAATACTTGGTAGGGAATCCCTTTGCCCTAATCACTGCCTCGATGCGCTGTGGCATTGAGGCAATCAGCCTGTGGCATTGCCTGGAGTTATGGAAACCCAGATTTTCCTTGATGCTTGCTGTCAGCTCTTCTTAGTTTTTAGGTCTGGTGCCCCTCATTTTCCTCTGGATTATACCCCATAGATTCTCAATGGGGTTTAGGTCCAGCGAGTTGGCTGGCCAGTCAAGCACTGTGATGGCATGGGCCTCAAACCAGGTTTCGGTGCTTCTAGCGGTATGGGCAGGGGCCAGGTCCTGCTGGAAGATGAAATCTGCATCTCCATACAGATCCTCAGCAGAAGGAATCATGAAGTCCTCTAAAACATTCGGGTAAACTGAGGCGGTGACCTTGGATTTAAGAAAGCAGAGGTTACCAACACCTGCACTGGACATTGCACCCCAAATCATGACTGACTGGATATTTCACACTGGACCACAGAAGTGGTTTGACCCGAGGAACCCGACAGTTGTAGCCAATCCACTCTTTCTGCATCTCTGCCAGATTCATGAATCTTCTCTGTTTGATAATCCGCTGAAGCCCACGGTCAGCTCTTCTGCTGGTGCATGTTCTCCTACCACATTTTGCCCTTCCACTACCCTTTCCATTGATATGCTTGGACACAGCACTCTGAACAGCCAGCCTCCTTAGCTATGAACTTTTGTGGCTTACCCATCCTATGGAGGGTAACAATGATGGTCTTCTGGCCAGTTGTCAAGTCTGCAGTCTTCTCCATGTTGAAACTAACTGAGACAATTGAACCAAAGTGAAGCAATTTAATGACACCTGGGAAAACCTGTGCAGGTGCTTTGAGGTTAGTAGTGTGTGACACTCGGTTTAAAACAATCATGCCCTGTAAAATTTGGCCTGATTTCTTCACAGTATTCCAATTTTTTGAATTCCTGTTTTTGTGGGTTTTATGAGCTGGAAGCCAAAATTATGTACAGGTAAACAACTAAATACTTGAAATTGTTTAAGTTGTGGGCCCTGAATATAATCTACGGAAGTTTAACGTTTTGAATGTAATGATAGAAATAAATAATGAAAGATTTGTTTTGCAGCTATGACGTACCTCTCTGTAGACCTCTGTGTCCAGATACAGCTCTGTGCCTGGTACATTGCCCAAGATTGAGTACCTGGGTCTGAAACATGTTAAAATTACATCATTAGAACAAGTATTGCCCTGCAGTGTTATACTAATTAGAGAAGCGAACAATCTTTATCAAAGATGTGTTGTTACTTTTGTGTTTTGAAGATGATTGTGAGCATGGAAAAGCCAATGGAGACAGCCAGACCCATGTCCAGATTGAGCAGAATGGTGCTTACGAATGTGACCAGCCACACAAGCTGCATGACAAAGATATGAACAGTTAGCACTGTCAGCAGCTTCACAGACGGTATTTAAACTGAGCTGGAAGAGCAAGACTTACCAAGTCAACCTTGTTGGTCTTCCACAGCATGGGCATGTCCATAAACTGCTTGAACATTCCTTTCAAATTCACAAACACGATTGTTGATAAGACAGCCTAAGGACACACAGATGAATTCAGACAAACCCGCAGCCTTACTAATGCATTTAGATGGATGGCTGTGATTAGTGGTGAGCATTAAAATCAAATTTTGTCCATAGGTTTCAAACGGTGTTGTAAGGAGCAACAGTTTTAATTCAGTCCAAGTTTGACCTGTCTTTAAATTACTATTTGCATCCTTGTCTTATTCTAAGGTTGTCATGCTACCAAAAAAGCAGGATTTTTGTTGTTATGTTCACAGAAAGAATACATATTCATTAAAAGACAAAGTGTGTTTTAAATAAATAATTTTAGGTGATTCAGACAACAGTAGATGATCAAATTCAGCCAAGTCCACAGAAACAGTGAAACGGGCCTTTATCTTAATTCTTATTGGGAAACCTGAATCAGATGGGTATACAGGGTTTTTTATGCGCACTAAAGCCACCTTGGACAAAAAGCTATTCCAGTCATTTCAGAAACTGCTGTTACTGAGAGAAGAAATGAAACAGTAGTACCTTGGGAAGATCTTCAAACAGGGAGCCTATTTTCAAAACTGTGATGAGCACAATAACAGAAGAGATCAACCCAGCAACCTGACAAAAGACAAATACCAGGACGATGTGTTAATCTGCTAAATGTACACAAGTTGCAACACATCACCTGATTGCTCAATTCTACAGCAAGCCTTAATTAGCAATTTACATTAACTGTGATTTTTCTCTTCTGTCATGTAGTCTAAAACATATTCTTTTTTTCCTTTTACTGTGAGATCACAATAAAATTAGTTTTACTTGTGTTTTGCCACCGGTGCTCTCCTGTACAAGACTTCGAGACAATGAGGAAGTCACTGCATAACACTGGAAAAAACCTCCAACGGTGTTACTGAGACCAGAAGCAACCAGCTCCTAAAAGAAGAAAAGCAGAAAATCAAGAAAATAAACATTAGTTAAATGTTAATTACCATGAAATGTAATGAAATATTAATAACCTACTGGCTGAAAAATGTATGATTTTTAGAGCTAATATGATTAAATCTTTCAGTGGTTTGCTGTAATGCTCTTTAATTTGTTTACATGAACTGCAAGGCATTACCCATAGATTTAATAACTTTTGTGAATCAGTAACAATAGTGCTCTGTTTATTCAGATGTTTTGGTCCAGCCAAGGCATCCATGCCATTCTGAAAACAGTTACCAGCAGCATATTTAGGACATTTGATCACATAAAGCCTGCTGAGCTTGAAAGATTTAACAGGCCCACTTAGAGGTTGTGAGTGCTGTTAATCCATTTCTCTCCACAGCGGAAGATTCACAGACCTAACATGCATTGGAGTGCATGCATATGCCAATTATAAAGATGTAAGAAATATAATAACGACTAAAAGGGCTTGGAGAGAACTTGCTTCAGTGGAATAAGGATTTCTTCAGTAAATTGATGCAACATAGTGATTTACTTTCAAAGAGAAAACAAGCTGCTAAAGCCACTGATCATGGTCTAGCATTTCGACTGGGTTATGAGCAGAGTAAACAAATTAAAATTAAAAAAATTAAAATAGTGACATGATGGAAAACTAACTCTTCTCTTGTCCCATTTACTAACTTTTTTTAATGCAACTTCTATCTGACACCTAATCATAGCTCATATTTTCTGCTTCATTTAGACTAAGTAATGAAAGTACAGCCTCCGTTCGCTTGCAGATAGATTACAACATTTATAACATGATTGTGTTCTGAAACATGATTTCTCATAAAGGTGTACCAGTATTTATCTAATGTGGTGCTGAATGTAATATGTAGTTGACTTATAATCTAACTTTTGGAAGCAGAAAGGATGTAGGACAAAATGTAAACTATCAGTCCTGATCAAAAGAAATTTTAGAGATTTGAATAATAAGTCATAAAGATTTTTTTTACTGAAATTTGTTACAGCTAATAATTTAAAGGACTCTCTGTTTGGGGGTTCTACTTTTTGGTGCCTATCTCCAGCTGTCATGGGGCGAGAGGCGGGGTACACCCTGGACAGGTCGCCAGTCCATCGCAGGGCACCACAGAGACACACAGGACAAACAACCATGCACACACACACTCATAACAGTCATGTTTTTGGTCTGTGGGAGGAAGCCGGAGTCTGTGGTCATATGAAACCAAATAGAACTGTTTGGCCAGCATGCAAAATATTATGCATGGTGGAAAATTAACAGTGCACATCATCCTAGACTCACCATATCGTGAAAAATGGTGGTTGCAGCATCATGCTGCAGAGATGCTTTTCTTTAGCAGTTTAATGGCTGCTGGGCATTGTTGCTGGGAAGATAGATTAAGAAGAATACAGAGCCAGTCTAGAAGATAACCTTTTTTGAGGCTGCAAAATCCTGAGACTGTAATGGAAGTTTCCCTTCCAGCAGAACAATAACCCAAAAAGGGTCAAAGCATATTTATGTGTCAGAATCCAACAGGCAGTATTCTGCAAGACTGAAAAATTGATGTTACCAGATCCTCTTCATCCAGTCTGGCTAAGTATGAGTTATTTTGCAAAAAATATGATGGAGAAAAGTTTTATCTCCAGTAGTGCAAAGTTGGCAGAGATAGACTCCAAAAGAGTTGCAACTGTAAATATAGCAAAACCTAGTCCTGTTTGGTATTAATTCAGGAGGCTGAATACAAATGATTTCTATTTGTAACAGAATTTGAAAACCCTTCACGTATCATTATCACTTCACTCACAAACTTTGTGTTGGTCTATCATATAGAATTACAAATAAAGTTTGCTGTAACAAGATTTGGAAAATGTCAATGGGTATAAATAGTTTTGTGAGACACTGTACAGCAGGGGAGTTATTCCTGTATTTGTGGTCAGGATGTGTCTTACAGTCATAAACAACTGTGAATTATCAGAGATTAAACTGTAATTTAAGCATTAGTTGAACTCTCAGCTGTTAGTGGGTATGACCTCCTTACCTGGTTGCTGTCCACCTTGTAGCCATGTTTGAGGGCAAATGTTTTACCCAACGAAATATTGATGGCATAGCCAACGATGGCCACAGCGAAAGCATCACCAATAATCTTTGAGAACAGAGTGGTATCAGGAGCACGAGGGGCCTTGAGCCTGTGGAAAAGGAAATGTTTTTTATTGCTACTTTAAAAAAGATTAGTCAGTCATTAAACTTTCACCAAAAATACATTACATGATAGACTTTTCTTTTTGTTTGACTTTTTTAGGGAAGTCTGCTTATTCAGAGTTTTTCACAAGGTTTTATCAGAAACTGCTACAGTGCTCTCCTTCTTATCAACATTCTCTTGTTCTGACTGCCAGGAAATGTCAGATTATTTCCATTTCTGAGTTTCTCTGTGTCTGTGTACCCTTCTGATTTTTTCTCTTTCTGTTTTGCCTAAAAGTCCTCCACATTTTAAGGCCACACACATGAACTCACCCACTGGGAATCTCTCCAACGACATCAATAAAATATTCACTGCGGAGTCCACAAAAGTAGGTTATGATTGTTGCTGTGACGATCTGATGGAAAGTAATGGCAAACAGGATGCTAGTTTTAAATGAGTACACTGAGTAAATCATTACTTTGCACACAACACTTCTCTTTGGAAACCTCGAACCAGCCTTAAGTCAGCTCTAATTTAGATATATACTAACCCCTGTTGGAATGAGAAGATAAACAGCAGGCTATTAAGTAAAAATGAAAGAGAAAAAGCACAGTACTCACAACTATAAGCTCTATAGGGATTGGTAATGGCATCTTCTGTCTGTAGCAATCATTGATTTCTTTAACAACGATGAGAACAGTTAGAGCCACCAGACTGACCACCAGTTCTGGTACCCTCGTCTGAGGCAGAAGTCTGCAAATTTCCACCAGAGTCTGTGTGGAGCAAAGCAATCAAAGTAGTTAGAAAATCGTTTTCAGAAATCTCAATGTGATGACTTTTGGCATGCTGAAATCATCATGAGGTAAAGTTTGTACAAAACAATTCACACTGGAAACAAAAAAGAAAAAACTTGGAACGTCTTTTTCATCTCTCAAACTCACATAAATGAGGGATAATGGGCCAATGAAGCGAGCTGGTTTGACTCCAAACAGGTATTTGAGCTGAGAGACACACACATGGCATGCTGATGCTGTAGTGTAGCCTCGAACAAGCGGTTCAGAGAGGTACGTCACCATGAAACCAAACTTCACCACGCCCAGCAGGATCTTCCGATGGAAAAAAGTGAAAACTAAATCCTTAGCTAACTCACCCATGGTGATGAAGGTTACACTAAACATACACAGAAAGACTCACCTGAAAGATTCCTGTCAGGACTGTGAGGGAACACGCTATCTGTACTCTGTACGAGTCCCTTGCAGCAATGTCCACAACCTCTGTCCCATTGGTTCCATTTACTATAAAAATACTGTCTGGTGCAAGCCTCTCTGTGACACTCCCAACCATGATGCTGATCACAGCAAATGTGCCTGGACACAACAACAACCCTCAAACATACAGGAAGACCTTTTGATTGTAGAAGACATAAAAGGGTCAATCATGACTCCTCGGTCACGTTTCCACTCACCCAGAGAGATGTGCCTGGAGGTGCCAAAGATAAAGTAAACCAGCACCGGATAAAGAGAAGAGTACAGTCCCATCACAGGGCGTAAGGAGGCCAGTAGAGCATATGCCATGCCTAATGAAACAAACAATGAATAAATAAAGTTTTTAAAGATGCCAACTGCTATTGTTAGTTGTGTTGATCCTGTATCTACCCATTGAAATGAAGCATCAGTGTTTTACCCCACCCAGTGTAACACGTAGTCTAAACACTTTAGAGGTAAATGAATAAACTTATAGTGGTTCCTTCAAGTGTGCAGTTGCATGAATACAAACCCTGGGGCAGATGCATGATCCCCACACTGCAGCCAGATATTACGTCACCTACAATATTTTCTCGAAATGAGTATTTCGGCAGCCAGGAGAGAACAGGAATCCAGGTCAGCAGTGCGTCCTTCACCCGAGGCACAGAACACCTGCAGCAGTCAGCACAATCAAGAACTTTTTTCAATGTTTTGTTTGCAGATTATGGAAGATCCCCTTTTTTCTTTATTAGTCAGCAAGACTGTACATAATAATGTATTTTAAAGGATACAGATAAAAGAACCTTGGGAAATGTAGCACCTGCTGCCAGGTCTATCAGCTGGCCTTGAGAAAGAGTTCAGCATAAGACCACAACTGTTCCCATAAGATTGTAAGAGTGCCTGAAACCAATGTCCATTTATAAAGCATGGAAATGTGTTTGTAAAAATACACAAGCTTAACATAGGGTTCTAAAATTATTTTTCACATTTATTTTATTTTCTGAGAAAAACATGTTGGTGTCTTCTCTTCTAATCCTCTTTCAATTTATTAGTTTTTCTATAGCAAAAAAAACACCTAAATGCAAATGAATCCATAAGCAAAAGAAAGCCCTGTAAAATCTGACCCTCATATTTATGTCCTTTATAATGGATCCAGAGAGCAGTTTGACACAGGACAGCAAAGCATATTCTACTGTCCAGTACATATTTCTGTCTTTTTTTAATCATTTGCCAGCAGCACCTCCACCCTCACATTTCTTCTCCTCTTTGGTTTTTGTATATACACTCAATGGTTTTACCTCATCATCTCCTTCACCCGTTCACCCACGGTTGGTTTGTTGGACCAAGTCCCTTTTTGTGCCAACACATCCAGACGGAGCTCATCCAGGACTTCCCTTTGGACAACATATTCCCTAAACGACTCGTAGCCATCCTCCATGTCTTCATCCGTTTGTGGAAATCCTGCAAGTATCTGTTAACCTGCAGTCTGTTTATGTCTCCTGCTCTCTGCTTTCGTTTCGGGTTTTTGTGAGTGAAAGAGACACGTCAGGTTTCACCATACTTCAGCACTGAGTAACGGCACTTGTTTCTTTTTAAACTATGGGAGTGACTAAGACTGAGAATCTACACCAATATGTGGGAGTGACCGTTTCTTTCCTGTCCTCAGAAGAGACATCACCACTCCACACATTGCTGACACTTACACAAGCACACACATACACACACAGTCCTGTGGTAATATGTGTGTATGTTATATAGGCATACATGTGTGTTGCCTTTTATGATTAACTTGGTGCAAACAAGCCGTGTGGCCAAACTTAAAAAATGCTCACAATCTACAAAAATACGAAAGAAGAGAAACTAAAGAACTCCAGATGATAATTATTTCAACTTTATACACTAAATGCATCAACACATAATTACAAACATTTAGATCTCTCATTTTTGTATATTTTTCAAATGGCAGCTCTTTGAGGCTTTTATGCTTGTGTGTATAAATGAGTTTACCAAAATCTTATCTTTATGACATCCTGAACTTCATAACCCAAGAACAGGAAGGTAACACATGACCCACTGGATTACTGATGATTTTGTTTTCCATACTGACCAAAATGCAGCCAACATATTGTAACATTTATTGCTAGATTCTTCAAATATTGAAAGCTTTTTTTCAACTTTATTTATATTATATTTAACAGAAAAAGAAAAGGAAAATCTAAGTAAATGAAAACGGCCTTAAGCAACAGATTTGGTTCAAAGTCGAGTCTTAAATTGGAAACTGAAACTTTTTTTGCCGTCCTTGCATTTAACAGATTCTTTACTCATTTTTCTTGCCAACACCTATTAGAAATTATGGAACTCACTCCCCCCCGATATCAGAAACATTGATTCTCTTCCTGATTTTAAATCTTGTCTTAAAACTCACCTGTTCCAACTGGCATACTCTGTTTAATTTATAGTAGCTGTTTACTTGTATTTAATTTAATTTCATCTCTCTTGTTTTAATGCTGTTATAATATGTTGTGATGCTATTGTTGTACAGTGTCCTTGGGAGTTTTGAAAAGCGGTTCAAATAAAATGTATCATTATTATTATTATCAGTTGCCTTGGGCTGTATTTGCACAGATTTTTGGTGATGTTAAGATCAAATCGGTACTAAGGCAATGATCAACAGGTTCTTCTGTACATTCTTAAAGGATAACAGATTTTCTAGTGTTTCTACACCTCATTTTCTGTCTGTTGACTTACATGTCTATTCACTGCAAGGAGAGGCAACCAGGAAAACAATTATTAATAAAAAATCTAATTTTGTTATCCTGAGAGAAGTTTTATTCCGTTGTCTTGCCATAATTTAATGTATTAAACATGCATTTCAAGAAACTGGTTAATTGTGTTAACTTTATAGTGCTTTAGTTTATAGTGTTGAAGATTGCTAAAATACATGTCAAAATAGCTCAAGCTCAGTCAGATTGGATGGAAAGCATCTATGAACATAAGATTCGGGTTATGCCACAGATTCTCAGTTGTTTTTTGTTCTGGACTTTTGAATATGTCTGATCCAAACTATTTCAGTGTGTCTCTGGTAGCATGTTCAAGCCCATACTACAGGACAGTGAACCTGGTCTGAAGTCGTTGATGGCCTCTAACAGGTTTTCTTGAAGGAATTCCCTGAATTCAGTTTCACAAAGACACATTATTATTCCGCTACCATCATGATTCACAGTGGGGATGGTGTAATAAGGTTGATGTGCAGTGATAGTAATCCAACACACAGTTTTGCATGTGTGCCAAAATGTTCAGTGTTGCTACCATCTGCCATTTTGTCTGTATGTAGATTTCTTCACTCCCACATAACTCGACTTGTATTTTTTTTGTCAGAGTTATTGATTTATCTTACAAAATTATACAAAAAAGAGAATGACATAATTTTCTATAATCACTTTTTCAGATTTTTTTCTTCTATCTTCTTCTCTCTTAACTATTTACGAGACCAAACCTTTAATGTTCTCCTGTTTTTTTTTTTTGCAGAAAACTTCAGCAAAAGTTTTAAGTACGTGGCAATTCTCTATCTTTAGCTTTATCATTCAGGAAGAAAATACAAAAGGTGACATGAGATTCTGGACATATTGTTAATTTCAGAGCAAGCATGACTGAATGTTTTGTCATTTTTGCATCTAAAGTATGTGCGCAACATAAATGTGTTTATTCATTTGCGTGTAAAAAAAAATCATGACAATTGATAGCATTGGTGTTAAGGGCACTCTGCTAAAAGACTACTTTAAAATGTGCAATGTTTATGCCAGCATTGATGTGTATCAAGTGATTGGATGCTAGAAATAACTACTTTTCTTTTTTAATTAAGATTAATTTTGTTAGTTAAAGTATGAGGGATAGCTAATAAGCAGGTTGATGCACAACAAAGAAAAATACTTTGAATATGTGAATAAAGTGTCTTAAACTTTAGAGGCATTTTGTTTACATCTAGTAGTAGTTTTCTCCTTGAAGGAAGTACAATAGTACTAAAACATGGAATAATACCATAGTTAATGTTTTAACTACTTAACAAAATCCACATGTAACTGCTACTACTAGTAAAAACAATCGTATATTCAGCACTCAGGTAAAGAAACAACTGACTCATATGAGGATATTTCACTTAGGAAAAAAACTAAAACTCACAGCAATGGATCAGTGTTAAAGGAAACATTCCTCCACATATTAACCATGGCCCCTGTTACACACATGTAAATGTGTGATGTTAAAACGTGTACATTTTGATGACCAAGCAGAGCTGAAAGAACAGTTTGAACTAAGAGAAAATTTAATCAAGGAAATTTTGTGCAAAGACTAAATCTAATATCTTAAAATGAGTGTTTGATGTTCAGGCCTGATGTTAGTTAACCTTTGGTCTCATTTTGAACAGTTTAGTTTAGTGTGCATCCTTGGAACTTTCCATGCTGAAAGCAATGGGACAGAAAATAATTTTGTTGTATTTTAAATTATTTTTGTTTGAAGATTATATATGTTTTTTGAGTTTGACGTGTCCTTATTTCAGTCTTTTACATTGCTAAATTGATAAATTCTCTCTATCAAACACATTGTTTTTTTCTGAATGAAGCAGCATCAGCTTAGTCACAATGATGTTACAAATGTTTCCTATATGTCTTCACCTTTGACGGATTACCGACCACAATTACAGGGCTGAGCCAATGCAAACATCCTTAAGAATCTCTGTTATCTTGAGTTTTAATGTGTCTTCACCTCAGTATGAGTCTTCACTCACCTCCATGCTATTGTCAGCTCTTATCTAAAGCTAAATAGTGGGTTAAGTCTGTTCTCTGCTTTGATGAGTTAAATAATAACAGTTTAAATGTCTGTCTGTTTTTTTCCCAACCTGAAATTTATCAAGTTATTTAGTAAATAGATTGTAAATATACAGTGACTTTCAAAGTATGCATACCCATTGAACCCTTTTATAATTTGTCACATTAGAACCTCAAACTTCTGAATCTTTTATTGAGATTTTGTGAGACAAACCCACACAAAGTACCACATAAATGGAAATAGTTTGTTTTATAAATAGTCTAAAATAAAAAGTATATTAATTGCAGTATACATTTCTATTCAGCATTCCTGGATCAATAGGTCACATCTATTGGTGTGTTCAGGGTGTTGTAGTGTTAGTTTACGGCTTTATAATTTGCATGCAGGCCAGAAAGTTAAAGTTTGGTCTCATCTGACGGGAGCACATTTTCCCTGCAACTTTGATGTATCCCCCATGAGACTTCTGGGAAGCTGGTAATGGGAGTTCTAATAACTTTTGGTCAGCATTGGCTTTATTCTTGTCTTTCTTCCGTAAGGGCCAGAAATGTGGATCGCATGATTTATAGTTGTTCTGTCAACAGGTAATCCCAGATGAGCTGGGAATTTCTGCCACGCCTCCAAAGTTACCATGGGCTTTCTGGTTGGTTCTTCCTGTACCCGGCCTTTCAGTTTAGGTATTAGCTTTATCTTGGTAGGTTTGGAGTTGTTATTGCTCTCTTTTCTTTGTTCTTTTGGTGATGGATTGAACCGTGTCCTGTGAGATTAACAAATATTTGACCTATCTCTGCTTAAACCTCTCCACAGCTTTATCCCTGACGTGTCTGTGGTTTCATTTGGTCTTCATGATGCTGTTTGTTTACAAATGATCTTTAGCAAACCTCTGTGGCAAAACTGTTATAATTACACTGAAATGAATTTATACACAGCTGCACTCTGTTTACAAAATGATTACTTCTGCAGGAACCGTCTGCATTACATTTTTTCATATCATATTAATCATATTATCATATCAGGGTATCATATTAAAGAGGGCTGAGTTTCCACTGACCACATGTTTCAAGGTTTTGTTTGTAAAAATTAATTGAAAACCAAGTATGTATCTTCTGTTTCATAATTATGTGCCCTTTTTTGTTAGTTTATTGTATAAAATCTCTTTAAAATCAAATGCAGTCTGTTGTTGTGAAGCGGAAAAATGGGAAACATTCAAGGAACACAAAAAATTCCCCCAGTGACTGTAGAGTCCACTTCAAAAATTTCCCTGGCCTAGATGGCCAAAAGCAAGCTGTCCCTGCCACCATGAGAATTACATTTCATCATCTGATGAAGAGAGTACTTTTTGCTGTGTTGACTTGATCCTGCAGTGTTTCTGTTTAATGTTCAGTTACCATTTAGCTAATTTCATGTTAGACTAGAATCCCTAATTTAGTGTCTCTATGCCTTTGTTTTGTATCTGACCACTGATAGTCACATTGTCATTTATACCAGTGGTATAGTTGCTCTTGATGGTATTCTAGTGCTAAGTTTCTTGTTTGTCTTCCATAGGATTGCCATTTTGTTCTTAATAAAGTGTTGGTTTGATCCTAAACCTTCATGCCTGCATTTGGGTCCCGACTGACAGAGCCAAAGCCTGCATAGAAACCAAGTGAGATGAGTAAAGCATCTCGGAAGAGTCATCACAATTTTTTGATGCTTTCTATGACCAGACCTACAGAAATTTAAGAGAAAAATCAGAACTTGCCTTGTCATTGTTGACAGGAAAAGATCTTCAGACCAAAGTTTGTGTGCTCAAATCAAGTTCAAACGGAGGCCTACGTGAGTTAAACCTGTGTTCAAAGGTCCTGATGCTCACAGGTTGGAAGCAGATTGGCTAACGGAAATTAACGAGCTTCACGTGTCAACAAATGTTCATGCGTGCTTAGCCTGAACATGTGACAGTCTCTAATTCATGATAAAAACTTTGCTCTTCTGGTTGTGGACTATAGCATGCTCAACTGTGCATGAAAACACTGTTAGCAAATAGTCAGCCTGTAATGAGACTGTGGAAATTCATGTCACCTGTCGGGAAGCCAGACACACCTCCAGCCACATGAAGTCATGTGACAGAAACTGCAGAATATACCTCATTTAAGAATTACATGAAAAGGAAAGACCCATGTGATCAAAAATTCTGCTTTGACTAACAGTATAACTTCAGGTGCTTACATTTATATGAAAAGAAACCTACTTTTGTACAGCGAACTGTGAGTTTGGCAGTTTATGTGAGATACGTGATGTCTGACGGGCCCGTCTGCTGCACTATGACACTCTGTAAATGTTTAAATGAAAGTCTTTATGTGTAGTTACATTCAACCATCTTGAAGGAGCTCATATCCATTCATCCATTCATTCATTCCAAATTACCATGCTTCAGGTTTTGGTCAACTGATTTCAGAACATTGGTTATTTAATCAATCACTGCTCTCTATTTCGGACAAAAATCCCTCACTGTTCCTTAAAAATTACCTGTCACAATAAAACAAATGGTCCCAGAGTGAAAACCTACTCATCTCCACGTTTCCTCCTATTCCCCTTTTTGAGTGGAGGGCTCAGCTGCTGCAGTCTGATCTAAAATTGTTTGCCCCCTTTTTTTGTCTTGAAATAAAGTCACTAGTAAAGCTGTCAACTTAAAAGTTCAAACGGAGCATTGTAGTCAGAATAAGTGGTAGCATTTACGTACCTTTAAATATAAACTAAACCGCAGCTCCGCTAGCAGTGGCTGATCTATTTACAGCTCACTTCATCCATGAGCTTGATATTGCGCGCCAAGCCTTCCCAAGCTGCAAATAGCACAGAGCACAAGTACAGCACACAAACATAAACAAGCCTTACAGGAAGCTCTTAATGTGAAAACTTATGCGATCTAAGTTGAGAAACTTCTAGGTTTTGGTCTGATTTTGGGAGTCGCTTTGGAGACAACTGGTATGATAACTATTTTTTTTATTGTGCTTCTTAGATTTGTGAAAAAATCTGTTTTATTCATGTTGAACTGCCTGTGCATGTCCCTGGAAGGGACTTGTACATGTTTAACCTACCCATAAACTATCTCGAATATATTTAGGGTGGAAAAGTCTTAAAAGGATTCATCAGGGTCTCATTTTTTTCTATCACAGCGGTCATTTTAACAGCAGTGTGTACATCTTTGGGATCCACTTCACACATTCAAAATAGTTTAAAAAAATAGTTCGATGCATTTCTTTTAGCTGTTTTTGAATTAAGAATGAGTTTGAATCTTTCCGCGTTTTCCTTTGGCAAATTCTGTGTCCCTAAACTGACAGAAGTGTGGCAGACATTTACAACATGAATTAAACCGAAAAAACCTAGAAGAAATCATTAACCAATTAAGCTCCTCCTCTTGCTGTCTTGATATCCTACCCACAGCTTTCCTTAAGAACGTTTTCCCTCTCATTGGGTCTGATCTGATTCAAATACTGAATTCATCCCTCCTGTCAGGTGTCTTCCCCCAGGCTTTTAAAACAGCAGTTATTAAACCAATGCTAAGGCAGAACAACCTGGACAACATGTTAATGCAGAATTACAAGCCAATCTCTAATCAGTAAAATGATTGAAAAAGCTGTGTTTCAGCAGTTAAATAGCTTCATAACAATGACCAACCGCTTTGATGTTTTTTAGTCTGGTTTCTGTGCTCACCACAGCACCAAGACTGCCCTCGTCAAAGTTTTGAATGACATCCGCATAAATACAGACTGTGGTAGAACTACAGTGCTGGTTCTGTTGGACCTCAGTGCAGCATTTGACACTGTTGATCATAATATACTATTGGAACGACTGGAGAGCTGGGTCGGACTCTCTGGTACAGTACTTAGCTGGTTCGAGTCTTGCCTAAAGAACAGGGACTTCTTTGTTTCAATAGGAAACTTTTCATCAGAATGAATGGAAATCACATGTGGGGTGCCCCAGGGCTCCATCCTGGGGCCCCTCTTATTTAATACCTACATGCTTCCACTAGCCCAGATTATAACAACCAACAAGATTAGCTACCATAACTATGCAGATGATACTCATCTGTACATTACAATGTCACCAGGTTACTCTGAACCCATTCAAACCCTAAATCAATGCATTGACCAAATAAATGGATGGATGTGCCATAACTTTCTCCAGCTGAACAGAAACAAAACAGAAGTAATTACTTTTGGACCTAAAGAGGAAAGATCAATAGTAAGCACACAGCTTCAGTTAATACTGCTAGAAACTACTGATCAGGCCCGAAATCTAGGTGTAGTAATTGACTCAGACCTGAACCTCCAGGGTCACATAAAGGCAATAACAAGGTCAGCCTTCTATCACCTGAAGAACATTTCTAGGATTAAAGGACTAATGTCGCAACAGGACCTTGAAAAACTCATCCATGTGTTTATCTTTAGTCGGATTGATTACTGCAACAGCATCTTCACAGGTCTGCCTAAAAAGTCAATTAGACAGCTGCAGCTGATCCAGAACGCTGCTGCTCGTGTTCCTCACTAGAACCAGGAAAGTAGAGCACATCACCCCAGTTCTAAAGTCCTTACACTGGCTCCCTGTAGCTCAGAGAATAGACTTCAAAATACTCCTACTAGTTTATAAATCATTGAATGGCTTAGCACCAAAGTATGTTGAAGATCTACTGTTCCTATACCAAGCCCCCCCCAGAACACCCAGGTCCTCTAATTCCAGTCTACTCAATATGCTTAGAATCAAAACCAAATACGAGGAAGCAGCTTTCAGTTTCTATGCTCCTCTAATCTGGAACAAACTTCCAGACAACTACAAAGCTGCTGAAACACCGAGTTCTTTTAAATCACAACTAAAACGTATATTTTAGAGCTGCCTTTGATTAATGGTTTGATGTATCATGTTTTGTGTCTGCTATGTAAAGCACATTGAATTGCCTTGTTGTTGAAAGCGTGGTATACAAATAAAATTGCCTTGCCTTGCCTACAACAAGCCTCTATGGAGACTGAGGTGCAGCCGTCTCCTCAGGAACAGCATGGATCATTTCTGCTCAGGCAGCTCGACAGAATGAGAGCAGCTGAAGAGCTCACAGACGTGGTGTTGCTTGCAGAGGGTATTTCCTTTCCATGCCACAAGGTGGTGCTGTCTGCATTCAGTCCTTACTTCCAGGTGAGAATACATTTATGTAGAGCTTAGATTTTAAAGATTTAAAAGGATAAGACAAGATGTCTCAACCTGTGTTTTGCAAAATAGTTTGAAGGTAATATCTAGAGCGGGATATCACTGATCTTTTGGTTGTAGGCTATGTTTACATGTGGTCTGAAGGAAACTCGAGAAGGAGAGGTGCCTCTCAGAGACACTCCTGCACAGAGCCTTGAACTGCTCCTCAAGTACATGTATTGTGCTGAACTCCCTCTTTCCAACAACAACATCCAGGGAGTCGCTGCTGCTGCCTTCCTGCTCCATGTGGATGGAGCTTTTAGGTGGGAAAAGAAACTACAATCTTGGTGCAGGTATATTTTCCACAACTAGTGATCATTATACAGAGCTAAAAGGTTTTTGCTTCCCACAATGCCTTTTTAGGTTGTGTCAGAGCCACATGGAGGCCCACATGGACGCCTCAAACTGTGTTGGTCTGTACTATTGGGCAAGAGACCTAGGTGCTACTGATCTGGCAGACTGCGCTTTGAAATATATATGCCAACACTTTACACAGGTGGAGCATTCAGTGTCAAATTTTCTTTCATCTAGAATCTTAAAAAATGTCAAAGACATTTCTTGCCACATCATCAGCTTTTCTCTTCATAAACCTTGGCTGTTGACCTTTTTTAATCCTACATTATTTCATCCCCTCCCCCACTCGTTTAAGGTTTGTGAGGAAGAAGAAGTGCTGGAACTTGATGCCCAACGTCTTTGGGATCTTTTGGGTTTGGATGACCTCAACATTTCACAGGAGGAACTTGTGCTTGAGCTGGTGCTGCGGTGGGTTGAGAGGCACAGGAACAACTTGCAGAGCGAAACCCAGGCTGTGGAGTTGCTCAGGCGAGTACGACTAGAGCTGGTGGAGCCTGGATTTCTCCGGAAAGCAAGGAGGAGGAACCCGGTGAGATGGGACTCGAGAAATTGACCAAATAATGAGGTCACTGGTCATAACCAAAAATATCAAAAAATATTATATACATTATATAGACGTTGTAAACATGGAAATAAATGTCCTAGGTACTGCTACGAGATGCGGAGTGCTTTGGGATGATTGATGCTGCCCTCCAGACCTCAAGTCTCTGTGAGATGTCTGCTCCACCTCGCCCACCTCTTCGATATGGCATGGAGACAACAGATTTGCTGCTCTGTTTGGGTGGAGTGAACACTGAGGGTGTGCCAGGAAGACGAGGAGGACTTGCTGACCAAAGTTTTTGTTTCGCACCTCTCGTTAGAAAGACCTACTACATCCCATCTCCGTTGAAAGACTGTGGAGGTCAGGGCCAAATCACAGCAGGAGCAGTGACCTGGGACAACAGCATACTGGTGGCTGTAGATGCAGAGGATCAACACAGGAAGAAGAGGCTGGATATCTACAAGTTAGGATAGTTCCTTGAAAAGGCATTCATATTTCTTGAGCTTGTTACAACCTCAAACTTTTACAAATAACACTGTGAAAAGTGTGGTCTGCATGTGTTCAGCCCCTTTTAATTTGAAACCCCTCAATACAGTCCAATGCAACTGAATGCCTTCATAAAAACATACTTGTAATCAAGGTTCCCTTATAGCTGTGTGTAATTTTATCTCAGTAAAAATACTGTGGTTCTGTGAAAGCCTCAGATGTTTGTTAGGGATGGTTAGTGAACAAACAGCACCATGAAGACCAAGGAACACAGCAGACAGGATAGGGAGGAAGTTGTGGAGAGATTTTAAGCAGGATTTGAACACTTGTAAATTCATTCTATAAAAATTGAAATAATATGGGACATCTGCAAAGCTACCAATAAATTGCTGTCTGCTTAAACTGACAGACTAGGGTGAGCATTATTTGGAGAAGCAGCCAAGAAGTTCATAATAATTCTGGAGGAGTTTAACAACTGTTGGACAACTTTAGTTATGTATTCCACAAATCTGATCTTAATGAAGGACTGGCAAGAAAAGCAATGAAAAGTCATGTTTGCCACAAGCCATGTAGCAGAAACAGCAAACATGTGAAAGAAAGAGCTCTGGTTGGATCAAAACTTGGAAGAGTTTTCCCAGCTTCGTTGTAGGATCAATTGAGATAAATTCAGAGTAAACCTGTAAGAACACATTTTAGAAGTTGACAACAACTCAACAACTTGAGGCTGGGGTTGTGGTTCCCCCTCAACATACAGGCAGAGCTACATTGCTAAGATCAAACCATATTTATGTTGTAGAATGGTCCAGTCAAAGTTCAATTAATAATTTTAGGCAAACTGATGTTCACAGATGCTGATGCTCTTCATCTATTCTGACTGAGATTGAGCTGTTTTGCAAAGAAGAATGAAAAAATGCCAGTTTCCAGATGCTTGAAGCTGGTAGCCACATGTGTCAAAAGGCTTGCAGATGTTCAGGGGAGCTGAACATGAATGCTTGCCACAATTCCCAGGTTTTTATTAGTAAATAAATTTGAAAACCGTCTTTCCTCTTCGACATTTTGTTGTTTGTGTTGGCCAGTCACATAAAATTCCAAATAAAATACACTGAAGTATGTAGTTGTAAAGAGACTAAATGTGGAAAAGGGATATAAACATTTGGCAAGGTACTAAATGTGGAAAAATCTAGAGACATTTCAAAGTTTTGCTGCTTTAAATTTCTTTACTGCCTGTTTATGTTTCAGATACAGTAATTCAGAAGAGAAAATCTGGATGAAGTTGTGCTCTGCACCCTACAGAGACATGTATGCATTAGGGTCGGTTGGAGATGCTCTGTACCTCATTGGCGGTCAGATGAAAGTGCGCAATCACTACGTTATAACAGACAGTGTGGACAGATGGTCACTGAAGAGGGGAGGCAGCTGGCTCAGTTTCGCTCCTTTACCACTTGCTTTAGCCTGCCACTGCACTGTGAGACTGAAGGAGCATCTCTACGTGCTGGGGGGCTGGACCACACAGGTACAGGAGGAAGTAAATGTGCTGGAGTTTTATGTACTACTGTGTCCAAAGGCAAAAATGTTATTGTAGGGTTGGGCCAACTAAAATAAAAGCTATCTATCTATCTATCTATCTATCTATCTATCTATCTATCTATCTATCTATCTATCTATCTATCTATCTATCTATCTATCTATCTATCTATCTATCTATCTATCTATCTATCTATCTATCTATCTATCTATCTATCTATCTATCTATCTATCTATCTATCTATCTATCTATCTATCTATCTATCTATCTATCTATCTATCTATCTATCTATAATATTTGAAAGAGGGTTTAATTTTAAATTCCCTAACTCTGATTAAAATTTGAAGCCCTGTTGTGTCAACAAAGTCACATTCCATCTCATTCTCTCAAATAATCTTCATACATTTGAAAACACTTTGGCACCCTCTAGCGGTACTCAAAGTCAATTCCAAGGGTTGGTATCATGCATGTTTATTTCTTTACCTGGTTAAACACACCTGAATCAAATGATGGTTCATTAGCAGACCTCTGCAGAACTGTGACATGCTGAGGTAGTTGGACTTTGAATCAGTTGTGTTGGAGCAGCGATAAAACTAGAAGGATAGAAAACTATAAGTCTTTCCTCTATCTTCTTATCTCTTTCTATCTTGTTCTCCAGGATCAACCTGATGATGAGCCTGACAAACTGAGTAACCGAGTGTTTCGATTTGATCCAACCAAAGATAGGTGGACAGAGTGTGCCAGGATGAAGTACTCCAGGTACCGCTGCGGTACAGCTGTACTCCACGGAGAAATCTACACATTAGGTCAGACCCTAGAAAGATGTCGACATATACTATATTTCAGTTCGGTTTATTTATATAGCACGGATTCACAACAAAAGTTCTGTTTATTTATATAGCACAGATTCACAACTAATTTTCTTTCAACGCACTTTTCACAACAAACAGGTCCAAGTTTCCACTCCCTATTGGTTAGGAAACATTTTTCCTGCAGAATTGGGCACTGTATGAGAAGAGTACTTTCGGTTTGGAGAAAAAAAACAAAGATGGTACACAAAGTTAATGGTGGTAAGGGCCCAATCAATAACTCCCCCCAAGAAAGAGACTCAGCTACACATAGAAGCACCAGGCCAGGACTATCTTCTAGGTTAAAGTAAAACTGAAAGAGATGATGGAGGAAATAACTGTCAATGTCGTGGTAGGAGACACACCTGAACATGCAGTACAGTAGAATAATTTAGCCAGAGGCACCTTCTATGGAAAGGAAAAAAAGAGATGACATACAGTTAATATTGGCAGCAATGGCTCTGTCCTGAAAAGAGACATGGCTAAACACAGAAACTGAGCCTGTAGAACCTTCTATGAAAGCTGAAATAAATGGGCTGAGGAGTTCAAAAATTTAATGGCAGAAATAGCTCTCTCAGTAGCTCATTCAAGGAAAGAAATAGCTTAAAACAGACACATTGGGCCAGGAAAACTTTCTATGGAAAAGGAAACAAAAGGAAGTAGTTAATGATATCAATGATTTCTCAATTACTCCATACCCTAAGTAACACAGCTAAACCTAGAAGCATTGGGTCCAGGAATACTTTATATGGAAACGGAAAATAAACAGAACCCAAATTTCTACTTGCAGCATTAGGTCAATCCCTGACTGGTAAGGAAAAGAAGCATAGGTAACACAGAATTACTGGGCAAAGTATCTTCAATGAAAAGAGTAAACTTGCACCCCGTCAAACATACTGAAAAGCAATATGAGTTTTTTGTTTGTTTTCTGAATGGAAACCGAGACCTTTTATATGTCTGGTTTTACAGGTGGTATAGGGTGTGATGGAGAGGACTGTGGACAATCGCGCCGCTGTCTGAGCTCTGTGGAAACATACAACCCAGATACAGACACATGGAGGCCCGGTCCAACGCTCCCTAGAACCTTACTTTCCCTTCGAAGCAACGCCTCCAACATAGGAGTGGTAGAAGGAAAGCTCTACCTTTGTGGATTCTACAAAGGGGTTGGTTAGTGTCACTTCTTAATCTGTAGATTTTTGCGCATTGCCTCTACAAAGTGATGTGGTTTGCTAGCTGCATTCTGAATGAATCAGAATAAGGAATTTAAGATGATGAATGAAACAGTGTTTCTGTAAATTAGATTATTGGTCACCAACATGCATTTACTGCAGGTCGCCATGAGATCATCACCAAGGAGATTTTGGAGTTGGACCCTGCAGACTATGTATGGACAGTTGTGGAGAGACGAGCAGCGATGCATGACAGCTACGATGTCTGTCTGGTGGCTAACCTCAATCCTCGGGACCTCCTGACACCCTGATGCAAGCACCTCCTCATGACTCTCTGAGCAACAATGCAGGGGCCTGATATGTGTGTGGGTGGTGACTCTATGAACTTCCATTCTTACAAAGCTTCATTCAAACGTAAATACTTTTATCCACATGTCATAAATCTAAAAAACAAGATCAAGTGAAATCAGCTTGTGCACATTTTGTTCAGGTAAGTCAGTTTGCTGCTTGACACATAAAATGTTTTTTTTCTTTTACATGAAATGCTTTTGTAAGAAAACAGACATTTTCTGAAAGGCTTACAGCATAGTTTGCTTTCTCCTAAAGTCTATAAAGTCTGTAAAACTCATCAGCACAAAAGCAGAACATAGAAGCCTTTTTTACAATTACCTTTATATAAACATGCAGGAATTTCAGGATAAACTTACTGATATTGTTATATAAACTGCACACCCCACTTATTAGCTCTCCTGCTGGTGTAAACAAACGTTTGTTGGGATATGTACACATATTTTATTGTAGTATCTTTAGAGAAATCTCACCTTCAAATTTAGGATACATATTCAGGGAAATTAATAATTGTTTTTTTTTTTTTCAAATCACAATCCTATTGAAACTTTGCACAACCCTATTTTGGCAAACAGACAGCACTTTGTATTTTTCTATGCAATTTCACAAGGCTTGAGCATACAGAGAAGGGATCTTTGACTGGTGCTTTTATGCACAGCTTGTCCAGAGTTGTGTCCCTACTTTTGGGAGCTTTGAAATGTGATGATCATAAATAAAGTTTTACGTCTTGAGAAACATTTCTGTGTGGATTGGAGCATGTTTTTGTTGTTCTCCTGATGATCGAACCAATGGTAAACCAATTTCTAGAGATTTTTATTTAAAATATCTTCATCTTTCAAAGAGCCCCTATTCTCATTAAGTAAGGTTTTTGAAAGTTCTTGCACTTAAGTGTGAGGTTTGGTGCAAAGGAACTTTTGATGCTTCTGAGACTTTTTTTAATGACAATTTTAAGACCCCAACTTGGAGATGGTCCCTCATTATTTTAACACAACAGAGCACTTGAGGATACAAACCAAGACCCATAAATTAATGGATGTGATTTTAGTGTAAAATTGCTTGAATGGCCTTTACAAAATCCTGATCTCAACCCAAAATAAGACCTTTGGGATAAATTAGAGCAGAGATTGCAAGCCAGGTCTTCTCGTCTTCTCAACATCAGTGTCTTACCATTAATCAATTGGAGAAAAAAAAAATTCCCATAAGCACACTCCAAAACCTTTATTTATTTTCTAATATAAGAGCTGAAGCTGTTTAAGCTACAAAGAGTAATTCAACATGTATAAACTCTATAGATTAAAAATGGTTTGTCACTCTGGCTCATGTGAGTGACGGCAAAAAATACCTTTGGCTGTGTAATGTATTTTCATCCATAGTGCCAGTAAGTTTGGGGGCTGCTGTATAGATTAATATATAAATGCATTTTTAGGTAGTTTTTATCGATGTAGCAGGAAACCAGTTTGTTTAAAGATGAACTGTACTGTTAATAGTAAAACTTCAAATAATACCAGTAGGGATTGTGTTTTTATTTCTTAAATCGTATAATTTTACCCTCCTGCTAATAAATGTTTATAGTGTTGCATTTTTGTTTTAATGTTAGAATTATGTTTATGTAATTTTGAAAGTTTAAATAAAAGTTTCACATGCAAATTTAAGTGGCAGTGTTGCACATTTCTTTCAAAGAGCAATCGCTCATTGAGGCACAAGATAACAGGTCGTTTCAGTGGTTCGGTGAACCCAACATCGGCTCACATGTTTCTATACAGAATAACATGAAAGACATGATGGACTGCACATTATGTAAAAGTGACAGAAAATGTTGCTCTGTAACAAACCCAACTACAAGATAGAAAACTAATTCAACCAAACTCAGTTCATTTTTATCCAGCTGCCTGCTTTGAACAACCGAAATCCTTCAGTCTTTGCTACTTCTGTATTAAAAACACCAACAAATTAGAGAATTCATGCTGCATCAGAAATCATCTTCAGATTTTGTGAAACTCTCATAACAACTGTTAGGTAGACACACTGGGAGTGTCTTCAAGCAGCTTTAAGACAACCAGTGTCCTTCTGCAAGGATAACACTGCAGGTGTGTCAGTGGGAGTGATGAAGGCAAACGTGGGAAACTCCTCTGACATTCCCAGAAAGGATACTTCAAGTTTCCAGTCTGATACTCTCCAACATGAAGCAGTGGTTGTCTGTTCTGGCTTTGGGTGAGTGAACTAATTCCTTCCTATTTTTAATGTTTTCGCTTCATGCTTTCATATTGCTGTGTTTTTCAAGATGTAGATTTTATATTCATAATTTTGACGAACTGTTTTCAATTATAAAACTGATACATTGCTTATACCATAGAAGCTTTCTGTGCATGTGTTGCATGATACAGTGTGCTGAAACTCTGAATCTCTCTGATACAAAGATCTGAATGTAAGATATTTTTGTTTTATTTTAAATTAATTGTTGCAAATATTTCAAACAAATTCCAGCAACCTCTGGTTCAATTTCAATACCTAACGACTGACAGTTATCAGTTTACTCACTTTTAAAGAGAAAAAGACACCAGCTGATTTCTACAACTTTAGTTTTGAATCAAAGCTTTTGTTTTTCTTCCTCATTCTAGGATGTCTCTTTATGCACATATGTCACCTGTCCTTAGTCCAGAGAAGACGCTGTGTTTTCCAAGTGACACATCAAAACAACCACAGATACTCTGCTGCTGGTAATTTGAGCGGCTCCGTGCAGCTCTGTGAAAACACTGACTGCTGTTTGGCCATTTATCGAATCATAAATGGCCAGCTGGAGGTCGACACTCTCGGTGAGAAAGCTTCATGTCTAAATCAGAGAATCATGAACTTTATTAGTATAAACAGTCTGATTTTAATTTAAAGGTTTTTAAATTCAGCATCCAAAAGCATTGTCAAATGGAGGAATTATTATTTCAAACGTCAAGAGTATTCATGTATTATTCTCATTTATTTGTTTACTTTTTGTGTTTTTTTAGCATGCGATATGGTAAATATGGTTTGCCCGGATGAAACTTGCAAGGCTCAATCATCCTTCAAAAATCACTTCATTACATGTACGTGCAGAACAGACCTGTGCAACAGAAACATCTCATGGAGTTCAGAACCAGAACAGCCTCCAGAATCGCACCTTTATACACCAGGTATTGATTAAAATTGGTAGTTCTCAACAATTAACATTTGGACCTAGCTAGAAGAAAACAATCTCATCTTTATTTTTCTCACAAAATTCAAGCAAAACATAACATAAAATAAATAAACTCATCTGATTTTTTTACACTTTCTTTTCTTTTAGCTGAAATTGCTAAAACAGTGCTGGTAGTGATACCTTTCCTTATTGTTTTCATCATTATTGCTAAAAAGTGGAGAAGCCTCCTCAAGGAAAAAAGTAAGCTTCATTTTCTGGAATATTTGTTCTACAAAGTTTGGTTTTTGTAAACTTGCTAAGTAAGCACACATAAATAAAATGAATAATTTGTGCTTTGTGCATTTGTGCTTTTTCTATTTTACTCAGGACTGCTTCATATGCTTATCTGGTTCAGTGATAGGTTTTCACAGAAATTACTCCTTGAAGATAATTCAGGACCTTGTTTTTTGTTTCCACTATAACATTTTAGGAGCATTAAATCTCGTGAGCACATTTTACATCTTTTAATCAATAACTAATCAATTTTAAAACATTGCAAATTAAATTCTACATCTGATGAAAATATGTAAATAAATATTTTTTTGTATTTCTTACATATACTCACAGTGTTCATATAGCATGATATGAATAACTTTATTTTTCTTTAATACAGATGTCCAGTAAAAAAATGTACCATGAAATCTGTCTGCAGCACACTTTTTAGTCACTATGGGCCAGATGTTGGAGCATTTGTCACAAGAGTGCAACACTATATACAAACACTATGATCTCAAATCATATTTCCATTTGCCATTTTTGCCATAAAGTTGTCCTGGCGTCTGAAAATGTTGTGTTTATATGTATTAAATTTAAGAGGAATTTTTATTTATATATATACAAATTTCATGTACATTAAATAACCCCTCATCGAATTAAGTAAGTACAATGAGCTCTAAAAGGGATAATATAATTCTAATAAACAAAAGAATTGAAATCGTTAAAGAATTTGGCCAGATTTAGTCGAAGTTTGAAATCTTTTACTTATTATTTTTCCATTTTCTCTATATTCAATGTTTACTACCTTTCATAATTTTGTCCTCCTTTTCAGCCAAAATGGAGATCCGAACTGAAGGTAGGCCTGTGTTTCTGTTCCGCTGCTATATTTGTTACACAAAAATGCTGGCGAAGATCTTTATCTCTTTCTTTATTAAAGCAACATAGGGCTGGAGTCCGGACCTTGTTGGTCATTTCAGTAACAAACCAGTTATTGTCCTGTTTCTACCTGTGTGATATCCTCATTAGACAAACACAAACGTTTTTTTGGTTCATATATTAAACAAAAGAAACCACACAAAAAACATACCTGAGTGATTGTTTGAACTTTTTATCTTACTTTCGTGAAGTTGTCAGGATGTCTCCACTAAACCTAGAGCCTCTTTCATTCTCTGCAAAAGCTGACCTTGGTCTTTATCTATCTACAACACATAACTCCCCTTCACCTTCGCTACTCTTCTGCAACATCTTTACAGATGTTTAGTAAGGTCAGTTTAAAAAGAATAAGCAAATCTTTATGTTTCAAACTAACTGGAACATGTTTAATTTATATTTTTAGAAGAGTATCTGCAATCTTCCTGCAATGACTATAATGTCCAGAAGCTGTGTTCCTGTCAAACAAAAGCTTCAGAGAACCAGATTACTGACATTGAACTACAAGGAGTAAGTTGTTGAAATTGAATTAGATTTTATTTGATTTATTTTTATTAACTGCACAGTGTTCCTCTCAGTGATGTCCAGCCATGCAATTATGCCCTCATATCTTCTAGATTTTTATGTTTTTACCTTACAGGTTCTGGGATGGGGTCAGTTTGCAACTGTTTATCAAGCGAAGCACAGGAGGTCTGAGGTGGCTGTGAAAGTGTACACTCCAAACTGGAAGCATCAATTTGTCAAGGAAAAGGAGGTTTATGAGCTTCCACTGATGAAGCATGAGGGGATTGCCCAGTTCTTAGGCACCGGGAGGAAACCAGACGATGGCAGCTTGCTCATTGTGCTTCAGTGTGCTGAATATGTGAGTAGGAACAGGCCCTTTAATGTTAACCACTCTGAAAATATGCTGCATATAATTTGGGTTTGGTTCTGTTGTACATTTAATGTGCTGAGGGTAAATTACTTTGCTTGTTTCCATTTTGCAGAAAAATCAACAGTAGAAGAAAGAAAAGAAATAGATCTTCGTATTAAAAACAATATATTGGGTTCTTTGGTGCTAAAAGGCAACCATACCTCATCAGCAAAGGTTTTATTTTATTATGTAAAAGTCAGTTAAAGAGAAGCTCCTGTTAGGTTCAGAAAATCAATGCTAGAAAAATGTCTAAAACATCTAAAATATATTAACTATTGATGAGGTACATTTCCAAGCTAAAACCTTACAATTTTTAAACAAATCTTTTATTGATTCAGTGTAGTTTAGATATCTAACTTGCTCAATGAGAATGGCATTGTGTTTATGATTCTGCAGATATCTTGGCATTTACAGAACTAAAGGCCATGTGATGTGTGAGACATCTATCTATACCTATAACATGACCATGATTTTAACTCTTCTCAGAGTCCTTAAAGAGAAATATCCTGAACATTTTTGTGCTAATTTAAAAGCATTGCAAACAAAATATAAATTACTTTGTTAACAGCGTCTCTTCTTTCATAATTTAGACTCTCGTTTAAATACATATTGAATAAACCTGAAAAAATAGTATTCCACAAAGCATAAACACAGGTTACTTAACAATAGGCAGGAAAATGATTTTCAGACATTTAAATAAAAAAATAAAAAATCTTTATTCCTCCTTTTTCTTTTTGTGGACAGTTTATATTTAATAGACTGAAAACTGGATTTATATTGTCTTTTTTGCCCTCTGCACTGAGTGCCAAAATTCTTAAATCCTGGACAACCATCTTGTCTTTGACTTCAGGGTTCTCTTCATTCCTTTCTGTGTAAACACGCCAGCAGCTGGATGCTGTCCATGAAGCTATGCCAGACCTTATCGGAGGGACTTTCCTATCTTCACTCTGACCTCCACAGCAATGGTACCGGCCAGAATCTCACACCTCAAAAATGTGGTTACATGTCCACATTGTAGTAATCCTATATGTGCATTCATGCTAGAGAACTGAGTTTGAAGGTACTTAACCAATGAAGTATTTCTTTTAACTAATAGACATTATAGAAACTGTAATATCATTGTTGCTGGGTCATAAAGTATGGATTTCAACCACTTTCATCTGCTAATCACTTGTTCACAACTTAATCCCTCTTTAAATTGTAAACATCTGATTCCTAAATTCTTTGGTATAATTTACTAGAATATCATCTCTCTTTCTGGCTGCAGAGAAATTTGTTTTTCTCCTTGCTTTTTCTTGCTGGTGTCACTACTGCTGCAATGAGGATATTATAATAAACTGTTCTGCAGGTGCAAGCAGGGTGGAGCTAACTGGTTGGGTTGAGACTCATCATAAGTCTGACTGTCAAGACAATGATTCTCAGTGGTGGTGGCATAAAAAAAACATCTTTCTGCTTGTATTGCTTTAAATAAAAAATACTTTTGACAATTTATCGTCACCAAATGATCTAGAAATCTAGACATTGTATATGTAGAGTCATATAAGACTTGAACATTTATATCTGCAGCAAGGCAAAATACAAGTAAATGTCATTGCAGGAAAACGTGTTTAAGAGGATGTAAATGAAGGGTAAAAAAGATCGGAAAAATACAAATAAGTCAGAGTCTGAGTTTTTCTCTTGCACAGATGTGCACAAACCTCCTGTTGCCCACAGAGACCTCAGCAGCTCTAACGTACTGGTGAGAGCAGATGGGACCTGTGTTCTGTGTGATTTTGGATCCTCCACAATCCTGCGTTCTTGTTCAGGACATCGCTTCTGGCAGGACTACTCCACAAACATGAAGGTGAGACATTTTGGTGGGAATTAAGTGTCCTACTGCCAAATCATGTCATTTAAAGGAAACCCAATTGAAAAGAAGAATTCTGCACACGGTAACATGTGAGCTGATTGATTAGGTGACAACTAAAACTCAAAAAGGAACCATGCATCTAAAATCACAGTTCAACTTTTTCCAGGGTCATCCTCAGTTTTGCACCCTCAACTACATGTCCCCTGAGATCCTGGAGGGCTCTGTGAACCTCAGCAGCAGCTCATTTCTCCTGCAGGGGGACATCTATGCCTTAGGTCTGATTCTGTGGGAGATATGTATGCGCTGCGCCGATTTATTTACAGGTAAGTCACTGTTATTAGACAAAATGCACGCTGTAATAAGAAATGCATTATTTTTCATACAGATCTGCATTCGTTTCAGACTTTTGTTCCAAAACAACTTCACCATTTGCCAGTGTGTTAAAATGAACATTTGCAAGGAATATGGGCCCATATGTATGATTGTCTCAATTTAAACAACATATAGAAGTTGTACTGTCATAGTTTGGTTTAATGTATGTTGCTGACTCATGTGCTTCAGTTTAAACAAACAGAGTAAGGAAAAGTAGATCTAAACAGTCTAGAGAGTGGTCAAAACATCAAAGTTGATGTCTTATTGCATTCAAAATATTTTGTAAGGGACAGTTCAGGATTTTTGATATCAAATTAATTTGCAATATATTATCTGTGGTTGCTAATGCCAGCTTGATTTAGTAAAAATCCAGATTCATTGTTGCTGAAGGTTGAAGCTATATAGTCAGAGAGGAGCCAAAATCAAAGCAGACTTCTAGAATCTTAAAACAACTTCACATTCAAAACATTATTGCTGTTCATATAAATGCTTTTTGTAAACCCTTTAATAGTCATCATGCTTGAATTCACTGGTTATTTACTCAGACACCTGATTGTTTAAATGGGAAATAGAGATATCAGGCTGTGTGTCACCAATATTTTCATAGATTTAACATACTAAGAACAGAATATGTACCGTTTTTCCAGTCAGAGTAATTACTGCATAGAAATATAGCGCAGTGTGAATCTCAATAAAGAGCTTTTCCATAAATATCAGACAGCTATTCTGATTAAAAGAAACATGCTTTACATGTTCTATTCTCAGCTTGGGTTTCATACAGACAGATCATTGTTTGTGTGCGATCTGCTTCCTCGGTAAATAAACATCAGCTTCTTTGTGAATAACCACCCATGCAATTATGGCCACAGGATTAAAGGAATAAAGGTTTATGACAAAGTCTTTACAGAAACTGTTTGATGTTTTTCAGACGGGGGTTGTTGATCGTAAAAGTTAGCTTTGGTCTTAGACCATCTAGAATTAGCTATTAGCTCTAGGCTCCAGGGACCACCTAATCTGGATCTATTCTACATGAAGATGCCAAGACATCCATATATTGAAGGTAACATATTACCTGGTAATAGCCTCTTAACGGAAGCTCACTACAATCCTGAACTATTCCTTTTGGTTCAGCTTAGCAGATCATAAAATCCTAATAAGTGAGATATTGATGCCATGAAGTATTGACCAGATGGTGGTGCTCCAGAACTGAAAGCTCACACAGACCACAGGAGTTCAGAACCCAACACAGCTTCTCATTTCTCAATTCATTTTATTAAATTCCTAGGTATTAAGACCATATTACATAACACCTGTAATAGCGACGCATCTCTTCTACTGCATGTGGAAATGTTGAATGCAAATTTTAGCATTGTGTCCTCCTAAGAATGCTAAATTTTTTTATTTCTAATATGTGCAAGCAGGTCTTATTCTGCAAACAGAATACAGATGAAAATAATTTCAGAGTTTTTGCAAACATCTCCATCTACAGGTGGTGCTGTCCCAGAGCATCTCCTGCCTTATGAATTGGAGCTGGAAGCCAATGTAACACTGGAGAGGCTCATCCTTTACGTGTCTGAGATGGACAGTAGACCTTTCATACCTGAAAGCTGGGAAGTGTTACCACAGGTATTTACTGGGGTTTTGCTTTTGCTCATGGCTGTGTTGGCTGGATATCAACAGTAACACATGTTGACTGTACAATACACACTTTTTCAGGGACCTAGACTGAAGGAGCTGCTGACAGACTGCTGGGACCGCGACACAGACGCTCGACTGACAGCTCCATGTGTCGTAGATAGATTGATCTCTCTGTAGCTATCTTAATAAGGTGGTTTTATCTATTTTTTTTTACTGACACATATATGGATATAAGGATAATAGTTCTAATTTTTGTCTTACCACTGTGTTTTAAAGTTTTTCATTTTTAACAGACTGGATGGGCATATAGGCTACTAACAATTCACATGTAATCTGCTTGTAGAGACACTCAATTAAATACTGTTTGATGAAAGTTTCTATATTTATTTATTTATTTATTCTCAGGAATTATACCACATAGGAGCCACGAGATCAACATTTATTTTTTATTTTAAGATAAAAAGTCCCACAATAAGAGACTGAATATTAACCACTATTTTTAGGTGATGGAGTCGGTAGAATAAAGGCTATATAAAAAAGGGATGATAATGTGAACATGTGCTGGAGTACATGAAATAACCGGACTGCTGGGGCATTTATTATCATAGTGGGGTGTAGTTCTGTCACCAAGTCATTGTAGAACAGTCTTCGGTATTTTCCCCCACAGCTATTATCAGGCCCTTTGGGGGAGGGGGGTGGGACAATAATATATATATATATATAGCTCCTATTTACTGCCTCAATGTTGGTTATTAATGATTCAGAGGCCATTTAATTATATATCTAAATTTGATTGATTGATTGATTGATTGATTGATTGATTGATTGATTGATTGATTGATTGATTGATTGATTGATTGATTGATTGATTGATTGATTGATTGATTGATTGATTGATGACCACACAGCCAGACTGGTGAAATTTTGTTTTCAGTACAGCATTTGTTGGGCACAGGTTTCATAATAACAATAAACATTTACACAGACACGATATTCATTATGACATGCAGAGAAGACCAGATATTTCTAACGAGCAGCAGTCAGGAAGTTAACTGCGATGGGGAAGAAACTGTTTTTGAGATGGGATGTTTTGGATGCAATTGTCCTGTTTCGTCTCCCAGAGTGTAGAACCTGGAAAACAGAATGTGCCGGGTGGGAGCATTCAGAGATTCAGCATTCATTTATCCTGCATGCTCTGCGCAAGTCTACGCAAATCTACGACAAAAATTGCTATGATTAGATGATATTGAACAAAGTATGTAATTTCGTAGAGATGTAGAGACTTGAATTTTTGATCTATATCTACAACTATTGTTTCTATATCTGACTGATTTTACTCCAAAAAAAATGTTTCTTCTCATAGAGAACTTTAGTTTTATTATAGCCCTTGACTCATAGAATAACAATGGCTGAAGCTGGAGCTCATCCAATGGCAAAGCATCAGGAAACACGGCTGACTGATGTGGTGGAAACAGGTTCAATCTGACCGGTAGGGCAGTACATTCCAGACATATTTCTACTCTCATGTGCTGCTCTGTTAAGAATGAGCCCTCGGAAAACCCAAAATGATCCCCGGTGAGCGTGACGCGCCGGGATGTTGGAATAAGGAGGCTCCACCCATCGCTCTGGACCATGTGGTTCCCGTCGCTCCTGTTGCTGAGTTTATAAGCTGAGAAACAGACAGCAGTTGCTGTCAGGATGGCTCAGATCAGCCTCATTGGTGCGTTTATCTGCATTGTAAGCTCGTCCTTGTTTCTATAACTCTCTATATGGGCAACTTGAAGCGTCCCTGCACCTGCTTTTGCAACAAACTCTGTACGATTTGGGGATCCAGTGAAAGCTCCTGACAGGTGCGCACCGTGCCCAGGGGAGGATGGGCAGACGTGGAGCGCACAGCAGAGGCGCGATGATCCCCAGCCACCTTTCTGAGCTCGGCTGCCTGCAGGACTCTGCATCCAGCGGCCACCACCGCCGCGGCGGCGAGCTGCTCCGGGGGACGGACAGCGGTCATCCATGCAGCGCAGATAAGCGGCAAAGAAAGCCGGACTCGGTGGGCGTGGGCCGGGCATCGGCCGCGGCGGCAGCGCCGGTGGAGGTGAAGAAGCACCAGCATAAACACAACTTAAAGCACCGCTACGAGGTGATGGAGACGCTGGGAAAAGGCACCTACGGCAAAGTCAAAAAAGCGGTGGAGAGGGCCAGCATGAGAACGGTGAGTCCAGGCTAATTTAACAACTGCAGGATTTATGCTCTTTTTTTTTTTTTTTTTTTTTTTTTTTTTACAGAAAAATAGTCTGTGAAATCGGTTAAATGTAGCTGTAGACCAACAACTTTCTGAAAAATCCTTTACCTTATGACATGTTGCAGGGGCGCACTAAGGAAGTTTTTATAAGGGTGGCCATGTGGGCAGCCCCTGGTAATCTTGAGGTGGCTAACCAAAAGCAAGAGTGTTATTTTGTCTTGCCAAACTTCTAAGTCAAGGTTTGATAGATGAATAATTTAATCAAAATCTTAATTCTATTTAGAATTCGGATTTCCTTAAACAACCCAATACCCCCTAAGTTCACATTTTGAAGCATATGTGGCAAAAAACAGCTGATCTGATATGTTGCATTTTTAACCCTTGCAAAAGTTCCCAAATGTCGTTCTCCTGAATTATTTTGGGCTAAATATGTGATCCAGGCATCACGTAAGTGTAGGGTTAAGACCGAATGATGAACATACATAAAGGGGCCATATGACACACAAGATATATTAATATATATATATATATATATATATATATATATATATTCAAATATTGTTCTCTTCTCTACTAAATTATGGGGGGGTCATCAAATTTATGCCCCCCTTTGGTGGTGCCGAGCGAACACTTTGTGGTGCCTAGGCTACATCTATATCTGCTTGCTGTAGTTCTTAATTATTGATGCTAAATACTTGCTTCCTGTTCTGCCAGACTGAGATGCCTTTGCTCTGACTCACTCTGCACTTGGGGTGAGAACCCAACAATAGGCCTCCAACAGTAGTTTGACCCAGTTTACCAGCAACCATCTTAAACACATCTTATTTATGGACAAATATAATCTATTTTACTTCCGAACTATACTGCATTCTGAGCATCTAGGTTAAAAACAGTGGGGCGATTACTTGTTTAAATAGTGGGTTTACAGTTGTTCCACTGACTCTACTGTGATCTGATCACCCACAGTGGTGCTCTGCTTTAACACTACCCTCTGTTTTGGACAACAGACTCATGGCAATAGAGGTATATCTTTGGGAAATCAGAGCTTGAATCTCGTGCTTGTTGCTTCATCTATAACCCTAAACATCTAATTTGGGATGGAAGAAAATAAGGAATGAAGAGCAGCTCTTGAGTGTGTGTGTGTGAGCAGGGTGAGAGGGTTTGTTGGGACATGGGGAAAATGCAGAATTCCTTGTGCCATTAGCCAGTGCATACCAAAGATTCCTTGAAACAAAACGGACATTATTTTTGGAAACAAGGCTGAGGGACTGTTGTTTGAGCTCAGTGAAAAAGGGAGCAGGAGGAGGTAAGATAAATTAAAGGATTTGGTTGAAATTTTGGATGATTATATATGTGTTTGATGTGTTTTTTTTCTTGTACATAATTTAATCAGATATTAATAGCTCATAAGATGTTACATTTGAAGAGAAAACATTTGGCATTATCTTCTAAAACCATAGTCTTTACACCATACAGGGACTTGCAAAAGTGCTAAGAGCCTTGAACTTTTCTCATGTTTTGTCATGTTAGAGCCACAAATTTTACTGGGAATGACCAACAGAAAAGTGCACATAATTGTTAGGTGAAATACATGATTTAAATTTTTTAACAAAACCCCCCCGAAAAGTGTGGGGAGCATTTGTATTCAGCCCCCATCATGTATCTGCAAATTTATAGAACCACCTTTGACTAGATATTTTACATCATCAACAGGTTTACTTCCAGAATTGCCCTGCATTTAATACCTTCCTGTCAACTCTGACCAGCTTCCCTGTCCCTGCTGAAGAAACGCATTCTCACTCCATGACGCCTCTATCACCAAGTTTGACTGTTGTATTGTGAATTTTCGGATGATGCAGTGTTAGTTATTTTATTATTTTGCCACACAGCAATTTGCAATAGGCTTAAAAACTCAACACTGGTCTCATCTAACCAGAGCCACTTTTTCAATGTTTGATTTTCCTTACATGACTTGTGACAAACTGCAAATCTGACTTTGTCTGGCTTTCAAAGACCAGATAAAAACATGGAAAAGAGGGTTTACATTTACTGCGTCTTTGTATTATGTTTTCTTTTATTCTTTACAGCCATGTGAGGATCTAAGCATCTGATTTTTTTAGAATTCCAAAGAAAAATCCTCTGCTTCCATCCTGAGTAAGATAAAGAAGTCATTTTCTTTAATGTCAATTTACTACTTTAACTATAGTGTGCCTGTCTTGGTCCAGATCCCAGTCAGCAGCACATAGCACAGTTTGTAATTGTTGGCTATGAAAGGAACAGCTTAAGGCTCTGTGTTTAGCCGAGCACTGAGGTCCAGGGTCTGTTTGGCAAAGATCCTGTCTAATCCCACGGCTAAACCTTACGCAGATGCTTTAGTGACTCTTGGGATGCATATGTGCCGCTCCATGTATGTGCATGTGTTTGTCTTTAATCGTGACTTGACACACACTCACTCAGAAAACACTGTCAATTTCTCAGCCTCTTGAAGATCCGCTCACATTAGGAGCAGTGATTTTTTTCAGGATACAATAGCCTGGAGACATTGTAATAAATCTAAAGAAGAGGAAAAGGAGGAGGGAACTATAAACCACTGTTCCTGTCCCTAAATAGCCTGTGGACTTTTCTACCTCTCTTAAATCTGATCACCTCTTCATGACTCAAGCAAGTTGCAGCTAATGTTTCCTGCATTTGTGAAGCAGTGAATCTTATACCAGAATTTGTCACTCAGCTCATTATATGGAAGAACAATGAGGCAAAGTGGTCATTCTAGAATTTGCACACAGCAGAGTGAGCTCATACAAGAGCACACATTCTCAAACTTCCCTCATTGACACTTGTCTAGAAGGGTGAGCAACGCCCTATTGATGATCATTTTCAGCACAGTCAACTGAGGTTAACGATGAAAGTAAAACACAAGCTTTTCCTCTATAATTTGTCATGCTTTATCCTTTCTATTTGATTTGTTTGCCAAACTAATTTCAGCACCCCATTTCATTTATTAAATATTACTATCCATGTGTGCTTTATTTTGTATAACAAAAACACTCTTGTGAGAAAACACAGCTGAGAAATAAAGCATGGATTTTCATCACAGGATTTCACAAAAATAAAGTCTTTTAAAGACTCAAGAAAAACAAGCAGTTGATCCTAATTTTTGTGTGTATCTGTGTTGATGACATCACAAGAGGTAGAAGAATCAAGCTTATCAGAGAGCATTGGTAAACACAATAGTGAACGAGCAACATTTGACATATTTCAACAAAGATTCTGCAGCATTCCGGTTCTATCCCAGTTTGCCCTGATCCTCTTCAGAAACTAGATCCATGTGTTTTATTGTTGTAAAATTTTCTGAAATACATGCAATGTTAACAATACTGCTGAAACGGTTAACTGCAGCTATAAAAAATATAACACCTTTTAGGAAAGATCTTTATGAAAATGAGGTGAAACAAGACAACAACAAACCACAGTCGGACATATTTGAAAGAACTGTGATTGGTTGCATTGTTACATTGGTTATGTGATGTCAGCAGTGGGAAGTGTCTGTGGAAGCTTTTTTTTGAAAGGATAGCCTTTATCTTGATTAAATATGATTTATAACAACAGACTATATCTAAAGTAAGTTTGATTGATTTTGCTAAAAACCTGACTAGTTGAATTTAAATTGTGAAATAAAGGACTTCTATTAATGAGAGCCACTTTAACATCACTGTCTTCCCCTTCTTTCTTCGTGTTGCTCCAGCTATTCAGGTCAGCAAATGACTGTCGCTTGCCAACACTGGACAAGTGACATTCAGCTGGTCACTGCATGTGTGCCGCACACTGAAGCCCAGCAATGGAGATTTTACATCAGCCAAAGTTTCCGTTAATGTAGGAAAATATCCCTAAATGCCCCTAGTTTGATCGTAGAAAAATGCAAACCATTCCCAAAAAGCGGCAGTTTTCTTTCATTACATAGCTTCCTCATCAATTATGAAAGGTCAGGCCAGTCCCAGGAATTCAGTGGCTTGTGTTTGCATTGCATAACTGACTGCAGCTAACGGAGCGTGTGAATTGTGTCTTCCCGTGTTCCGTAGACGTTTTTCCAGCAGCTGAGAATGTTGTGACAGTGACCTTGGGAAGGGGTCCAGTACAACCATAAGGACGCTCTGGGGGCTGATGTGATATTTAAGCAGAAAAACAATATCTGTGTCTGAATGTCAGTTTTTCTTATGCACATCGTGCAGGAATTGTTGTACCACACTTTATTATGTGTTTTAATCTAAAGTTAAATTCTGGCATTTGCATTTTGCCTTTGTGCTTTGTGCTATTTCTGTAAGAGCTCCTCCATCAAGAGGGGTTTAGTTGCTCATGTTGTGGAATATCTGTTTTGGTGTTCCTGCATGTGTGGATTTAGGGAGTTGGGGGTTTGCATTGGGGTACAGTGAGTGCCTGGGATTAAAGAAGAGGAGTGTTAACACCACAGCTGTCAACCTTCTGCTTCTGAGCGTGCTCACTTCACTGGAGAGCAGCTTTTAAAACCAGCATAATCACCTCTAATACCCAGAGATTTTATTTGTGCAAAGAGTGTGTGTGTGTGTGTGTAGCTGTGGTCACAGTATTAATGCATCTCTTTGCAAAAACATCAAGGAGAAGTTGAACAAAATTAGCAAGCAACTTTGCTAAGCATGTAATGTAATGTTTCTGTGTTTTATTTGATCTTCACTGAAAACAAACATTTACCAAGTATCACCAAGTTCCCCATGGCTTACCGACAGAACAAGCGTTCTAGAGATTATACTACCCTTTTTATTCATTTTGAACATTTTAAAAATAGAATAGAATTTCCCCTTATTGTTTCAGGTAGGGAAAATGTAGAAATCTTGCAGAAATTTTTACACTCATTTGCATGTTTTTATCTGCAGGTGGCAATCAAGTCAATACGAAAAGAGCGTATTACTGAGGATCTGGATCGGATTCACATCCAGAGAGAGATTGAGATCACTTCCTCACTCAGACACTCCAACATCATACGCTTCCATGAGGGTAAGACTATTTTGGATGAGTAGAAGGATGTATAAATATCTCTTATTCAAGTCATAACCATTCATTTCACACGAATATTGTATAACAATGCTCAGGGATTAGAGGAAACTTTATCAATACACACAAATTCAGTTTTAACACAAAAAAACAGCAACGACTCAATCCAATTAATTATCTGCTTGTCCAGTTGGTTATATGGCTTCCTGGTCGGTGAATTTAATGAATGCATTTTTTCAATATTGCTTAAATCACATCAATAATTATTACTACATAACTATAAATCATGCAATTAAAATGAATGTTCAGCCAACTTTATCTGGTGCACATATTTTCTCTAAATAGTGCCCAACAAAACTGAGGTAAATAAATCTAAATAGGTCTTAAAGGGGGGATGGCATGTAAAATAGACTTTTTTAGCTTTTCATCACATTGTTATGTCATTCCTTCTTTAAAAACATGCCTAAAGTGTTTCTTAAGGTAATTTATGTATTTTTGAGTAATCTTTGGAAACTCTCGCGGCCGCCATTTTGAGCGCTGAACGCCTTATTCCGCCGAGGTACGAGGTACGCCCTCACCCCCCAGCAACGCCCCAACATTTTTATTACCGCCCACGTCTCTCCAAAGCCCTCCCTCCCCCTCTCACCGAGCAGAAAAGCAGCAGGTCAACAGCAATCACCTAGCACCTGTAGTAGTTTCATTACATCAGATATTACTACATTGCAAAAAATAACAAGTTATTTTTTTGTGAATGAAGGAAGTTGAATATTTTACCCAGCAGACACATCTTGAATGAGCCTCTGAACTCTCTCCGGTTCTTCCAATAGTGCACTTTCCGGGTCAGAAGCGGGATCTAAATCATATGCTTGTACCATATCCTGCGTGGCCATTGTTCACAAAATGATATGTCGCTCTTCCAAAAGTCCGATGCTGCTGTATGGTAATGCTTCGTGCCCATGTGGAGAATGTTGTGATGACGTTGAAGACAGCGTGCAGAAAGGGGCCGTGTCCGAGGCTCTTAAAGAGACATGCGGCTAATTTCAAGGCATTTTGTTTGGACATGTTGGGAGTGCAAATTTCCAAAAGGTAGCCTAGTTTATATTATTTACTGAACTTACGGATCGATTTACGGTAATATTATGGCTGTACTGTACCACAGAATTGTTCTGTCTGCCTGAGAAAAACGTGTCACCCCCCCTTTAAGATTTCTACATTTAAATCTCTGCAAAGCTGAGTACTGAGACAAATAATCAATATGTGAAGTTTGACATACCTTTTTCCTTGAGATTTTACATTTAGCATCCATAGTTAGAATGAAATTCCCTTTATATTTGACTGTACAAGTCTTCCAAGTAAAAAATTTTGTTTTTATACCTGTTTATAATGAAGTTTTGGAAAAGGTATGTAATTATTCATTAAAGTGATAGAAAGGCCACACCTTGACATTCAATATAAACTGAAAACAGGTTTGTTTCTAGATACATACATACATACATACATTAGCCTGTCTGTCTGTCTGTCTGTCCATTAAGCCAGCCATTTTGTTTTGGAAGTTTTCTTTGTGAAACCTGTGAAACTCATTCATTGTTAATTTCTGTATCTTTTTCTCTTAAAAGCAGACCAAAATGGTACTGACAACTCCCCTAACTTGAGTCCTGAAAAGTCTGGGATTATATCATTAAAAATGTATGGGATCCCTGGCCATAAAATGTTCTTTATGTACTGTGTTGACAGTGTTCGAGAGCCGGGATAAGATTGTGATAGTGATGGAGTACGCCAGCAGAGGGGAGCTGTATGACTACATACAGGAGAGGAAGCAATTGCCAGAAACAGAAGCCAGAAGCATCTTCAGACAGATTGCTTCTGCTGTCCACTACTGTCACAAGGTTAGACACACATATGGTCTGCAAATGTGCCACAGAAACTGAGTATAAACTAGGGCAACCACGAACGCACGTGCTGAGTATTCAATTGAGCTTTAGTAAATACTGTAATGCTAAATCCACTAAATCCTAATCATAATACTGTGCTGAAACCTGACTTTAGTTTTCAGATCTCTCTGGTTTGGAAGCACATTAGGCTCTGATTGCTGTTTGCAGTCACATATTTACATATTTACCAACCTGCTTTATGAATTGGCTAAGAAGCAAATCCATCTTTTCTGTTGTTGATGTCAACATTAAATTAGCAGCTTTGCCAGAAAGCAGGAATTACCCAGGAAATACCTAAATCCTGTTAATACACAATGGCAGCGAGGAGAGGAGCTGCGCCTGACAGTCAGCTGAGCTGGAACTAAGAAATATGTTTCGGTTGTTTGGATTTTTGACGAATTCAACATATTAAACTCAAATTAACATCCACCTCCTGCAACTTGCTGGGAGGAGGGATTTTGTTCTCCTTCTGCTCCTGAATATTTTCTCAAAATAGAAACAAATGTTCTGGCATGAATGAATTATTGAATGTGCAGCAGAGGTATGGAGGGCACACAAAGATATAGTGTGTACTTTCCAGTGTTTTTCTGTTATGTAAAACAGGCAATGGCACAAAAAAGGACCTGGATTATAATCTGATTCACCAAAAGTACAATTTTATTTTCTTTGTTCACAAAAACAGATATAGAAATGCACATACAAACTTAACTTTGTGCAGAAAACACATTCTTCACTTCACAAAAGTGCACTGAAGAGGATGAAATTAATGAAAGAATGGAGTCTCTGAGTTTCTTTCTGTCACTCAACTTCTTGGATGGCCATACATATCTATTGGGGCTCTGTCTTTTCCTGTGAATCACTGCCAAGTCAGTATCTGTGGAAACACTGGATACTTCTCAAAACCTTTCCTCTAAATGGAGCTGAAAGTGTTTTGGGGGTTTTTTGCCTCTGATTTTCCAGACTTCACACATCTGCTTCTTGACGCCAATCAAAAGATCGAGTCATCATCAGATTAAAAAGCACAAACTAATTATTCATCTGTCTAATAACCTGCCTCAATAGTCTCGTGTTCTGTCTCCACTCTCTTGCAGAATGGTGTTGTGCATCGAGACCTTAAACTAGAGAACATCCTACTAGATCAAGATTTAAATGTAAAGGTAAGGCTAAAAACTTTTATATTTAGAAACATCCTTCATGCTTGAATCTGAGTGAAAACATTTCTGGCTGAATAGATAAACATGATATGCTAATAAGTTAAGCCGGGTCAGCTTTCTTAAAAAGGGTAGAAGACCAGTGGACATTCAGAAATGACATGGACGTTTTGCCCACAGTAATGATAAGGTTATTTATACTATCCACACTGAACCAGAGTAAACATAACGCGTGGTCTTATAAAGTAACCCAAGAGATGTTTTCTGGCCTTGCCTGGACATTACTAGCCTTATATGGAAGCTGTGCATGGCCAAAGGGAACGCAAAGAATCCAGCAGCAATCTGGGCAGACAGTTAAAAAATTTTTTATAAAAGAAGTATGTGCAGACTTCCCAGCAGCTCTTCATTCATTACCTACCTAATAAAAACAAGTTCACCATACTGACCTCTCACAGCCTCAACTGCAGGAAGTGACCATGATTGTGTGTTTGTCTTATGTCGGCACAATAGAAAATGCTTGATGGTATGTGTAAGAAACCAGGAACAGAGAAGCATGCTTTAAATAACTCTGAGCCTGGATCCGTTTATACTGTTCTTATGACTATCATTCAATAGTCTATAATATTTTCTATTAGTTCTTGTTGTCATGTTCTAAGTAGGGGTGGAGCCATGCAGAAGCAGGCAGACTGAGGCTTGAATAATGAAAATATATTTTAATGAGGACAAAATAGTGCAAATTTACAATAACGGAGAAGATGGGAAATAGACTGAGAATCCAGCAGAGAAGTGAGGCGATCAGTGAACTTAAGTGTACTGGGGAGGAGTGAAGAGCGGAACCGAAACCAGGAGAGATAAGTAAGGATAAAATGGATGCAGGTGGGAGAGAGAGCCAACAGAGAGAGATATGAAATGAGTTGCAGCTGGGACATGAGGTAGAGTGGCAGAAGGAAAAAAAACAGAGAGAACAAAGGGAGGACAGGTAAAACACTCTAATAACAAATAATTCAGAATGCATAATGATAATAAGCAGAGAAATATAGATAAATGAGCTACCAAAGACAAAACCTAAATAAATAAAAATCAAAACAAAAGTAGAAAATAAACACTCAAGGTGGGAACAGAAGAATCTAGAGTCCAAACATAAACCCCAAAACAATCCAGGATTGTGACAGCTGTATCCTATATAAAAGGGTTAGCGTAATTATATTGTAAAGCAAAGACACATATTAAGTTTTGTATTAATTTCATAAATCCATACAGAATTAGGCCCAAACCTTTGCTGAAATTTAGCCTTTGTGAGTCTCTTCATAGTGGCCATCCTCCAGTCTAAAGGTTTGCAGTTTGAGCTAAAGTCCATGTGGTAAAGCACACTTGGGCACCACATTGACGTAAATATGCAATCATACTTTATTATTTATTACCTTAGAGAAAAAGCAAAAAATATATGGAGTAAAAGTCTTAGTCCTCGTCTTATTTCCTTTAATTTTGCAGATCTTTACTTTCTTCCAATAATTCTTCTGTTTGAGTTGAGCTAGCTTTTCGAGCTTTGTTGAGCTCTTTCTAAACTTCTGTTTATAAAGTTTTTCTAACATCATTTTAAAACAACTGAAATTTCTAAGCCATATTGGAACTAGTAAACAAGAAATTTTATAAACATGCATCACAAACACACACTGTTATTGCCACTGTATAAATAAATAAAGACCACAGAGCTATGTTGTATACACAATGTCACCTTCTGTATATAAGTCTCTTTTGTTGTGGGCCTCCGTGTGATGGAAAAAATGTTGTCATGTATTTTTAACACCAGAGCTTCTGATAGTGGGCTGGCGTGCATGTTAATAACCTCTTCAGACAGAGTTGAGCCACAGTATGTGTTATTATGTCTCCTCGCAGCCTGGATGAGTGATTGTTCCATTACGCAAGCGTGCAAGCAGCACCGGCCTTGTCTTTCCTTGCTCGCACACAAACATACAAAATCTTCAAAGACCTATTTCTGGATCATTTCAAAATAGCTGTGAGTTGTTGCGCTCTCAGTACACGACTCTAAATTTGCAGAGCATAATCACTGAAAAGGAATCAAGATTCCAGTGCATGAGTGGTAACTTGAAAGTTTAGTGTTTACTGATTTTCCATTAAGTTTGGCAATTTGTGCTTAAACTCAAGGAGTAAGTCTGTGTTTTTATGATGTGTTTGTGTTTATAGTTTGGTTTGTATATAGTAGTTGTAAGAAGGAATATAAACTGTTATAATCAAAATGTGTTGTTTTGTTTTTTGTCTTTTCTTTGCAGCTGGCTGACTTTGGCCTTTCCAATAATTTTCAGAAGGGTTCTCTGCTACAGACCTACTGTGGAAGTCCTCTCTATGCTGCTCCAGAGATAGTGAAGGGGCTGCCGTACACAGGACCAGAGGTAGGTTGGTCAACACAGTACCTTCACTGGTTCTCTATCCCAGTTTTTCAGATTACTTTGTGATTAAATAGAACAAATATAAAATGATTTTCCTGGGTTGATGATGTTGATTTTTGAACTTGTTAATAATAATATTAAAGGGGCTATATGCAACTTTTCCCCCAAAATAAACGTAACAATAGCCTTTTTATTTGACCATTTATGACTCAAACATCTCCTGATGAGCATACTGACACCTTGTCAGCTCACAGTGAGTGCACCTATAAGCATGTATCCAATTTTTTCTATTTTCTGTCGGGTCGGATTTTCCCGCGCTGTCTGCGGATGTGACATCAAGCGCGTTCATGTTAAATGTTTCAGATCACTCTGCCACCACCGCTAGTCAGCTTGCAAGCAGTTCGATGGATTGTGTAAATACACAGAAGAGACCAAGGACAACTTTGACACCGACAGTAACTCTACATAAGACAAAACAAGTTAAACCCCTGACAAGTGCCCGAAAAAGATCGAAGATTGAGAGCGACCGGCGTACGAGGACACGCAGAAAGGTTGTTTTTTGGCCACAGGTGTCAGTCGCGAGTTTAAATTTCAGAAAATTGCATATAGCCCCTTTAATGCAAGGGTTAAACTGGGAGAAACCTCCAGCAGAGTCAGGAAAGGCACATTTACAAACGTAAAGCAAGGAACATCTACATTGGGAAAAAAAGATAATAAAGAACTAATTAGTGGCAGAAATTGTGAAATAATAATAGATAGTGAAGAATACATCTAAAGGGATAACTAAGATAACTAAAGCTAAGATTGTGGCCAAAACTAGTACTGCAATCACTTTCAAACTACTGTAGAGTGGTGTATCCCCTCCCGACTCGAGGTTGCCAGATAGGCTGCAGGAACGTAGGCTGCTACAAGGAGCTTCCAATGGCAAGTGATGAGTCTTACACATTAGGTTTTTTTCTGTTAATTATCTTTAATTATAATGACAAGGAAACAGGCTCTGATGATGCATCGCTAATGTTAGCAATGACGACTCGCCGTTTTTATTTCCCAAACAATTCCTTACCTTTTCAGTTCGATGACCCTTCTTCTCCATATGCGCTAACGTAACGTTACTGTCATGAATATTTGAAATGTCCATTTACATTAAGTACAAGTTAGTCAAACATAGATGAATCTTACCTGTCAAGGATTAAACTAGCAACGTTGGCGTCCGTCTTCAAATTCTTCTCTGTTTTCAGCCGTCTCCATCTTGCAAAGGCATCTCCTATACAAATCCTTGTTTTATTTCGGACTTTGTCACAACGTATTTCTGAATGATAACGAGGTCTTTTAGGTGTAGTAATGTTACACATTTTTATCCGAAACACATCTGTAGCTGCAGCTGCAGTAACTAGAGCAGATCTGGCAACCCCGATGGTGAAACACTACTGACTTCGTCATTGGTAGATAGGTGGAGGATGGCACTTCAGGCCAAAACACAAGATGTCAATATCAACATCAGTTGAGGGCTGCAACTTCACTTTTTAAATGACAACATCCTGGCCGTACTACTGTTGTCAGTGATATAAGTATTTGAAATGAACATGATTTCTTAATGTCTAGTGACATATCAAGGCCATTTTATGATTAATTGAAATACATTTCTTACACACAGCTCCTTTAATCAAAAAAGGAAAATTTTAAATATAACTCTGCAGGCTATAATGTGTTTGCTTCTTGAACCCAACGTTCATTTTACTTATGGATGCTTCAGTAACTGCAAGGAAGCCTGTAATCTGAAACCAAAGTGCTCTGTTGAGAAATATGCAAACAGTACATTTTAATGATATCTTAGAGCTGAGTCCATACATCTTGGTTTGTAAGCAAACTCAGGACATCCTAGGTATATTTTTCACACTGTTAAAGTTTCATAAATCTATTTGTTTTAATAGAAAACTTTATGTATTGTTGTGTGTTAGGTGGACTGTTGGGCACTAGGGGTGCTGTTGTATGCGTTGGTTTACAGCAGCATGCCTTTTGATGGAGCCAATCATGCAAAATTAACTGAGCAAATCAGCCACGGCCGCTACCGCAGACCCAACCCCCCCTCAGGTAAACCAATAAAACGTCCACCTCCGTTAAAACTGCTTTACGCACATCAAATGTGATTGCCTTGTGATAAGCTGCTTTAAATACCTGTTGATCTTGTTCCTCCCAGACGCCTGTGCCCTCATCGACTGGCTGCTGACAGTAAGTGCAGATGAAAGGGCCACGATTGAGGATGTGGCCCACCACTGGTGGGTAAACTGGGGCTATGAAGACAGCGTGTGTGACTGCCCCACGTCTCCACTCCAAGAATGCCCTTCGCCCTTGCTGGCCCGCTACATCGACTGGCAGAATCAGGTCGGCAATGCTGGGGAAATGACTGCTGACCCTGGAAGCCGGACTTTGGACCCCTCCTGTTGTTCTCAGCTTACATCAAACTCTTTTTACTTTGGTTTACCTTTAAAAAATGAGTCTGGAGGAGGAGCAAGGGTCCGTGGGGGAATTTCAAACCTCAGAAAGTCACGCAAGGAGAATGCAATTCCACAGACTGAGATGGGAGCCTGCGCTGATGTTTGTTCAGCAGCTGTCTCTCCTGCTGCAATGGCCACTTCCACCCCGGAAAGAAGAAAACCCAAAGGCATACTGAAGCACCAGAGGAGTTTAGATTCAGTCTTTCACAGCACTCCAAAGGAAAACGCATCCTCCCAAATGAGCAACACCCTCCCTCACCCACATAGGACACAAACACTCGTTCACACACATGTAGATGTGTTGTCTAAAACCCTTCCTCATCCGCCTACATTCAGTCAGCCTTCATCTAAGATGCCAAAGAAAGGTATACTAAAGAGTCGAGGTTCAGGTTATAACTTAGCCCCTGACAGAAATTGTTCTGGAGAAAGAGTTAAAGAGAGCGATGCAGGTCAGTCAGGTTCCCACAAGACTTTTCCAGCTGCAGAAGACAGTCCCACCATGCGCACAGAAGCAATAAGAAGACGAAAAGGTATCCTAAAGCGTAACGGCAAGTTCTGTCGCAGTCTGGATCTTCCCGACAATCCCAATTCATCTGACTATTCGGTCCCTGCAATGTTCCCCGAGGCGCTCCAGCAGCTCCTGCGGGCCACAGGGGATGCTGAGGGGCGACGCAGCCGCCCCTCCAGTGTGGTCAGCGAGGACAGCCTCTTCTCCTCTGATTCCTTTGATCTGCTGGACCTCACCACTCAGTCACAACGTAGGATTTTCTCCCAGGAGAGGCAGCACAGTGGCTGCAGCTCTGAGGAGAACCTGGGGCAGGAAGGAACAGAGACAGATGAGGTTGAAGGAGACAGAGAAGGACAGAAATGTTAAGTTAATGGATCAATAATGTGATAACAAGTACCTGCTATGTTAAAAAGAGTGAAGAACCCTGATATCTGGAAAGTGACATTGCAATTGTGGACAATAACTGGGAATGTGAAGCACCTGGCATGACTGTATGTTGGGGATAAGCACATACAGGGAGACAAAGAGGATCCATCATCCCCCTATGGGACAAATTAGCTCACTTTGTTCTCGTCCACACAGTAGATCTTTAGCTACTGTACACAAAGCATGTGAAATAGAAATGTGAGGACCAACAAAAATGTTAGTTGTTAAAAGTTTTTTTTTACTTTTACACAAAAGTTACCTTTAGGTGAATAGTTTAAATATTTGTTTACAGTGATAACCATTTATGATGTTGCTCAACATATTTACATAACAGCATTTGCATTGATTTAATTGGCTTTTAAAAATAATTTAGATGCAAAACCAACTAAACTGACTTTTATCTGATATTTTAGGGACACCATTGTTTTTTACTTTATGAGCCTTATGTGAAATGAATTGATTCTGGCACACTAGAATATATATTTTTAAGCAGACTTAGGGGCACTTTGTTCTTTCAGTGGAAAACTTTGCCTTATTACAGCTAAGTTTCACCAGGTTTTCATCTACCGGTAAGATTCCTTCCTGTATCATGAAATATGTTCTGACGGGAATGATTGGAGCTTCATTTAGTGACAAGAGCAGTGTGTTCAGCTACTTTAAAGTGAGTTAAAGGCAAATTATGTTTTATTTTGTGTGAAAATGCTAAATAGGAAGATGAATTAAGCAGTACAAGTACAGTGTTGCCTCCTCTAACACCTATATTTATTCCTTACAGTGTTGACTGTGTGCAATTTACTTTTTTGTACCTGCACAGATGTATAAGTTGCAGATTGTTTTTATTTTGGTGTGACCACACCTGTGCTGCTGTGGAAATGTAAGGTGATCTGTGTAAAAGATGTTGTGCTTTATAAAAATAAGGAATAAATTCCTTGTGTTGAACTATTTTATACTTGTTCTGCAATGGTTAATAAATTATTTGAATAATTAAATCTGTCCGACTTTCTTGTTGTTCTTTTTGGTAAGAAAGCGGAAAAATTATAACAAAGCAAGCACTTGTGATGTTAAAAAAAAAAGCATGCATTCGGCTCTTTACAATAAATCAATGACACATAATTAAAGGAACTTCACAGAGACATCAAGCCTGACATTTAACTTTTACTACTTACTTTTCAGTTCTTTAGTCCCCAGAAAACCTGAGCTGGTCTACAGGTTCGCTTCATGGACTTCTTGTGTGGTTGCTGAAGGAGAAGCAGCCTCTCCTGATCTCTCCCCTTATTTGCTTTTCTTATTTTCTTTTCTTAGCTTTTTTCTTAGTTACTGTATACACCTACCCTCTCGAGTTACTGTATTTTTGGATTGCTTTTATGTGACCTCCAGGGTCACTAAAGGCAATAACAAGGTCAGCTTTCTATCACCTGAAGAACATTTTCTAGGATTAAAGGACTAATGTTGCAACAGGACCTCTGAAAACTCATCCACGCGTTTATTTTTAGTCGGATTGATTACTCCAACAGCATCCTCACAGGTCTGCCTAAAAAGTTAATAAGATAACTGCAGCTGATCCAGAACACTGCTGCTTGTGTCCTCACCAGAACCAGGAAAGTAGAGCACAAAGTGCCAGTTCTGAAGTCCTTACACTGGCTCCCTGTAGCTCAGAGACTAGACTTCAAAATACTTCTACTAGCTTATAAATCATTGAATGGCTTAGCACCAAAGTATGTTGAAGATCTACTGTCACTACACCAACCCACCAGAACACTCAGGTCCTCTAATTCCAGTCTACTCAACATCCCTATAATCAGAACCAAACATGGAGAAGCAGCTTTCAGTTTCTCTGCTCCTCTAATCTGGAACAAACTTCCAGAAAACTGCAAAGCTGCAGAAAAACTGTGTTCTTTTAAATCTAAAAACCCATCTGTTTAGAGCTGCCTTTGAGTAATGTTTTCATGTATCATGTTTTGTGTAGGCTTCTTGCTTTATTGCTGTTTTTACTTTATATGCTTTGTCTGCTTTACTGCTATTTTTATTTTACCCCCTAATCACGTGAAGCACCCTGAAATACTTATTGTTGAATGTGTGCTATACAAATAAAATTGCCTTGCCTTATCTTAAAATGGCTTTTGCTTTTGAGTAGATGCTTTTGCTGAAAGCAAAACGGTAAGTGTAGAAGGACAGAGAAGGCTTCAATTTCCATTTAAACAAGTTGACTCACTTCAGGCAGCTTACATTTTTTTGTCATTTTGTTTAAACGAAGAGCAAGAAACAGTTTGGAAAAAATGTAAGCAGTGGGCCATTAACAATGATGTTAGTGGCCTCCTTTGTTTTCTCTTGGAATATATTGCTATAAGTCTTGTGTGTTAAAAGGTTTTAAATTTAATTATCTTATATGCAGGCCTTGAAAATGCCAAATATGTTCACATTATACACATACATTGTCTTAACACAAGATTTGTTTACCCTATGCTCCCAGAGGTTTTGCTCTGACTGTCCTTTCAAACACAAATTAGCAGCTACAGAATTTTCTCAGAGGATATCTAACGTTTATACATACTTACCAATCACTATGTTGCATTAACTTATCAACTGCTTATATATATATATATATATATATATATATATATATATATATATATATATATATATATATATATATATATATATATAATAAGTCATATAATAGAATGGGATTTTGGAGAGATAAGGGTATTTTATGGGACTTTAAACACAACATGGTTAGCAGGGATAGACAGGATGGATCATTTTAGAATTGGATAATCTGTTTGGGTTTTCACTCACAGCCCTCTCTCAGGTTTCCAGGGAATGCCTAAAAAAGAGAAAATATCCTATGAGCAGCAGTTGAGAGGATGAAAATGTGAATCTATAAGAAATCACTTTACTACTTCCTTTAAAACAACCATTTATTTGTTTTTATAATTAATCAATATAAATAGCTTTTGTCCTTTTTTGACAGCTAACCTGTGTAATTCCACCCTTCTTAGTTGAAAAGCTTGTGACATTAAATAAGTACACACCTTCGTTCAAAAGAGGATAACTGAGTCATGTAAACCTCAAGTATTTAAATTCTGAGAGGCCCCCTGATTTTGATGATAATATCTCTAAGAGGAACTGATTGTGGATCAAGCATTTTAAAAATGTTGAACTATTGCAGAAATCTGCAGTAATTACAAATAATTAGCAAAGTAAATCTTGTGGGTTAAGAAGCTTTCTGCTTTGCTGCCTCACGTGTGGATAAAATTACTGATGAGTGCACAAAAAGGAGAAAAACATATTGGTTGAGGGGCTACTTTATGAAGCTTTTGGCTCTTAAGATGCCTTTGGTAGCAGTATGTAGATATACTTATTTACACATAAGTAATAACTCTAGTGATAAATTACACAAAGAAGGAGCTATTCAAACGGCTCTATTAGAAATTCCTTTAAAAAATGAACAAAACTGTTTACAGGGGAATGTTTCCTGTTGGTAACAAGTGTGTCTGAGTTTCTGCCCTATAAACACAATACCTATGTTAAAAGATTATAATATAGAACAAAACCAAGTTTTGTGAAAAACGGGATTTATTAGTTTGTCTCTTTGTAGGAGCCTGTTTTTGGACCCGTAAGTAGACTTTTTCTAAAATATATGGGCTTATCTCTCGTTTTTATCTCGTGTGTATGCGCATCTAGATTTGTCTTTCATAATTTGTTCAAATTATTTGTTATTATTATTATTAATTATTTGTTTGCTAGAAAGCATTTTCTATACTTGTCCATGGATATATGTGTTTTGCTTTGTTTTTCAATAAAAAGAGCAGGCAAATGCAGGCTCAGCAATAAACAGCTGGCAGAATAAGTAAAAGTCATTCACATTCTTTTGCAGAGCTCATTTTTACAGGCTTGGTACCAGCAAGGCACACTCAATCCAAGACCTGAGCTTTAGTGTCACCCTGTGGTTGTTTGATGTCATTGCTGAAACATATGATATGAAAGTCAATCGCAGACGGAGTTAAAAATTTTGATATGTTAGGAGATTTTGTAAAGGTGAATTTGACCATTTTTATAAGGAACCTACCTATTTAAGGTAGATTCTTGAGCGACCTGTGGCCCTTCTTTTGCTTCAGAAGATTTTTTTTCTTTTCAGAAGTGAAAAAAAAGAAGAATTAAATGTATTTCTATATTCCTTTTAAGGTTGAAAACACCACTTCATCTTGGGAAAACGTATTTAAACTTACATTAGCAGCTTTAATAAAATAACAATAAACAGACAGTAAAACAAACAAAGCCACAAGAGGCCATGCCGGTCAACAAAAGAGGATATTGCACAGAAGCCAGCTTAATTATTTCTTGAAAAGTCCTGAAACATCATTAGTGTTGAAGTAAATACTTTTATATAGGATACACAACAGGGATTAAGCAGACATTAGTTTGTGATGACTCTAATTTAATGTCCTTTTACATTACTTTGATAATAGGGCAAACTAACCACATTTTATCTTCTATTTTGTTTTTGTTTTTATTGTGAGAAGTAAATAAACTTGTATGTTGTGATAAAACTCGTAATGTGTATATTTGAAATTCTGTTGGGCTTTGATGGTTTTATTTAGAATAAAGCTTTTTTTTAAAATAAATGATCTCTATCTGGATGAAGGGAGCTTTGTTGCGCATGTGGAAACATTCAATGCACTGAAAACTGAGCAAAGCAACATATTTTGTGTAAAGAGTCTGAAACTTTCATTTTTTTAACCTGTGAGGTCGGGATGGATCCTATGAACCAAAAGGAAAATATAACAATGTATTTGTCATTCCTTTATTGTCTGCAAGTCGAAACATCCCCATCTTGCTAGAACAACTATTGTGCAGGTCTTCATTGTGGTCAACATGACACCGCAGTCCTTCTGTTATTTAAATCTGCAAATATCACAATTTTTTTATTTTTGTCATCTTCTTTTTATCGGAGGTTAATTGGTGCTGTTTGTTCACATCTAATTTAGCTCCGCCCCCCAGCGCGTCATCTAAATGGAGATACGTCATTAACATATGAAGTTGTGCCTAACATGCCGGAAATTAAGTGTTCAACGTCCAAATAAAACTAAAAACAATCTCTAATGAAAGTTTAAAAAAAAAGAAAAATGAAAAGAAATATTCTCCTTTATATCTCACTTGTATTTATACAGGTAGATTTCATTGTGGTGTAGGCCTAAAGCCTCCTTTTGTCCATTAGACAAAATCCTGGACAAACCTAATCTGAGTTATTTGGGCTTTTGACATGGGCTTGAAGTTCTTCGTAACAAGACATGGCTCAAGAATATCCCACCATAAGCTTTATCAAAATAAACCAATAATTGTTACAGTTTTGTTGCAGTGTCATATCGGTGCCGTCAATCGTTATCATGCGTGTTGTGTGTGGGCTTTTATTTTGAAGTGCATAACCGGAAAACAGGCTTCTGTAACTAGCATCCGCATAAATACAAAACCCGGGTATTTTTCACCTCCTTTCGCCGCTTTCAGAGCTGGATCGGCTGTACCTCTGACAGCGTGGAGAAGCTGCCACCGGCTTTACTTGTTCCCGTCTTCATTCAGATTACCATCTAAAAGCCTGTTAGTGTGATCGACATGGAGAATAGAAAGCGACCCATGAAACCAGCTCTGAGTTCGGATGAGGATTTCCAAACCCCGGAGAAGAGAGTGTCGTTGGTCCGAGGCTCGCCGCCGGACTCGGACTTCATGCAGTGGGGAGTCGAGGAAACCTATCGGTACCTAGAAAGAGAAGGACTTGCGGAATGGGGAGAACAATTCAGAGGTTTGCTTTCACTTTTTAATTTGTTGTTCACAAACAGGACCTAGATGTTTGTGTTTATTTACTGACATATGCGCCGTCCGCTCTCATGTGATGCAGCTGAGAAGATTACAGGTGTGGGGCTGAGGTACCTCAAGGAGGCTGACCTGGAGAAGATTGGCATAAAGTGAGTTTTTACATCTTTCCACCAAGTAACATGACAGCGCGGAGGAGAGGAAGCGTGACAGAGACTTCCTCCTCTGCTGCCACACTGAAGCTGTAGCTCTGAAAGGCAGTAGTAACATTTTCTTTTGTTTACTTCAGGTGTCTCGGTGACCGCCTGCAGATCCTGCACAGCCTGAGGAAGCTGTGGCAGATTGAAGCTGAGCCCAGCAAGGTAAAGGGGTTTTTCCCACAGAGGCAGACCGTCAAGGCTGTTCAGATAACATGAGGCAGACAGTGGATTCAAGGCCATGAACACAGACGACAGGAAGGAAGATCATTCTCCATACTCTGTGTTTTGTAAATGTTTATCAAACATATGCAAATAAAATGTGGAATGGTGCAAATAAGGCACATCATTTGTATAAATAAAACATTTACTGGTATTTTTGATTATCCTTGATATTTGTCATTTCGGCCCTTTATTGTTGTTGCTGATGATCATGGAAGCGAAGCTGATTCTCGTCTATTTTTTCCCTACCTGTTTGTCAGGTTTTTAATGATCCCATCCACGGCCATGTGGAGATGCACCCTCTCCTCATCAAGATCATCGACACGCCTCAGTTTCAACGACTTCGAAACATCAAGCAGCTTGGAGGAACATATTATGTTTTTCCTGGAGCATCCCACAACCGCTTTGAACACAGCATCGGGTAAATAAATGTATTTATTGCACCAAGTTGCTGTTGATTAACTTAAGGTAATGGATTTGGGAGAGATATGCTTACACAGTGCCCTTTTAAGTATAAATGCCTTTTGAAGTTTGTCACATTTTTTCAAGTTACAAACACAAACTTTATTCTATTTTATTGGGATTGTATGATGATCCATCGCAAAACAGTCCATAGTTGCTGTGTGAAAAGAAATGGATAAATGGGTTTTCAAAGATGTTTACAAATAAAAATTTTGATTCTGGTACATGCATTAGTATTCAGACACCCTCATCATTTGTAGCTACATCGTTTGCTGTAGTTACAGCTGCATCTCTACTGAGTCTCTAATGGCTTTGCACGTTTAGAGACTGATATCCATGCTTTTTAAGAAAAAGCTCAGTCAGACTGGATGTAGAGTGTCTGAGAAATTTTCAAGCCTTGCCACAGATTCCTAATAGGATTTAGGTCTGGACTTTGACTGGGCCATTCAAAGTTATTCATATGATTTGATCTAAGGGATGATAATGGGATAAAAAGTGCTGTGTGAGATCTTCAATGCTCGGGATGTTGTTTTAATATCCACCCCTGCTTTAAACTTTACAACCAGACCTCTATTTCAGACTTGTCTGCTTGGTTTCTGGGTGTTCATGATGCTTATATATATATATATATATATATATATATATATATATATATATATATATATATATATATATATATATATATATATATATATATATATATATATATATATATATATATATATATATATATGTACACTGTCTTTCTCTAAATTAACTCACTCAGCTGCACATTTCTTTTAATCTGAGTATGCTGCTTTTAATAAGTATACAGAATTATTTTTATGTTGTAAACTTGCCCATGCTGCACAATCTCTTTTTCTCATTTTCATATATTGTTTTAGCTTAATGTGAATATGCATTCCACCACTTATCTTAACTTGCTGCTGTGACACCTAGGTTTTCCCCACTGTGGGACAAGAAAGGATATTTCTTAAGGATGTAAGAAAGTATTGATAGACCAATATATTGCGATATTTTACGTCCCGATATTGTATCGATATTCTAAAGCAATGTATCGATTTTTTTGTTTTTCTTATTTTTTTAAACATTTGAATGGAACCATTAATGACAGTCATCTTCGAAGTAAAATAGAAAATATGACTAGTAGTTGGTGGCTGTTTTCACCTTTTTCGTTCCCGTGTATCAACTAGATCTAGTAATAAAACTAGATGTGTTAAAATATGAAACGGGTTGGAGTGTTTAGTTGTCAGTTATTCTAAAGATAAACTCAGCTTTTAAAAAATCACAATATATAGTCTTTCTCATAGTATCTTAGTATATCGTATTGTCTCCCCTTTATCGCGATACATATCGTATTGCCAGATTTTTAACAATACACATTCATAATATTTCTATTCTTTTCCATAATGGTACATATTAGGGTTTCTATTTTAAAATTTTTTATTACTTCTATTTCACAACGATACATTACTTTGTGTTGATTTGTCACATAAAATCTGAATATAATACGTCCATACGTTATTATGTCAGAAAAAATATAAAAGGGCGTGGAGACTTTACTAAGGCACTGTGGTTTAACATGAAAATATTTTTCACTCATTAATTTTTTAGGCTTTTACGCTATTGAGCTGGCCAAGTAATATAAAAGTTGTGAGTCTCTTGTTTCTCTTGGATTTAATGTTGTATTTTTGGCTGATTATAGGGTTGGGTACTTGGCTGGACGACTTGTTCAGGCTCTCAACGAGAAGCAGCCAGACCTCCTCATCTCTCGCAGAGACATTCTTTGTGTCCAGATCGCTGGACTCTGCCATGACCTGGGTCAGTGTTGCTCTGGACAGAGCACTTCACAGTATAAACCTTTTTAGTGCTTTCACTGCTTTAACTGAACTTTGACCAAAGCCGTAACTTCCTTAAATCTCAGAGCTGCTCCATAACACCACTTTGTTTTCTCCATTAAAGGATTAGTTTTTATCAGAAGAAATCTCTTTGAACTTTGAAGTAATGCGATAATAAACGCATACTAAACACCTGAAGTATGCTCTGCACTAAGGCTGGGCGATATGGCTTGAAAATAAAATCTACGATTTGTGTCATGCCTAATCCGATTTCCGATTTTTAATAGATTTTATTTTTTTCTCCCTTTCTATTCCTGAAAATAAATTTAAAATGACAGAAAATATTTTTAAAACGTGCTTTTATTTTAATCATCCATTCTGGGAGTTCACCTGAATTCAAAGTCTAAATAAATGCACACTGTAAAACATGAAGGTAGACTTTTTACATCACTTTGAACTACTGAAACCCTTGGAGTGCATTGGTGAAATTTCTTTTCCGATTTACTCGATTTATCCAAAAATGAAATCTTCATAAACAGAAAATTTGATTTATCGCCCAGCCCTACTCCGCACGGTAAAATGATCCCTTTTCTCTGAAGTGTTTTGGCTTTGAAAAGGACATAAAAGGATCAGCCAAGTTGTCTAAAACTATCTGCATCTCAAAAAAACTTATTTCTTTCCCAACCCAGCTTAATCTAAACCGAAATTATTTCAGTTTATCACTGATCCAACTTAAAAGTTCTATCACAGATGTTTCCCAATTACTTTGTTTCAGTTTCTGAGTTTAAAAACAGAACAGGAATTGTTGATAATCCGTTTCAACACCGTTATAAACCCTTTAAAGATATTTTAAATTGCTTTTGAAAGACCCTTTAAACCAAGTATTGCTGTTTCCCTCCCTTTCCAGGACATGGACCTTTTTCCCATATGTTTGATGGCATGTTTATACCCAAAGCGCGTCCAGGAATTGACTGGAAAGTAAGTCTTTTTTTCTTTCTCCTTGGCATGCATTGTTGTAAAAATTTTATTGCCTGTTTTCTTTCACCAATACAGGGTGTTTGCTTTTTGGTTGACGCGTTCAGCTGCAGTTATGAGTCATAATCAAATAATTTGGCAACTAAATTGCCAAAAGGAAAGCCATATTATACTAGTTAAGACTCGTAAAGAGCTTAATGCTCACAGTACAGTAACTGCTAAAATTGGTACAAAGATAATTGTTTGAAGGGGCAGCTTCCTTTAAGTTTATTTGTCCACTTGTTCTGAATCTGACATCTTGAATTTATAGATCCCACTTTCTTTATATCTGTGCTTTATGTTATTTCAAAAGGATTCTTTCCAAACAGTTGCTGGGTGGCTATTTTTGAGGAGTAGCTTTGGGGGAAGAAGCTATTAACCACACTGGTGGCCAGTTTACCACAACCTAAATGCTTTTAACAGATGTAGAAACTCTTAAGTAGGTTGGACCCAACCGGTTTGTGAATTTATAGATCTGAAGTTTTCTGTTCACAGGTTTTATTGAGTGTAAACATTTCTGCATGCCAGGGCTTCTGTACAGAGCTGTTGGTGTCAATTGCTGTGATAACATCGTTCAGGGCTCAGACTGATAAAGAAAACCAGTGAGAATTACTAAACACACAGTCATTATGTAAGTTATGACCCCAGACCTGCAGCCTTTCAAACGTGAGTAAAACCAGAGTTTACGACAGGCTGTTGGTAGTAACGTTAGATGAGCTGCTGTGACTCAAACAGAGGTTGGCGTCCTTTCACTTTCTGCTGATTTCTGTTGTTCAACCTGTACATTTTTGTATCTTGCAGCACGAGTCTGCCTCTCTAAAAATGTTTGACTATCTTGTGGAGGACAATGACCTGAGGCCAATCATGGAGGAGCACGGTCTGGTGCTCCCAGAGGACCTGACCTTTATCAAGGAGCAGATCGCAGGACCGATGGAGAGTAGTTCGGGTCGAGGAGAGAAGGTGATCAATGTATCGAACAAACCAAGGCGCATGCACACAGCATTACTCTATTTCTGGCTCTCAGTTTCTGCAGAGTTTGACCAAAATGTATTTAACCTTCTCAATTTTCAGCGTTAAAAACATTTTTAACAGCAGTTGTGTCCAAACATTTTGCCTAGAGTGCCAAAATTGCAAAGTCAAAAGTATTCTGATGTGATTAATCATCAAAAATAACTTTAGTAAAATTGTATTCAATATACTATATTTTCAACTGTCGGATAGCAAAGTTAAGTTAGAGTAGTAGAGTATTTTTTTATAATTCATATAGCTATAAAATTACATTTATAATCCCTTTAAAATGTCTTTAACTTAACATACTAAAACTTGCAGCAACTAGGGATGTAAGAAAATATCGATACACCGATATATCGCAATATTTTATTTCCCGATATTGTGTTGATTTTCAAAATAATATTGATTTATTTTTTTATTTTTTTTCTTCTTCTTAGGATTTGAATGGAACCATTAATGATGACAGTAATTTTTTAGTACAATTATAAGCATGACTGGTAGTCTGTGGCGGTTGTCACCTTCTTGGTTCCAGTGGATCAACTAGATCTAGTAATAAAACTGGACATGTTAAAGTATAACAACAGGTTGGAGTGTTTAGAATGCTGTGACAGTTTTCCTACTGTTAAATTGAGTTTTAAAAATCACAATATATCGTCTTACTCATAGTATCGTGATATATCGCGATATATCGTATTGTCTCCCCTGTATCGCGACACATATCGTATCGCCAGATCTTTGCCAATACACATCCCTAGCAGCAAACCTGAATATTGCAAAGTACCAAGGTTATGTTTCAAGCACCTGGCTCTTTATCAGACAGTTAAACTAAGTATAGCACCATCTTAAGTCCTCTGTGACAGTCATGTGAACGTATCACATCAGCAGGAGAGATCCAGTACATGAAAATCTAAGCTGTTACTTTGAGACAAGCACAGAGACTACAAAACATGATGGTACCAGAATCAAAACATCACATAGACATGTAAATGTAGAAAAATGTCTCATCTGTTACTTATTTTGTCACTATCAATAACTTGAAACTGTACAAGGGACCATCCCAGCGGTGGAAAGTTTCCATTTACAGTAGGGTAAATCATGTTTGGAATGGTGTGCATTATCAAGTGTGTTTGTTTAGGAGGGATGGACTCTACTGTAAATAACCTAAAAACATATGTTTTAATCTCATAAAAAAAGGTAAATATTTGGCAATCCTAAATAAATTTCTCTTTCTGTCTCCATAGTGGCCATACAAAGGCCGTTCTAAAGACAAGTCCTTTCTCTATGAGATTGTTGCCAACAAAAGGAATGGTATCGATGTGGACAAATGGGATTATTTTGCCAGGTGGGGCTCTGTTTGGATATGTTGGTTTAATGTTAAATCAACATGTAATATAAATTCATTATTTTTTATCTTTTCTCAGGGACTGCTACCACTTGGGCATCCAGAACAACTTTGACTATCGGCGCTTCCTACAATTTGCAAGAGTCTGTGAAGTGGATGGGCAGAAGCACATCTGCACAAGAGACAAGGTGTGATTTTAGTCTTTTTCTCGTTTTTTTTTTATGATCAGATTAGTAAATGTTAAACCTGGTGACTAACATTCAGGATGTGGTTTTAAACAGGAAGTGGGCAATCTGTATGACATGTTCCACACTAGGAACTGTCTCCACAGAAGAGCCTACCAGCACAAAGTGGGCAACATCATTGAGACGATGTGAGTCATTATTATCTGTTGCTTGGCTTCTTTGGTTTTTCTTCTTGGACCATGCAACAGCCTTTTTTTTTAAGTTATACAAGTCCTGATAGGTTTGATCCATCTCCACAGGATCACAGAAGCTTTTTTAAAAGCAAATCAACACATTAAGATCAAAGGCTCTCAGGGAAAAATCTTCACTCTGTCCACAGCAATTGATGACATGGTGGCCTACACCAAACTGACAGGTCAGTGAAAAGCTCTACATTTGCATATAAATAAGGTTTTTTTGTGAATTAAAAGTGAATGGACCTTTGAAATGTATGCTATGTGGTGATGAATGCTAGCTTTCAAAATTAGATTCATAGATTGAGATGAAACAATCATGTGTTGATTCTAGGGCTACACAATATCATACCCAAATGTAACTATTCTGTTCCTGAATAATGTAATATCCATCATCTTCATCACAATGTCTCATTACTTTTTATAAATTTTCATCCGGCCACTAAATGTAAATTCTGTGTTTGCATCAGAAGGAGTGAAAATCCATCCAACAGGCCACATACATTATTGGCATGTGTAATTTGTATATATAATATCATGTAAGTTTTTGGATCAAAGGAATCCTTTGAGATTAGGATATTGCACATGTAAATATTGTGAGGAGGTTTGCAATTCAATAACTTGTGCAGAACTACTTGAATTTCATCCTAAATTGAAGCTAAACTAGCTTTGGTGTTCATCACTGCTGCTACTACTTCTGTGTAAAGTTTTCAAGGCTATTAGTCATCATTAGATTAGTGTATAGGTAAATGTTTTTGTTTCTTGTTGACTTTGAACTAACAAAGTTGATAGCTATTTTTTTTTTTACAAAAGACAGTTTGATACACAAGTGATATAAGAAACTGGAGTATTTATTTAAACGAGTTGTGACCTAGTAAATCTAATTTCACTCCATAATAACTGGTCCCAATATTTGGGTGAGACAGTTTGCCGTTTCTCGTTTCTAAGAATAGTGCATGTTTAAAATACAATTGAAAATGTAGAATAGAAATAATCAAATATTGTCCCTCAGTGGAAGAATTCAGGTGTACCAGAATTTTAGAGTGAGTGCACAGAGCAGGAGACACAAGAGGGTTTCGAAAAAAAGTTGGACAGAAGTCAACATAACTAACTTCAACTAAAGGTAGTAACAGAACTCGAGCACAAACTGACCCGACAAACAAGACATGAGGAAAACTTGGATAGTGGCTGATCAAACCACTATATTGATAGAAAATGGGAAATACCAACTAACAAACTAGCGTACAGAAACTTGACCGACAAATACTAGTCAGAATAGTACTAATAAGTAACCTATTAATAAAACAAACACTATTTTTAATAACTGTGCAGTATTGGTTTCTTATTTTGAACATTTGCTCTTACTGTACAGTCTCTTATTCTTATTTATTTTAATATTTTTACCTTTGTGTGAATCTGCGGCTGTGACAGCTGTTCTTGCTGCTTGTAGCTTGAAATTAAAGTGTAAATGCAGAATATGGTTTGCAATGTTTGTCACCTAAGATTTAATAGACTTGTTTTTTCCTCAGTCTCTTCTTTTTCTCAAAAGGGAAGAGGTTTATAACTTGTCAAACCTAAGTTCATGTCTAGAAATACAATTTGTAGTATTGGTTAGCTTTAAATGAATAATCTGAAAAGTTTCTTGAGTTTAAGTAAATTAGTTGGGTTTAATTTCTCTGTTTTGTCTTGTAGATAATGTGTTTGAAAGGATCCTGAACTCTTCCTCTCAGGAGCTTGCAGAATCAAGGCTGATACTACACAACATCATCTGCCGACACCTCTACAAGTGTCTGGGGCAAACCCGGCCTGACAAAGCTTTGACTGTCACTCAGGTCTGTTTGTAATTGAACAGCTGTTTTGTAATACACATACAGCCATTTTGTCTGTGAATGATTTGGTATGTACGGCTAAATTTGAGGAAATAGTCAGTTTATTTGGGTATTATGATGCCTCAAATGTTTGCATGTTTCCAAAGGACACAGGATCATGCTGTATTAAATTACATTCTGGAAACTGGAAAATAATCTGAAAACAGTAAAATGTTCATCCCAGAATTTGGAAAACGATTAATCATTTTGATTAATAACTTGTTTATACACTTGAACTTACTGCAACAGTGTTTGTGTTTCAGCTTAAAGATGCTCAGATTTAGGCGGCTGCTGACTTTATCAATTCTTTTTTTCCTTAAGGAAGCCATTCAAGGCTGGGAGGCTGATTTGGCTAAATCCATCCCTCAGAGTGGCTCTCATGATGTTGATCTGCAGCCAAAGGACTTTGTAGTCAGTGTGAGTTTTAATAAATCCCTTTGACATCTTTCTGAAATTCTCTAGGACGCAAACTTTGTTTGGGAAACAGTTGGGATTTTTTAAGGTGTCTTAGTTTAAAGATGTATTACTTTGCTTCATTTAGGTAATAGTGATGGACTATGGTATGAAGGAGAAGAACCCCATCAATAACGTGCGTTTTTACTGCAAGGAAGACCCAACAAAAGCCATAAAGATCTGCAAAAACCAGGTAAGAATTCAGGCTACTACAAAATTTGCTGTTCCTCTAAGTTGTAGGTGTTAAGTCATTCCTTGAGTCCTTCCTGCAACATTTAGATGTTTCTCTTCTCCAACAAACCTGTACAAAATAATTAGTTAATTAGCAGATCTCTGCAGAAATTCACAGGTTGCTGAAGAAATCAGCCATTTGATTAGTTGTTTGACCAGGAACAGACCTGGAAGTTGCAGAACAATTACTCCCAAAGACTGCAGTTAGACACCCCTGCGCTAAATGTTTTTTTGCTATGTCTCTGCTTCAACTTTAAATTTATTACTAAAGACAAAGGTTTATGTGCTGTGCTGCTCTCATTCCTCTTAGGTATCTAAACTTCTCCCAGAGCACTTTGCTGAACAGCTGATCAGGGTGTACTGCAAGAAAACCGATGAGAGGACTCTGGAGGCTGCCAAGAAGCACTTTGTTCAATGGTGCATGGACAGGAACTTCTCGAAGCCTCAGGTATTTCTGCAGACTGCATGGCCTCAAAAGTGTGCTGATTGTTGCTTTTTAACATTTAAAGACTATATAATACCATTATAAAGCAGAGTTCCCTAATTTTCTAAGATCCTGCAGTCACACGGCTCTCCAATATGCATGCTGTATTGAAAATGTGTCCAACTTCTGTGGTGAAATTAGGCGCGTTCCCACTATCAGAACTTCAGGGTAATTTAACCAGATCTTTTTCTGACTGGGTAATCTATCGGCGCTCTCCTCTCAGCCGCCATGTCTCCATACACTGTCGGCTTTTTAAGAAATCAGCTAAGACATCCGCATATCACAACCGTTTCATCAGCGAGTAGCATCACTGATCATAGCCAAAAGGCACCCAGAGTAGTAGAAATAATAAGAGATGGACATGGAAGATGCAGGGCTTTTTGTCGTGTTTCTGTTTGCTGTTGTTATAAACTGCTTCGCCAGCAACTCTTCTTATTTTTACAAATCTGGCTGTTTGAAGACATTTCCCTCTGAATTACAACCAATCAGCATGACTTAACCACAGCTCCCGCCCAGCTACTCGATCGGGCCATTCCTGAGTACATATTGAAATGCTTTCCTATATGGTGGTGGAAACATCGGCGTACTGGGTGCTACATGGAGGCGCGGTTGTAGTATCTGAAACATGAGGTGTGGCCAGTGTGTGTTTATTGATCATCAACCTAACCATGCCTATATCAGACTGGCAGCACTCCTAATAGTTTATTGTAGTAGTTTTGTATTTATTAACATTCTTTTGAGTGTGGCTGCTATGTGTAAGGGGTCCTGTCATTGCCCTGGCTGCCCACAAAAACACTCACCAGACAGCCAAAATGACGCTTCATTCTCTTCAAAAAGTTGACTATTTAAAGGCTACTTTAACATGGATATTAGTGTGTTCAGTGTGCTCTGTGTGGCACAGGGCTCTCAGGCGGAGAATGATGAGCACACCTCCAAATCGCATATTTAGCCTGGTTACCAGTAGACCAAAGTACATTGTGACTTTTCGGGCTGCAGTACGAATACCGAATATATTTATCATACTGTCAAAAAGAAGCACTGGAACCATATTTAGCTATGTCGACAACCTTAATACAGTAATCCCGGTATTTCTGGGGGGGCATACGACATTTGTGTGGCATGAAGGAAAAAAGTGCAATAATAACAGTTAAAATTTGCATTTAATTTACAAAGCATAAAACTACGCAATCTTTTATTGGTACTGGTGCATGTGCTGTTATTCTGGAGGCTCTGCATTCTTGCAAACATTTTTCTTTTTTTTTAGGATGGAGATATTATAGCGCCTGAGTTGACTCCTCTGAAACTTAGCTGGCGCAACAACAACGAAGGCGAGGCCAGTGACGACGGCAACTCCAAAGAAACAAATACTGTTGTGAACGGGTTCAATAGAGCTAAAACTCAGCTTAACTTTCAGTAAAAGGGAGAGACAGCAGCCCCTTGTTGCACATGAAAAGTAAACAAAGATAAGTGTTACATGAGAGTATTTTTCTACAAGGTAAGGTCGTTGATGAGTCCAGCAAATAACTTTTTATACATAACATACAAAGTATCAGATAAAGAAAGAAGATCTAGTAAAACCTCTCTAGAAAATGTTTCAGAAAAATAAGGCTCAATTACGGTAAGCAAAATACATATTTATTTAATTGTTAATCATTTTAATCAGGTTTTATTTGTCAACAGTTAATTAGGCATTTTAAATGCCTTTTATAATTTTCAAAGCCATATCTTCATTGTCAAATTTTACTCAACCTTTTTATGACCGGCATCATAGTCTGCTACATTTAAACCGCTTCGCACATTTAACATGTTTTTACACTTCATTATTATTACTTGAGATTAGGGGGGAAATCTCTTTCTATTTATTATTGTTTGGTGTGGTGTTTTGGTTGTTTTGTTTCTTTTTGTTACAACTTTATTTATTGTTTATCCAGAGAATAACTTTGCTTGTTCATCGTCTTTGCCTTGTAGGTCTGAATGAAAGGTTTTCAGTGTTTTTCTTCTACTTAATTATGTAGTGGCCTCATCCGATCTTTGCTTGATTGTGTTAAAAAAAACAACCCAAAAAACACTCGGATAATGTTGGTTGGTATGTTTTTTGAATGTAGCCCTTGTGAAGGTTTGAGAACATTATGTTGAAATAAACTCTTTAAAAATCATTCTGTGTTTCATATTGTTTAACACCAGAAGGCACATGCGTCATTTGAAGTTTAAGATGAATGACATGAGTTGTTTAGTTTTGTCTGTGATTTTTTATAAAGACAGTCAGGCCCGCTCACAGCCTTTTCTGGGCCCAAGACAAGATGATCCTCGATGGGCCCCCACCCATCTAGGATTATATTTTTTGTAACTAGTAGAATACTACTGAATATTTATCATGGTAAGAAGGGGTTTCTGCATTCTGCCTCCTTATTTATTTGTTATTTTCCATTTTTATTAATGACTTGCCACTCAGCTGTTTGGAAACTAGTATTCATCTCTATGCAGATGACACAATCTTATATTGGTCCAAATCAAATATTTCCGACATAAATTCTTCTCTACAGCATGATTTTGATTGTGTTCAGCAGTGGCTGTCAGTAAATAAACTCTTGATTAATAAATCTAAATCTTATTGCATGCTTTTCCAGAAGAAGGATAGTAATAATCTCAACCTACACTTTATGGACTCTTCAGTTCTCATGCCAACTGAGAAATTTAAATACCTTGGAGTTTGGTTGGAGGCTGATCTCTCATTTAAAGCTCACATCAATTCTCATACTAATAAAATGAATTACAGTCTAAAAACTTTATATCCGTAGATAGACTGTTTTAAGTTTAAGGTAAGGAAAAGAATTGTCACTCAACTGTTGCTTCCAACCCTGGACTATGGTGACATCATATATTTTAATACTACAGCTTCCATCCTACACTCTCTTGATGTAGTGTATAACATTCTGTGCCCTTCGATGCCCCTACAGGACACATCACTGTTTGCTATATGAACGGCTGTCCTGGTTTGCACCTTCAGCTAGAAGACATTATCACTGGTTACAATTCATCTTTAAATGTTTTCATTACAAATATCCGCAATATCTGAAGCAATACTTAGTGCCTTATAATTCACCATATAGCCTGCGACATAATGAACAATATGTTTTTTACCGTTCCTAGGGTTAATAGGGAAATTGGGAAAAATGCTTTCTGTTAGAGCCCCTCATGACTGGAATAATCTTCCAGCATCTATACGCTCGCTTACCTCTTTTTCTTTGTTTCGTAAGGCCTTGCTAATTTATCTCCAGAATATTTGTTTATGCTATTAGTACTCTACACTCTGCATGTACTAAAGTTATGAATGGGTGTACAAATTGTTACTTGTTTGTTCAATTTGGAACGATTGTTTATGCATCTTAAATTATGTATAAATGTATATGTATATGGGCCGAGTATTTAAGGAACTGTATCCTGAAAAAGATTATATTTGCGTCTCAACTGGGATGGGTGGGGAAGGGAACGATGAGAGCCACAATGTATGTGTGGATGTCTGAGTAACTGTGTGAATGTCTGTGTTATTGTTTCGTTGTATTTATTTTGGGTAATAATATTGTATTGTTATTTTGACTGTATTTAGCGACTGCTTTCTTTGGATGACTTTGTTGACCCCCATGAAAACGAGATGTAGCATCTCATGGGGCTGATCCTCCATTAAATGTTTAAATAAATAAATACATTTTTCCTCCCTTCTTCTCCCTCCCATCTATACTACAGTATTTGTGTGCATTTTTGAGTTTTACTCCTTTTGAACAGGTTCTAGATTATGTTCCTTCAGTTTAAGCCGAGATCTAACTTCAGTGAAAAGAAAGAGAACATGCAGTTAAAAGTTGAAATAACAGCAAATGCAAAATTGAAGAGTGGTGGGATCATTATATTTTCCAGTTATCTAAGCCTATAGTTGTAGAACTACAGAAATACATCAGGATAGCCAAAGCCACTTTATAAGATTAATAAAAAAAAACATTTAAGCCTAGTTTTAAAGTTAGACTGGGTGTGTCTGCCTCCCAGACTTAAACTGGGAGCTAGTTCCACAGAAGCCTGATACCTAAAAGATCTGCCTCCCGTTCCACTTTAAAACCTCTAGGAAACACCAGTAAACCCACAGTCAGAGAAAAGTGCTCTGATGGGAACATATGGAACAATCCAATTTCTATCTATGATGGAGCTTGAAAGAGAACCAAAATAGGATAATTTGTTTTTATTTTCATCATAACTCTTGCTGTAGTGATTTGGATAAGTGGAAATATTTTGACAAACTTGAAGCAACATATTTTACTTGCAAATTCTGCCATCAGCATTATATTTACCACCTGCCATTGCTCTTCAGTTTTACTTTCTTTCTCTGAAATCATCCAGAGTTCAGCTTTGACCTCATCAGATCAGATTTAAATGTTCAAATGCTTTTACAGTTTAGAAGGCTGATTTCTTAATAAACTGTTTGTGTTAGGATTCCACGGGTTTGCTTTTGTTTCGTTGTCTTGTCATGTCTGTGCATGTGTGAGGTCCTACTTTGGGGCAAGGACGCTGTCAGAAAAAAAACATATTCACAGGTTAAAAGTTGTGCATACTGGTCCATACTTGTACATAATGAGAAATTTGCTAACTATTATGAACTATGAACCACATCACACAAAAAGCAGGAAGTGTATATTTTCCCTGTGAGAATGCAGTTTAAAAATTAGATAAATCACAAATACAAAAACAAAGGCTTTAAGCCTAGTTTTAAAAGTAGACTGGGTGTGTCTGCCTCCCAGACTAAAACTGGGAGCTAGTTCCACAGAAGCCTGATACCTAAAAGATCTGCCTCCCGTTCCACTTCAAAACCTCTAGGAAACACCAGTAAACCCACAGTCAGAGAAAAGTGCTCTGATGGGAACATATGGAACAATCCAATTTCTATCTATGATGGAGCTTGACAGGGAGTCAAAATAGGATAAATATTTTTTATTTTCATCAGAACTCTTGCTGTAGTGTTTTGGATAAGAGGAAATCTTTTGACAACAAACTTGAAGCAGCATATTTTACTTGCAAATTCTGCCATTTGCATTATATTTACCTGCTGCCATTGCTCTTCTGCAATATGGTACAGGACCAGCATCACTCAAACCACTTATCGCAAAACTGGATGGTCTGTTTGAGGGCTGCTGATGCAAGAAGGAACAAAAAACAGTTTCAGAAGCCTGTTGAAAGCAAACGGATGGCACAAACTTTACTCAAGCCATTAACAGCTCCTGGCAGAGGTTCCAGAACAGGGTCCAGATTATATTCTTACTGTAGAAGGGAAAAAGAAATACAACTCCAAAATTAGAAACAGATGTATCAAATAAATAAAATGACTGACATATTTTAAAGGCTTTAGATTATTACACAATTGTATAGGGGATTCTAATAAAAATCTAAAAGTATCTGAATCCATATTGTGGTATCGATAACGTGGTACAGGAAATATTTTCTGTACCACTGTATATCTTCAACTGCTGCTGTCTCACTATATAAACCCTATTATATGATAATTTAATCTGCAAACCAACTCAATGGCCAACCAATCTCTTTTACTGTAGTAGCATTAGCCTAGCTGAGTGATTTTGATTTGTTGGGCTGAAAGATCAGATAAATTACTGATGTGCTGAACATTGTACAAATATTAACTTGTGGGCTTTTAATTAATTGAATTGTGGCATTTATGGACTTCCATACACAACGGTGGATAAAATCCCTCATTTTTTAGGTTACTGTTGGTGTGACATGTTTATATTTGAGCTCCAAACAGCATGTGTCGACCCTCCCTTTGGCATTCCTCTTAGTCTAGTTCTTTGACATGATAAACTTCTGTCTAGATGAGTATTGTAGTGTTATTAACCGGTTGTAACATCCTCCAGCAGGTGGAGAATTGGAAATATGCAGCCTGAATTTGTCTCTTTGCTCCTAAACCTTCATTCGGTCACCTACACATTATACATTAAAGCTGGACCCCTCTCCTATGTGTCCTCTGCTCTGATAAACTCAATAGTTAATGTATTTTAGACAATGGACTAGAGAAGGAGAAGACTGTTAGAGGAGGACTTTTTTGTAAAGTCTGTCACATAATGTGCAGCAATTGGACTGGCATGTTTAACATGTTTCAAAATGTAAAATGTCTCTGTTGTTTTTAAAGTTAATACTGGCAAAGCAGAAGATGAACATTACCAAGCAAAATGTTTGTTTTATCAAAGTGTAACATTATGTTCCTTTTTTGAATAAGGATAAAAACAAATCAGGTAAACCATCAGCTCCTTTCAAAGCTGAAGTCACACATTGACTCTTCAAGATAGAAACCACAGAATCAAAAGACATTATACAACACAAGGATAAATACATATTCAAAGGTCTAAATATAGTAAACCCCGCATGTCTGCACACTGAAATAAATGCAGGACAAATCCATACACGTCAAATGATACAAATGAATGGATGGAGTAGCCTCCCTGCAAGCTTGTATAGGCAAGGCAATTTTATTTGTATAGCATACTTTCAACAACAAGGTAATTTAAGGTGCTTTACATGATTAGGGGATAAAATAAAATAGCAATAAAACACAGACAAAGAATTTAAAGAAAAAACAACAATAAAGCATGAAGCACAAACAAAACATATGATAAATACATAAAAAACAGTATTAGGAGGCAGCTCTAAACAGAGCGGTTTTTAGGTGTGTATACACCTAAATCTGTATACACACACAGAACACAGCACAAACATAAGAGGTCAAATCAATTTAAATTAAATGAAAAAAATCCTTCGCCAATGCAGGACATATTTAACTGCAATCTAAGGCATGCATATTAATAAAATAATATTACACATATTCGACAGGTTCCTCCTTGCCAAATTCACTGTTAAAACAGTACAGACTGTGTGAGCAGGCACCTGCAGGAATCACAATGTTCTTGTATTTGATTTTGACTTGCTGCCATGTCCATTTTGGCTCAGCCATGTTTAATCTACGTCACACATCCGCACGCACACACAGACACACACACACACACACACACATTAATAGCTTGTTAGACATTGTGGGGACCAGGCAAAATGTCCTCACAACTACAAATGTCCACACAAGGGTTGTGGGCTGTCAAAGGTTGGTCCTCACAAGAATAGCTATACATGTACACGCACGCACGCACGCGCACGCACGCACACACACACACACAGACACACACAAACACACACACACACACAGAGCAAACATAACAAAAGAGAACTTTATCTATCCCAAAAGGAAATTCAATGAAGTCAGTGAGCAAGCGGCATTGTGTGCTATATCCATTTTATTTATTATTGTTATTAATATTGTTATTAGCTCATCTAAGGAGTTATACAGTCTTATTGAGTTACATTTAGGCAATTCCCCTCATTTCTGCAGTCCATAAAAAATAAAATAAACCGGTTTTAAAATCAGAGTACAACTCGCTTTTGGAGATGTGAATTAACTATTTGGATTGTAATGAGATGTTTCAGTGGAGCGGTTAGTGTTTAATTGTGCTCTTCGTACGCATTCAGGAGATCAGCAATAGTTTGCCATGTTTTTTGTCTTTGCTTCATCACCGTGGCGGTGTTGCCGTTCTTTTTAATTATGTCTTTTATGAGGAATTCTGTCTCCGACGGGGTAAAGTAAGCCCTCTATTTGCCATGGTGAATCAGTTAATCTGTGATTGATGGCAGGGTCTAGTTAAGGGAACAGTTAGCGCGCACTTATCCAGGATAGGTTATACCTGGTTTGATGAATCTGCGTCTGCTCATCCTGGCTTTTCTTTCTGCAACCAATTAAGTCTGGATGCTCTTGTTCTGGATTCAATGAGCTCGGCTCAGTCACTTCTCCTGGATGTCTTAATCCTACTTTTGTACAATAGGCCCCAGGTTCAGTAACATGAGTGTGTTCATATGATTTTTTATTCCCAGCATCATTGCTTCTATTGTTGCTGTGGATTATTGAAATGAGCCATAGTTTCTATACTGTGTTTGTATGCTAGTATATTTAACAGAACACTGTCCTTAGTTTAACTATTCTAATTGGGCTATTGAAATAAAATTCACACCAGGTAGTGGCAACAACCCCGGTAATTACCAAACAAAGAATCAGAGCTAATAATGCCGCTAATGAAATTATAGATAAAATTGGAATTACATTGGAAACAAACTTTGTCCAAATTCCTTTTTTGGTAATGCAATTTTCCTGGGCTATTTTAGCAGTTTCACTTTCGCTCTCTGAAACCAATTAGGAGTCTCCTTGGCTGTATTATGGGACTATTTTCTGGCTTGGAAATCCATGCTAATTTCATCTTCTGATTCTTTTCAATGATGATCTTTTCCCATTCGATTTTCTTCATTCATCCTTCCCTTAACTTCCCTTAAATTTTCCAGTACCATACGTTGTAAGACAGCCCCGCACCATGACGTTCCCATCGGCAATCTTCACTTTTGGCATGTCTTCTTTTGTGTGTGTGAGGTGCCCAATCATTCTTCCTCCAAAGTTGGTGTTTATTATTACGCCCAAAAAGTTAATCTTTGGTCTCATCTGACCAGACTTACTTCTCGCAGGATTTCACTGGTTTTGAAAAATTCTTTGCAGAAAACTTAACACTAGGTTCAATGTGCTTTTTCTTCAGCAGTTGAGTGTTGTGCATTCAGTGTGCATAGAGGCCATTGTGGTTGAGTATTTGGTTACTGTTTTCACAGGAAAAACTACAGCTGCTATTTCCAGGTCTTTTTAAAGCTCTCTGTGAATGCTTCGTTGTAACACAGAGTGACCGAATTTAGTCATTTAGCCATCAATAATTATATTCAATAATTTAATATTAATATAATTATTAATAAAGTTCAAGTTTAATCTGGTAATATTAGGGGCACCACTTCTGTATTAGAAGACCAGGCATCCAGTCTCTTCTTGAAAGTATAAGTTCACACGACATGCACAATAATTGTACACATACACCAAGTAATCACAGAAAACTTCTCTTTAAGCTAAGGGCATTTATTATGAAAATAGATCAACCTTACAGCCAAATAAATAATAAAAAAATTAAAAAGGCATTTAAAAAGGTTAAACAACCTGATAAAGAAGGTTGGTTCTGTTCCGGGGACGACTGTGGAACCTCTGGAGATGATGATGCAAAGAGGGATTCTTCATAAAATCAAAAAAATTATGGACAACCCTGAGAATCCTCTTCATGAGACTGTCACACAACAACAGAGCGTCTTCAGTCAGAGGCTTCTTCAGTTGCGCTGCAATACACGCTGCTACAGGAAATCCTTCCTGCCCACAGCCATCATAATCTGCATCAACTCATTAAAGAATTATTTTATGAGCTATACCAACACTTAATTTCCCTCTGGGATCAATAAAGTATTTTTGAATTTGAATTGAAAATATTTCGTCAATAATTCCCATCTATTCTAAAGCATGCAACCACTACTACAGATCTTAGAAAACCAATAATATGTGAAAATTAATCAACACAATTAACACGAAGGGGATCAGCGACAAACAGACAGCTTCCCTTTCGCAGGGGAGGGGAGGTGAGGTTTTATTCATAAAGGGAGGTGGCCGTCACTCCAGGGGGCTCAAGTAAGTGATAGCCTGTGGGACAAAGGGTCATAAACTTAGCTCGGCGCCAAAATGAAGGAATGCACATGGAGTTTAAGGAGACAAAGGGCCATAAAACTAGCCTTGGCTAAAATGGGGCAGAGCACATGGTGTGAACTGTCCACGTGGAAGGCCACAGCTTTAACTAACAGACAAAGAACAATGGAGTTAACCTTTCAGCTAACAGACCAGCTAACGCAGGTCGGACCGAGCCTGACTCTGCCGACCAGGTGATCAGAGAGCAAGAGAGAGAGAGAGAGTAGAACGAGGAAAAGAGAGAGAAAGAGTGGGATCCGCTCAGGATTTAAAAAAACAGTTTAAAATGCTCAGCAAATAATACAGCTCAAACGTATGCGTGCAGCGACGCAGCGCTTAAAAACACTTGTACCGACAATGAACATGCTCTAACACGTCAGAACTATAATTTCCCTATTTATCTGCCCAGACACAAGATTAGGTTGAATGAACCGGTTCAGTACAGACTGTGTGAGCAGGCACCTGCAGGAATCACAATGTTCTTGTATTTGATTTTGACTAGCTGCCATGTACATTTTGGCTCAGCCATGTTTAATCAATGTTGCACACCCGCACGCACACACAGACAGTCCTACTTTGCTTTGAGGGAGATCCAGTCCACAAAGAGGGGAGCAAAATGTGTCCGTAGTTGAGCAAAAAGGGAGAGATAGAACCTGGCGCAGGATTGGACCAATGGGAGTGTGTTGGGGTCACAGCTATGAATGCTGGGAAATGCAGTCTGCTCGGTCCATCTGGGGAAAATGGCTTCCCGCCGTCCAACAGTCTGTTCAGTTCATTTGTGGAAAATGGATCCCAACAGATTCTTGGCTCTTGGACAACTCTTTTGATTATTTTTTGGCTTATCTATCACAAATCTTATGACGAGCACCTGGTCGTGGATGGTTTATGATGAAAATGTGTTCTTCCCATTTCTAAATTATGGTTCGAAAGGTGTTCACTGGAACATTCAGAAGTTAAAAAATGTTATGTAACCTTGCAAATAATATATTTTGTAACAGCAAATCCTTTTTGTATGAATATGTCATGGCCTTGACCAATTATACAACTTTTTTGCAATATTTAAAATTAGAAACATTTTTAAAGGCCATCAGCAAAATCTGATTTGCAAATAGCAGCAGGATTGCTTTTACAGTACATACTGATAGATTTCAGGTCATTTTCCTACTTTGCAAGCTTTTTTCCCAGTCCGTTTAGTCATGTGTTCAATACCTATTTCCTGTCATTCCAATTTACTTACCCATAACTTCATTTGTGGACTCATTTGCTAAGATTTATTTGTGTGTGTAGATGTTTTGAGTTGTTACTGACACCAAATTTGAATTTAACGTCAATGGCCCTTATTCTACCCACTGTAGATTTTTTCTTGCATCTCATCAAGTTACAGATAATGCAGGTAGGTTGATTTTTAGCATAGAGTTAAAATCCTCCAGCTGTATTACCTGTTGTTCAGCAGTTAGTGTAATGACTTAACCACATAATGAGAACAAGTTGGTCAGGATTTAAATATGTGCAACAACCAATGGTGTGATCAAACCTTTTTCATTCTTGGCATGAGTTTGTTTTGTTAAAAGTTAATCAAAATAGTCATGAAGCATCTCGTGATGTTCAACATCAGGTTCTGTGACATGGGTGTGTTCATATGTTTTTCATTCCCAGCAGCAATAGCAACAAGCAGTCTTTTGTTGGTGTTGATGATTGAACCAAGGAATGTTGCCCATAGTTTTGATACGTCATGTGTTTGTTTCATTTAAGATACAAGCGAGCAATAAAATGTTAAAAATTGAATACAACTTTTATCAAATTTGTTTAAATGTTATTGATTTTTCTACTGCAACAAATGCAAAACATCAGAATTAATAATTACACTAATGAAGTCCATTTTAACAGTTTTACTTTCTTTCTCTGAAATCATCATTCCACAGGTTTGCTTTTGTTTCGTTGTCTTGTCATGTCTCTGCTTGTGTGAGGTCCTACGTTGGGGCAAGGACGCTGTCAGAATAAAAAGATATTCACAGGTTAAAAGTTGTGCATACTGGTCCATACTTGTACATAATGAGAAATTTGCTAACTATTATGAACTATGAACCACATCACACAAAAAGCAGGAAGTGTATATTTTCCCTGTGAGAATGCAGTTTAAAAATTAGATAAATCACAAATACAAAAACAAAGGCTTTAAACCTAGTTTTAAAAGTAGACTGGGTGTGTCTGCCTCCCAGACTAAAACTGGGAGCTAGTTCCACAGAAGCCTGATACCTAAAAGATCTGCCCCCCGTTCCACTTCAAAACCACTAGGAAACACCAGTAAACCCACAGTCAGAGAAAAGTGCTCTGATGGGAACATATGGAACAATCCAATTTCTATCTATGATGGAGCTTGACAGGGAGTCAAAATAGGATAAATATATATTTTTTTCATCAGAACTCTTGCTGTAGTGTTTTGGATAAGAGGAAATCTTTTGACAACAAACTTGAAGCAGCATATTTTACTTGCAAATTCTGCTATTTGCATTATATTTACCTGCTGCCATTGCTCTTCTGCAATATGGTACAGGACCAGCATCACTCAAACCACTTATCGCAAAACTGGATGGTCTGTTTGAGGGCTGCTGATGCAAGAAGGAACAAGAACAGTTTCAGAAGCCTGTTGAAAGCAAACGGATGGCACAAACTTTACTCAAGCCATTAACAGCTCCTGGCAGAGGTTCCAGAACAGGGTCCAGATTATATTCTTACTGTAGAAGGGAAAAAGAAATACAACTCCAAAATTAGAAACAGATGTATCAAATAAATAAAATGACTGACATATTTTAAAGGCTTTAATTTATTACTCAATTACGTAATTATATGGGAGATTCTAATTAAAATCTAAAAGAATCTGAATCAGCATTGTGGTATCAATAACGTAGTACAGGAAATATTTTCTGTACCACTGTACATCTTCAACTGCTGCTGTCTCACTATATAAACCCTAACATCTAAATGATTAATCTGCAAATCAACTCAATGTAGTAGCATTAGCCTAGCTGAGTGATTTTGATTTGTTGGGCTGAAAGATCAGATAAATTAATGATGTGCTGAACATTGTACAAATATTAACTTGTGGCGTTTAAATTAATTGAATTGTGGCACTTATAGACTTCCATTACAAGGGTGGATTAAATCCCTCATTTTTTATTACTGATGGTGTGACATGTACATATTTGAGCTCCAAACAGCATGTGTCGACCCTCCCTTTGGCATTCCTCTTAGTATAGTTCTTTGACATGATAAACTTCTGTCTAGATGAGTATTGTAGTGTTATTAACCGGTTGTAACATCCTCCAGCAGGTGGAGAATTGGAAATATGCAGCCTGAATTTGTCTCTTTGCTCCTAAACCTTCCTTCGGTCACCTACACATTATACATTAAAGCTGGACCCCTCTCCTATGTGTCCTCTGCTCTGATAAACTCAATAGTTAATGTATTTTAGATAATGGACTAGAGAAGGACAAGACTGTTAGAGGAGGACTTTTTTGTAAAGTCTGTCACATAATGTGCAGCAATTGGACTGGCATGTTTAACATGTTTCAAAATGTAAAATGTCTCTGTTGTTTTTAAAGTTAATACTGGCAAAGCAGAAGATGAACATTACTAAGCAAAATGTTTGTTTTATTGTAAGTAATCCTGAATTCTTAATTCTACATCTATGAACCCAACTACTAGTGCTCTTTGAGGATCCTGCTGGTGTGGTTGCCCTTACCAGCTTTTCAGTTTACAGTTTCAGGGATTTCCTTCCAAAAATGCTTTTGACAGTAACATCTCCAAATTTGCAGGAGTAATAAGCCCCAACAAAAAGTATTTGTGAACTAAAACTATTCTGGAGCGCTCTTCTCAGTCCTTAATATGTTGATTATGTGTTACCAGCAAGTTCAACAAAATGTACGTGATCTGATTAAATCAATATAGAAAATTTATTAAAAGGGAAAATATGACACTGAAAGCCCTATTTATTATACCCAGCACTATTCATATACTCCAGAAAGCCTGAAAATCAAAGGAGACATTGAGGTAAATAAGACTGAAAATCCAAATAAATTTTAGCATGCAACACACTCAATACTGCAAACTTCAGGTTCTCAAAAACACTTAATTGATTGTTTTTGCACTGGGAAAAGTGTTAAAAACTAAACACTATAACAATGATAACCTTAGGTAATTTGCAGTGCACTTCACGCTTGAATAGGGTCAGACCTTGTAGACGTTAAAGCTTGTGGCTATAAATTATAACTTGTGTCATATAGGGAGATGACCATAAAAGACAAACAAAAACAACTTGTGTGGCCATTCACACTCTTCAACAGCAGAAGCACTTCATCAGACATCTGACAACCATTTCTGATGACGCCTTACCCACTCCTTAATCTGTTCCTCTTTCAATCAGAGGAATGGAGCACCAACAGGTCTCACTGGTTACAATGTGTTCTGTTTATTCAGCCTGCAATAAATACTTTCCCCCTGTAACTTTAATACATGAAGAACAAACTTTTCAAATGTACAGGTATAATTGATTTTTATATAATGTCACAGAGAGCCGAAGGACAAAGATTGGTTGGAAGGTGGTGCTTTAACATGTTTGACCTGCCCAGAGAGGGTTAGGCTCCAGTATAAATTCCATCACTGACAGATCCAGTTGGTAGGGAGCTAGTTTTGGGAAACTGAACATCCTGAGCTGATCCTGAAGTTCACTTGCAAAGCCTCTAATCTTGGTTTGCAATATAAGCAACTGAAAAGAAACAGCATAGTGTATGTTCGTTGTTTTTTTGGACTGAGAGGAAAGGAAAGATGCTTTCAGTTTTTCTTAAATATTTTTTCATAACTCCTCTGACTTTTCATTTCAGGTGTTTTGGCAAACTTCTGCAGAACCTGTAGAGCCTCAGCAAGCTTTGGGAAATGGAAGATATACCACATAAGGTGACATTTCTAGAAGGAACCTTTTAAAGCTATACAGACAAAAAATGAGTGTCTTGTAAACAGAAATGTAAACAGAAAATATTAACAAAATATTAACTTCTCTGTTTCTCTTTGTACGCAACTTACAGAACAAAAAGGTTATAAAAACATCATAAAAGGAAATCCAGTAATGCATGACCCATGCCTGAAAGAGGATTTTAGTTTTACTTTTTTTGAGAAGAAAACTTTGTCTTTATTCAGACCGTTTGCAGTTTTAAGTTATTTTATATTTAAAACCCTAATAAGACTGCTCTCACTCTTTTTTTATGAACTTTAGTTTTGTGAAAGTACCTGTATTCAGTTTTTTTTAAAGATTATACATTTTCCCTTTAGAAGATTAACAAGACATAGAAACAGTAAAAAATATTTTTTTATCTACTAAGCTTATCATTTGGGATTCCATGTGCATGTCCTTGTTCATTTTCCTCTGATTTTGTCATTTTGTCAGGTGTTTAATGATCCCATCCATGGCAGTCTGGAGCTGGATCCACTGCTCATCAAGATCATCGACACGCCTCAGTTTCAGCGACTTCGAAACATCAAGCAGCTTAATGGGAAGTGCTTTGTTTACCCGGGAGCAACCCACACCCGCTTTGAACACAGCATTGGGTAAAATGTATTTATACTGAAGGGTTTAAAGCTCATCTGTTGCAACTTTCTTTCCAAAAAAACTATGTTTTTGTGACTGTGTATCTGGCTGAAGTTGTCTTGTTGTGTGATGATAAAGCGTGGCTTATTTGGCTGGAGAACTTGTTCAGGCTCTGAAAGAGAAGCAGCCAGAACTCAACATCACTCCTGCTGACATCCTTTGTGTTAAGATTGCTGGACTCTGCCATGACTTGGGTGAGTTATCTCTAAACAAACAATGCTGATCAATAAGAATCAGAAGTCAAGCAGATTCTGATGCTTGCAGTATTTTTTTACCTCTGTTTCTAGCCATGAACAGATAAAGCAGCTTTTGTTTTCAAAGCTAGAAGATAATGAATTCTCATCAGAGAAGCTGCCCTTCTTTTATTTGTATCAATTTTAAGAGTTTGTTTTAGAAGTTCTTCTATTTGCAGAAAAAAAACAAATTCTCTGAAACGTACTTGACACACCAAAAACTATGTGTCTTTAAACATGCAGCCTATTCAGCCTCGTTTTAAAAATCCAAACGGCCACTAAAGGTTTAAATGAGGGAAAATAAACTAAATATTTGAAAATAGCAGTTCTTGCATGAATGGCGTCTGTGTCGGGCCCCTCCTTCTGCTGCTCCACAACTGATTAATATGAGAGCAATAATTTGAGATCATGGGAGGTATAAAGACCAGATTAGACCAGGATAAGTTCTATCTGCAGACAGAACCAGCACCAGGGGAATTTAGGTGGGGGGGCTGTGGCTTATTTCGGGTGCCCCCCCGTTTTTATTTGTGTTTTTGCGTCCCGTTGGCAGTGTGTTACTAGCCTGGCTTTCGCCAGCCTGATCTGACGGCAATTTGATTCTGTCCTGCAGATCAGTCTGGAAACCAACACATTAAACTACTGCTACAGCCTATCCAGTTTTTCTGGAACCAATCACAACCGGACTTATCCGCCTTGCGCGCTATTGGTGGGTTCAAAACGATGACGTCAGAGAAGCGACGGAAAAGTTGGCAAGCAGCTTGTTGTTTACATTGGTCATGGCAGCCACCAGAGCACAGCTATCCGATAACGCTGCTGTCGCTGCTGTTTTAAAAGATTTAAAAGTTCTCTGCCATTGCTGCTTCTGCAGACCGCAATCCTACAAACTATCCACCTTTGTTGACAAGTTTCCCGCCTGGAGTTTCACGTCGCTTGGCAAAGTACGTCACCTGGATCGATGGTCTGATTGGTGAATGCTCTATCCAACTGCATACAGAGTCATTTGAACTATGCCCTTTGGTCACGCCTCTTGCGCAGTAGAAATTACATGGCAGACTCCCCAGACTAAGTTCAATCTTGAACTTAGTCTGGCGAAAGCCACGCTAGTGTGTTACATACTACTGGGTCAACTCTGCCTTGTCTGACTCCCTTTCTCTGTACATATTCATATTATTCATCATTTTAAAGCTGAGATTATTTCCGGGGCGAGCTGCCGATAGACAGGTTAGGGAGTTTTCTTGAATGGCCAGTCTGCTTAACACGGTTGGCCAGAACGTTTGTTTTTGTACTCCAAAAGTAGCCACAGTCAGTGTTGCCAACTGTCTCTGACAGAAAGTAGCTGAAGTTGACCCAGAAAGTTGCAAGATGTCACCAGATGACGTCACACGATAATTTGCATATTCATTACGTCATCACATCGACATGATGACATCATCACTTTTATGGCAGTCTTCATTGTTTTCTCCAAAACATCCAATACAAATAAAACCAGTTTGCAATAATGCCTGTGTGCTTAGACATGTCAAAATAAAATAACCCATAGAACAGAAATGTGACCTCATAAGGTCAAGGAAAGATGGCAGAAACAATGAGAGGAAATAACTGGTAGGTGGCCTATATATTCAAAGGAAAGTATGATGAGGAAAACAGAATGAAACAGAAAAGAGGAAATGATTATATCTAGATTAGAATTTGGTCATACTGGGTTAAACAATACATTATTTAAACAGGGGAAACATACAGGGAAATGGGACTTTTGTCTTTAAGGGTGTATTCAGACCAGAAATGTCCTTTGGTCTGCTTGTTTGGTCCGGACCCAAAGCGGACTTAATTTTTTTCGTTTGGTGCGGTTCGCATTCACACTGTACATTTTGCAAGTGAACTATATTTTGCTAACACATCCACGGGTGTGACGATCGGTGCGGCCATTGGACAGCAATGGCTAGGGCGGCACACAGAGCGCAGACCCGGAAATGAAGGAAAACATGGAAGCCCTACGCTGCTCTGCATATTTCTGCTGATATGCACCAGGATTCGTTTGTGTGTATTTACACCTGCATAAAAGGTCCGGACCAGCGTTCGAAACAAAACCTGGTCCGTTTAAAGTGGACCAAACAGTGCAGGTCTGAATATACCCTAAGAAGAGATTGTGGAACATGTTATTATTGTTGCCTGAGGTATACTGTTGAGAAAAGGGAACTGGTACAAAATTTACAAGATGTCAAATTGCAACTGGACATCCAAGACCTTTTAAACAAAACGTATTGTTCTGGGGAAGAAAAGATTGCTGAGATATCTCAAGAAGACGAAATTAATAGAAAGAATACCGTTTTCTTTGTTTTTTAGTACTTTGTAAAAAAATAAGTAGGGCATAAATAGTATGTATTGAACGTTGTTTTTTTTCAGTGTTTTTTGTTATAAGGTTTAAATGTCCTACGTTATTGAACTCACCATGTGTTTCGAACATTCCTGAAATGCATCACAGGTGTGCAATGCAGCCAGACAAGCTTCTGCCTGATGTTTTTGTGTGGCTTACAAAAGAAAGATCGGTCTTCTTGATTTGCAGGTTTTACAAGTGGGATGAAATCACCCGAGAGAGGTTTATGATTGGACAGATCTACTGTCATAATACTACATGCGCATTTAATTCCCATTCTGAGTGTCTGGAAACAGTCTAGATATATATACAGTCAATGGTCTGGATGCAGAACAAGTCGGTTCTCTAATCTGTAGAGCAGGGGTGCCCAATCCTGGTCCCCGAGATCCACTATCCAGCAACTTTTAGGTGCATCCCTTCTCATCACAGCTGAATCAAATGAAGGCTTTGTTACTAGGCCTCTGCAGAGCTAACAGACTGCTGATGAGGGAATTTAACAATTTGATTCAGGTGTGTTGGAGGTGGGATACATCTAAAATTTGTAGCATGGTAGATCTCGAGGACCAGGATTGGCCACTCCTGACGTAGAGATTCTGTTCACAGAAAGTAGCTAAGGGTGGTCAGAAATGTCGCTAGATTTGTCGCGAGTGACGCATCTTCCTTTATAGAAGATCTTTGTACGCGCTACTGGTGCAGCTGAGGATGATTAAATTCTTGCTGCTGCGCCTGATTCTGCTGACGGCTATTTTGATATTGTTTTCTAGCTGCAACCAGAAATTAGCTTTCTGCTGCTTTGAAAGGCAGGCCGCCTAACCTCACAGTACTTCCAAATAAAGGTCACCTCGGCAGTGGCGGAGCCAGGAAATTTTCATTGGGGTGGCCCGAATAGATCTATGATCCTTTTTGGGGTGGCACTTTCAAATTCGTTTCTTGTATTTTATTTATTTTTATTATGTGTTGCTCTATAGCCTACTGTCTGTCTTTCCCTTTACACTTTATTCTTATTTGTAGGCTGCCTTAACAAGTGAATTTCCCAGCTATGGGATCAATAAAGTATTCACTGTTGTATTTATGGCACCTGGGAGTACTTTAATCACTGGGGTCTCCTCTACCTTGCTCCTTAAATCAGTTTGTCTTTCCCTGTTGTCTTCTTTTTAGTAACTGCTCCCTTACTGAAGAAGGAAGCTACAGTCATGGCCAAAATTGTTGGCACTCCTGAAAGGAGTTGTGGCGGTCGGAGTTTAATCTGTGGCGCACCGCCACAGATTCATCTATATGTGTGGGAAACACTGGTATATAACAGCTGAAGGACATTATTGCGGAAATATACTTACTTGTATAGGGATATTTGCTGGTTCACGGAGAGTTGGTATTGATCCTGGTAAAAGTTTAAGACGATCTGCGAATCCACTGCTGTATTGTCCCAAGTTAAAACATTCGTCAGAGCAATGTTTGCCACAAACGACCACGCGCTTCGGGAGTCGGTTGGGTACATTCCCTGCATAAATAAAGTCCATCCACAAGCTTTTCAGTGGGGAGGAAGTGGGGAGGACAGTGTCGATGCGGTCTGGACTCCATGCTGTCGGTTTGTTGTTTGCCTTTTACCGTAGCTCTCGTTGTTCAGGTTGTAATACGCGCCGCAGGGAGAGGGACTTGGAGGGTGTAGTTCAGAGAAGGGGGTAATTGGCTGGAACTCAATGACATCATATGCCAAAACATGAGGTCATATGCCGAACTGCAAAACAGCCCGTTTCTGAGTGCTAATTTGACTATGTAGGCAGACATACCCGGGGACAAAGGAAACACTAATCAGTCATTTTAACACCTTAGGGGACATAGGCAGGCTGGGGAAAATAAAAAATATGACCAAAAAACCCCAAAAATGCAAATTTCATGCCAGGGGCACTTTAAGGAGCAACAGGAGAGGGGAGGTGGAGAAAATGAAAGAAGCAGCAGCTGCGCAGCGTAAAGACACAGAATAACTCCAGCCTTATGACATTTTTTCATTCTAGCTGAAGTACGGGACAAATCGCGTTCCTTTTCACCTCAATACAGAACGCAAAAAATGTTCTCTGAATACGGGACGATTCTGTTTTTACTGGACGGTTGGCAACCCTACTGTTTGCTGCTGCAGTAGAGCTGAAACCGCGCAGAAGACAGGATGTGTGCACAACAATAGTGACCCCGGAGAGCCGTTGTAATGAAAGAAAGGTTCCGCATGGGATGGAAAAAAAACTACTGTGTTTCTCAATGTCAAGGCGCCTTGCCTACCAAGGCATTGCCTTGGTATCTAAGACATTGCCTTGGTAGGCAAGGCGCCCTGCTTACGAGGACACTGTCCTTCCTTGGGCAAAGAAAACTGTTAAATGGAACAGACTTACCTCACGTGACTATGGCTGCCCATTGCCCGCCTTTTGCTTACACGCTCTTACGTCCCGCCCGTTGTTATATTATATACATATAAGTTTCAATGTACATGTATAATGAGAGTTTTACTTTTTTAATTGTGTATATATTGGTTAAATCAAATGTGTAAGCGAGTTAGTACCCTCTAGCCATTGAAGCTGCAACTACTACGCAACTAACCAACCATAGATCTGCTTTGGATCTAAAAAAACATTTTCCGATAGCTACAATTACTTGACTTACATTTAAATTGGAAATTCGCTCCCGAAGTTGTTGCTGGCAGCAACTTCGAAAATACCGCGCAGTATTCTGGGAAATTTTTGACCGAGGGAAGGCATCAAGGAACCTCCCATGTATCCTTGGTCAGTTAGCTAAACGGCAGTCAAACAGAGGACAGACGCCTTGATAACACATGAACATTGGAACATGCCTTGGCGGTCCCTGATAACGTATCTCCTAGGCAAATGGGGCGGGACCAAGGCATTAAGGCGACGTTCATTGGCATTGAGAAACACCCCTGTGACAACTGTGATGCAATGTTTAGTCTTGGAGTGGCCAATAAGGTGGCCAGGATTCACCGTGGGGTGGCCAGGGCCACCCTCGGCTCACACACAGCTCCGCCATTCCACCTCGGCGCCAGAAATTTTGAGGTATTCATGGAAAAAAAGTAAATTCTTATCCACAACCCACCTAAGGTAAAGAAACTTCCAAGCTCCTGGGTTGAATTTTAACACCCTCCCATCAACTGCTTGTGATTCAAATGATGTATGCCAATCAATGACACAATCATAACTGTAGACACAGTACACGCCTTTGTCACACCAATCAGATAGCAAATAAATGACAACTTATCATTTGAAGCCACATTTCAAAACCCTGGACAGAGCCATCTCAAACAAAAACAGTCTTTTTACATTCACAACCATCCACTTAATGTCCTCCTTTTAAATAGTCCACCACAAGTTTTATGTCCGAAATACATCTGCCGCTCAAAACCTTGATAATTCCCTTCCTTGTGTGTATTTCTCACAAAGTTTCATCCGAACTACTGTTAGCATTCAAGTTAACCATTAATTCTTCTTTGTGTTTATAAACGGCCTGCAAAAGATATATTGGTGCATTACCGCCACCAACTGGTATGGAGTGTGGACCAGAGTCAATAAATTGCATGGTTGGAATTTAGGGCGTTGTAATCTGTCTTGGGCCTGGCCCGCCCATGGAACAGGTGTTACGTCAACAATATCTGACAGGGTTTATAGGACCATCAGGATGTGTTTCCCTTGTACATTACAGAGAGAAGTGGATGTGACGGGCTGTGTAGACCCTGGAAGATCTCTGCTTGTAGTTCACGGAGGTGTAGTTTATTTTTCACAGAATCGGTCTTTGTCAGATGACGTATCGGGTTCTGTAGGCGCGTTGCATGATGGGATGGTTGAGTGTACATAACAACGGAAGCAGCGTATGCTGTGTATGAGGAGTGCATAAACCTGGACAAAAAGATTCACTGGTGTTTGTGTGAAGGGGTGGCACAACAGGTCACACAATACCAGGAAACAAAAACTTTACAAAGATATAAGATTCTTTAGGTTTCCCGCTTGGAAAAGTGATTTGTCATTTTTGAACTGTTTACATGTGTATGCGCTGATCCCAAACACAAGATAGTTTGTGATGTCCAATGCGGTAGTTGGAGGCAGTAATAAAACGTCTGAGCTCCTTTCGTTTCCTTGAGCTCGTATGGCTCTACATGATCGATTGTAGGCAATTTCTGATTATATCTATCCCTAGCCTCCTTTACAAGTTTATCCCTGTAAGAAATGCATTCCTCCTTCTTCTTTTTATCCATGTGTGAGACTCCAGTGTGCTTCTTCAACTACGACTTCTTCAGTATATCTAATATGGTTTCCCCTAGCAACGCGAGACGCTTAAACTCAAGATGGCGCCCAGGGGTAGTGGTTGCTAGGCAGGTCACGTGTCTGACAAAGACCGATTGAGACATTATTGAGAGGAGAGAAAAACTTAGAATATAACATTAAATCAAAAGCAGCAATTTAGCATGAAACACACACAACACATGATACACAACAAAGCATGAAAAACAGCAATAAAGCAAGAACACATATGATATTAATCATTTACTCAAAGGCAATTCTTAACAGATACGTTTTTAGTTGAGATTTAAAAGAACTCAGTGTTTCAGCAGCTCTGCAGTCACCAGGAAGTCAAAACAGACATGGAATATAACATTGGAAATTAAAAGTAAAAGAAGCACACATTACACATGATACACAATAAAACAAGAGAAAGATCAATAAAACAAGAGAGCATGAACACATTTCATACATATGACATCAATCATTTACTCGAAGGCAATTCTAAACAGATGGGTTTTTAGTCTCGATTTAAAGCAGTTCAGAGTTTCAGCAGCTCTACACTCGTCAGGAAGTCTGTTCCATATAAGCGGAGCATAGAAACTGAAAGCTGCTTCTCCATGTTTGGTTTTGAGTCTAGGGATGTTGAGTAGGCTAGTATTGGATGACTTGAATGGTCTGGGTGGTTGGTCTTCAACATATTTTGGTGCTAAGCCATTCAATGATTTATAAACTAGTAAAAGTATTTTGAAGTCTATTCTCTAAGCAACAGGAAGCCAGTGTAAGGACTTTAGAAGTGGGGTGATGTGCTCTACTTTCCTGGTTCTAGTGAGGACGTGTGTAAATCCTTAGTGACTGTTTTCCTCCCTTTTCAGGACATGGACCATTTTCCCACTTGTATGATGGCATGTTTATACCCAAAATACAGCATGGCGATAATAATTCATGGAAAGTAAGAAATCATCTTTGCTTTTTCTCAGCAACCTCTTGTTTGCAGGTTGATATTTTCCAAATGATAAATGGTTTTATATTTTCTACCTAGCAGAAGTGTAAAACTGTAAGTCAACTCAAAAAGAATACATGGAATCATAAAATATGCAAAAAGCCAGGCCAAATATGCAAGTCTAGTGAGTCTTTATTTGATCAATGTATAAAAAAAGATTGATGGATGGATATAAATAACAAATGGTCAAAAAAACAAAACTGCACTTTTTAAAGAACTAACATTTTGAAGAGGATTGGCACCATTTTACCACAACTAAATATTTTTTCTACTTGTAGGTGTTGCAGTTGTCGTTGCTCTAAATATGGCTGTTTTATGTCGCAGGATGGAAGCTCAAATATTTACTTTGTCTTTTGATGTCCTGAATGAACTTTTTACTTTAAGTCGGTACTCAGAGAAAATCGATTGATTTGTATAATGGGCAATTTAGTTGTTGCAAACTAAAGAAAACTGATCACTACTATAACATATCTTCATGATGTAGGTTATGCGCACAGATATCCTTTCTGCCAAACATGACAGATAAACGAGCATTTACAGCAATGTTCTGTTGATTATGATTGAAGATGTGTTCATGTACTATTTTGGTTTTATCTTTAACACCGTCTCTGTTCTCATAATAAATGGTTATGTGCATCATGCAGCATGAGACTGCCTCTCTGAAGATGTTTGACTACCTGGTGAAGAAAAATAACTTGGGGGAGGTTATGCAGCAGCATGGCCTGAAACTGCCTCAGGATCTGGAATTTATAAAGGAGCTGATCAATCCAGAAAGCTCTGATGAAGAACAGGTACCAATCTATTCTGCTAAAATCTATCTGTAGAATTAGGTTTGATGGGATCATAACATAACACCATCTACTATCCTCTCTTTGGTTTTCATATAAACTCTTGGACCATTATAGTACGGTTTTATTAGACTGCAGCAACAGTTTGACTGTATTGTTCCTCATGCATAAGATGAGGCAGGTACTGACCTCCTCCCCTCCTCTCCTCTCCATGCACTGCAGGACCAAGAGACTCTGGAGGTCCTTTGTCCCAACTGCCATAACATCCTCATAATGTGCACCTTTTACTACTACTGATAGTAGCTTTTAGCTTTAATTTTTAATTTATTGGTACTGATGTTTATATTGTTTGAGTGCTTTGATAATGAATGGAACACACTGTATGCTGCTGGACATTCAAATTTCCCTAGCCGGGATTAATAAAGTGTCTGTCTGTCTGTCTGTCTGTCTGTCTGTCTGTCTGTCTACTATAGCAACAGTTGGAAATTAACAGCAACAGTTTGAAATTAACCTTTAATTTGAAGTATTACAGTATCAACAGCGGATGTCTCTAGTGGGTTGTTTCAATCAGGAAATTAGTCTTAATAGTGGGTTTAATAATGGCTTTCAGCCTTGTCTTCTTAAGCTAATTTTACGGTTGTTCCCTTCTTTAGGAGTGGCCCTTCAAAGGACGTCCTGAGGACAAGTCCTTTCTCTATGATATTGTCGCCAACAAAAGGAACGGCATCGATGTGGATAAGTGGGATTATTTTGCAAGGTCTGATTTAGCCTTTATTAAAAAAATTCCACTTTCATCATTAAATTTTTTTTCAGAATGTTTTTATTCATCTTTTACATGTTTTACCCTGTGCCATATTTTAGAGACTGCCATTATTTGGGTATGCAAAGCAGCTTTGACTATCGCCGCTTGATAATATTTGCCAGGGTGTGTGAATGGAAGAATAGGAAGGAGATCTGTTTCAGAGACAAGGTTTGATTTGATTCCTTCTTTTTTTGCTTTTTGTGAATTTGAAAACTTTGTTGACTTATAAAGTTGTTCACCAGATTTAATTTTGTTTTCAAAAGGAAGTGTTCAATCTGTATGACATGTTCTACACGAGATACTCTCTGCACAAAAGAGCCTACCAACACAAAGCGGGACAGATCATAGATTGGATGTAAATCACACTGCAGAAGCACAGGGACTTGAGTTTTATGCTTTAACCTCAGATATTGTGGGGAATGATCAAAAATAGTTACGTTGGATTTTTTTTTTCTAGGATCACAGATGCCTTTGTGATAGCAAATGAACACATTAAGATCCAAGGCTCTGGAGGACAAATCTTCAATCTGTCCACAGCTAAAGATGACATGGAAGCCTACACCAAGCTGACAGGTTAGCAATAGTCAGGACTTTTAAATGACGTGAAAAATAAATACTTACAGAACATATAAACATGTTAGTGTGAATACAGTTAAATCAAATCCACAGAGATAATGTAGTTTGCAATAAAGTGCTTTACAGATTAAAGCTACATTGTGTAAGATCTGCTCCCATCTAGCGGTGGAATTCTATATGACCAACCAACTGAATATTACGTTCTAGCCCCACCTCCCACTCCCCCATTCCGAGCGCGTTTTAACTCCTACAGTGGCCGTTTCATGCCAAGGTTAACATGGCTTCCAGTACTACGACTTTGTCCAGTGTTCCTTCCAGTGATGAGGTTACTTTAGAAAACTACATTGCATTTAGTTATATAGTCAGTAAACATGTTGGTCCCTCGTCACGAGTAGACAATCTCCCTCTGGCATTCGTCATGGTGCAACCCAAAGCACAAAAGGCGGAGCTAGAATTTCCAGGAATGTCCCTCGTTGGCGAATCTATTTCAAAGATGGAGGCTCAACAAGTATTCAGCTATTCGCGCGACTCGGGTGTATGTATTCTGAATAGCAGATTCTACACTTACGAGAATACTTTCATTAGTAGGTGGAAGTAATTACACATGAATGAGCACATATTTTTGAAAGAACAAAAGTTTTTCTGCTAAGAATTAACTCAAAAAATACACAATGTAGCTTTAAAAATGACCCCACATAAACCACATTCCCATCCCTCCCCCACAGATTTAAAAGCATGATCACATTTATACATTTATACCCTCCCCCCAACTCAACGCCCATGCACGCGCGCGCACACTCAGGAGCAACATTAAAAAAGGACATCAGGCCGAGTACATGATGAGCCTGGGAAGGTAAGGAAATGTCAGCACCGGCAGCAGCACATCAACAGCAGCAGTCAAGGCACTGACCCCCCCTCCCGAGGCAGAGGGCTCCCACAGAGGAAATACTGGAAGGAAGATTAAATTAACATGTTAAAATAGAAAATAAACAGTGGATAAATGTGATAAGACTAAGTAGTAAAAAAACTGATACAACATAAGCAAGTAAAACATGCAGATCAATTAAATAGACTATAATAATTAATAATCAGCTAAAAGCTAAACTAAAAGGGAGAGTCTTGAGCCTGCTCTTAAAAACATTAACATTCTCTGGGGAACCTTAAAAACCTTAAAAAATAATTGAAAGCTTATTTATTTTAGAAGTTGGAATACTAACTCGAATCTTAAATTAGATTGATGCTTACCTAATTTCTAAATATTATTTTGCTTGGAAACCAAATCAGTTTTCATTGAATTAGGCAAGCATTGTAGATAACTTTCAAACTGATTGGACTGTATGTATGATAGATGAAATGACTTGTAAAGTGCCTTGAGATAACGTGTTGTGAATTGGCTATATAAATAAACTGAATTGATTTATAATTATTTACTCAAATCTTTCATCTTGCATTGATAACACTGCATTTTTTGCAATAAAAACACGAAGAAAAATCAATTAATCAAAGAGAATCAAATTAATTATTGCTCCATAGTGATGAAACAGGAATATTTGGGTCTTAAAAACAGCATTGACTGCATGTTTCTTTACAAAAACATTTGATGTAAAAACTGAAAAATGCTTGAAGATTCCTTTCCTGTAAATCACTGGGCCAATATTTATTCATACAATCAATGTTTCTAAGAACTGCTTCACATCTGTTTTGCATAGAGCTGACCAACTTCTGGCACATGTGAACAGGTATTTCAGTTAAGGACAATTAGGCCACACGCCACACTTCCTCTGCATTTCTTAGTTTTATTTCAGAAAGACAATATTTGTGCTGGAATTGGTTTATATGTTTTCCTATCTACAATCTGCTTTTAAAAAAACACTATTCCTTTGAATAATTGGAGCTACCTATTTTTCCCAGATTTTGAGAGATAGACTGTTACCAGCATATGCAACTTTATTTTTGTTTTGAATATAAGCTATTTGTTTACATGCTGTTTTTTTGGTTTTGGTTGTATTTTTTGATTATATGAGGATAGTGTGAATAAATTATTTGGTGTAGACGAGTTTGTCTTTATGCTTCAGTGACTAAATAATTAAAAGATTTAGAGTTCTTCATTTGCTTTGTTTCTTTTTGGTTTCCTGGTTTCCCTGTAGATAATGTACTTGATCTGATACTGAACCACCCATCTACTGATATGGACCTTGAACCGGCAAAGGAGATACTTGAAAGAATCGTTCAGCGGAAACTCTACAGATGTCTGGGAGAATTTTACTCAACAAGATCCCCAGCTGAAATCGAGGTAAGTGTTTTTTTTGCTGTAAATCTGTTGTGTGTTATAGACGATTTGTAAAATGTGTAAATAACAAGCATGTCTTAAAATCTGAATAACAAGATAAATTGATTGTAACTATCAGCATAGAAATACTACAACTATCTAAAAGAAGTCTTGTAAAGACACAAGTAAATAAACACAAATTTAAGTTGACAGAAGAGTTTATAAAAAATAAAATAGTCAATAAAATGTAAATAAAAAAGGTAATTATGAATGTGTTTACACTTATACTGTACGGTAAAAACAATTAATCACTGTAGTGAGGAATTTTTTTAAACCTTTTAGTATTTCAGAGAAAGCAAAATGAGTGTTTTGGACTTTTATGTTGTAAGGAGTTGCCTTAAAATATAAATGCTGATTTTGTTCTCTCTGTGATCTTTGTTTGAATGTGGTGGAAGATTAGCTTAAAATGATTAACTTGCATGAAGGAGTGTGGGAATATGTTTCACATAACTTTCATAGTACCTCAGCATCAGTACATGAGAGGGAATAAGTACTTGTTAAGCAAAGTTTGCTGCTAAAATGATTAGAAAAAATAGTAAAATGTTGACAGTATTTAAGTGTTTATTTGGTCAAACAACAATTTGTAACTCTTTTAAATTGCCCCTGGCATGAAATTAGCATTTTTGAGTTTTTTGGTCATCTTTTTTGGTTTCCTCAGCCTGCCTATGTCCCCTAAGGGGTTAAAATGACTGATTAGTGTTTCCTTTGTCCCCGGGTATGTCTGCCTACATAGTGAAATTAGCACTCAGAAACGGGCTGTTTTGCAGTTCGGCATATGACCTCACGTTTTGGCATATGACGTCATTGAGTTCCAGCCAATTATCCCCTTCTCTGAACTACACTCTCCAAGTACCTTCCCCCGCGGCACATATTATAACCTAAACAATACCAACTCTCCGTGAACCAGCAAATATCCCTATACAAGTAAGTATATTTCCGCAATAATGTCCTTCAGCTGTTATATACCAGTGTTTCCCAAACATGACGAATCTGTAGCAGTGCGCCACAGATTAAACTCCGACCAAAAAATAAAAAATCAACACCGACCGTCACATGTTGCGTTTCGTTTTTCTTTTTCTATTTAAAACACGCAGCGTATTCATTCCCTGCTCTCTCTTCGTCTCTCTGTCACTCACGTCTCTCTCGCTCGCGCACACACACCCACACACATACACACACACACCCACACACACACCCACACACACACACACACACACAGCCCCTTCCCTCCATGCAGCACGTCTGTCTGGATCACCTGTGGAAGACGTTCTCTACCTTTCTGCTTCCTCCTCAGGTGCCTCGCCTCCGGATCAGATACCGGATCAAACTGAAATGCCATAACAGTAGCCGATAACTGAGCCATTACTGTCGTGGTGAAGCTAGAGACGTAATGAGGACGGATTCAATTCAATTCAAATTCAAAATTACTTTATTAATCCCAAACGGAAATTAAATGTTGTTGTAACTCATTATGCAAGTTCCTTCAAAGATTTCTTGTAGATGCTGATGGCTGTGGGTAGGGATGATCTCCTGTAGCGCTCTGCAGATCTGAAGAAGCCTCTGACTGAAGACGCTCTGTAGTTGTATGACAGTCTGATGTAGAGGATACTCTGGATCTATGGCGTCTTCTTTTCAACTCATCAGGGTTTTGTGGCTGTAGTTGAGGTATTATTTGAGCTTTTGTGATGTTAATCAGCTGCTGCCAGTTGTAAACCACCTTGTTGCCATGGTTATGCATCATAACAAATGTGCAAAAATAAAAAGTATCAGCAAAAATCCTTCCAGCTGCACAGCATTCAAAACCAGAGAGAACAGTTGTCCACAAAAACAATGTTTCTACCAGAAATGGAAGAATTAAAGTTTTAAAAAAGAAAAAAATATGAACCAAAGTAACAGAGCTACTCCAACATGCTGCCACCTTGAGCGGCGCAATTCCGGAATCAGCGGCGCAATTCCGGATGGATGTGTGGATGGATGATAAAATATTTTATTAGGCCTGTAATTTGTAAACAGATTATTGTTCAACACACAATATAATTAGGCCTAAACCTAATTACATTTCATACATAATATTGGAATTTGGGCGATTTGTGGTGCGCAAATGCATGTCTGTCAATGTTTCATCAGATGCGGACGTTAGAGACTCAATTGACAATAGAGGCGCATGGCTTGGGCCCCGCCCACCAAAACTCGGTCGTTCTGTGCAAATGCTAAAAGAAGGGCCACCTAGTAGGTGCTGCAATTCTACAACAAGGCTGAGTTACGGCAAACGATCCTTTGATACAGTATTAAGGTACTTAGAGTGTGACTAAAAAGGACCCAAACGTTGCGGGGAATTTCATGCCAGGGGCACTTTAAGACAACTGGGCTTCATGTTGTTGGTATCAATGTGGAGCAATCTGTTACCTGATATCAGACCTAATGTTGAATCTTCCACTTATTTCTCACTGAAAGAGAATCAAAGCTGAATGGGAGGCAGAATTCCGTCAAAACATTCCTGAAGGTGGAATCCAAAATCTGCAGCCAAAGGACTTTGTGGTTGATGTAAGTTTTCATCTTTTACCTCATATTTCTGTGCAGCACATTTTTAAAAATACAACTAAGTTAATTGTGTTCAAATGCACCTTTTGCTTTCCAATTAGTAATTCAATCTCAGGTATTTTCTTGCCTTTTGTGTATTTTATTGCCGACATAAATTAAATTCTAATTTAGGTACTGAAATTAAACTACGGGAAGGGGAGCAGGGACCCAATTCAGTATGTGCATTTCTACCAAAAGAGAAACCCAAATCAAGCCATCAAATTGGACAGAGCTGAGGTAAAAAAGAAAGAATTTGCAAAATTCACATCTTTTAATTTTAGATGCTTAATCTGCATCATCATCTTTTAAATCATGCTGTTATTCAAAATCTAGAGAATTTATATTATAGCTGCTCCTGCTGTATTTTTCCTTGCTCCAATTAACCCAATATGTGTTGCTTAAATGTTTCTAGGTATCTCCCCTTCTTCCAGCAACATTTGTTGAGATAATAATCAGAATCTACTGGAAGGAGACAAATGATCAGACTCTGGAGGCTGCCATGCAGCAGTTTGACAATTTTAAGACCAAACACAACAACTTCCTACAGAAACAGGTATTTCTTAGGCTCCATTTGATCGCAACTGATGGCAAAAATTTGCTATTTTAATGCAGCCTTGGTTAACTTTCTTATTATATTTCACTGATGTATATTGTGTGATGTGAGTTGTCTCTGTTTTAGCCCAATTTGCAGATCCTATAATTTTACAAACCGTTGTGTTTGGTTAATACTCAAAACTCGAAGACCATCTTTCCTGTAGCTCAAATAAAAAAAGTGACTACATAAGTTTAAATTATAACCTTAAAGTATTGCATGTGTGAGTTTAAAGGTATAGCAGAGGATCTTTCGGAATTTTAGAAAAGACCCGCCCTCTCCAATTTTTTCAAAAATGCACATGCGCAAGACTATCTGCTCCCGAGAGGGAACGCCGTGAGAGAGCATGCACGAGCCTAGTTCCCCTCGTGCACGTCGACAAATTGAGATGTTTGCCGTGTCTACGCTGTGCATGACTTGTGCCAGGGCTAGCATCGCTAATCATAGCTTACATTGATTTTGACTAGAAGTGATTTTAAATGGATTTCTCCAAATAGCATGCCAAACTTTACCTGTCTAGTAGAATCTTCGTGACTAAGGCATCAGTGGGAAGCCCAACCTGTGGTTTTAGAGCACGCCAGCGTGTGAAATATTCACCCAAAATCACTCTGGTCTTGTTTCTATATTCTGCGGCCTTTCTCTTCTTATCATACACTTCGTATACACTTTTTCTCTTTCGACCCTCAGCCATTTTCAAAGGAATGGCTGAAACTGTAACTCATCACACATAACACACCTGAAAGTGCACATGCGCAGAAAGTGAAAACTACCCTTACGTAAACATATCACCAGAATGATTGACACTTAGGTGGACCAATACTATAGACTACCCACCCGGGGTATGTATGTATGTATGTATGTATGTATGTATGTATGTATGTATGTATGTATGTATGTATGTATGTATGTATGTATGTATGTGTGTATGTGTGTGTGTGTGTGTGTGTGTGTGTGTGTGTGTGTGTGTGTGTGTGTGTGTGTGTGTGTGTGTGTGTGTGTGTGTATGTGTATGTATGTATGTATGTATGTATGTATGTATGTATGTATGTATGTATGTATGTATGTATGTATGTATGTATGTATGTATGTATGTATGTATGTATGTATGTATGTATGTATGTATGTATGTATGTATGTATGTATGTATGTATGTATGTATGTATGTATGTATGTATGTATGTATGTATGTATGTATGTATGTATGTATGTATGTATCTATCTATCTATCTATCTATCTATCTATCTATCTATCTATCTATCTATCTATCTATCTATCTATCTATCTATCTATCTATCTATCTATCTATCTATCTATCTATCTATCTATCTATCTATCTATCTATCTATCTATCTATCTATGTTTTAGTGTCCAGATAAAACATATTCCATCAAAAATAACATCTATTACAGTATAAATGTTTGCAATGAAGCATTTGGATTTTTTGTTGTTGTGTCTGTGTGTACATGTATAGCTATACTTGTGAGGACCAACCTTTGACAGGCCACCACCCTTGTGTGGACATTTGTAGTTGTGAGGACATTTTGCCTGGTCCCCACAATGTTTAACTAGCTATTAAACTCTACTAGTTAGGTTTAGAGGTATGGTGTGAATTAGGTTTAGGTAAGTCTGGGTTAGGCATAGTAAAATCAATGGAAGTCAATACAATGTCAACACAAGGATAGCAAGACGTGCGTTTGTGTGTGTGTGTGTGTGTGTGTGTGTGTGTCTGCGTGTGCACGCCTCAAACTCCCCTAACAAGCATCTATCTTTTCTAGTAACTTGCAGGATGAAGAAAACAGATGACGAGTCTCTTCAATAAGCTAGCTGATGAAATAATTACAGAGTTCTATTAAATAAACTTGGTGTGTTTCATTTCCTACAAAACAAAAAAAACTTTGGTGTGTTAATGTAAACGAAGAAGGGTTTTGTTAAACTATGATGTTCAGTGATATTTTTGGTTTAGGACAGGTGTTGATCAGCACAATTTAAGTGTAATTAAAATAAGAGTTTAAATGAATTTAGTTTATCTGTTTAATTAGGATTTATTTAGTTTTATTTTAAAGCTAATTGTTGCAAAATTAAAAAAACCATTAGGTTTGAAGTAAATGAGATGTTTCTCTTTTTTTTCCTTTTGTTTACAGCTGGTTGGTTTCAGGGTATTTTGTTTACTTAACCCATGAACATCTAAAGGACCTACATATTTTTCACATTAGTTACAGATAAGCTTGACTCTGCCTTTATTTTTTTCTTTGGGTTTTTGTAAGAATCAGTTTGTGCTTCATCTTTATGTTTCACATCTGTTTAATACTACAAATGTATTATGGTGTGCCACTTGAAAAATATCTTTACCAAAGTATGTAGTGGTTTTATAAAAACGTCCTCAAATTTCTGGATTGTTTAAATTGATTTGTAAAGTGGTGACAATTTAATATTTTCAAAGATTTAAGAGGATTCTGTTTAAATAAACTTTTGGATATAAACCTTGCGATTTATTTTGTTCAACAGAAGAGGGTGCAATACTTTTATTTAAACCTAATAATAGAGGACATATAATTTTGTTTTGACTTTATATACTGTTTATCCAAAAAATACATTTGCTTGCCTATTGTCTTTGACTTGCAAGTCTGAGTAAAACATTTTCTATAAAACATAAAACGTTTTCCTTCTACCCAATCATGTAGTGGCCTCATTAGATATTTTATTGATTGTGTTTTTTTTTAAATCTGATAAAGTTGGTTGGTGTGGATTTTTTGTAATGTAACGCTTGTGAAGGTATAAGAAGATTCTGTTGAAATAAAGTCTTTAGAAGTCATCCTGTGTTTTATATTGTTTAACACTAGAGAGCACCATTTAGTCATCTGAAGCTAAAAATGAATAAGTTAAGATTTTTCTGATTGTTTTATATCCTCCATACTAAAGGCCACAAAGGAAATTTAGTAAATAAATGCAGTTATTAAGCAATGGACATGAGCAGCAATATTTAGCTAGGCTGGGGTGTTTTAGCAATTTTTAAGTAACCCCAAGTGGGCCAATAAAATATCCTCCTCAACATTGTGCTACCACCACCAGATTTAAAGCACCAATGATCTGATGGTAACAATGTTAAAGGAAATGCATATGGAACTTCATTGGATTTAATGCTTTTTATCTAAATATTCTCACCCTTTAAAATTGTATCTTTTAAGCTGCATGTAAATTTAAAAAACATCAAGTAATTTGTTGTTCCACCACACTTAACAGTTATTGGAGAGAAGACGGCTTACAAACCTCTGAGTTATTTTTGACCAAGACATGACATTCAAATCCCATATTAAACATGTTTCTATTATTTCCTTCTTTCACCTCCAGAATATTACTAAAATGAGAAACATCCTGTCCAGGAGTGATGCTGAGAAACTAGTCCATGCATTTGTTACTTTAATGTCGGACTACTGTAATTCTTTACTATCAGGAGGTCAGAGGTACAGTGTGTGCACAATTATTAGGCAAGTGAGTATTTTGAGTATTAATTTTAATATAGAACAAATTCAGTACTAACGGTCTATCCAAAATGTAAATACAACAGAAACATGAATTTTTGTGCAAAGGAAATGTGAACATTCTCAGGGGAGTACATATGTGTGCACACTTATTAGGCAACTATTAGTGTGCAGAATTATTATGCGACTAAATGAAACAACACAATTTTAGCATTTAACTTTATCATTTACATCTGCTAAAGTGAAAATGATTATCAAACAACTCAAACTTAACAGATAAATTTTTTTAAACAAAAATCAGTGACCAATATAGCCACCCTTTTTTCAATAACAGTAATAATAGTTGCCATTCATGGAATCTGTCAGTTTCTTGATCTGTTGATGATCAATGTTTTGTGCTGCAGCAACTACAGCCTCCCAGACACTGTTCAGAGAGGTGTAGTGCTTTCCAACCCGGTAAATCTCCCATTTAAGAAGGGCCCACAAGTTCTCAATAGGGTTTAGATCAGGTGAGGAAGGGGGCCATGTCATTATTCTTTCATCTTTCAAACCTTTACTGGCCAGCCGTGCAGTGGAGTATTTCGATGCATGCGATGGAGCATTGTCCTGCATAAAAATCATGGTCTTCTTGAAAGAAGCAGATTTTTTACTGTACCACTGCTTGAAGAAAGTGTCTTCTAAAAACTGGCAGTAGGTCTGGGAGTTGATTTTGAGCCCATATTGAACCCGAAAAGGTCCAACTAGCTCATCTTTAATGATACCAGCCCACATTATTACCCCACCTCCACCTTGCTGGCGTCGAAGAGTCGAAGTGAAGCTCTGTGCCGGTTACTGATCCAGCCGCAGGCCCATCCATCTGGACCATCAAGAGTCACTCGCATCTCATCAGTCCATAAAACCTTTGAAAAATCGGACTTTTCTTGGCCCAGTCTTGACGTTTCAATTTATGTGTCTTGTTCAGTGGGGGCCGGGTTTCAGCCTTTCTTACCTTGGCCATGTCTCTGAGCACTGAACACCTTGTACTTATAGGCACTCCAGGTAGGTTGCAGTTATGGAATATGGTGGAACTGGAAGATAATGGGTTCCTGGTAACTTTACGCTTGATTCTTCTCAAATCTTTGGTAGTTAACTTGCATCTTTTGTTATCAACACGTTTCTTGGGACCCTGTTGATTTTTGTAACAAAACGTTTGATTGTTCTGTGATCAATCCCCAATATTTTACTAATTTCAAGAGTGCTGCATCCCTCTGAAAGGCTTTTTACAATTATTGATCTTTCTGGGTCTGTTAAATCTCTTTTTTGGCCCATTTTGCCTTAGGAAAAGAAGCTGCCTAATAATTATGCACACCTTGATATAGGGTGTTGATATCCTTAGGCCACACCCTCTCTCATTACACAAATATACATCTCCGGATATGCTTCAATCCAATAAGCATTCAAGATTATACAGCTTGGATTTGGAATATATGCGTATAAATGATGATATGGTCAAAACAGTCACTTGCCTAATAATTGTGCACACACTCTACTGCAGCAAGAGTTCTGATTAATATTAAAAAGAGAGACCACATTTCTCCTGTTTTAACTTCCCTTCATTGGCTCCCTGTTAAATCCAGAATAGAATTTATGATCCTCCTTCTTACATATAAAGCCCTTAATAATCACGCTCCATCATACATCAGACATCTGATTGTTCCATATGTTCCCAACAGAGCACTTCGCTCTCAGACTGCAGGTTTACATGTAGTTCCTAGGATTTCTAAAAGTCGAATGGGAGGCAGATCTTTTAGTTCTCAGGCTCCTTTCCAGTGGAACCAGCTCCCAGTTTTAGTCTGTGAGGTAGACACTCTGTCTACTTTTAAGGCCAGGCTTAAAACTTTCCTTTCCTGCTACCACTTATGAAATTGTCATTTGGATAAGCCGATTCTATTAATGCAGATGTTTCATTATTTACGTCGGACCAGGGTTTCCGATCAGGCCTAATCGGGAGAGCAGGGACAATTCCCAGTGGCCCGGTCTGGTGTTTGGGCTGCAAGCGCTGGTGTACTGTGGCAAGCCGAGTCGTACTAGTGTGCCAAAGGTGCAACTAGGCAAAAATGAGTTACTAGTAAGAGTATTTCTCAATTAGTTTGGCAAACGTTCGAACCAGTAGGGGAAAATGTTTAACTAGTTCCGTGTAGTCGCATACTAGTTGGCATACACAACAGTTGATATCAAGGATATGGACTTTTTCCCGAAATGGCTTGCCATACTAGGCAGCCTCTGCCTCCACTGGCAGCTCATTTTTTTGTTTGTTTGTTTGTTTTGCACATTTTGCAGCGCATCTTGATGTAATATGTCAGAGCACTCAGGCAGTGGTGTTTGAAAGTTGAAGAGCAAGGGTGGTGTAGAGAGAAAAAGAGGAAAGCTCAAATTGACGCTGCTAAATGCGCACAAATGGGCAATTTTTTCACTAAAACAAGCTCGTAGTTTGTGACAACAAATGAGGACTGTGAAACGGGTAGGAGACAACACATTGAACTTTGCCTGCAAACAACCATTTAAGTTAATTATCAAGTCAATGAATTATGTGACGTTGTGGCTACTCTGTTAACAACCACTGTGAAGTTAGTTTTACGTTGGATATTCGACAGACATTCAGTCTATGGTTTCCTACGGTTGGCGATTATTTTTCATGCCGTGCTGTGACCTATGGCTGTGACGGAGACTGTGGAGAGCTCTGCTTCAGGAAGGGACCATCAACAAATTTCTAGTCGGTCGAAAATGTACAAAACAAAAAATCTGTAACTTCCAGGTTAGGTGACCAAAATTTCCAGTTGTGTTACTATACCAGACCAAATATATACGTTGTGTGTCTGCTGTAATGCTAATGTATTATTTTATAATTAGTCCATAAATGTTGAATATGCTGTCATCTGAATTGTCAGTATTTTAGATAGTGCACAACCCTTAGAGACAGTTCAAGCTAGAAGCAAACAATGGTTATATAAGAGCCGCTGTGTGCTGCTGCGATAAGATACAATTTACACGTGATCCGATTAGTCGACTTATAATCAAAAGAATAGGTGATAAGTCAATTATCAAAATAATCGTTTGTGGCAGCTCTAGTCCAGATCTCTATTATTGAGGCCCACCGAGAGAATCACCACCTTAACATGGGGATGTACTGGTGTTTTCTCAAGAACCTTCAAGAAATGGTAGAAACAGGCTCCAGGGTAGCTGTCAATCTGTATGTGGGGGGATTTGTGTGTTGGAACTCTATTATTTAGAGAAAGATGAGAGCGTTTTATAGGAGCCCGGGTGCTCTCCTCTGGTGGTACATTAAATGATTGGCTCCGTGAGGCTGATCTTTGTTTGCCTAGGTCTGCATTGCCCTTTCCCCTGCAAGCTATTGGCCAACTTACTGTGGACTCCCTCAGCACAGGGTATTGTTCCACCATTGATGTTTTCTTTCCCAGAAATAAGGATTTAACATGTGATGCTATTAGTTTACTGGGGACCAGGAACTGCTGTTCATCCTCCAATCTGAGATCTTTTTAACAGTGAAATATTAATAAAAAATGAGATGCATTCAAATTAAAAATTAAAAATTGGTGTGTCTTGTACTGTAGATGGAATAAGACATTCTAACATTGATTTGGTGTGAGTTGGTCACATGACTTGAAAGCTATTGAGGAGAAATCAATACTGTTACAGTAAAATATTAATACAAAATATTAGATGCATTCAAATTGAAAACACATTTATGTGTCTTGTTCTTTTGATCTGAGATGACATTTTAACCTTGGTTTGGTGTCACTTGGTCACATGACCTGGAAGAGGAAAAATCACATATTTTAATCTAACAGATTAATATCAAATATTTTATGCATTCAAATTGAATATAAATTGGCGTGTCTTGTTCTTTCGATGTAATAAGACATTTTAACATTGATTTGTTGTCATCTGATCACAATAAAGCTATTGAAGAAAAAAAATCCATAAGTTTCCATAAAAATATTCATTAAAAAATCTGAGATACTATAAAATATTTTTAAAACTGTTGTTTTGTGTCTCTTTGGTCTGGTATAGTAACACAGCTGGATTTGGTCACATAACCTGGAAGCTATTGGAAAAAAAATCATAATTTTCCCATAAAAATATCCATAACAAATATGAGATTTAAAAAAATATTTTAAAAACCTTTGCGTCTCTTTGGTTTACTATGTTAACACAGCTGAAACTTGATTTTCAGTCATTTGGTCACATAACCTGGAAGCTATTGATTATTTATTTTATTTTTTTCAACCAACTAGAAATTTGTTGATGGTCACTGGGTGAGCCACTGCTTTGTAACTGTAGTTACAATGGCCGACAAGGGCGCCACCATATATCAAATCCACGTTGGAAGTCCCTAGCGGAAATCGCCGTAAAAAAAAGAATAAGAATTCCCAAATGTATGTATTGCTTATTCTGGTCCATACCGGTCAGTTCTTGTGAGAGAGAGAGAGAACGGTAAGAAAAATAGTTATTTAATTATTATCCCACGAGTGTGTTGTTATATGTAGGATGTAATTCGTGCTTTTTAAAAATGCGTTGTGTCGAAGAACTAGAGTAACACGTCTCGTGAAGGTTGCTTTTTTTGTCCAGGCTAGCTTTCTGCTAGAAAGAATGCTAATGCATTTGGTGAAATGCCATATGACTTCTTTCTTTCTTTCTTTCTTTCTTTCTTTCTTTCTTTCTTTCTTTCTTTCTTTCTTTCTTTCTTTCTTTCTTTCTTTCTTTCTTTCTTTCTTTCTTTCTTTCTGATGCACCCTTCTGTAATCGAAGAAGGCGTACTGTTTGTGTGGGAACAAAGAAAACACCGGAAAACATTGAAGTCTGCCTCCATACCCACAGGACGGCAGAGAGAGGGGGAAAAACTACACAAAAACAAAAAAGGAACATCGACAAACCAAACCAAACCAAACATTGTGAACTAAAAACTACACAACCACATCAAGGCAAGGCAAGGCAAGGCAATTTTATTTGTATAGCACACTTTCAACAGCAGGGTAATTCAAGGTGCTTTACATGATTTGGTGATTTTTTTTAAAAAACAGACATGGAATATAACATTGGAAATTAAAGGTAAAAGAAACACATATTACACATGATACACAATAAAACAAGAGAAAGATCAATAAAACAAGAGAGCATGAACACATTTCATACATATGACATCAATCATTTACTCGAAGGCAATTCTAAACAGATGGGTTTTTAGTCTCGATTTAAAGCAGTTCAGAGTTTCAGCAGCTCTACACTCGTCAGGAAGTCTGTTCCATATAAGGGGAGCATAGAAACTGAAAGCTGCTTCTCCATGTTTAGTTCTGAGTCTATGGATGTTTATTAGGCTAGAGTTGTAGGACCTGAGTGGTCTTGCTGGTTGGTACCGTGACAAAAGTTCTTCAACATATTTTGGTGCTAAGCCATGAAATGATTTATAAACTAATAGGAGTATTTTGAAGTCTATTCTCTGAGCTACAGGGAGCCAGTGTAATGACTTTAGAACTGGGGTGATGTGCTTTACTTTCCTGGTTCTAGTGAGGACACAAGCAGCAGCATTCTGGATCAGCTGTCTGATTGACTTTTTAGGCAGACCTGTGAAGATGCTGTTGCAGTGATCAATCCGACTAAAGATAAACGCATGGAGGAGTTTTTCTAGGTCGTGTTGCTACATCAGTCGTTTAATCCTAGAAATGTTCTACAGGTGATAGAAGGCTGACCTTGTTATTGCCTTTATGTGACCCTGGAGGTTCAGGTCTGAGTCCATTACTACACCTAGGTTTTGAGCCTGATCAAGAGTTTCTAGCTGTATTAATTGAGGCTGTATGCTGACTCTTGATCCAAAAAGCTTGCGGGTGTACTGGCCCGGTAGTGGGCGTGCAGGGCAGGTGGGTTTGGTCGCTTGCCGGGACATTGAACAGCAGTGGTCGCTCCGCAAGAGCTTGGGTCCAAAAATAATTACTTCAGTTTTGTTTCTATTCAGCTGGAGAAAGTTATGGCATATCCATCCATTTATTTGGTCAATGCATTGATTTAGGGTTTAAATGGGTTCAAAGTCACCTGGTGACATTGTAATGTAGAGCTGAGTGTCATCCGCGTAGTTATGGTAGCTAATGTTATTGGTTGCTATAATCTTGCCTAGTGGGAGCATGTAGATATTAAATAAGAGGGGACCCAGGATGGAGCCCTGGGGCACCCCACATGTGATTTCTGTACGTTCTGATGAAAAGTTTCCTATTGAAACATAGAAGTCCCTGTTCTTTAGGTAAGACTCAAACCAGCCAAGTAGTGTACCAGAGAGTCCGACCCAGCTCTCCAGTCGTTCCAATAAAATATCATAATCAACAGTGCCAAATGCTGCACTGTGGTTCTACCACAGTCTGTATTTATGCGGATGTCATTGAATACTTTGATGAGGGCAGTCTCGGTGCTGTGGTGAGCACGGAAACCAGACTGAAAAACATCAAAACGGTTTATCATTGTTAGGAAGCTATTTAAGCTATCTTTTTCAATAATCTTACTGATGAATGGAAGATTAGAGATTAGCCTGTAGTTCTGCATTAACGTATTGTCCAGATTTTTCTTCTTTAGCAGTGGTTTAATAACTGCTGTTTTTAAAGCCTGAGGGAAGATGCCTGATGGCAGGGATGAGTTCACTATTTGAACAAGATCAGACCCAATAACAGGAAGAACTTTCTTTAGAAAAGCTGTGGGTAGGATATCAAGACAGCAAGAGGAGGAGCTTAATTGGATAATGATTTTTTCAAGGCTGTTCTGGTTTAATTCTTGGAATTCAGACATTTTCTCTACATTGTTGTTGATTGGGGATGGCACTGGTTGTGGGTTTGATATTGAGGTACAGATTGACCGTCTAATTGTTAGAATCTTTTCAGTGAAAAAGCTGGCAAATTCATTGCAGGCCCTGGTAGAGTTTAGTTCAGGGGCTACTGTCACTAAAGGATTAGTTAGTCTTTCCACTGTTGCAAATAGAGTCCGTGCATTATTAATATTTCTGTTGATGATTTCAGAAAAGAACGATTCCCTAGCATCTTTTATAGTTAGCTGATATCTATTCAGTCTCTCTTTGTAGATCTCACAGTGAACCTGGAGTCGAGTTTTCCGCCATTTTCTCTTGGCTCGTCGACACTCTCTTTTTTCACTACGTACCAGTGGATTACTTGTCCACTGAGACTTTTTCTACCTGAGACTACTTTCACTTTAGTTGGAGCAATGGAATCCATGATGTCTGAGATTTTCGCAAGGAAATTATCTACCAGCTTATTTACTGAGTTTGAGTTGGTAGATTAGGGGGATGGGGTGGGAGGGTAAATACGTTTAAAGGTTTCTACTGAACTGTCCCCTAGAAAACGCTTTTTTATAGTGGTCTTACTGTGGCTGGATAATTTAGCAGAGATGGTACGTTCAAAGAAAATACAGAAATGGTCAGATAATGCTATATTAATTGCCAAGATGTTGGAAATGTTTAAATCTTTGCTGATAATTAAGTCCAGAGTGTGTCCTTTATTGTGTGTTGGTTGTTTGACATGCTGGGTCAGGCCGAAGTTTTGGAGAGTATCATCTAATGTTTTTGCTTGTCTATCTTCGGGTTGTCAGTATGGATGTTAAAATCCCCCACAATGATTAGATTGGTCATAGTCGATACATATTACAGAAAGAAGGTCATTGAAATCATTAAAGAAGAGTTAAGTTTTGGTATTGTTAGGCTCATTTATCTGGGTGGCTAGGTATTCAAAAGAATCAAACGTGCCCAGGGTTACCTTTTTAAAGTTCATTGAGTTGTGAAAAATGGTGGCTACACCTCCACCTCGTCTGTATTTTCTGCTCTCGCTTAAGAAATTGTAATTTGGAGGAGTAGATTCTATCAATGCAGTTGTTTCGTTATTTTCATCTAGCCAAGTTTCTGATAAAAAAGGGCATGTAAATTATGCTCAGTGATGAATCATTGATAAGAAAAGACTTCCCGGATAGAGATCTAATGTTTAATAAAGCTAACTTAAGTATTGTGATGATGAGCAGCTGAACCTTCTGACAGGTTATCAACTTGAGATTTTGTTTAATATGAGAACGTCTGGTTAACGGTTTATGTTTCCTGCTGCTGATAATCACTGGTATGCTAAGTTCAGGGGTGTCGGAGCGAGTTCTGGGAGACGGTAGGGGTAGATTTACTGCCCGGTTCCCTCAAATATCAAATATCTGTAATAATCAGTGGGGGGAAGCTCCCAGCCTTATTGACACTAGTCCCAGGGGTTTGGTGTAGTCTAAGTTTAGGTGTTAATTGTGTCCAAAATTTTATTTGCTCGTTCAGTCTGTCTGTAAAGTTTCTAAATGGAGACTCATTTGATGTGGCTGAGTCACAGGAAGATGAAGACTTAATCTCTGATGGTTGTTTATCTGTTCGGTCCTGTGGTGTCATCATGACTTGCTGTTTTTGTTCTCTGATAGCGTGCCTCAAGGTCAGCTTTTGGGAGCAAGTGTTTTGCTTTCTGAGTTTGATAAGAAAAAATGTTTGCTGCTAACAGCCTTACTCCGGCCTTGTTAAGATAACGTTGGCCTGCTTTGAAAAGATGATTAGCACTTCCAAATACTTTGAAATGATTAATAAATGTGAACGACTTCTCAGCTGATTGTTTCTTCAACCATTTATGGAGCATGCAGAGTCTGCTAAATCTTTCATCATTCCCTTCAGGGAGTGGTCCGCTGATGAGGATGTTTATGTTAAGTCCATCAAGTCACTGTAGGAGATCAGAAAAGTCTCTCTTCAGAATCTCTGACTGTCTCATCGCGATATCTGCTGATCCAGCATGAATGACGCGTTTTTCCAAAGTAGGATGTTGGTCCAAGATTTTCTGGATTTTTTTCTGATATTTCTCTCACTGTATTTTTGTAGCAGCTATAAACTCTGGTGTTCTTGCTACAAAAAGCCTCAATTCCATTAATTGATCCGTCTTGTATGATAGCAGTCTTTGCTGGGGGGGCTCTTACTTTGTTATGTGTCCGTTTGATGCGGCGGGGTTTCTCCTGGTGGCTTTGACTGGTCCCGGGGGCTGCGTCATCTTTCAGGGAACTCAGGGCTGTGAATCTGTTTTTAAGCGGAAATCCAAGTGGAGTAATATATCTTGTTTTTGGCTGAAACCTCTTTTGTTTACTTTTAGCAGAAGAGGCAGGTCTGGGTTCAGAGCGTTCTCTGTGCTGGAGTTTCCTTTGTTTTTTCTTCCTCTGAGAACAGGCTGGGGTTGATGATTCCATGTGTTTTTAAGCTGGCCAGTCTTTATTAGAGCGTGGAGTTCTCCCCGTAAGACGTCTGTTTGCTGAGGGAATATAGCGTTGTCCTGTATTTTCTCTGTGACACGGTTAGACCGATGTAACACCGTGCTGATAGGCTGTTCCTCCCTGTGGGTATTCAACGGTAAAGTTGTGTCATTTCCATAATCAGCATGGAGATTAAAATTAATTTCCAGACGACGTAGCTTCGTTTCAATGCCCTCAATTCTGTGGAGCAGTATTTCAAAATCCTCAGCTGAGCAAAAAGCCATGTTGATAAGTCCATATAAAACGTAATCCAAGAAGAGATCCGGTCCAATACAGTAACTCCAGGGGCTGGGTAGATAAAGTAACTAAGAAAAGGTTAAGAAAAGAAAACAAGAAAAGCAAACAGAAAATAAAATAAAGTGAACGGATCTGGAGAGAGACAGAGAGCAGCTGTTCCTCCTTCAGCAGTCAGGGTAGTTTACACAAAAATGGATGTACAATTACAACAACAATGTCACAGAAAAACTCATGGTACCGATTAATCAAGATCTAGTAATGATAACCTCAGCCCAAGAATATATCTGTAAACACCAGAGACCCCACACCTATGTGTGTATGTGTGTGTGTGTGTGTGTGTGTGAGCATGCTGGTGCATGTAAGGTTTCTCCATAAGAGTGTTCAATTGCTGGTGTGAGCAGGCATCAATCCGTCTCCCAGGAATCGATGCAGAACATGAAGGAGATCGGAGCCAAGATGTCCAAAGGACCCCCAGAGCCCCAGGCGGACCCGGGCGGGGCCGACCGCATCCCCCAAGAGAGGAGCAGAGGAGAACCACAGGGGAACGTCCAGTGGCTACAATGCAGGGGCCCGGGGGGCAGCTGTGACGAGCCCATGGGCCCCGCCGGCAAACAGCTGTGCCAGGGCGGGCCGGTCCATGGAACGGGAGAACCGCTCCTCGCACCCCAGTGATGTGCCCATGCCCCAGGACCATATATGAGTGGTAAAGTGATGCCCCATTACCTTGCGGAGCGACCACTGCTGTTCAATGTCCCGGCAAGCGACCAAACCCACCTGCCCTGCACGCCCACTACCGGGCCAGTACACCCGCAAGTCCGACCGAACCCGTCAAACACCTGACCCCAGCGCCCCGCAGCGTACAAAGGCCAAGACCCAGGAGCTAAGTCCAATGCGTAAAAAGACTGATCAGGCCCAGAAATGCCACCCAGCCACTGCGACCAGGCACCCCAACCAGCAAACAAGGCAAGACACCATACAGGGACCGGTGATGACAATCGGCCCAGAGAAAAAGAGAGAGGCGACACATGCCGCCGGCCGGCCCTGACCCCCACAGGCAACAGAGACCCCACCCCGGCCGACCCCCAGCCAGGACCACAGCTAGGGGGCATGGCGCCCCAGAGCCCCGAACCCCCAGGCCCACCCCAGACCCTACCCAGGCGCAGCACGGCCACCAGGCGAGTATCCCATGTCCGTCAGTGCAACCCCCCTAAGGCACCACATGCAGCCGTCAGGAGTTACCACTAGGCATGGGCCGGTTACCGGTTTCAAGGTATACCGCGGTATAAAAAAGTCAAGGATTTAAAAAAAAATACAGGCATTCAAAATACACATTTTAGAGCTGTAATCATAATACCTTGAAACTGTGATATTTTTTCCTACGGTTTTCATACCGTCAGAATCTCATACCTGCCCATGCCTAGTTACCACCCAAAGCCACCAAAGCCCAACCCCAGGTTGGGGCCACGACCTCCAGCGCCCCATCCGCCTAGTGATCCCACCCCCAGGAATCCCCCCCCCCCCAGACTCCCCCAACCCCAAAAACCCCCACATCAGCAACAGTATCCCAAACGACAAAACCAAGTGCCCCCCACCCCTACTAGGTGATGGAGCCGATCAAAGGAGCCCAGAGAGATTGATCAGATATGGACCCAGAGGCTGTCTCAAGACCAATATGGTCCAAAAAGAGATTTTGATACTGATTAATATTTAGAGCCTTTTTATTTTTCCAGTTCAGGAAGATAGTTTTCTTAGCGATGCATAAGGCAATGTGAACCATTAGAACTGACTTTGTGTCCATGGTGACATCATTTAAATTTCCTAACAAGCAAACTGAGGGAGATGTTGGAATGTTACATTTCAGACACTTTGATAAGTTCTCACATATCTGGCACCACAATTTCTTAACAGGTGGACAGAACCAAAGCGCATGGATATAACTGTCTGGTATATTGCTTGTGCATTGTAAGCAGGTATTAGACAACATAAAACCCATCCTAAACATGACCTGTATAGTGTACTCTATGAAGGATTTTGTATTGTATTAATTGCAAATTAGGATTTTTTTGTTATTTTAAAGGTTCTTAAACATATCTGAGACCAGACGTTTTGGTCAAAGCTGGCTGATAAATCCAACTCCCATTTTGAAATAGGGATGGCTAATGATTCATCTAATGTAGATAAAGATTTGTATATTTTAGACAGCAATTCGGGGGGGTTGAGATTAAGAAAATCTAAAACTCTTGCTGGAATTTGTAATTCAACTGTATTGAGCCTAAATTTACCTTTAATGATAGATTTAATTTGTTGATATTCTAAGAATTTGTTTTTATCAATTCCATATTGTGTAATTAATGTATTAAATGGGATAAAGTCTGTTCCTTCAAATATATGTTCCAGGTATTCAATTCCATTACACCTCCAGTCTGGAAAACTTATCATACATTTTTTTTGCAAGATGTCGGGGTTATTCCAGATGGTTGTACGTCTGGATGGGATTATTGTGGACTCTGTCATTTTTAGAAACTCCCACCATGCTGTTGGGGAGAGGAGCTGATATTTATGCTTGTAAAGCATGCATGTTGTTTGATATTTGAGCTAATAAATGGTAGGTCTGAAATGTTTATCTTATTGCATAGTGTCCGTTCTAGGTCTATCCAGGACTCATCTAGGTAGCTATGTTTTCACCATCTTGAGATGTATATGAGCCTGTTGGCTAAGAAATAATGATGGAAGTTTGGTAGATCTAGACCTCTTTTTTCTTTGGTCTTCTGCAGTTTTTTTAAGCTGATACATGGGGGTTTATCTTTCCAAAGAAATTTAGAGACAGAGGAGTCCAGAGATCTAAACCAATCCAGTGATGGTTTACTTGGGATCATTGAGAATATGTAGTTGATTCTGGGCAAAACCATCATTTTTATTGAAGCAACCCTTCCCATAAGTGATATGGGTAGGGATTTCTATCTAGCAAGATCATCTTCCACTTTTTTAAAAAGTGGGATGTAGTTTAGCTTTATTAAATCTGCCCGTCTTGGTGAGACATTGATACCTAAATAAGTAATATTCCCTGACTGCAGTTGTGTATTAGTTGGATTCTGGACAGAACAATTGATTGGAAGAACTGTAGGTTTCAACCAATTTATGGAATAATCTGAAACTTTTGAGTAAGAGTTTATCAACCCGATAACCTTAGAGAAAGAGTTTTGTGAATGCTGGAGAAAAAGTAATACATCATCTGCATAAAGACTGATTTTATGTTCTATGTTATTGCATTTTATGTCTTTAATATTGTGAGTTTGCCTGATTGCTGCAGCTAGTGGTTCAATAAAAATTGCAAACAATGAGGGAGAGAGAGGACATCCCTGCCTGGCACCTCTCTGAAGATAAAACCTAGATGATGTTTGATTATTAGTCCTGATACATGCTGTTGGTGAACTGTATAATATTTTCAACCAGTTTATAAAATAATTTCCAAAGCCAAATTTATGTGAGGTTGCAAATAAGAATTTCCAGTTAACTCTATCAAATGCTTTTTCTGCATCTAGAGATAATATATTAGCTTAAATGTTTTTACAGTAAGAAAAATCTATTAATCTACGTGAATTTGTGGATGAATGTCTCCCTTTTATAAAACCCGTTTGATCAGGATGTATTATAAGAGGAGTTACTTTCTCTATCCTTTTTGCGAGGGCTTTGCAGATTATTTTAAGATCAACATTAATGAGGGATATGGGACTATAGCTGGTAGGAAACACAGGGTCTTTACCTGATTTTAGTAGAAGACTAATGTAGGCAGAATTCATATTTGATGGAAGTTGGCCATTTTCCTTGGTTTCCTGCAGCATTCTGTGGAATGTGGGTGCCAAAATATTCCAGAATTCTTTATAGAACTCTGCTGGAAATCCATCTGGGCCTGGAGCCTTTTAATTGGGCATGCTTTGGAGGGCCTCCTGGAGTTCAGCTGCTGTAAGTGGTGAATCCAGGGCCATCGCTTGACTTTCAGATAATTTAGGTAGTGTTATTTTATCAAAAAATTGTTCAATTTCATTATCTGACGGGTTTATCTCTGGTGAGTATAAAGCCTTGTAAAATTTCAGAGCCTGACCAAAAAGAAGAATGCCAAGGTGAGAAGGGAAGCCATGGGCACGGGTGGTGGAGCACCGGGTAGGACCACCCTCACTCCTGATGAAGAGAAAGTTATCTCCATCATAGGGAAGACGGCCTCTGAAGGCATCACAGGGGATGGCATTTCATCGACGTTGAGGGGGACGAGGGCCTCTCAGAAAGTGAGGAAGAGGAGCCATCCGGGGCATACACGCTATTGTGGAAGAAATGTAATGTTCTGTTCTGTGTAGTTCACATACTGATAGTTACTGATAGTTACTATGTGTCTCTTCTTTATGATATGGTGACTAATCTGATTATGTGACACTGTTTGAATTTAGGTCAGGTCAAACCTGCTGATTCAGACTCTTACAGCCTGGGTTGGCATGGCAACTCTCTTTTACCTCTAAGAACGTCCTTCAAGATTTTGTCAAGGCTTGACAAGGCTGAAGGCAAATATCGTGTTAGCCAGTGGGGGCCTCTTTTAAGCCCCACCACTATCAGCTACCACCTACCCCCAAGAGAACATGAGTGTCAGTGGGAGCCTGGCGACCCCCGTTCATTTTATTTGTTTGTTCTGTTTTAAATTTTGCCATTGGTTTCCGTTCTGAATGAAGACATTTTTTACAAAAAATAACTCCAAGTCAAGTTATTATTGCCAGTATGATAGTGTAATATTGTGTTTTATTGGAATCCAGAAAGAAAATGGGAAATGCTTGCTCTGTTGCAGTAACGCGTCTGGGGCCATTTTGTTGTCCAAGATGCCGCCACTCGTCCCTGAAGATCCCTGGTGGGTGAAAATATGACCAGCAGGGTTGAAGTCATTTTGCTAAGCTGCTCCTCTCTTCATTTAGACAGTGTGTGGGGAGTTGTGTCTGTGCAGTGTTTGAATGATATTTGCTACAGAGGCAGATAAATACACCAGTAATCTACAACAATTGCTCTTACTCCCCAGCAGACTGCAGCATAAAAGAAACACTTGCCACCACATACTGCTAAAACATCTGCAGGGTCTTAATACAGATGTCAAGAGATCTGACTGAGCCTCCTTAAAGACAGTTCCCCAACCTGACACACTGGCCATCTCCTGGATCACAGATTACCTGACAGGAAAAAAAATCATATGATCAATGCATAATGACTCGACAGTACCACCAATGATTTACAGTGCATTCTTTAAAAAAATTTATAATCACAAAGTATGACATTTGTTGTGACTGTCTGCGTGTTGTAACTGCTGCTAATTTGGTTGTGTAAATTCTCATTTTATTAATCCTAGCTTTATTTAATGAGAATTAATTCTATTCAATCGTAATTATTCAGTACTACTAAGTGTGTGTGTGTGTGTGTGTGTGTGTACATGTATAGCTATACTGTGTGTGTGTGTGTGTGTGTGTGTGTGTGTGTGTGTGTGTGTGTGTGTGTGTGTGTGTGTGTGTGTGTGTGTGTGCATGTGTGTTTCAGTGACCCCCTCCCCCCACAACCACAGAAGCGTTATATTTACATTTGTGTTTATAACTTTGATATTAAAGTTAAATCCATAAAAAGTTACAATTACCACTTAGTGATTAGTGTAGGCTTCTTACTTCTGAGTTTTACAGTAGCATATATATTTGCGGAGTTAATTAACTCGTTAGTTATACTGTTACGATAAACGTAACTTCAAAAACAATCCAAAGATTGTGTGCTTTTATTTTTTTATTTTGTTTTGTTTAACTAACTTCCGCTTGAGATTTCCGGTATGGATTGGATATATAGCGGGCACTCTTGTCGGCCATTTAACTGCAGGAAGGTACTCTTGACTGCTTTGAGAAGCGAGTACAGGAAGTATAGCTATCCGCCATCTCTGTCACAGCGCACGGCATGAAAGCCAACAGTAGTAAAACATAGACTGAATGTCTGTCGAATATCCTAAGTAAAACTAATTTCACCGCGGTACCATACCATATGATTTTATTAATAATAATATGCAACTCCACATAAACCCTATTTTATACTTCTCCATCTGCAGAGATGCGGAGACACGCAGTGCCATTATCCATTGATACAAGTGCTTTCTGTCGGTCACGCAAGGACGCACTGAGTAGAGCCCAATTTTTTACCTGTCCGTCAAACTCAACGGAGATAGCACGTCTGTGATTGGTCAGACCAACATCACCCCCAGATCATTTCACCAGAATGGTGCTCTATAGTCGATGTAATTACTATTCAATGCAGCTTTTGGGCACTAGATGCTTTATATTGCAAGGTCACTAGTTTATGTAATATGGCCTATTGGCGATTTTGAACACCAGGAAGTGTAGAGAACAACAGAACAGGCCACTGTGGTGGTTTGTTTACATCCGTTTTTAGAGTATTCTATGAGCTGCACTTCTAGTAAAAAGCTTGCCAGCTCAATCAAAACTCACTCTCTGTCGGCCATTGCTCCTTGAGTGGATGTGTGTTTACAAGTTGAAGTAAATAAACTGTCTACCAGTGACGTCACTGCAATGGTAGGCAGAGCTGCCAGAAAAGGTCGACAGTTGTGGCCAAAAGTTTTGAGAATGACACAAATATTAGTTTTCACAAAGTTTGCTGCAAAACTACTTTTAGATCTTTGTTTCAGTTGTTTCTGTGATGTACTGAAATATAATTACAATCACTTTATAGATTTAAAAGGCTTTTATTGACAATTACATGACATGAATGCAAAGAGTCAGTATTTGCAGTGTTGGCCCTTCTTTTTCAGGACCTCTGCAATTCGACTGGGCATGCTCTCAATAAACTTCTGGGCCAAATCCTGATTGATAGCAACCCATTCTTTTTATAATCACTTCTTGGAGTTTGTCAGAATTAGTGGGTTTTTGTTTGTCCATCCGCCTCTTGAGGACCACAAGTTCTCATTGGGATTAAGATCTGGGGAGTTTTCAGGCCATGGACCCAAAATTTCAACGTTTTGGTCCCCAAGCCACTTAGTTATCACTTTTGCCTTATGGCACGGTGCTCCATTGTCCTGGAAAATGCATTGTTCTTCACCAAACTGTTGTTGGATTGTTGGAAGAAGTTGCTGTTGGAGGGTGTTTTGATACCATTCTTTATTCATGGCTGTGTTTTTGGGCAAAATTGTAAGTGAGCCCACTCCCTTGGATGAGAAGCAACCCCACACATGAATGGTCTCAAGATGCTTTACTGTTGGCATGACACAGGACTGATGGTAGCGCTCACCTTTTCTTCTCCGGACAAGCCTTTTTCCAGATGCCCCAAACAATCGGAAAGAGGCTTCATTGGAGAATATGACTTTGCCCCAGTCCTCAGCAGTTTATTCACCATACTTTCTGCTGAAGATCAATCTGTCCCTGATGTTTTTTTGGGAGAGAAGTGGCTTCTTTGCTGCCCTGCTTGACACCAGGCCATCTTCCAAAAGTCTTCGCCTCACTGTGCGTGCAGATGCACTCACACCTGCCTGCTGCCATCCCTGAGCAAGCTCTGCACTGGTGGCACTCCGATCCCGCAGCTGAATCCTCTTTAGGAGACTGGCGCTTGCTGGACTTTCTTGGACGCCCTGAAGCCTTCTTAACAAGAATTGAACCTCTTTCCTTGAAGTTCTTGATACTCATATAAATTGTTGATTTAGGTGCAATTTTAGTAGCCACAATATCCTTGCCTGTGAAGCCCTTTTTATGCAACGTAATGAGGGCTGCACGCGTTTCTTTGCAGGTCACCATGGTTAACAATGGAAGAACAAGGATTTCAAGCATCACCCTCCTTTTAACATGTCAAGTCTGCCAATCTAACCCAATCAGCCTGACATTATGATCTCCAGCCTTGTGCTCGTCAACATTCTCACCTGAGTTAATAAGACGATTACTGAAATTATCTCAGCAGGTCCTTTAATGACAGCAATGAAATGCAGTGGAATTTTTATGGCAAAGAAGGACTATGCAATTCATCTGATCACTGTTCATAACATTCTGGAGTATATGCAAATTGCTATTATAAAAACTTAAGCAGCAACTTTTACAATTTCCAATATTTATGTAATTCTCAAAACTTTTGGCCACGACTGTACACCCCCTGCTGTCCTGGTGGGGAATTGCTTTGCAACACTGACACCAACGGAGAAGTATAAAAGGAAAAGTCTCCATCATTACTTGCTTATGGAGAAGTATAAACTAGACTTTAGGCACTGCGGGGCAGGAGAATAATGCCAGAGCTTGGCAGAGTGCTCCTGAGAACCCCGCCCATGAGCCTTTGTGAAGGGGAATAATCCATGCCTAAAGCCTAGATTATACTTTTTTTATTGTTTTATTTGGGCTCTTGGTCACTCACGCAAGGGCACTTCTGAGAAGTATAAACCAGGCCTTACTGAGCAGAAACACCTCAGCTTTTATTTAAACTCTTTGGATCAAAGTTAGATTCATGTTTTTTTTCCTCAGACGAAGAAGCAACATCCCTCTGCATGGTATAAGTAGACCTGGCTGCAGAATGCAGAAATGGACCAGAATGTCGCTCATACTGTCACAATGTCGGTGTTTTTCTTTACTTGTTAACTTGCCAAATAAACGAGTAACGGAAAAAAATCCTCCCCTTAAAAATTACTTCTTAGTAGATACTGAAATAAAGGCTTAAAACTTTCACATATCGAGTTCCTTTGTAGAAAATCATTGAGATCCTACTTATTTTTCCGCCTCTTCCTCATCATTTTGACAGTGCATCAAAACATGTTAATTTATTCCACAACGGTTACATTTCCCTTTTTTATGTTTTCCTGCAATGAATAGTGTACTGTTTAACCCAGGGTGTCTGAATCTGAGTCTAGATTCAATTCAAAAATACTTTATTGATCTCAGAGGGAAATTAAGTGTTGGCATAGCTCATATAATTAATTCTTTAAGGAGTTTGATATTGTCTCCTCTCTCCTAGTTCTCCCCAAGTTTCTCATGTTGTCATGTTTCTCAACTCCTGTTGGTCCACTTGAATAAGCAAACAAGAACTTATCAGGACCTACTGCAGTTTGCTTATCGCTGTGGAGTCAGGGTTGAAGATACCATCATCCACCTGCTTCAACCAACCCATTGTGATCTGGACAAAGCCGGCAGCACTGTGAGGATCATGTCCTTTGATTTCTCCAGTGCATTTGAGACAATTCAGCCTGATTTGCTTTGTCAGATACTTCTGAAGACACATGTGGAGCCCTCAACAATCGCCTGGATCAGTGACTACCTGACAAACAGACCACAATTTGTGAGACTGAAGAATTTTGTGTCAAACCAGGTGGTCAGCAGCACAGGAGCACCACAGGGGGCCGTACTCACACCATTCCTTTTCACTCTGCACACCCCAGACTTCAAGTACAAATCAGAGACCTGTCATCTGCAGAAATACTCAGATGACTCTGCAATTGTCGGGTGTATCAGAGATGGACAAGAAGCTGAATACAGAGAGCTGGTGGACCGCTTTGTGACATGGTGTGGAAACAAACGTCTTACTTTGAATGTGAATAAAACAAAGGAGATGATTGTAGATTTCAGAATAACCAGAGATAAGTCAAACACTGTTTTCATCATGGGAGAAGAAGTGGAGGTGGTTGAGGAGTATAAATACTTTGAAGTTCACCTTAACAACAGACTGGACAGGAGGCGCAACAGTGAAACCGTCCTGCATGAAGAGACAGAGCAGACTGTACTTCTTGAGGAAGCTTTGGTCCTTCAAGGTTTGCAGCAAGATGCTGCAAATCTTCTACAAGTATGTTGTGGAGAGTGTAATCTCTTCAGCCATCATCTGTTGGGGTAGGAGCATCAGAGCCAGGGACTTAAAAAGGCTAAACAACCTGATAAAGAAGGCTGGTTCTGTTCTTGGCACTATTGTGGAAATACTGGAGATGAAGATGCAAATAATTATTCTTCATAAAATCAAAAATATTATGGACAACCCTGAGCATCCTCTTCATGAGACTGTCATACAACAATAGAGTGTCTTTAGTCGGAGGCTTCTTCAGTTTTGCTGGGATACAGACTGCTACAGGAAATCCTTCCTGCCCACAGCCATCATTATCTACAACAACTCCTTAAAGAATGAATTATATGAGCTATACCAACACTTAATTTCCCTCTGGGATCAATAAAGTATTTTTGAATTGAATTTGAATGTCCCCTGTTTTCCTTTAAAATGAATAAAAGGATTGCCCTGTCATTTCCTCCTCCCACTCCTTCAGCATAGAATGGCGCTGTAATATAAAACAGCAGAATTTTTGAACATATAAAAACAGAAAGTGTAGATTTAATTTCCCAAAGCAAGTCCATGGGTTAGCTGAGGAACTAAAAGTTTCACAAAATGCTCTTGTCTAAAATTCAAAATTTTTTCTAAAAGATAAAATAGTGCAGATAATAAATGTTCTACAGTGAAGAAAAACATAGACTAATGAAGGAAAGTCCAAACTGATTTGAAGTTTAGCTGTGAGGACTCTGGTAAAGCATTTATTTAAAAACACATTTAACCATGCATAAGAAAATCCACACAGGACAGAAACCTGTTTCAGTCTATGGAGACAAAGATTTAGCCTGAAAGAAACTTAAAACAGACAGATGAGAATCCACACTAGAAGGAGAGTGACTTGGTTGTGATTACTCAAACTGTAGAAACAGTGTTGGCTATTACATGTTCGTGTGTTGTCATTAAAGACAACATGTTTCACTTGTTGCTTGCAGAATTTCTTGTGCGGTCAGTTGTATTTTATTCAAAAATATTTCAAATATACATTTTTTTAGTTGCATAACTGGTAGTTGTTTTAACTGGCAATGTTGCATTTACTGTATTTCATCTATTGTTCCGACTGAGCTTTAGCACAGGACTGTTCTCAGTGCATGCAAACACTTTAACTAATTTAGATTGAAAATCAGGGCACCTTGATGTCATTGAGTCGACCATAAACTCCTCTGTATACCAGAGAATCCTTGGATCAAGAAAAAGTAAGCTGAAGGAAGGACTAAGTGGATCATTAATAGGAAAAGGATCTCTAACACAGCAGCAAATCTAGAAAGTATCGGCTAAAAAAACAAGGAAGGAAGGCGCTGCAACGGCGTGTTTAAAGTCTAGACCAAAATCTGATTGCTTTCTCACCAGAGTCGTGTTGAAATTGATGTCTGCAAACCTCAATGAAATGAATCAATGAAGAAACGAGGTACACAGTTATTTGTATGTCTGTGTCTGCTTTCAGTCCTATAGGCCAGTGATTTTCATCCCTGCTCCTCAAGGCACACTGACCTGCATGTTTTAGATGTTTCCCTGGCTTTCCAGGCTTTTGCTGAGCTGCAATCATCTGTGGCCGGCACGTTAAAGCAGAGAAACATCTTAAACATGCAAGGCAGTGTGCCTTGAGGATCAGGGTTGGGAAACACTCCTCTAGACCCCAAGTTGGTTACAGGAGATGGGTGTTAATACAGACCTGGGTTCCACTGAAAGTTTCCCCCTCTTAAAAAACAAGTTCTTTTTTTCTCTCACTATACGCTAGCTAATTATTGAGGACGGCAACATCAATACCAAGTTGTGATCTGAGCCACATGTTGGGTTGAAAGGAAGTTGAACCTTTCATAAGACAGCTAAAAGGTGTACAAAGGAAAGTGTGAGGGTGAAAAAAGTTATCTTTTTAGGGGGCCTGCAAGTGCTTCTAGGGATGGTGTTGCTGTGATAATCTGATACAGAACGTTATGTGTGATTAATCCAGAAGTCATGTCATCGAATTATCAAATACAGAAAAGAATCTGGTGGTGCACACATAGCAGCAATGTTTTAAGAATAACTCACTGCGGAGACAAAAAGGTTTGCTCACCACTGAAAGGGTGGGGTTCATCGATGCACCATCAAAGGGGGGGTCTAAGGCTCTACCATTGATTCTTCTCACAGTTTCTTCTTATGATGTATCACGGTGGTTTTGTTTCACATCAGCCATTGTATAAAATGTATATGCATTGAATTATCCTAACTCTCTCATGGGATGTTGTGTGCGCTTTAGTGAGTTGAAGTAAAATGAGTTTATTATTATGTGTTATATGTTTATTATTATGAAACCATAAGGTTTTGGATTTATTCGTTTCCTCGGCAGCACTTGCACACTTGGCAAAATAAATTCTGCATCCTCTTCAGACATTTGTGGTTTAATTTAACCTCAGCCATATCAAAGCGATTCTTAGCTGAGAAGGAAACTTTTTTATCTGCATTGTCTGATTCTATGGGTCTTTTACAAGTATCAGGAGCTGGTTCAGTGCTGACAACTTTTGTTGATGCTTTATCCACGTTGGCAGTCACCTTAGCTTCACTTTTTATTGGATTTAGGGGCTTGTTGTTAGTGACAGCTGAGCATGTTTCTTCAGTAGAAATTTTGGGCCTCACACAGATCAAAATTCTTCCTTTCTCACATGAAAGTTTTCTGTATTCTTGTAAAGCTGCCATCTCCTCATAAGATGTTTCTGTCCCGTTTAACATCTCTACCCGTGACGTTAAGTCAGTTTGGTTTTCTGTGTTTTCTTCATCTTCTGTATCCTCTTCAAGTTGGTAGTCAGAGCTTGCAGTGGCTGAACCTACTATGCCTAAATTTTCGCTGGAAGTTTCAAACCTTTGAACTGCTGCTTCGTCAAGCTGGGACTCTCTCATGTTTGCATGTGCTAAAGTTACGTACGGCCCCTTACTCTTACAATAAAGATGTGCCATAGTTATAAAACGATGTCCAAGAGCTTCTCTTGAGGTGATCCTTTTAGCTGGATTAACATGCAGCATTCGCTTAAGGAGGCTCATGAAAGCTTGTGTGTCTGTTTCTTCTACAGGGTCATCCAGTCCTGGGTGCAGCTTTGGTAATTCATCAATAGTCTCTATATATTTGTCAACACAGTTGTACTCCACAACTCTATTCCCTGTTATTTTTTTATATTCCTTTTTGGTATTCAGTTTCCAACATGAATCCTCAGTGAAAGTAAAAAAAATGTTCACCTTTGATCCTCTCCTAAGAACCTCATTATCTGGGAAGCACTGCAGCTTTGTTAGCACTCTGATAAATTCATATTCAGATTGCAAGGGATACAAGTGCCTTCCAATAAAAATATAGGCCAGAACACAGCCAAGGGCCCACATGTCAACACCTTCGTCCAAGGGCAGGCCCAACACCACTTCAGGTGCTCTGTAACCAAGAGCCTGGATCAGTTGAACCCTTTCCAATCTGGATGTCTTCATTGCATTGCCAAAGTCAATAAGCTTCACCTTAAACGGCTGTGACTCATGGTTCACAAGCATGATGTTGTCAGGTTTTATATCACAATGAACAATTCCAATGCTTTTTAGTGCATCCAGAGCCACCAACAATTGCTGAGCTATGGCCCTTATTTCAGACACATGCAGGGGGAGTAATTTTCTGTTCACAATAAAGTCAAATAAGCTTTCACTCAGAGATTCAAAAACAAGTAACCTATGTCCTTTGTAATTAAACCCTTCGTAAAACTTGATCAAGTTTGTCTTGTCAGCGTCAAGCTGTCTTATAGCTTTTAACACTTTCTCCTCAGCTTTGCCTGCATTGGTCTTTGACTTTAGAACCTTAATGGCCCTAATCTCTTCTGTGTCCACATTTTTACATCTGACCACTTTTCCAAAACTCCCCTCTCCCATTTTTTTCCCCACAAGATATGAATCAGACTTACTGTGGATAATGAGATGTTGCTTCATTCTGAAAGGATTTTGGTCAGAATCCGACATCCTTGCCATAGTTTGAACTTAGTTCAAATTAAGGTCTGTGCTCAGAATTCAGAGATTGTGGTATGTTCTGACATTGCTGACTGTTACGTCAGAAAGTCTGTTTTCTGATGGATTCAGTTGCGTCAGCCCGGAGATCAGTGACGTTGAAGAACAGAGCACTGAGTGTTTGTGACGATCGACGTCATCGCCATATAGTGTGCAGTGATACTGAGTCATCAGCAGCGCAAATCCCCGATCTTTCACAGTATAAATAAAGACATGAAATAAAATACATTTTAAAACATACTTCATAAAACAATGCTTGTGTAATTGTCATAATATAATATAGATAACATAACAAAAACAATATAGGCCTACTTTACATGAACGTATTAATCTATAGGCTAATTATTTAAATTCAAAATATTTTTCTTTTCTTTTTTATTATTATTAGTCATTATTAGCTAGCTTAAAAAGGTTTTGTAAGATAACGCATCGGGATCCCGACCGTGTGTATCTCACACAGGTGAAAATGATTTCTTCACTACATTCAACTGGGTTTGCGCAAAGCCAAACTAAGAAAACCTGGGGAAAAAAACTATATTGTGCTTTCTGCTCTGATGTTTTTGTTTTTGCTTTTCAGTGGATCAGTATCGATTTGGCCTTTAATAAGCCGACTATATTTTAGTCAGGTGAGGGAAGTTCTTTCCATGTAGCCTAACATTTTTTCGCATTTATCGCAAGACTGATCGTTTACTTCTTGTTTTTAACTTTTTAAAGCTCAGAGAAAACATTTTATTTTTGGAAGTAAATGCAATAGCTTTAATTGTGACAGAGAATGTATTGGGAGCTTTGCCGTGCTTATAGCAACAGGTCAAATTATTTATTTATTTGGACTTAGTAACAATGTAGTAACAACTGCACCAATGTATAATAAAGCATTTGACTACACAATTTAAATTTTAAAAATAAATTCTAAGTGCCACAAAAACATTTTAAAAAACCAAACAAATACAGGCATTTGAAAGGGGAATTAAAAGACACTATTAGAACGAAATATTTTAAGACCACATTTCTACTGTTTGCATGTACATGACATACATATGTACATGACATACATAGGATGTCAACCTTCCACGGGTGAGGGGCACCAGCACGCCCGATCTCCCGCAGGGTACTCCTGGGGCCTGTCCGACGAAGAGAGACCGACTTATCAGTGAAGAAATCCGCCTGAACTAAACCTCAATGAAGATTAAGTCGTACTTTATCAACTCGGTAAATCAAGCAACGCTGCGTGTAGGACGAATACTCCTAGAAATCACGCAGCCCTGATTTTAAAATATGAACCTAACATTTTATCACTGGTCATTTGTATAATCTCTGTGCTTCAAACCCGAATATTAGCCACTCGTTTTTACATAAATTAACAAAGTAATTCCGTCTAGACAGAGAATATTTAGTAGGCCTAAATGTCCGGGTAAATTTAAGTTGTGGGTGAACTCTAAAAAAAAAAAAAGATCTGAGTATGAAAATAATTATAAAGATTCAACATGTTGCTGAGTATGATGCGCTCATGATTGACGACGATCTTCACATAGGAAGGCCTTGTGACGGGAAAAAAAATGAATGTTACCTAATCTTTTTTTTCACAATCGATTTTAGTTTCACCCATTAATACAGAAATTTTTTTTATCTGAGAATGCAAAAAAACTCGACATTATCAACAACAGGCACAGAAAACACAAAGCCACAAACATAAAGCCAATGCACCACACCAATTTATGGTACAAAAAACCATACGGTTGTAAAAAAGAATCCTGGTGGACAATATATCTCATGATTGCAAAAGTGATGATTAATAAAACATTTATGAATATTAATAAATTAGAAAGAGTAATGCCAGCTTTAACAAAATAATATCTGTTGCTGATATTAGATGTATCTGAGTATGTTCTCATTTCAAGACTCTGCCCTAAGTAACCCTTAATGTAAAATAATCATAATTTTGCCTGATTGAACCCAGCTGTTCATCTGTCTTAAGATAACAATCTAATATTGAATTTTGCTTTTTAGTACATTCTTACACGCTTTGTCTTATAAGTCAGAACTTACAGGGTTTTTGTTCAATGAGTCTTTCAGTGAACGCCTCCCCAGCATGTAGTAGATTCAGCACCATGGACAGCACTCTTTGTTTGTCCCATGTGAGGATCTGTCCATGCCGCTGAATTGTCCTCTGGATCTAGGCACGAGTGACTGAAAGTGGAAAGTTCAGACTCTAGTGGGCTTTCCTCTCATCTGTTTAGTGTCAGCAGTTTTGATATATTTTTAAAAGATGGTCTAGATATTTTGTGAACCATTGTTGTAAAATAATATATTTAGGACATAAAGAGTGTTGTTCAAAACAGTAGGATGTTAGAGCTTATACATTTTTAGTGTTTAATATCTTTTAAATTTATCTAAAAAGGACTAGAAATGTAAATGAATATATTAGTTTTGATAAAGCAAAAGAAAAAAACCGACCAACCTGATAGATTTATTACTTTATTTAACTTTTAGTCTATATCTTTCTGTAGTACCTTAAAAAAAATCACTTTTTTTAGAAATTGCACAAACTTTACAAGCTACACATCTGCTATCTTTCCCTTTGAAATGTTTCTTTTTTAACAACCTGGAATGATACATGACTTTGTGCTGGGTACAAATCTGTGCCAATGTATAAAAAATAGGCTGTTATTTGGAGGAATTTATATAGTACAAAAAATAAACAGTTTTTTATCTAAAAATTGATTACCACTTTTTTTGTTCACAAAACCTCCCCTTAAAGAGTCTCTGTAGGGGATCATTTTACAGACTTGTGATTGCTTTGAATATGTTCTGGTTTCCTATTTTGCCACCTCAACAGTTGTGCACGCGCATCCCCTGTGTTGGCTCAAAGAGGAAAGCAGCGAGCGTTATCGAGCATCACCCGATTGTATATTGTTTTGGACATTTTAGAGGTGAGCGACTTCTCCATGGCTGACGCCCTCTTCCAACATGGCGACTGTAAACACGAGCGGCCTGTGCGCGCGGCCCGATCATCACAGGTTTTGCGCGATGCGCATCTAAGTTGATTGACAATGACAAGGTGGAAACTTGAATTCTATTGGCTAAAAAATTCTCCCTTTGGTATATTCTTTCTGAGTGTTCGATTATCATCAACAATCCTGAATTTACTAAGAATGGAAAATGTGATTAAAAAAATTCGCCGCTCAGTGTGAAATGCGTACAGGTCTATGGGAGGAAGGAAAAATAACAAGTGTTGTGGAGCACTTCCCTTTTATCGTAGTATTGAACCCCACTATCATTTTAAAGATGTATAGAACTTTGATACATAAATATATTCTCCGAACTGCAGCTTTAACACAGTAATGTCTCTATGACGTAAAGAGATCATAGTGTAGTAGCATAAAATTGATATATTCTGTTATCTTCGTGTTTTATATGAAACTCACATTTCCATATTTTTCAAATTCGTATCTGTTACTATTGATCAGTGATTACGTGAATGTACGCTTGGTTGGTATACCTAGTAGTGGCTGTGAGTTTGTTAAACTACATGTCTCTTCAGGACATAATGAATGGTTTTAATTTTTAAATCAAGTGAAGCAGCTTGTTCTTCATAAAAAGTAAAGAAGATTGAACTTTGAACTTTTATAACTTATATGAATCTGTTTTTGAATCACGCTTTTACACATTATCTGTCATTTCTAACTCCTCCACCAGGTTGTGCTGTGTTCTCAGACAGTGAGGTGTTTCTGTCTGTCCATATATCTTTTCAACATGAAATGTGACAGAGTGGCTCACTATTCTCTCCTCGTTTGCTAAGTACTTCTGGTGATGTAAACTTTTTGAATGCTGCGATCTCATTTAGAAAAGTGTTTACTTCTAAATGGTGCCACAAATGTTGCTTTACGCACATAAATCTGAATATATTTCCACAATCGCAGTTTATTGTCACTAGATGGCACTATAGACACTCTTGCAAGATCTCCACGTCCTCTAGTTAGTAGGAAAAACTCGATGAATTATGTGAATATTTAGTTTGTTTTTGTCTGTTTGATTTTGTTTGTGTGATTTACACTTCAATTCATTCGAAAATATTTAATTAAGGATTCTTTAAAAATGGGCTAAATATTGATTGATTTCATCTAAATGTCCAAAACAATAATTTATTTAAATGTTGTTCTTTTTTTCCGTCTGAAATGTGGCCAGATATAGGGTGTATCAGGAATCCTACTGCTCTGATGCATGTGGAACACTCGCATTCACCTCAACATACACATGTAAACTCCTCCACATCCTGTGAGGCATTCAAGCCATACCTACCAGACACTTGCTCTGTGCAGCAGCAGCACCAAGGCCAACTGCCTGCCAGTATTTTTATAATCTTCATCCTCTCTGACCTCTTGCACCCCTCCTGGCGCCAGTGGTCTCAGACCCTCCACCCCTCCTCACCTCACACACTTGCATACACACATGCTCCTGTACACTTAGCAGTGCCTCCGTAGTTAACTGAGACCAGCTGTTGCAAGGTGCCTCTTCCCTTGACCCTGTTGCTGGTGGTGCACTTGCCTCTCCACTACTGTTTCATTCCCCCTTTTTAATATTCTTATCCCACACCCCGCCCATCCAACATGCCTCTAAATGTATTTGGAGTCACTTGTGCTAATTGATATATAGAGGCATAAAGGCATAGTTGGTATTAAGTGCTCTGATGTGTCTCAACAAAACATCACCCCCTTACCACTACCATTTGGCTGGGGTGAATGGATCTATATTTTCATGTTTTTCATGTCAAATTGTAACTCTGCTATCTATACGCAGTTAAAATCAAGAGTCACTGAAATTGGCAATTGTTTTCCTCATTGGCATTGTCCAATATTGGATGAACCTGTGTAAATTGTAGCATCAGTTCCCCAATCTAGGGAACTGGTAGCAGTGGTACCTAATATGGTTTTCTGCTACTGTAGATAATGGAACATTAAGTTATTTCACCAAATTCAGACAATCGTGGTAGTTTAGAAGAACAGTAATAGTACTGATTCTGCATTGATCCCTTTCTCTGATTTTATTATTTGGATTCACGACTCAAGATGTGAGCGTTAGTCCTGTAATGAAAGAACTGCGGTATATAGCTGACACAATAATTTTTACATAATAACTGACCTTTTACACATTTAGCTGCAAAATAAAATATTTATTGGGATTTGAAAATGAGAGAGAAACATTATACATTAAAAAAAATAAAAATGACAATCTGAAAAGCATGCAGTACATTTGTATTTAGTGCCAATTAGCAGTGCTAAACCTAACTAAAATCCAGTGCAGCCAGGTACAGTCAGAAATCACAGAATTAGACCATAAAAATCACTCGTGTGTACTTTAATCTCAGTGTAAATACAGAGAAGACCTTAGAGGTAATGAAAAACATGGTGATGGCTGCATCATGCTGTGGGGACAGTTTCCTGAGCAAGAACAGGCAAGCAGCTAAAAGCAATTGGGAAGCTGAATAGATCTCTATAAGGATAATTTGGAAAGAAACCCTGTTAGAGGCTACTGAAGACTTGAGAAAGGGGGGAAGGTTAATCTGATTCTAAATGTTTTTGAAAACCAACTATCCTAATCCATGGACATTTGCAGATTTAATGGAGAAAAAAAATTATATAAGTTTTAAGAGATATGAATACTTTTTTGTGGAGTCTGGGAGGGAAACTGAGGAGTTGAATCCAGGAGAGTTGAGGGAGGGTGGGGAACGGACACATCGGCCTCTCTTTTCCAGCTGGTCTGTCGGGGTCAAACTGTGTGCATATGTGTGCGTGTCATGGCCTCTCATTAGGGGTGAGACGCTGCGGCTCCAGACCCCCATGGTAGGATTGCTGGGTGACTCTGCAATGATCCTGCCACTTTGATGCCTCTGACCCCCCTCCTTAAACCCCCCCCCCCCCCACCAGGAGGTTAATGAGCCTCCAGTGAGCTCTAAATGCATGCTGGTATTAAGTGTGAGCAGTTAGATTTAAGGTGGGAGAAACCTCAAGAGCTCTGATAAGCCTGCTGTTGTATTTTTGCAGGGCATGAATCAAATAACAAAACAGCAAATGTTTGGTGGTGCTCAAACTGTTTTGAAGCACCTGCTCCTCATGAGACCTTTGGTTCTTCTAGAGGGGGCAGTTTTTTGTATTGTTTCTTCTCTATATCCACTTATCACAGCTGAGGCAGCATTGAAAAGCATTCGAATCTGATTCATTGCTTTTAGTCATCAACAATTATTGCCTATAATTACAAGCCAGGCTCCACTATTTTCCCATTCCAGTGTTTCTTTCTCACCCCTGAAAACCGACTCCTGCAGTCCTTCACATAGCTGAGCAGGCACTAAGACATGAATGGTTTGTTTAGGGCGGGGCAGAACAAGTCCCAGCCCGCAAAAGGAAGACTAAAACAGGTGCTCGAGTTTTCTTTCTTTTCATCGTTCAGTATTTATCCATGGTTTTTCTTATTTTTCTCCACCTGTTGAAGAGGGGGGTCTCATGCTGGTTCATCCGAGGATTTCAGCCAGCCTGAGCTCTGCTGTGACAGAGGGGGGTCTGATCTTAAGTGGAGATAATCGCTTTACTAGAATGTTGGATCTGCTTTGTCCCATCCCCCTCCCACTTTACCTATAAACTATTATTTTGTATATAAACTATCATTTATAATACCAGATTGTAGCATAACCCTCTCTATTTTTTTAAAGCAAAGCTAAAACATTACATTCAACTAAATAGAAAGGAAACTGTAAAGTTACATCGGTAGGTTTCCTACAGTAAAACCAGACACACAAAAATAGTGGCTGATCTGCATGTTGATTCCAGGGGGGTGTGGTGGTATGAGCCCCCTGGTGGTGTTCCTCACCCGGCCAGCAGTAAGGCCTCCAACCTCCTGACTGTCCTCACTGTAGGGGATCAACATTTACCCAGCTGTTTGGGATCTGTACAGTGCCTTCTAGAAGTTTTCACATTGTTTGTTAAAGCCACAAACATATCTCGATGTTGTAGGGATTTGACATGATAGATCAAACTTTATAGTTGTGTATCTAAGGTATTAAAAAAAATCTTTGTTTGTTTTTATACAAATAAAAACTCATATAGGACACAAAAACACATGGCATAAGGTGCTCTGGTGGAATTATAGCAAAAAAAATTGTGTGGCGAAAAAGTCACTCTACACATCACCCCCCACATTGAAACATGGCAGAGGCACGATCATGCTGTGGAGATGCTTAGTGGGTGTTAATGGGTGTTAAAGTGGAGGGAGCTAAATACAGGGGAATCCTGGGGGAAAATATTGTTACTGGACCAGAGGTAGAACACCCTAAAGACAGGACCAAAGTCCAACTGAGGATATTAACTTTTTTTTCCTGCTCTATTTTTAAACTATTTTGCAAGGAGAATAAATAAATACTCATTTTTGAATGTACAAAGCTGATGAAGACAGAGTTGTGAAATTCACATTATTAACTCCTATAATACAAATCTAGGTCACATTAAAATAACTCTGTTTAATCTTGTAAAATCATTCATGTTTAATTTAGGTCAGTAAGACTCCTCTATGAGATTTTGGTTCAGTTAAATTCATTAGTTGAATGAAATGTAATTTTCATTGGTTTGCCTGAACACTGACAGTGTGTGTAGGTCATACATAACAATACATGGGCCAAATGCAAAATGAAACTGGTGGGTTTATATACAGGTGGAATGATTGCTGGATTAGTAGCAGGTGAACTGACTGACATATCAATAACAGCTGTGAGGTAAGCAGAGAGCTGAGGGAAGATCAGAATCCACCAATGCTACTCTAATCACTACAGTTATTGGCATTTATTGGTATTTAGGTAAAGAAAGAAAGAAAGAAAGAAAGAAAGAAAGAAAGAAAGAGAGAGAGAGAAAGAAAGAAAGAAAGAAAGAAAGAGAGAGAGAGAGAGAGAGAGAGAGAGAGAGAGAGAGAGAGAGAGAAAGAAAGAAAGAAAGAAAGAAAGAAAGAAAGAAAGAAAGAGAGAGAGAGAAAGAAAGAAAGAAAGAAAGAAAGAGAGAGAGAGAGAGAGAGAGAGAGAAAGAAAGAAAGAAAGAAAGAGAGAGAGAGAGAGAGAGAGAGAGAGAGAAAGAAAGAAAGAAAGAAAGAAAGAAAGAAAGAAAGAAAGAAAGAAAGAAAGAAAGAAAGAAAGATTTGAGCCAAAACCCTCCAAAATAAGTAATAAATGTGAATGAAATAAGAATTTTTCCCACAGATCAAAAAACATTTCGGCAGCAGGGATTTTATTTGCTTAGCTTATTGATTAAATGTGATTGGTAATTTTTAGGGGTGGCATTTTTCTGGTGAAACCATCTTGACCACATCTGGAAAGGCTTCATGGGACGCTTCCAGTTTCAAACAGGGCATTTTTGTGTGTGTTTGGGTGGCACCGGCGGGGGTTGGCTGTCACGTGGGAATCCTTTCAGTATTCTCCACAGGGGTGATGTTTTCTCTGGGTTTCAAAAACATAGCCTCTTGCTTAATGATTTCAGTGTGTTGGTAAGTTTTTTTTCTTTGTATTTGTTTTACCAGAAATCCCATTCTCTTCATCACATTATTCAGACTTGATCTGCTAGCTTCCCTTCCAGTGAGGTGTGTTTGCATTTGATTAATGTGTGTAAATGTGGTGTATGTGTACCTCGCTGCGTGTTTTGGCACATGTGCCTGGACGCATGCCACCCGTTCTCCTGTCAGGCCCTCTAGCTGGTAATCTGAGCATAGAGATTAGAAAGAAAAACAGCGGAGAAGAATGTCTTTGGTTGAGCCAGAGAGGAATTTACAATGGCCTTCAGGCTGCTCTGACCTCTCCCTCCCTTTCTCTCTGTGACTCTCTCCTACATACACACAAACACAAGCCCTAATACTAAATGAAACAAATATATAGTCATGATCTTCAGGAGCACTTACTGCATGGATCATCTTATTATTCTTAATACAACTCTTGAAGCTATTTTTTTCTTGGTATGTTGGATGTTTTAAGGAATGTCTTGAGGGTACATATTAAAACATCTGACTAAATGAAACAAAATATGTTGAGTTCAGCCTATTTGGTCGGTATATATATACAGTGGCACAGTTGGTAGCACTGTTGCCTTGCAGCAAGATAGGAGGTCCTGGGTTCAAACCTCAGCCTGGGGTCTTTCTGCATGGAACTTGCGCGTTTTCCCTGTGCATGCATGGGTTCTCTCCAGGTACTCTGTCTTCCTCTAACAGTCCAACCACACGATTGCTAGGTTGATTGGTGTCTCTAAGTTTTTCTTAGGTGTGAGTGTGTCTTTGTGTTGCCCTGTGATGGACTGGCGAACCTGTCCAGGGTGTACCCTGTCTCTCGCCCATTGATTTTATAAATATTCTTAATCATTACAGATTTTATTTGAATATACAATAAGTAAATAACTAAAAAAGACCCTAAACTTAAGATGTTCTACAATTGTATTTTAAGAAAAGTGTTTTATGTGGAGTAACATTTGGATTTTACTTCTTCACTGTGAGGTTAGATAAAATGCCCATTAATAAGAGGACTAATGAGAAAAGCTTTGAAACCAAATATTTTTGCTGTTTGTTAGACACACAGATAGTAGAAGTGTTTTGATACATTCCCATCTGTTGCTCGTGAGGACATGAAGGTCTGCACCCACTCTCCAACAGCTTGCAGCGATGTCACCGAGCGGACAGAGGCGACACCACATTGAGCCGCATCCTTGGTCTGAGTTCTGGTTTCAGGAGGACAGCTGCATGGATACTCAAGACAAACTGGTGACCCCCCTCCCCTACATCCCAAACTCCCCCCCCCCAGCTTGGTCACAGATCAGCAACCTGCCCTCCTCCCAGACAAACTTTAGACTGTGTTAGTGTGTGAGACAGAAGGAGGAGAGGTGCGCAGGTCTTTTCACAGACGGAGGGGACAGGTGTTGGGGACAGGAGGTGCCGTGTGGCCTGGGGGTGTGGTCAGGTGGTGAGACACCTGTGCCCACTTAGTATGGGTGGGTCCAGTTACATATAGACACACAAGCATGCATATTTTCCTGACCATTTGTTCAGACATGCAACATTAGACCATCCACTGTCTCATAAATGTGCACATCTGGGAGTCAAAACAAGCCAAGAATGATTCTCCTCATGCCAAAGTAAACACAGAAACCTCAGATCTGTCGTAAAGTAACATGATCCCATTTTGAGGGATGTAGAGGGTGCAGAAAGTGAGCAGCAGGCAGGCAGGACAGGTTTACATGTGGAAATATAGTAACCTAGAAAAAGTGTGTCGGACAGAGAGAACATGGGTTAGAAAATTGAAAGTGTGTGATTTGTATCTTTCCTCGTAGATAAGCTAAAATAAGATGAAAATATTTTGTGTAAGTCCTGATCCCACACATTCCTTTGATGCTTAAAAACTTTTATGATTGGTTGAAAAAAAAGGCACAGGAAGTGAATTATAACTGGAAAATATAATTTTTTGACATTGCTTCCTTTAAGATATTTGTTTTAAAACAATGTATCTGCGATTAGACTGAACACATACACTCCTCATCAGAATCTTACAACCACAAAAGATATGACAAGTATTTGTATTTTGTTGTGGCGGCTCATACTCAAGTTCTAAGTAGACCTTCAAAGTGCAAATAGAGGGAAAAAACTGCTGGAAACAAAACAAATACAGAAGGGGAAATGATTTTCATTTAAACTGATACATGTCAGTCATCAGCTAATCAAATGTTTGATCTATGCATAAATCAGATTTTCAAGTGATTTTCTGTCAGACATTCACACTGTCATGACTCTGTGATGGCAAAGGCAAAAAAGGGTTCCTGCTTTTAAACAAGGCAGGATTGCTGAGCTGCACAAGGATGGTTTCTTGCAAGGTGTCATCACTGCCAAGATTGGACACAGTAAGACAGTCATTGGGCTGTCCATAAAGACACGGGCAGATCCTCATTCCAAATTAATTATTCATATTGACTGCAGTCTAGTGATCATAAGATCGTATCTGTGAGGAAAGGGGTTAAACAAGCAATAAAGACTATGACAAACTCCAGCACCTCCCAAGTCGCAAACCCACAAGTATCAACTTTCCAAGGGAGCACTACCCATTAATGAAACACATTTTTTAAGTGATCAACAAGAGTGGTTGGACTTCTCCCTCACTACTGAGAACTTTTTACAGTTTTTGTTCTGTGTTTTTTGGGCGGGCTCTGGTCCTAAACCTGTAATCAGCTGATAAACAGACTGTTTCTGTTTGTATTTAATATTTTGTCTCCTCTCATTTTTGTTTCTTACTTCTTTTTGAACCTCCACTTACAACCTGACTACAATCTACCAGTCTGTAATGCAAGAACTTGTAACTTATACCCCTGTCTTAAGATTTCAATTGGGAATGTGTAGCATTTTCCTTGTCACACTACTCAAAGCACTCTACCACCATGAATTGCATTAATCCAGCCACTCCCACATTCATTCACCAGTAGATATGCATATTGGTGGGCAGCTTCAGGCCAAGTGTTATGCACAACAACAGAGTAACATAAGGCTAGTAGAAGCTAGTAGATGACACAACTTTCCAGAAGCAAGACAGCTAATCCCCCCAACTGTACCACAGTTACCCAATGTAGTGTAATGATTATGCTGCTGTCACTCTCAAATTGTTTTAAGGTTTTATGTAAGAAGAAAAAGTGATCTCTACCTTGAAATTTAAGGCAGTTTGCATGTATTTGATGTCTCTAGGAAATAAACATAAGATATTTCTCCAAAACAAACTGTGCTCATGGTTTTGACTCATGGCCTTCTTTGTCTGTTTTGCGACACCTTATTAATGAGATTTTTGGTCAAAAAAATATAGGGTTAACGACATGTAGAGAAAGAGGCCTTCCAGATCTTAGTGAGAAGTAGCTGTTCAAAATGATTAAAGTCACATAATCTTCCAAGTTAGGGAGACAGTCAAACTAACAGATATGTACAATCAGAATCAGAAAGGTTTTATTGCCATATGTGTGACCGGGTTCACAACATTAGGAAATTGCTGCGGTATTTTGTGTAAACATAAAATAAACACTTCTAGACATGCAATACATAAAAAATTAAGTTGGGTGAACAGATGAATATGTACATGAGTGCAGGTTATGGTCAGTGCAAATCAGGTGCAAAAAAACAACAACACAGGGTCATGTGACTGAAACAGTGCTGGTGGTGGGAACAGTCTTAGTGTTATTGTTCATGAGTCCAACAGCAGAGGGGAAGAAACAGTTCTTATGTCGAGAGGTTCTGGTCCAAATGGACCGGAGCCTCCTGCCTGAGGGGAGCAGGTCAAAAAGTCTGTGTCCAGGGTGAGAAGGGTCGGCTGTTATCCAACCTGCACGTCCAAGTGCCCTGGAGGTGTACAGCTTCTATAGAGATGGGAGTCTGCAGCCAATCCCCTTCTCAGCAGAGCGCACAACACGCTGCAGTCTCTGTTTGTCCCTGATGGTAGCTCCAGCATACCAACACGGTGATGGAAGAGGTGAGGATGGACTCGAAAATTGTAGTGTAGAACTGCATCATCGTCCGTGCCGGCAGGATGAATTTCTTCAGATGCCTCAGGAAGTACATCCTGTGCTGGGCCTTCTTTATGACGGAGCTGATGGTGGGCTCCCACTTGAGGTCCTGGATGACTGTGATGCCCAGGAAGTGGAATGAATCCACAGTGGTGATGGGGGTGTCCGTCAGGATGATGGAGGGGAGTGGGGCTGTGTGCTTCCTAAAGTCCACAATAAAATTCACTGTCTTCTGGGAGTTCAGCACCAGGTTGTTGTGGCTGCACCAGGACACCGGTGGTTCAGTCTCCATCCTGTAGGCAGACTCATCCCCAATAATCCTACCTGATCATGACTCCCACATGACAATATATCCCTGATTCTCCAAACTGAAATAGCTTTTCCTGTTGCTTTATTTATGTAAAGCACTGACCTCTCTTTTCTAATCTCAACAACTCCAATTAAAAACAAAACTATCTCTTTAAGAATCTAAACATCACTTTAATCTCGACTGAGCATTTTCCTTTTTCCTTTTGCTTTCTACTCTAATATACAATTAAAAAGAGAAAACTATATAATAACATTCTCCTCAAATGTTTAAAGTGTCTACAAAATGTATCAATCCTAAGCCTGTTTTAAGTCTTTGATGTATTTTACTTTACTTAGATGAAAATGACCCAGAGCCCTTTTAATTCAATTAATCTGCTTCTTTGCTTTACACAAAATTGAAAGAGGTGATCAGATTTTACTCAGATATCTTGAAATTATAAAATGTTTTAGATCAGTTCTTCACCTCTACAGGGGATGTCCCCGTTAATCTTGATAGTGGACTTTTTGCAAGCTGACATCTTTTGATTTTCACCAATACCTTTTAAACAATAAATAAATTTGTGCAGTGATTTTGAATTCAAATTTCAGCAGGTTTGATGAAGCCAGATGTTCTTTCACTGAGCGTGTGCAACACTTGCTAAGTCTCTGTACAACTGTGGAGATTTTGGAGATAGGCATCTGGCCCTGAGGTGTAGATTTCAGGCAGGTGTATTTTACTCACCCTGCGGCAACTCAAGGGACAGGATAGGACGAAGCAAGTCGGAGTGAGGAGGGGAGGAGACGGGAGGCAATCTGTGCTCTATACAATAACATACACTCCAGATCTCCACTCAAGGCTCTTCTCCACCCATCTTACCCTGCCTCCCCTCCCTACACCACCTCTCTTGCTTCTTACCTTGTTCACGTGGAATGCTTCAGGACAATGGGACTGTCCCGGTCCTTTAGCTGGTGGCCCCCTGGGCCCACGCAGGCCCTGACAGGAGGACAAGAGTGCACCTTGCAACTCTCAGCACAACCAGCAGTACCCTGGGGGCAAATACCAGAATACCTGTGGTTAAAGTAGAGAATGATACAACAGGATGAGGTGAGAGAAGAGACTAGAGTAAATAAAAAGAGAAGAAGAATCAGAACAGGAGAACTTTAGCTGCTGCCAGCTCTACCAGACTCATCTAGTTCCAGAGAAAACAAATATCTAAATATCATCAAACTTTCTACCTTGATTACTTTTCCACCCATTTTTTTCTGTTCTGATACCTTCTATCCATCCAGCTCCATGTATCTTCTCTGTTCTGTCATGTCATGACTTGTTGGCCTCTACTCAGTGGGTGTGCGTGTGTGTGTGCGTGTGCATGTGTCTGTGTGTGTGTGGGTGTGTGCATAAGTGTGTTTGGTTTCCAGCCTTTCATATGTACTCCCTTTCTTGCACCACATTTAGTCCTTGGTTGGCTCATTGCTGAAATAAATAGCAGTTTCACTGGAATTTATTTATTTGTTAAAAATTAGCAAGAGAACATTTTGACATATTTTATTATCAAAAGGAAATTTCTTCGGCATCTTTCATCTGCAGGCCGTCTTCCAAGCACCTCTTTCCTGTTTGGCTGGATATGTGTTAAAATTCCTTTGCCAGGCTAAAGTCATTCTAATGAAAATATGATTCAGAGAATGGGGATAAAAATTATTTGATGTTTCCCATTCTACTTCCTGTCTTCCAAAAGTATTAATACCCCTAGAAGTTGTTTTTAAATTTTGTCATGCACAAGCGCAAATTGCCGTGTATTTTGTTGGGATTCTGTGTGATGAACCAACACACCATAGTTCATAGCTGCACAGTGGAAAGAAAGAGAAACATAGTTTTCAAAAATCTGTTTAAAAAAATGAATCTTAAAAGTGTGGTGTGTGTTTATGCACTAAGCCCTTTGTACATTGATACCAAATAGAAAATCCAGTGCAACCAATTTCCTTTATAACTCTAGTTATTAGTAAATAGCTATCAATCTGTGTGTGTTTTAATCTTTGCATTAATACAGCTGGTGCCTGAAGGTTTAGAGAATCAAGAGAACGCAGCAGTCAGGTCAGAGATAACGTTGAGTGGAAGTTGGAAGAAGGGTTTGCATATGAAACAATATACCATGCCTTTAACATCTTGGAGGAATGTTCCACCTAAACTTACAGGCCAGGCGAGGAAAAGCAGGCAAATTGTCTGTGGTGATTCTAAATTAGCTGCAAAGATCCAAGGCTCAGGTAGAAGAATCTGTTGATTGGACAGTGATTAGTTGTGCACCCCACAAATCTGGCTTTTTAGAAAGTAGTAAGAAGAGAGACATTTTTGAAAGATTGCTTTCATAATGTTTTGGAGTCTGTGTTTGGATGTAGATTTTGGACTTAGATTATTATTATTTTTTTTTTTATTTTTATTTTTTTTTTTTTGCTTCTCTTGCTCCCTCTTGTCTACTTGCATTTGGATCTTCCAAAAAAAAAAAAACGTATGGACAGAAACTCATAAGAAGTCACATTTGCAGTTTGACACAAGCCAGCAAACATGTGGAAGAAGGTGCTCTGGTCCAACAAGACTGAAGTTAAACCTTTTGGCCTACATGAAAAACACTGTGTGGTAGACAACTGATACTGCATATCACCCTGAAAACATAATTATCACTGTAAAAAAGGATGGTAGCAGCATCAGGGTGTGGGGTTGTGTGTCTTTTGCAGAGGCAGGAATGCTAGTACAGCCTGATGGGTAGATAAATGGAGTTATATACTGGGAAATCTTGTAAAAAACTGGCTGATGATCCTAAAAAAATATCTCGACAGTTACAAATTAATGGTTTAAATCCAAGCATATTCATATGTTAGGATGGCCCATTCAAAGTCCAGACAAAAATCCATCTGAGAATCTTTGGCAAGACTTGAAAATCAATGTTTACAGATACTCTCCATCCAATCTGACTGAGCTCGAGCTGTTTTGCAATGATAAATGTGCAACTAAAAAGACATTCCCAAAAAGACTTTAAGCTGTAATTGCAGCAAAAGGTGTTTCTACAGTTTTCTGACAAATGATGGCTGGAAACAAAATGAAAACCTTGTGTCATTTTCCCTCACAATAATGCTTTAGTTTGTGAACTCTGAAATGTTCTTATCTTCTTCATGTTTCCTTCTTTTAGATCCAAATTAAAATCTACTGACTAGTAGAGTGAAACAAAATTAATTCTGTTAATTCCGTGCACTGATAAAATAATCTGATTGAGTGAATCTCCTCCATGTCTCACCTACTGAAAACCAGATTTTCTCAGTTTGCATTACAGGATATTGAGTGGATAAAGTATAACTCCACCAGATGGTGGGACTCTCTCAGCAGCAACAGACTCTGAGGTGTGTGATCCACTCAGAGGTCACTGTGACATCGAGCATCGTGTATCTGTGCAGTTGTTGGTGCAGATTTTTGTGTCCAAAACAGATCACAGTGTGACAGAGCAGAACTAAAGAGAATGCTGCTCATTCAAAGAACTGAAGTCCTGCAATTAATTCACATTGAGCTAAGACAACATTGCACATTTTAAAACAAACAAATGTAATGGCTTTGTGAAATCAAAATGTTTATAATTCAGTAATAATTATACAAATAAAGATGATTTATTGAGTTTTAAACCGTTTAATTAATTGAATACAAATGAGAGGATTAATCCCAAAAGTAGCCAAGAGGATGGTACTATGGAGGGGCTGTTTTGCACTCCATAGATCTGGCCTTTATGGAAGAGAGGCAAAAGGAAAGAAAACTAACACTCTACAACAATATGAACACACTCAGACATAGATGTGGCAGCATCATGCTGTCGGCTGTTTTCTTCATCAGGGACAGGAAAGTTGGGGGGTTAGATACAAATGCACATCAAACTTTTTGGGTGTTTTTTGTGTGAAATATCTTTAAAAAAAATGAATCATTTTCCTTTCACTTCACAATTATTCACAGCTGCGGTACAGTTAGTGTGCTGTCCAGTATTCAGAGCCAAGGGAAACATGCAGGTTCACAACTCTGTGCAACACAAAGTTGGAAATCTCTACCACAGTCAAAGTGTTGCGTTTGTTTGTCCTCCTGTCTCTTTGCGCCTCATCCCCTAACCTTTGACCCTGTGGGACAGAGCCTCGCTTGTTTAGGAGCAAAGCAAAAGTATCGTAATGCACACTGACACATTTTGGTGAAGGGGACAGCAGGGGTGCGAAGGTGGGCAGGAAATGGTGTGTGCCCCCTCCCTGAGGCTGCATCCTGTACTTGGGTAAAACTGCTCTGTTTTTACAGAGATCTGAGTACATTGTGTGCATCTGTCACAGAGTGGCACACATTCCTGGCGTTTCTGATGATAAAAAAGAATTCCTCCTTTTTATGACACTTGGATAAGGCAGATGTTGATGTGTTTTGCGTGTTGTCTGTTAGAGCAGCGTCTACAGTCAGCATATCTTGCTGCCCTCAAAGCACATGTCATTGATCAAGTCTTCATTGCAACATGTGGCATTCCTCAGTAAATTCAACTCCCCACTGATTTGATTAATGGCCTGCAAACAGATACACCCATTCTTCTACAGACACCCACCAAGCCACCCTCCCACCTCTTCCCCCTCCAATGTCCAGTCCCTTCTCTCCTGTTGCTTACCTCCTCATACTATCCTCACATCACCCTTTCCTTCCTTACCTTGCCATTTATTTTCCCGTACATGTTTCTTAATTTTCTACTTGAAGCCAGATGAGACTGAAGTAAATTTGAGAGTTTTTTATTATCTTTTGAAAGGACAAGGAACTGGAGGAGAGTCTACTAAGATTGCTCTAGCGGAGAATGTTGGCGCTGAGGCTTTGGGCAGTTGTGTAACAGCTCTGCAGCTTGTAAGAGGGTTGGAAACTTTAGCCCAGTGACTTAACCCTCTTGGCTTGAACCTGATCCTCCAGTGAATCAGCTCTGCAAACCCTGATGTTCTGATTTCAGCAACTTACTCTCTCCCACACAGCGTGGGCCGCGGTAAACCCCTGCAACCTTAATGGAAAATCAACAGACACTCATCTAATCATGTCATGTAAATAAGCAGCTGAAGCTGCAAAGAGATGCGTTGGATCAAATATTATTGGAAGCGACCTGTTTGTGCAATACTTTCAGAATCATTTCTATATTAAGCATTGCCTTAATGCAGTGCCTTGCAAACCTATTCATACTTATTCAGTTTTGTGACATTTTTTTAAGTTAAAACTATGAACATCAATGTATTTTGTTTGGATTTCAGTGATAGATCAACACTACGCAGTGTTTTATTCTGAGATGCAATCATTTTCATTTATTTTTTTACAAATATGATCTCATTTATTTTGAAATCTATTGCCATAACTATAACTTTATAAACCACAACTATGGTTTTAAGTTCAGCCATGTCTGACTCCAAATACTCTGACCAGCTTACTTGTTCCTGCTGAAAAAAATAAACATAACCACAGCATGATGCTACCCACACCATGTTTCACTGAGGGGGTGATCTGTCCATGAGGCAGTATCAGTTTTTCTCCATAGAAAACATTTTGCATGCAGGTCTAAAAGTTCAGTTTTTGTCTCAGATGTTTACTGAGTCCCTTACATGGCTTGTGGAGAGCACTACTCATGCATTTAAATTAGCAAGCAGGGAGGGATAACCTTAGGACTGAGTTTGTAAAAATGTCAGGGAAAACATATCTTAAGGGGTTTTCAAAAGACATCCTGGCAGCATATTAGGGTAATATTGGCGGCACTGTGTGTCTTATGAATGCACCATGGCAGAATGGCGAGGCGCGAATATTGTGGCATTCGTGTACCAGATTGATTTATAGTAATATTGCCGCAATATTGCCGCAATTCTGGACTCATGAATCACCAGACAGTTCGCAGGGACTCTGAAGGACAGCTACCTTTTGGAGTGACTTGCAAAAAGACTTGAGGAGTGGGGCTTCAATTAAGATAAAAAAACAAGTTACATCCAAGCTATTTTGTCCTTTTATAACGGACTCGGTTTATACGCAACCCTGCAAGTCAACAGCACACCACCCGCACACACCCCTTTATCGCACCAGCGCGTAATCTTTTGTGAAAAACACCTGATCGTAGAACATTGCCGCCAAAGGCTGCGCACTTTTGAATGACCAAATGACTCACTGATGGCGGCATTTGTCTTTTCAAAAAGCCTATAGAGTCACAGGAAAACGGAAACATCAACTGTTCATAAAGCGGTCAGCGTATAAAAGATCTAGTCTTTTCAGGTTTTATAGGCTTTAAATCTATTCTCAAGGCTACAAAATCCATTCAGTCAGCCTGAAGGGATCCCCACTGGGTACAAAAGTCACAGACCACAAATACAAGTAGGTAACAAACAAAAATAGAACCATAAAAAGCAAAGTACACCTTTAAAACCCAATATGCATAAAATAGGTGTAACCCTAGAGTTTAAAGAGGGGTTACTTTTTTTCTTTACCATTGCTGAATTGCATAGACACACTCCCCATATGAATACTACAGTTACAGAGTCCCATCTGCCACATATATGAAAAGCCCATTTTGACTAAAGAACATAGTTGTCAAGATAGATATTTTTTGTCTCCATGTCTGGAGGCAAAAAGTGAACAATCAGCTTTTTAATGCCCCAAGCCAGATTTTATTGCAGTATAATGGCTTTAAATTTGCCATGAAAACAAAACAAAACAAATGAATTTTCATTATTTCAATTTTTTTAATTTAAAAGGAAAAATACACCTTCACCTAGATGAGCATTTCAGCCCATCGCGTAAATGTGCCTGATTCAAAACACCCATAGCCTCCACCATGCAGATAGTGAAAAGGTTAAAGGATAAACTGCAAAACAAACACTTTACAAATACTATCACATGATAATCATCAAAACAAAAAACACACAGAAGCTGAATTTTAACATTCTGTCCAGGCAAGACCTCTCCTCTACCATGTGATGCATATTCTGATTCAAAACTATAAGCTCTTTTGTTTCTAAGTTCTGTTGGTACAGTACTCTAAATATGAGATAACAGATAACACAAAGCAGATCCCCAAAAGCAACCTTTTATAGCTCTGGAACAAGTTGTGATTCAGTTTAAATAAACTGTCCAATGAGTTGTCTATTAAAATTGAATGAGAAGCTAAACCGTGCAAAATTACAAAAACAAGTAAAATATTTGCTTATTTCTTTATATTTTCCTAGAATAAAACGGAATTGAGTTAAAGTGATTAAATAATGAGACATTTGTCATTTTAACCCTTTAGTGGACTGAAGTTATAGGCATTCACACATGAGACCTGGATAGAAACCATTTTAGACACAATGAACTGAACGTTATTCCAAAAACAGGCACAAGTTTTAAACCGATCTACTTTTTTTCCCAAGTTCTTAAAAAGTTTCAGGGAGATCAGCTCCCAGAGACTTAACACAATTTGCAGCTAAATCCAGGCAGATGGAGCTGCATATTTCCTGTTACCGAAAATCTAACTGAGAAGACAACAGAAAGAGAAACCATCAGTCTGTAAGGCTGTCGTATTAAATGTCTGTCGCTAATGGTTTAGGAATGTCAAATTAGTCAGGGGACGCACACATCAGGCTGTGAACATCAAAATACTTTAAGGGGGCCAATATGATACCAACAAACATTAAAAAGAAAAGATGACAGCTCCAGTGATCTCATTGCCTCACAGCTAAAGATTCACAGACCACCTCCTACACTCCACAAGCCAAAGAAATGTCCCCCAGCATGATGTCAGTTTAATTTCAAAAGCCTATAGGAAAATAAATGAACACTTTGTGGAGGCAGACTGAAGATATCCCAAGGAGAAAATGAAATTAAGACATCTTTTAAAAGTTGTGCATTCTCTACACTCCATTCCCACCACACTTGTCACAGTTGGCCCTTGGAGCGGTGCTCAGCCCCTCTCTTATTCAATGACTGCGTAGGTGTGCAGCTGCTAAAATGATTCTCACATTCTCATGGGTTGAGAAAAAAAAAGTAGCGGACAAATGAAAAATCCCCCCCTTGATCAAAGTAAGCTTCTGTATTCAGGGTTTGTGTGTTTGCATACGCACACCCTTTAAGGTGCTGTTTACATTGAGCAAGTTGAGTCATGCAATCTGATCTCAAGGATTGACGGCCTCCTCAAACACATGGGTGCACGTGCACGCATACAGCTTTCAGCACCAAGAGCAACTGGAAGTAAATTCTGTTACCTCGCCAAGACATGCTGGCGTCAGTGTATGAGTCTCTGTGTTGTTTAGATTGCTGCCATATGTTGCGCTCGGGATGCTCAGCTTCAGATTGACATGTTACCTGTTGATCTGCTTTGCAGAAATAGCGTTTCAATCCTTGCTTATTCATCCAAAACGTCCCTTCTTTTGCCTTTTTCCCCCTAAGTCAGCATCTTTCTGTACGTTCTGCTTCCCCAGCACCCCCACCAACTCTGCATGCACAGTGTGTATCCCCAGTGTTTCCCGACAGGCGGGCAGGTGTGTGCAGGTGTTCTGCCTATCACTCAACATCATATAAACCTCTCCCCGCTCCCCTTAGCACACACCAACCCATACAACAAAGTGTAGCTCTATCATCCCATTCACAAACTGTCATGCATGTCCTAATGAACTCTTGTGTCAATACAACGCCATCTGAAACACTATAACAATAAAAAGGACACAAAAACAAGCAGATTTTAGATAGAAATCATTTTATTTACAAATGAGAGGAATAAAAATACACAACTTTGCAAAGGTCAAGGAGTGAAATGCATCTTCAACCAAATGTTTCACAAAAAGAAGCTGCTCATCCAAATAGTAATAAAACAGTTTTGGTCAAGCTCAAGTAAGCTGTTGAACCCTAGTATGGTTGCGCGGCGGGGAAGGGAGGGGGTAATGGTGTTTGTGTGTGTCACCTGTCGTTGAGGTTGCAACTAACGCGTCTCTCAGCGCCCTGCCTCCACTATGCACCATGCACAGACAGCTGTCTCAACACTCACACATCATGCATGTATAGCATGGTGAGGAATGACATCCGCGGATACGCACAAACACACCCCAAGCAGCTGCAGCATGGCCACAGTCCCGGACCGGCCGGCACCGATGAAGTTTCCTGGGAATTAACTACGCCTTCAGCTGCCACAGTTCAAAAAACATGCAGCAAAAAACAGTCTGACTTCAAATTTGACAATCATGCAGTTAAGGCACCTATAAAAAGAGGAATTCCATTCTACACAGATGGCATCAATGAGTTTCCTGTGGGTGTTGGCTCCCATCACAACCCAAGAGCAGCTCTAGTTGGGTCATTTTTGAGGCTCTCTGGAGAACGCTGCTCTATGAAGAGGGACGACACCCAGAGGAGCTGTGTTTGTGCAGCAGGGACATCCGGCTGAAGGTCCGTGAGCAGGAACCGCACTGGTACTTCTTCACCTCGGAGTGGGTCTGCAGGTGGGCGCGCAGGTTGGAGCGGTCAGCAAAGGCCCGGTTACAGTGTTGACAAGCGAAAGGGCGCTCACCTTAATAAGAAAGAGAGAACACTGTCAGCACCAGAGAAACACTGCACATGGTCATAGTTTTTAAATTATCCACAGAAAAGCAGTGCAACAAATAAAACCTAACTGAGTTAATGCTGTTGTTTTTCATGCAGACCAACTGATAGACTGAGATTAGATTGTGTCCTGCTTAGCACTAACATTTGTTCACTAGTCAATAAATATCAATGAGCACAAGGTGCAGCCAGTTGCATCAGCAAAGTCAAAACAGTGTGAATCAATAAGGTGGCTTAAAATCTTTACCTGTGTGCGTGCGGATGTGTCCTCTGAGCAGCCAGGGCCTGGAGAAGGCCTTGCCGCAAGTTGGACACACACAGGGAAGAGTGTGCGAACGGATGTGCATCTTCAGAGCTCCCAGGCTGGTGTACTCCTTGGAGCAGTGTTTGCAGTGGAAAGCTGGACGCCGGGAGACCTCTGGGGGTGTGGAAGCAGTCTGCGATGATGGACCATTTGGAGGGAGCTGGTGGTTGGATACCTGATGATGCGAAAGTGCAGAGAGGCTGCTGTAGCCCTTACTGCAGTGTAGGCAGTGGAAGATGTTTGGGATCACCTCCGGACTAGGGGGATCTGAGGTACGGCCACCGTCCTCTTCCTCCTCTTCCTCTCCACTGCTGCTGGAGGGAGAGCTACTGAGGTTCAGAGGGCCCAGCGGGGAGGGAGGCAGGGACACCGGGGTGATGGGGGAGAGCGGAGCAGGCAGGGCATCTGAGCTGGTGAAGAAGGGGCTGCTGGGATGGCAGGTGAGCGCGGAAACATTGTTTTGTGTTGGAAGTTCAGCCAGTGGAAAGCTTTCAGGAACAAAAGCTGAAAAGAAAGAGGAAGTTCAGTCAGGTGGGTTCAACAAATGATCTAAGCTTGTTATCATTCTCGCTCTCAGGTTGCACTCTGAGCATCATCCTTTCTTATCAACACATTTTCTAGGTTAATAGATCAGTCTGTTCACATGCAGGTTACATTCACAACTCTGTTCTGTCTGCACACACCTAGTAGCACCTAGTAGCAAAATGTGATTTATTGTAATTATCAAGATTTAAAAGTTAAAAAATGATAACTAATTAAAACTTACCGGTTTGGCTTTCCAGATGACTTTCTTTGTAATAAGGCTTCTTGCTGGAAAAATACTTCTTGACCAGAAAAGATCGAGGCATGTTGAGCTCAGGTTTGTCCTCAACCAAAACAAATAAGATAATCTTTCCAACCAAATGCAGAACGGTCTCGGTGAGCCTGGCTTGAATGCTTTTTCCAGACGGACGAAGTTAAAAACTCAGAGGAAACAGAACGACAACCCGTGATGTTGCATGTATCTCTCCGTTAAAGTCTGTCTCCTCATATAGAGGGAGAGAAAGCTGCGGGGTGGGTGGGCACATCCCCGCCCAAAGACACACCCCTGCTCGCCGGGGCGCCACCATCCCCTCTCAGCGCAGGTGCCCAAAGTGCCAAAATCTGCACTGAACTCACGACTGCGCATGTCACGGCTCACTATTACTTATGGTACACAAGACTGAAATATTAACGTTTGAAATGTAGTCGATGCAAAAAAAAAACTTTTCAATCAAATGCCAGAGTGGGATGTTAGGTATGCAGCAGATAGAGAGATATGAGGCTAAACTTTGTTTACATTTCAAGACCGAGTGCGACCTGCTGCAGTAGGATGGTTCTCTTAGGGGCCATCAACAAATTACCAGTCAAATCACACATCAAATACCAAATAGCAAATTCATGCTGTTTCACAAAATGATATCAGTCGTATCCTATTTGAAGCTTTAAACAATTAAAATGTTACTAGATATGTGTGTGGTAACACTGTATAAGTTATTGAATTATATTAATAAAATTAAATGCATGTAGAATATTAGGAAAAGATTAAGAATTAAAATCTAATACCAACTGTGTTTTTAGTCTAATCTAGTAAAGTTATTCATAAATCTAAGGTCACCTGAAATGGTAGCTATTTAAAACAACGGCATTAATATAAGACAAAAGACTAATAGAAATTGGTCTCCTACAAGTACAGCGTGGTAAAACAATTTAGCAGTCATTTGAAAAATACACATTTCCATAAAAACATTAATACAGAGTAAAAATTACTTTGCTAAAAAAAACATGCATTTCCATTTACAAATATATGAAAAACAGATTAAAATAAAATCTAAGTTAATTTTTTTAAGTAAAACAAAATCTGTGTGTTTTAGTATTTCAGCCTAATAAGAGACTTCTGCACGAATTTCTGATCACTCGGTCACATGATATAAAAACTATGTGTAATTCTCCTTTATCCATGAACAATGTCAATATTCAACACAAACCAAAGTAGCCTATATTACTGAAACAATTGCTGTGCCCTATTTTTAAAACAAAGCAATTCAGCATGAATTGAGGAAAGTCACCATTTTTTCTGTTTAGTTTCTTGTGTTATTCAATGAACAATGTGTTGTCTATCTGCTAGTACTCAGGAGTTAAGGGAGCAAACATCAATAGTGTCTCAGACTCTTAAGTGCCAGGACTGGTTGAAACAGACAAAGAAAACACCGAACTCAGTGTGAATATCTGTCCAATATTCAACCTAAAACTACGTTTATTAGAAAACTAGGAGGAGCGTCCCCTTCCGTCTGTGAACCCCGCATGTATCTGTCACATTTCTATAAAAGTGTTTATTAAAAGGTTGAAAATAGCATCAATATCGATGGTCCCGTTGAGACAATCAAGGCTTTAACACCCTACACACATAGACGAGAAGGAGGCCTTTTATTCATAAAAAGGAGACAAACGGCCTGTTCTCTTTGGCCCTCTTCTATACAAAAAGCTCAGTTCATCCTGATCGGTTCTCCTCTCCGCTCTTAGCGGGAGATAATTCAGTCTGAATAGGAGCGCCACTGTTCTCCTGCTTCCCCACAGCGTGAAACTAGGTCAAAAATTAAGCGAGCAGACAGGAACAAAATGATGATGTAAAGATGGAGCTATTAAGCCACTGCCTTCGGGTGGTGTGAAATCCTGGGCGGAAATGAGCGTATATTCGGTCTGCACTGTTCGTTGAAACGTTACATAAGATCTTTCTTCTGCATGCGTTACTTTAAACGCATGTTTCGTTTTAAATCATTGTATATTTTGCTTTACGTCTTGTGTTCAATATGCGTAAGGGGAAGGACTTGGAGCTGTTGGTGCGCAAAGCGTTTGAATCTGCGCCATCAGGTGCCAGTCGTCAGGCAGGAATGTCTCCGCCTTTAACTGGCGCTATTTAGCATTGCAAAGAGAGTCAGATGCTGGTTGATGGGGGGGTTAGTGCACCTGTCCAAAAGGCGCTTTTGTCACTGTGCCCAAAAGTTCACACATCGTTAGAGCGCTTGTTGATCCTGACGCCATGTAGACTGCGGGTCAGGAGGGCAGGAAAGCAGTAAAAACAAAAAAGCAAAGAGCCAAGACACACGTGAAAGTCATCTTGGAGAATTTCTTCCACACTGATGATTCTTTAAGTTAAAAACACACTTTGAGGCAACACTTGACAGAGTTCGGCCCATATCGCTTAGCATGTTTCTCTTTTCCTCGATTCATCCCAGTAAGAGTGAAAACAGCGTGCATTGTGGAAGGGGCAATTTGTCTGTAGGCAGACTGCTGACAATTTGTGATACAGCAGGTTAGAGTGATCCTGAAAAGTTCTCTGCTGCGAACAGATGTTCGACTCATCTGTGGCCCCATGCATGGACCAAACACAGGAGCTGTGACAGTTTGCTTGGTTCTCCTCTGAATCACTGCTGCTGTGGGAATGCATCATCAAGATTCCATAGTTGGTCTGGTGGTGTTTTTCACTTTCATATAAAAGGTCACAATAATTGGCAAAGAGACAGAGTATTTGGCTGATAAACAATTTCTTTATTTTCATGCACACGTTTAGGGTGTATTGAAGTTGGTTTTGATAGATTTGGAGCCTTGGCCTTAAATAAACCAATTTTATTAGAAAATTGATTTGAACATACATGCGTCATATTGAGAAAGACAATGATTACCCAAATGGACTCTGTTGAACCATAAAACTCCCTAACAAAATAGTTTCTCTATGCATGTGCTGATGCAGTGCAAGATAACTCTCAATACCTTTGGATGTTAGAACTGTTTTATCCTTTGTATGCTCAGATGACGTCAAGATATTCTACCATTGACCCAAACTGACAGGTCGGTCAAAGAGAGCCAAGAGAAAAGTCAAGAGGCATGGTGACTCTGGAGGAGCTGCAAAGACCCACAGCTCAGGTAGAATTTTTTTTTTTGACAGGACAACTATCAGTCATTCACAGTTAATATCTTGCCTCATTGGAAGAAGGGCCAGAAAACACTTTTTATTTAAAGTCATCAGCAGATCAATTTAAAGTTTGTCACAAATCATGTAAAGGAGATAACGAGCATATGCAAACAGGTGCTTTAGTCAGATCAGACCAAATTAGAAATTTCTGGTCTACCTGCAAATCACCATGTGTGTGAGAAAACTGACGCTAAACATCACTCTGAGCATACAGTGAAATATGGTGGTGGTGGGAGTATTATGCTGTGGGATGCTTTTCTGTAGCAGGGACAGGAAAGCTGGTCAGAGTTAACCTAATAGCTAAAGCTGGTAAAACTGGAATCTAAGTTGTTAGAGGCTGCAAAACACTTGAGATTAGGTTTATGATTCCATTTCCTGCAGGAAACCGACCCTGAACATACAGCCAGAGCTACAATAAAATACTCAAGAGCTCTAAGCATAATCATATGTTTAAATGTCACAGATAAGGTACAACTCTACATCCATATGACAATTTGTGGCAACGCTTGACAGTGTTTGTTTTGCAGATTTTGTCAATCCAATCTGAATTTGAGCTATTTTGCAAAGAAGTGACATAAATTCCTCTCTCTAGATGGGCGATCTTAGCATAGACATAGCCCAAAAGCCTTGCCACTGCACTTTATTCAAAGCTGGTTCAAACAAATTATTTGTTCAGGGGAGGTGAATAGAAATGTTTGCCACATTGCTCTGATTTTTGAAAGAGTTTTGAAAGCTATGTATAATTTCCTTCTTCTTCACAATCATTGACTAGTTTGTGTTCGGTTATCACACACAATCAAGATGACCTCATTGAGGTTTTTGGTTATAACCTGACAAACAGTTGGTGTGAATACTTTTACAATATGCTGGGTTTGCTGTTTCTAAGCAGTGGCTCAAACTCAAACATATCATGTGTTCCCCACATGCAGTTGATAGATCCAAATGTAAGGATCGTCTTTGACAACAAATTTTACACTTGTTCTTGAACACAATTTTGATCCTTACAGCTCTGTATTTCCAATTCGATTTTTTTTCAGAGCCTAACAGTGCTGAATTTCATCATGTATTTGAATGGAAACAACAACCTTTCAAACACTTTTTCCCATTGTACGCATGCATTAAGTGCAGCTTTACATATTAAATACTTGTCTACGACCTTAGATCAGTCAGGTGCATTGTAACCATTCATTCAATTCAGAAGACAGGTAACGACCACTTGATTGCATTTACATTGTGTTAATTCAGGTTTTTGAGATGCACAGCCGAGCCAAATGAATCAGATCTTCTTTGTTTGTGTATTTAGTACAGCTCTTAATGTCCTTTTGGTCTATTCTAAAAGCTGTGGGATAAATCTGTGATGATGGCCTCTGTCATGTTATCATAAGATTATTCCTGATGTATTCACTGCTGCATCTTTGTTTGCTTGTGCATGCAGGCCGGGGCATATGTCTTAGTGTTGCCCTGCAGTTCAGAGTCCACCAGGAGGAAGATAAGATTATCCCACAGGAATGCTCAGCAGTTCGTTTGGACACTAACTCTTAAGCCTAGTTTATGCTTCTCCGTCAGCAAGTTTGCACCCACACGCACACGTATTGACGGAGACGTTTTCCTTTTATGCTTCTCCGTTGGTGTGTCAGTGTTGCAAAGCAATTCTCCACCAGGACAACAGGAGGTGCAGATCTTTTCTGGAGGGTCTGCCTACCATTGCAGTGATGTCTTTTGTCAACAACAGTTTATTTACTTCAGCTTGTAAACGCATTTCCACTAAAGCAGCAATGGCCGACAGAGAGCTAGTTTTTACTGAGCTGGAAAGCTTTTTACTACAAGTGCAGCTCATAGAATACTCTAAAAACGCAAGTAAACAAACACAGTGACCTGTTTTGTTTTTCTCTACACCTCCTGGTGTTCAAAATCACCAAAAGACCATATTAGATAAACTACAATATAAATCATCTAGTGCCTAAAAGCTGCATTGACTAATTACACACTAATTACATAGGCTATGGAGCATCGTTCTGGTAAAATGATCTGACCCTGATGTTGGGCTGACCAATCACAGCGTGCCCCTTCAGCGTTCGACTGATAGTTAAAAAATTGGGCTTTACTCATTCCAGGGTTTACCCTGCCTATCACCCCATGACTGCTGGAAATAGACACCAAGCTCCCTGCAAGGATAAGCAGGTATCAACATTTGATCAATATATGCTACAATAAGGCTAATGCTCAATTTAAACCTCTAAGATCTCCAAACTGGATCCCTTTGAAGGATGAAATACTTGAAAAAGGAGGGAATTGATTTTTTTATCAGTCCTTCAGTTCCAAGTTCATCTCTTCATCATTGTTTTGCCTTTTGTCTCAGTGGTCACTCTCCTACACAGTCAGTCCGTTTCAAAAGACACACCATGGTCGTATATCAGGGTAATACATGCTTTGGCCCTGTTTCACAAAATGGATGCAGCAGATTCTGACGAAGGTGAGGTTTCATTTGCCCAACAGCTCAGATGTGTCATCGTCAGAGTCTGCCACCCTAAAATTTTCACTGGCCCAATCTGTCCCCCCCCCTCCATTTAAAAATTTTCTGGTCTTTTCTGCTCCATTACTCTGACATCTGGACCCGCTTCACTAAGATCTGTGCTGAGAGTTTTTGCTCTTATATTTTCAGAATCTGCTATTTCTGTGAACCTTTAATGTCTTTTTTACACATTTTCACACATTTTCTCCAGGAGAAAGTAAAACTGCTGAGGATAAGAATCAGGATAAGTGTAGTGAGTGTGAAAATACAGAGATGTACAGAGATTTGTCTATAAATGTAAAAAACAACAACACACAAGCTGTTATTGTGTCCTAATTATTTCACTGATATTGTTTTCTTTTGTTTTTGCTGATTTTATTGAGCAATTTACTTTAACTTTTTTCATGCAGAAAGTAGAAATATAGTATTTATTCTTGTTGTTTTATGATGTCAAAGTTCTCTACTTAAATTCTGTCCTCTCTAGCCTTTTATTTATAAAATATGCCTAGCTTTTGAAAACATTTATGTTTTATCAGTCAATTATGTGTCCTCTTTACACTCTAGAATATATCTTAATCTTTCATTCAGATTTCAACAGCTCAAAGAGGAAAATTCTATTAGGATTTTCATTTCTGTTTCTTCACTGTTTGTGTACAGAGAGTGTTAATTTACAGACCTAAAGAGGTTTTGCAGATCCGTCGACAAATGATAATAATGGCAGTCATTATTAGATTTGTACACAGTTTTTTTTTGTGTGTCAGTAAAGAACAAACACTTCACAAGCCAACACCCTGAGTTACAAGCAAACATCTAGATCTCACAACCAGATGTCTATGTGTAGATGTCTATTTTTGTGTGAGGTGGTGAAATTAAATGTTAGGTCAAGACTCAGAGAGAAAATTATGGAAAAAAGGTTTGTTCGGGCATGTTCAAGATTTATTTCACTATAACATAACCAAAATAATTCTTATATAACAGAAAGACTGTCACATTGTGTGCATCATATTTGGAGTTTATCCTGATATGAGCATGTGCTTTTATTGTTTAGCCCTTTCAGAACAATATTCATGTTGATCCTTTTATGCATTATTTAGCAAAAAAATTTTTATTCAGGGGAAAATGTAACTTCTTTTACAAATATATGTAATTACCTTTAAAAAAAAATCTTATGAGCTGTAGTATTTACTGTTCATTTTCTAATCGTTTCAGTGTCTTAATGTTTTTTGTTTTCCTTACCTATATACGCCTTGTACAAGATACCCTTTTCAAATCGTGCACAATAAATAAATCTGCATTTCTGAAATACTTAATAAAAAAGTTGTACATTTTTTTTGACAAATTATTTATTATTTATTATTTATTATTTATTATTTATTATTTATTATTTATTATTTATTATTTATTATTTATTATTTATTATTTATTATTTATTATTTATTATTTATTATTTATTTGGCGCTTCCTTTGCCAGGAACATTTCAGACTACCCACACTAAAGTGGTGCCACCTGCTGTTACCAATGTCAACCATCGCTTGGAAATTCTTCAACTTGCCACAAGATGGCGACAAAGAACAACTCAAAATGCTTGTTTTCAAGCCGTTAAGTGTTGCTACAATTACACTATCCTTCAGTTAAAAAACGCTCCAAGATTAATACCATTACAAAATTCTAAACACCAGCACACCTCTGGATTTAAAACCCCGTCATCTGGCTGTCTCCCCTGATGTTAGTACCCATCAAACAAACTGAAATGCGGAAATGTCAATGACAAACACTTGATCAATGCAATACGATTGTTGCTTTATTTTGTGTCCAGTTAGTGACACAAAAGCAAACGCTTCTCCAGGAAAGAAACTCTTTTTTCTAAGAAATTAAAAGATGCTCTTTCTTGTACACTGCCCAAAGAGACTTACGTTTCAGATGTAGACTTAAAAAAAAAAAAAAAGTTCAAACAGTAAGATAAGTCAGGAATATTTTACCAAACACAAAAGCTTTTGAAAAATGACTTAGTAATGAGAAGAGATGCTTGAATCAAAAATGAAAGAAATGGTACACATATTCATTTAAAATTACTGCATCTAACATTTTGTCTATTTTTCTTATTTTAATTTGTTAGAAGGAAATTGTGTCTCCTTTAGCATTGCAAACATGACTTTAAGCAGAAAAATATTTGCTGCAACAGAGAATGTAATTATGTTTTACTTTAACAGTTTTCTTGTTATTTCATCACATCTGTCTGGAAACAAAATACCTTATGTAAACTAAATGCAAACTTGAATGAAGCAAGAAAGGATTCCAGATAAGTATCAAGTAGTAATTTTACTTGGTGGGTTGCCATTAGACATTAAACTCTGTATAAGAAAATGAAATGTTAAAACAGCTGTTCTAACTCAGTCCAATCCGATCGTTTTGCCAATCCTTGACCAAAACTGCCAAGTTGAAGAAAATCTTTTTGAAAAAGTTTTAACTTCTAGTTTTATTAAACAAAGAAGGAAATTAAATAAATAATATTTTAAATTGTCAGTGAAAATCTCCTAAAAAGTAACAGGACTTGTCCATCTCCCGGAGCACCCCCCACAGGGCCCCCCGAGGGACACGGTCGAACGCCTTCTCCAAGTCCACAAAACACATGGGCCGAATGGTGGACCAGAATCGCTTCGAAGCCGTACGGAAGTCGTTTTTCATGGCCTCTCCAAACTCCTCCCACGCCCGAGTTTTTGCCTCAGCAACCATCCGAGCCGCATCCTGCTTGGCCTGTCAGTACCTATCAGCTGCTTCAGGGGTCCCACAAGCCAAAAAGACCCGGTAGGACTCCTTCTTCAGCCTGACAGCATCCCTTACCGCCGGTGTCCACCAGCGGATTTGGGGGTTGCCGCCGCGACAGGCACCGACCACCTTGCGGCCACAGCTTCGGTCAGCCGCCTCGGCAATGGAGGCGCGGGACATGGTCCACTCGGACTAAATGTTCCCCGCCTCCCCCACGTTTGGGCCTTCCAGGTCTGTGCAGCGTCCTCCCCCACCATCAGAGCCGACTCACCACCAGGTAGTGGTCAGTGGACAGCTCAGCCCCTCTCTTCACCCGAGTGTCTAAAACATGCGGCCGCAGATCAGATGAGATGACAACCAAGTCGATAAATGAGCTGCGGCCTAAGGTGTCCTGGTGCTAAGTGCACATATGGACACCTTTATGCTTGAACATGGTGTTTGTTATGGACAATCCATGACGAGCACAGAAGTCCAATAACAAGACACCACTCGGGTTCAGATCGGGGGGGCCCTTCCGCCCAACCACACCCCTCCAGGTCTCACTGTCATTGCCCACGGGAGCGTTGAAGTCCCCCAGCAGAACAAGGGAGTCCCCAGGAGGAGCACTCTCCAGCACCCCCTCCAAAGACTCCAAGAAGGGTGGGTAATCTAATCTGCTGTTTCGCACGTAAGCACAAACAACAGTCAGGACCCGTCCCCCCACCCGAAGGCGGAGGGAGGCTACCCTCTCGTTCACCGGGGTAAACCCCAACGTACAGGCGCCGAGATGGGGGGCAACAAGTATGCCCACCCCAGCTCGGCGCCTCTCAGCAGGGGCAACTCCAGAGTGGAAGAGAGTCCAACCCCTCTCGAGGAGACGGGTTCCAGAGCCAGAGCCGTGCGCCGAGGTGAGTCCAACGATGTCCAGTCGGAACCTCTCAACCTCGCACACCAGCTCCGGCTCCTTCCCCACCAGAGAGGTGACGTTCCACGTCCCGAGAGCCAGCTTCTGCAGCCGAGGATCGGACCGCCAAGGTCCCCGCCTTTGGCCGCCGCCCATCCTGCACAGCACCCGACCCCTATGGCCCCTCCCACAGGTGGTGAGCTCATGGGAAGGGGGGCCCATGTTACCTCTTCGGGCTAAGCTCGACCGGGCCCCATGGGTAAAGGCCCGGCCACCAGGCGCTCGCCAACGTGCCCCACCTCCAGGCCTGGCTCCAGAGGGGGGGCCCGGTGACCCGCGTCCGGGCGAGGGAACACTGAGTCCATCTGTCTTGTTCATCATAGGGGTCTTTTGGGCTGCATTTTATTAATTGAAAAAAATAAACAATCAAACAAATTCATATCTCTGAATGCATTCTTTGTACACAGCATTTTTTCACACCTGCCTAAAACTTTTGCACACACACAGTCACACAGATAGATAGATAGATAGATAGATAGATAGATAGATAGATAGATAGATAGATAGATAGATAGATAGATAGATAGATAGATAGATAGATAGATAGATAGATAGATAGATAGATAGATAGATAGATAGATAGATAGATAGATAGATAGATAGATAGATAGATAGATAGATACTCTTTGACTGTTGCATCTGTGTTTCTTGAGTTTCTGCTTAGTCTGGTAAAATAAGTTTTTCCTCTCCACTGTCGCCACAGACTTGCTCAGGAAGAAGAATGACTACAAGGTCAATGCTTCGGTAAAATTGACTTTCATCTGGAATAACCCCGACATCTTGCAAAAAAGATGTATGATAAGTTTTCCAGACTGGAGGTGCAATGGAATTGAATACCTGGAACACATATTTGAAGGAACAGACTTTATCCCATTTAATACATTAATTACACAATATGGAATTGATACTTTTTCTCTGGGCCGATTGTCATCGCCGGTCCCTGTATGGCGTCTCGCCTTGTTAACTGGTTGGGGTGCCTGGCTGCTGGTCGCGGCGGCTGGGTGGCATTTCTGGGCCTGATCAGTCCTTTTTCGCACTGGACTTAGCTCCTGGGTCTTGGTCTTTGTGCGCTGCGGGGCGCTGGGGTCAGGCGTTTGCCCGGGTTCGGTCGGACCTGCGGGTGTACTGGCCGGGTAGTGGGCGTGCAGGGCAGGTGGGTGGGGCGCTGGGTTTGGTTGCCTGCCGGGCCATTGAGCAGCAGTGGTCGCTCCCCAAGGAAATGGGGAGTGTGAATGTCGGCCTGGTGGGTCACCTCTCAGTTCATCGGTTTGCTCCTGGTCTGGGCAGGTACGTCACCGGGGTTTGGGCTGGGGGGGGCTCCGATGCGCGGGTGGCGCTAGGGGCTTCCTTTGCTGGCGGGGAGGCTATTGCTAACTAGCGACAGGTGCTCTCCCCCTATGAGGGCACTTGGAGGGGATTGCTGGAGGGGGGGTCCCGAACTCAACCTGGGTGTCTAGTGTCTTTTGTTTTCTGATAGTAGAGCGAATGTCAGGGTGGGTTTAGTTCTCCTTCTGGGATGGGGCTGGGGGGACTGCCTTGGGGTCCGTGGGCCCCGGGTTGAACGTGCCATGGCCTCCCTCCTCTGGTGGATCCCGGTGAACAGCGGTGCCTATTGGGGTCAGTGGGGAAGCTGGCTCCCTGGGAAGACATTGTGTCTCCCAGTCTTTCCCTCCCCATCCCCGAACACCTCCGTCCACCCGCTCCATCACTTTACCACTCATATAGGGTCTTGGGGCATGGGCACATCCCTGGGGTGCGAGGAGGGGTTTCCCTGCTCGCTGTCCCATGGCGTCCTGGTCCAATTTTAATATACAACTTAGACACTCCCACTTATAACATTTTCATGCGACACACATGTAGGGACTTTGGGGTGGGCACACTTTTCGGCATCCAGAGGGGGAGCGGTTCAATCAGCTTCACCTCTGGTGCCGGTGCCCACTGTTAAACCACATATAGACACTGAGGGCTCGGGGTGGGGGTTGGGGGATGTGTGGCTACCTTCCCCACATCCCACCCCTCTGTTTTAAATGCAGATTATTACAACACGCATCAACACCATACTCGAGCGGGAGGATAGAGGCTAGGGGTCTTCTCACACCCCTGTTCGCTACCGGCCATCAGGGGTTGGGGTCCGGAGGAGGAACAGGTGGTCTGGTCGGGGTCCTGGGCTGTCGGGCTGCCTCGCCACCGTGGGGCCCCTTGGCAGTCTGCTTGTCTCCGTCCTAATAGGTAGGGGGTCCATCTCCCGAGTCAGGGGACTGGTGGCTCTACTGGGGCATCGGTACCTGGACCTGGGAGCTTGAAGTGTGTATGGGGTGTGTGAGTGAGGGTACAGCGTCATTTCTTGGGTGCCTTGGTGATTCATTGAGAATGTATGTGTTTAAGAGGGAGGGAACGTATGACTGTGTCTGTATGTCTTTGTCTGCCTGTCAGGTTGGGTCTTGGGCTGCCCTCTCACCTGGCGCACCTCAGGCCTTACATTTAATGGGGGGCCTATTTCCCCTCCGTCACTCCCCGCCGGTGACGGATGCCCCTGCCTACTGGTGCGTCGGTGGTCAATCCGGTTCGGACCTGGTGCGTGCCTGGCCGGGCCTGGGGGGGACGGTGTGTCGGTCGGCCGATGCGCTGGGCCGATATCTTCCTTTGGTTGGTTGGGGCACCTCTTTTAGGGGTGCCAGGTTTGGGATTGTTGGGTGGTGCCTGCTCGGTGGCTCGGCGGGATATGGATCCAGCGTCTCTGTTCGTTTGGTCACCTGTTCTGTCCGCACCATGCGTGGTCGGTTTGGCGGTTTGGACCGGCCCTGGCCATTGCTGGATGCCTGATCTCGGCGCTCTGCGTTGCGCGGGATCAGGACTCGGGAGCTGGTACAACTTGGTGTCCATGTGCTGGCTGAGCTTGGCCTCGGGATGCTGTCCATCCGCTGCGGCTATCGGTGGGGCGCCCCGACGTAGGGCAGGGGTGGGGCACTGGGATGTTGGCGGTGTGATTGGCCCAGGGTGGTGGTGCCCTGCGGTGCCGGGGGCCCCTCGTCGGCCGGTCCCTTGTCGGGTCTCTGTTAGGGGGTGGGGCGCCCCTGGACCCCGCCTCTCCCGGTCCATGGACCGGCCCGCCCTGGCCCGGCTGGTTGCCGGCGGGGCCCGTGGGCTCGTCACTGCTGCCCCCCGGGCCCCTGCATAGTAGCCGCTGGACGTTCCCCTGGGGTTCTCCTTTGCTCCTCTCTTGGGGGATGGGTCCGCCTGGGGCTCTGGGGGTCATTTGGACGTCTTGGCTCCGATCTCCTTCATGTCTGCATCGATTCCTGGGAGACGGATTGATGCCTGCTCACACCAGCTATCGAACACTCTTGTGGAGAAACCTTATATGCACCAGCATGCTAACACACACACATAGATGTGGAGTCTCTGGTGTTTACAGATATATTCTTGGGCTGAGGTTATCATTACTAGAGCTTGATTAATCGGTACCATGAGTTTTTCTGTGACATTGTTGTTGTATTTTTATATCCATTCTTGTGTTATGTGGTTGTGTAGTACTTAGTTCACAATGTTAGGTTTGTTTTGTCAATGTTTCTTTTTTGTGTTTTTTTTTCTTCCCCTCTCTCTGCCGTCCTGTGGGTATGGAGGCAGACTTCAATGTTTTCCTGTGTTTTCTTTGTTCCCTTTCCTCTCTTGTATTTTCAACTCACCCTCTCTCATGACTTTTTGTTTCCTACCTCTCTTCTTCATCTTCTTTCTTTCTTCTCCTTAATTTTCCGTCTCCGTGTCCATAACATCAGGAAATAAAAACCCCAGCAATTCATAATAAAGATTTTTCACACATATATAAAGTGGAGTACTATAGCAAAAGCTGTACTGCTCCACTTGTGAAAGTAAATCTGTTGGGCTTCTACTTGGTACTCAGACACCAATTCTGAGCTCCACACTGCCAAACAGGACACGTAAACTTTTATTTTTTTTAAATCACTTTCTAAAAGGAAATTGACTTTCTAAGTTACTGCACTGTATTTAAGCGCGGATTAAATTGGAATGTATGTAAATGAATGAATCTGTCTATATTAAGGGTGTCAAACTCCAGTCCTCTGACACTGCGTTCTCCAACATTTAAACGTATCTTTGGTCAAAACACCTGACTAGAATGGCTACATATACTGAGTTGTCTATGTTACAGCTTCTACTGAGTCCTACTAACAACCTACTTATTGGTTCAGGTGGGGTGAAGTTGCTGGAGTTTTATACTCTGCTATGTATCTGAATTCTAGCAGACTGGTTTAACTACATATTTCCATATGTGAAATGGATTAATTTGTCTTGTAAAGTGCCTTGAAAGACTAGATTTTGTGAATCAGCCCAATATAAATTACTGCATTGAATTTAATTGAACCGATTTGAAATGTTCACAAAAAACACAACCTTTATAAAACATTCGCTGAACTTACCCTAAAGGTTCTAAGAACCGTAAACATGTAATCTTTTACAGTTAAATGTTTTTGGAGAGGAACTTTCAGTTTGAAAAGCAGTACAAGATACATTAATTTTTTGCAGTGAACTTAATTGCAAAACAATACATTCATAAAGTAAAAATTTTACAAAGACACCTAGTTTGGTTCATAAACAGGTGAATTGTAAGATTTATATATAAAGTCCTTCTTACCTCCAGCAGGTCACGTGGTCAGCAGTTTTTTTGTTTTTCTTGTGTTTATGGAGCTGTTTTCAGGGTTTACTCATTAATAATATAATAAAATATGATCTGCAGTTTCTCCTGAACAAAATTTGCGGAAAGATTGAGCTCTAAATGATATTCTCGAAAAAGAGTGGAGATGCCGGGGATTGAACCCGGGGCCTCATACATGCAAAGCATGCGCTCTACCACTGAGCTACATCCCCTGCCTAGGAAAAGCCGGACAACAACATGATGATATGGATATAAGTATTATATGAGTTTATGTCTATAGTATGGTACGGTACTCAATGTACAAAATGTTATTTTTGTCCTAACTTCAGTCACCATTATGTAATTTCAATGGCCACATTTTCACTAAGTTTCCCCGCTGTGTTTCTGCTCCTTTTACATCACAGCTCATGTTATTTAGGGATATTTTTAAAATGTTTGTGTAAGTGGCGTTTTTTATCTGCGAAGGTCATTGGCACCAGGACGTATGCAATAAAAAAAAACAAAAACGTGTACTCTAACCTAGGTTTTTTAAACTATCTGTCGCTTTGTGCTATTTTTAGCCTTTCTTTCAGCCGGTGGACACATCTGTCTATCTGACCAAGGAAGCTGTTCCCACGCTGAGTGAAATACAAATAATTAACTGGCAGCCGTGGCGGACAGCCAGAGAACGTTGCCAACTATATTTCTTAAATGAACAGCGTCTGAAACTTATTTCTTGTCATCCGTGACAGTATAATCCTTCGGAGAATTTAAAATAGCTCTCTTGGTTACGTTTCGTAATACCCTCCAGGGGGAGCGTTGCCCCCCTCTGAGCACAGACTGTTCTCACTCATGTTTATCGGTGACTTTGCCAGGGACACTGTCTCCAGACCATTGCTCTGGCCTTTTAGGGCTAGATCCATTAGATGCAGGTTCTGCTCTTTGTAGACAAGGGACCTCCCATTCAAAACAATATCTAGCAGTTCTGCTCCCTCCTGTTGTGTGAATTCGGATTAAAGAGAGCAATCAGGCTGTGCGTACCAACATAGTGCTGTGGATGAGAGGTTATCTGGGGACTGTGAAGGGTTTCAAGTACAGACAGGCTGCTTGCAATATGAGACAAGCAGAGAAGCTAATTAACTATGGTCACAGACCTTTTGCAGTGGACGGCATCAAAAGAAATGGTTCAGGGTTTTGGTTGAGGTTCGCCATATTTCTAAGTGGGGCTTTTGTAAATGTATCTCTTAAATAATTTTAAAATAGTCTTTTGTGTCTATGAGGATGTGTATTTAGACCACTGACGGTTATACAACCAAAATAGTGCTGCTGTCTATCTTCCCATAAACCTACTGAATCAAAACAGCACCCAGCTCAGGGAGGAGAATCTGTTGGTTGATACCAACCTATGGTGGCCCAGAGGGGTGAAAAAAATGCAAAAGACACAACGCAGCAAAAAAAGCCACGACAGAATAACCAAAGCTACAAAGTTATGTTGTGGCTTTTTTACTGGTGTGTTGTGGATATTTTACTGTTATGTTGTGGCTTTTTTTACTGTTATTTTGTGGCTTTTTTACTGTTATGTTGTGGCTTTTTTACTGTTATTTTGTGGCTTTTTTACTCTTATGTTGTGGCTTTTTTACTGTTATGTTGTGGCTTTTTTACTGTTATGTTGTGGCTTTTTTACTGTTATGTTGTGGCTTTTTATTACTCTTATTTTGTGGCTTTTTTACTGTTACATTGTGGCTTTTTTACTGTTATGTTGTGGCTTTTTTTTACTCTTATTTTGTGGCTTTTTTACTCTTACTTTGTGGCTTTTTTACTGTTATGTTGTGGCTTTTTTTACTCTTATTTTGTGGCTTTTTTACTCTTACTTTGTGGCTTTTTTTACTGTTACGTTGTGGCTTTTTTACTGTTATGTGAAGAACAATGGTAAATGCATAAAATACAACGTTAGACACAGAAAATATATGACACATATAAACATGTGACATTCCAAGCTATTATTAATCGCTTACTCAAAGGCAGCTCTAAACAGATTAGTTTTTAGCTTTGATTTAAAGGAACTCAGTGTTTCAGCTGCTTTGCAGTGGTCTGGAAGCTTGTTCCAGATTAAGGGAGCATAGAAACTGAAAGCTGCTTCTCCATATTTAGTTCTAATTGTAGGGATATTAAGTAGACTGGAATTAGAGGACCTGAGTGGTCTTGGGGGTTGATATAGTGACAACAGATCTTCAGTATACTTTGGTGCTAAGCCATTCAGTGATTTATAAACTAGTAAAAGTATTTTGAAGTCCAGTCCCTGAGCTACAGGGAGCCAGTGTAATGACTTTAGAACTGGGGTGATGTGCTCTACTTTCTTAGTTCTAGAGAGGACGCGAGCAGCAGCGTTCTGGATCAGCTGCAGTTGTCAGATGTACTTTTTAGGCAGACCTGTGAGGATACTATTGTAGCTATAGAAGAGCAGCAAAAGGAAAGCAGCCCAAATAAGGCCAGTTTGCAGTCTGGCACAATTCAATCCATCCAAAACCTGTATGGGACATGGTAAACACGTAGAAGAAGGTACTATGGTAAAATAAGATGTAAACTGAACTTTTGCTCACATTAATTATGTTGCGTGGCAATAAATCTAACACAGCACATTACTCTGAATACATCACTCCTACAGTGGAACATGGTGGCGTCGGCAACATGCTTTGGGGTGTCTTTTTGTGAGCAATCAGAACGGAAGCTGTTTACCGGTAATAGACAAATGGACGGAGCTAAATATTGGGAAAAAAATGTCCAAAAACGTTGCAATAGACTTGAAACAAGGGCAGAGGTTTATGTTTCAGCAGGACAATGACCACAAACATACAGCCAGAGCTACAATAGAATAATTTCGATCAAAACCCTTTCAGGTAATAACCCAATCAAAGTCCAGCAATAATTCAACCCAGAATGTGTGACACGACTTGAAAACTGCCGTCCACAGATACTCTCCATGCAGCATAACTGAATTTGAGCTGTATTTTAAAGAAGAAAGAGCAACTAACCATCCTGCTGGGCTGGTTTGTTAAATACATGCACCCCACATTACATTTTTGTAAATAAAACTCTTTGTATCGTTTTTCCTCCATGTCACAATTACCGACTACTTTGTGCTGGTCTATCACATAAAATCCCTTCAAAAAAAAATGTTAAGCTAATAATGTGATAACATTTGAAGAGGATTTAGGGGTATAAATACTTTTGTGAAGCACTGTATGTATCTTAAAATAAGAGACAGTTGTCTGGTCGCAACACCTCTTATCATTGGAAGCTGCTGTCTTATCGTCTGCCAGACGGAGGGAGGCCTGAGAAAAGAGGGGCACTAAACATTAAACCTACACTACATACATGATAAATGTAAACATTGTAAAGTTGAGTATCTAAAATAAAGAATTCAAATAAGCTCATTAAAATTAGACGATGATACCATTTTTTATGTGATTCATCAAAATATTTTTTAAAGCAATGAGATTTTGCCCTGCAAATAATTAAGAATAAATGCCAGGTTTGATTTGCTTCATTCTTCCTTAGCTGTTTTGGACTGGTTGAACAAGAGCTGTGTGTCACATCCTTGATCATGAAGAGAGAAAAGGAGAAGAGAGTGACACAGCTGTGACCTTTGACCCAGTTCCCCAACCAGCATAGGAAACCCTGAGATTTATGTAAAGCCAGAGAACTTAGGTGAAAGCACCAGCTATTTGTGAAATTTGTAGCTATAATCATGTTTAGCACTGAAAAGCAGCAACAAATGTCTTGACATCTATCCGTTTCTTTTTTTTTTTTTGTATCTTTTTTAATGAATAGCCTTATAAAAACACTGTAAGGACATGATATAACAAGTGCTACCGGGGCTGTGACCTGTCCTGATTAGCTCGAGAGCACAAACATTAGGCAGAGATGCACATTCTGTTCTTGGTGAATGTTTGTGTTCTGTGTGTCAACTTGAGTTTGACTGTCATTATCACTGCAGGGTCAATGTGTTTCTGTCTCTCGTGTGCGCCTGCGTGCCTCAGTTACCCAGCACCTGGTAACTGTATAGGCCCAGAGTTAAGAAAACTCACACTACCTGCTTTGGTTGCTGCTTTTATTTTAAAACATAACATCTTCATGAGGAATCTGTGACACATAAAGTAAGAATCTGGAGACAGGTGTGGTGTTTTGTGCTCACAGTTTCCAACTGAGTTTTTGTTATTGTTACTTCCTTACAGTACAACACAAGCGTTGAATACTTTGCAGGTATAGAATCAGGTTTTCTTTACAGGTTTCGGAAAGATCTGCTTTGGCTGCCTTTACATTCATGTGGGGTTTGTGTTGTGTTTTATTAGATTTCAGTGTTTAGTCATGTTCTACTCAGTGATTGTTTTTCCATCCCTGTATTTCACTTGTGTTTGGTTTATATATATGTTTTTTATTTTTACATTTAGTAGATTCTTTTGGATCATTCCGTGCCCCCATTTTTCTGTCTCCCTCCTTAGTTCGCAACCTCAATGTCCCCATATAGCTTCAAGCTGCTGGTTAATCAGACTCCATGTTTTCCCTGTCAGTAAACATCCTCTTCTGTATTTATAGTTTCCTTTCAGTAATAGTCAAAGTCACTTTTTATCTCTGCCATGTCTTTTTGCTTAGATCCTGTTTTGTTTTGTTTTTATCTCTGTATCCTGTTGCCATGTTCCCCTCTGAACAGTTTTTGCTCCTTGTTTCCCTTTGGACCTCCTGCTTCTTTTGTGACAGCTTTATTTAAACATTAACTCTCTCATAAGAAGGCTTCTGCTATGTGCAACAAAAGCACATAGCAGGAACAAATGTGACACAAACTGTACATTTACCAAAATGAGATGTAATTTAAAAATGTCTATGCTTTTCTGTATAGACTGGATCTCTCACCTTGATTCCAGTTTAACTTTTTTACATGTCAATGGACTGTAATGATCCTGTTGGCCTGGTAAACCTTTTCTAATACATACTATCCAACCAACCATCCTTTTTGTACCTTTTTTTTCACAAGAAATGAGTAGATACGCTTCTCCCACCCAGGACAGCAGAGGAACACAGGTCGCAAAGGACATTAATAGTGAACAATAAACTTAATTACATGTTTTTTGATGGTGGAGGTGGAAACCAGAACACCTGGAGAGAACCCATGGATGCAGAAGGAGAACCTACAAAAAAGCCCTAGCTGGAATTCAAACCATAATTTTTTTTATTTTTTTATTTTTTTTTTGCTTTAAGCTGCAACAACATACAACTGCATTTGAAGACAAGCAAAACAAGCTGTGAACATGTTCTGGTGATCAGGTGCAAGGCTTTATAGAGTTATATTTGGAAAAATACAAAGCTATTCACCTTGGGCAACTCCAGTGTGTATGGATTTTTGCCGTTATATCAGCTTTCACACCTTTGCATAATGCGGAACAATAGTTAAAAGGATAGTGGCGACTGCAGAAAGGACAAAACACAACTACAGGTTTAAATCAAAAATCCAGATATCTCATTGGACACTGAGATACTGCATTCATAAAAAGCCAATATGACTGGGTGAGATAAAGTGTGAGGAAATGCACATTTAGATCCTCCCTATTAATGTAGAATGAAAAGATTGATGCTGTAGAGAGGGGGGAAATGACTATTTACATAAAAAAATTCAAGCAGCTTCACTGAAAAAGGAGAACCTAGATGCTGTCTGCATTGTGGCTGTTTACTCATTTGAATATTTGAGGCTTACATTTGTTTCAGTAAATGATCAGCTTGATCAGTATAGTGTCAGATGAGAACATGCAAATAGGATTAGGTAATCCAGTGCTAGGCTATTTGAATGGGATTTTTTTTTTAAGAATAAAATAAATATGGAGTGAAATGTTATTTCAAATTTCTTTAATATACATGCTGTGACTGTTTCCATTTAAGACATGATTACTTCAGGGAGATTAGTTTAACTAAATATCACTTTGTTGTCATCAGATGTTAATTTTCTTGCTGAGCAGACTCTGGATCAGTTTACCTTCCCCCAGCCTCTGCTTTCCAACAACAGAGCTGTTGGAAAGCAGAGGCTGATCTGGGATCAGTCACCATTTCCATCTGGGTTCAGGTTGAAAGCTTCATCCTGCCCAGCCCCCACCTTTCCCTGTTGCTTAGAGGAATCATTCTTTTATCGGGTGTAATATTCTGATTGGCTGCTTCGCTTTCTGGTGGGCGTGGCCGACACTTTGTGATCTCACAATCAGCTGTTTTGTACGTTTCTACATTCTGATCCGAGGATCAGCTGGAAGGCAGCAATAAACAGGACAATCTGCAGCGAAGGAAACAAAAAAAGGAGAGGAGGAAGAAGAAGCTGCAGATGTTATGATCTGAAAACATCAGTGTACATTTTTTACACGAAGCCCTTCTTCTAAGAAGAAAGCCTTTTATTTTTGTATATTAGTGTAACTACCTCACGTAAAGGCTATATCTAAAGCTATGCTTTAAGAGTTGTCGTTTCTACTGTGTTTTGACACCTCGTTTACAACTTGAACTCAAAGGCAGGTATGTGCGTTTTCGTTTTTGTTTTTCCTAAAAATATTTATAGAACCTTTTGTGTCTGGCTGTAGGTCTTACACAACCAACTTGCCTGCCAGCCTCTTGTTATCCTGGTTTTTGGGCATTTATTAAACCTATTTACTTTGCTTGATTTGGTAACATCACATTTAGTTCTAACATATTTGTCTTTTATGACCCATACTGTAGGCTATTTCTGTCTGCAGCAGGCTATATACTGTGATGATCTATTATTAGGACATTCATAAATGCGAAGGCAGTATACGTTGCAGATCAAAATGCGCAAAAAGGCCGATTTGAACTCATATTTTACTAAGAAAATATGACTCCTGCCTGATTAATATATATGCTCAGCCAGCAGTCGTTGTTTTGCAAGCTGCACCAAATCCTGATGTGGGTCGATGGCGGATGTTGACGTCTTTTCAGCCTCTTTGTGGCCCGGGGACATCTTCTGGGCATTCTTTTTTTCGTGTGTGCGCAAAAACCAATGTTATAAGTAAACACAGGTGTATTGTGCTATAGACCTGCTCCAGTCGATGTGTTCCTTCCGTGCAGTGCCGCTGAGCCACAGCTGTCATTGCTGTGACCCTTCAGCTGTAGAGCTTATACGGATAATTCATGTTTAACCTGAATAGCCCCTCAACACACCGAGTCGATACTTCTCCCTGCTTCACATAGCCAAGCTGACGCCGTTTTATTTACCTTAAAAACATCTCGGGTGTCTTTGTCATTTTCAGTTTAAATATTAGAGGTGCTGGCGGCATAATCTTTACATAAGCGCAGTTCTCACGGGATTCGTCGACAAGCAGGAAATGGTTTTGCTGTTTGAAAATGCAGACTAGCCAAGGACAGCGGAATATGTTTCAAAATACAGGATCTTGCATTTCGAGATGTTTGCTCCAAAGACCTATTTTATCGCTTTTGGTCGCAAAAAGGGCTGGAGCTTCAGTGCCAGCGTCCCTGACGCAACGTGACGTCAGTGGGTTCTTGTTTTCATTCCCCAGATCTCCGCCCATCGCGCTCCTCTAGCGGAAGTCTCACTTGGAGATATTTATAAATGTAATGATGATACATTTATTTTATTTATTAATTTAATATTTTATATATATATATTATTAAATTTAAAATGTACATGAGTAGATGTAAGTGTATATAATTTCTTTTATACCTTCTGTATAATTATGATTTTTATATCACCAGTATTTGTTTCTCCTTACATGACATAATAGACCTAAGGATAGAGCCAGGACCGGATTTAGGAGGACATGGGGCTCTGGGCTTTAGCTTTAGCTAGTTTTGGTGCCCTACTCACACAAGTTTCTGTTATACATGCATTTTACAATACATTGGTTGTTGGGTGGTGGCCATTTTTCACTTTTGTAGTTTTGGGTATTTCTTCTGTTTTGGTCTATCTCCCATGGGACATGCATCAATATGTAGGCTACCTAGAGTGGGAAATATCATACACATTATGACAACTGACAGTCTCAACATAATGTCCATTACCTACTCACAGTCTACTGAGAGGAATGTGACTACAGGGGACCCCGTCCTATTTGCAGATTTTTGTTTTTTGTGGAACATGCATCTAAATAATTTGCTAATATTCTGCCTATTTGAAGGCCGTTTTCTTTCACCTAAAGCTCACTATACAATGTGCACATCTTCAGTTTTAGGAATATCTTCAGCTATTCCTGAATGTGGTAATATGACACAATTCACCAAAATACATAGAGGTTTAGAGGTTAAAACCAAAGTTAACCATGTTCTGGTAAAATATAGAAAACTATCAGTCAACTGTTGCATTCAGTAATCAGGCTAATCACTATTAGCAATGTAAGCTAATAAAGGCATATGTTCAGAGTATGTATATGATTTTTTTGTGTGTGTAAAATACATAGCTACATAAAGACTGCTACAAGTACATGTCCCTACATGTATCACTATTTTTTAAATGCACTGCAGCAGTATTGAATTTTGAGATCAGGGATGTTCACATTTGCATCTTACTTTTTTTTCATTTAAAGCGTTTGTCTTTTCAGAAGAATTGTATATGTTAGGAAGGCCTATCAAATTCTTAACCAGAAATTATGAAAACCAGGCTCAAATTTTAGCTTCAACAGCCACCTGTGGTATGTGGCTATATTATCCTACCTTGATAACATTGTACACCAATCTCAAAATCTCCCTTCTGCTAGACAGCTTGGTGGAAGTTGTATGTAGTAATTATTGAAGTGGTACAAAAAATTTTTTGACAATCAAAGCTCTTAAAATACAGAAGGCAAGGTGGCTGAATTAATTCCCTTTACAACATAATAAAAAGGTTACTTTGTATTCCCTGTAACTGACACCATAGTATAATTATCATCTGCAACCCAAAACCTACTAAAGATAAGTGAGGCAAAGAGCTGTGGAGTAAAAGTACTCCAGAAGAACAAAAAGCACTACAAAGTTGTGGTGTGTCAGTGTACAAACTTTCAGATAAAATCCTTTCTATAAATCTGTTTGTAGCATCAAAAAACTTGTATAGTGTATATAATTCATCGATTGTAATTCTTTAAAGATTGCCAAAACTAATTATAAGGACATGTAATCTCTTTTGCTGCTTGCAGTATCAACAACTATGTTTAAACAAGTGAGACATCAGTAAGTTCACTTTTAGAAACTCTTAACAGATAAAAAAAAAGGTTTTTATTAGGAGAGTGTATCATGCACCACCTGCAGATTGTGTTTTAATCTCAGTTAAAGCAGACCAGAGTCTTCCTGCTTTGAAAGGTTGTGTACTATATTTATTCACTATCTAAAAAAATTTTTTTTGAAGTAATTTTAAAAACCTATGTCAGTGTATACTTTGCAACAACTGGCAATCATGCATATTCATTCTTGTTTAATTATTTATGACACATGAATTATTACTAAGAATATGTAGCTAAAAGGAGTTATAATTGAATGATACATCTTCACAACAATAAACTAGTGAATAATGTAAAAGCAGAAATGTACTGAGTTAAAATAAATCTTGTCAAATAATCCCAAATCTAGAAACTATTGAAAGTCTGTCAGTGCTCTTCAGGGAGACTGAGTGCGGTATCTGTTTCATCTTAAGTCACCCATTTTAAGTACATAAAATGTGGCCTTTGAACATGTGAAGGTTGACATGGCAAACTGTTTAAACATTGCTTAATATTACATTATCATGTTCACATGTAGGTCGGGCTCTTCTACTTTGCCTCAGCTGTTGTTTCCACATCTCTGGTTTTGTTAGCATTTAAACATTTGTATAGTCACTATGCTTGTTGCAAGAGTCTCTTTTGTGTTACCTTCTTTCACCCTCCTCCTCTTCTCTGGCTTGTCCATCTGTTCTGAAACTGTGCCGATTGGTTATATAGATCTATGGGGAGGGGGAGCTTTGTCATTGTCATTCTGCTCTTTGCTTAATGAATAATTTCTTTCTTCAGAAATCCCATTTCCTTCATGTTGACTTCAGATCTGTAAATGCTGTTCACAGGATAAAGCTCAAACTCATGCTGTCCAACATAAAACATACAACCGAAAGCTTGTATATTAAGATTTAATTAAATACAAAATTAACATAACTTTTTATTTCAAAATTACAATGATGTCAAAATCAGTACATATAGGCAAGCACAATCAGTTCCTATGTAATATCAGACAACTATTGCAGGGAAATTGATCCTATTAAAGTGGGTGTAATAAATCATACTTAAGCATTTTGTTGTTAAAAAGTTTGGTTTTTAAATGGCATCATTTTAAAAGCAGCTGATATTTTAGCTTTAATTAACATGAATGTGTCAACTGTTTGATAGTACTGTAAATATGTTTACTGTGGCACAGCTGGTCGCATGAATGTCCTGGGTTTGAATCCCGGCCTACGGTCTTTCCCCATGAAGTTTGCATGTTCTTCCTGTGTATGCGTGGGTTCTCTCAGGGTACTCGGGCTTCCTCCCACAGTCCAAAAAGCACAAATGGTTTTTGTCATTAGGTGTTAGTGTGTTTGTCCTGTGATGGACTGGCGACATGTCAACTGACCTCTCACCCAATGACTGCTGCAGTTAGACACCATCCTTCCCATGACCCTACAGAAATCCAAAATTAGCTCATAATTAGCTACTAGCTTAGAAACATAGTGAAACATTAAGCTTTAAGCACCAGAAAAACGTTTGCATTTTTTGTCACAACCATGGTCTGAAACTTTAATGGTTGTATCCAACTAATGATCTTATTAATTTTCTCTCCCTTTCTTTTCAGGCCTTTGTTCCAAACCAAGTGAAACCTTACATTTGCACTACAAAAGTCCCTCCTGCCTTGATTTGTCAAATCCAAGATCAAGCACAGGGCTTTAAGTGGAAACAAGAACATTAGACAGATGAGCAGCATTACACAACTACTATCACACTAATACATACAAATAAAGGCAGCTATTGCATAATTTTTCTTTGTGGGGCAGCTTATACCACATCAGACATCAAAACTTGACGATACAAGCAGCAATGTTTCAGCGTCTTAGTAACCTGTTGTTTGGGGAGGTGGAAGAGGTGGCAGCTGATCTGAAGGGACCCAATCCATGTGTGACTGAGGCCGACGAAGAGGGATGGATGCTCGTCAACCTGGCCGGTGAGTCAAAGATTTTAGGCATGGAGTGGAGGGAATGTGTCATTTTATTCCAACAACACTGGGAAATATACCAATCAGGCATAAAATTATGACCACTCACAAGTGAAGTGAATAACACAGATTGTTGTTTTGTACCTGTTGATGAGTGGGCAAGTGCAAGGATTGGAGTTTGACAAAGACCAGTTTGTGATAGACAACTGGGTCAGAGAATCTCCAGGCTTTAGTAAGTATCAATCATAAATGTTGAAGGAAGAAGTAGTGGTGAACCAGCAACAGGCTTGTTGATCCACATGGGGAGCAAAGGATGGCACGTGTGTTCCAATCAAACAGACTGTACCGTCAGTCGCATCTGCAGTTGTTGCTTATGGAGATGCATAGCTGCAGAACAGTCAGGGTGGAACTGATACTTCCTGACAGTGGGGTGGTCTTTCAGGAAGATAATACTCCCTGCCACAAAGCAGAAGTGCTTCAGGAATTGTTTGAAGAATACATAAATAAATTTATGGTGTTGACAAGTCTTCAAATTCCCCTTGTCTAGATCCAACCATGCATCCATGGGATATACTGGACATAAAAGTCCAATCCTGGGAGGCCCTACCTCAGAGTTTATAGGATATCCAAATATCTGGTGTCAGATACCACAGCAGACATTCAGGGTCAAACATAGGCTACTATTCGGGAGGTGGTCACAATGTTATGTCTGTTGGTGCTATTAAGTTGTGTGTTATGGAGGGAGAAATATTTTCCTTTTCCTTGCCTTTGGATAATGTGATTAATATCTGAAAGGTAAATGGGGATTATGGCTTGGGTGTAGAATCAGTCTGGGCGTGGGACACCTCCATATGGCTGCCATGACAACAGTGCTGTCTCTCAGAAGATGAAAGCACAGGAACATTCAGCTTCCTCCACTTTGTTCACGGTGGGATCTTGAAAAATGCAGCTACTGAAAAAAAAAAAAAGTTTTGGTGCCTTTACTGGAGCCAAGGGTTGATAATCATTTTGTCCCTCAGCCATTTCATACTTTTGCAGTTTTGGTCATTTTCTACCTGACTTTTGAGAGGCAAAAAAAGAACCATTCACCACATTACGTTTCATACAAACCATGCATAACTTCATAACCACCTAGACAAGGTTATACCTGTTTTGACAACTGAAGCTGTTAAGTAGTTTTCCATATTCCACCTATAAATTACATTCATGTAGTTATGTGCTTTTGATAAATAATTTCAGCCATCAAGTCACTCAGTTATTTTGATTTAAACAGGGGTGCTGAAATGTTTGATCAGAGTCAAGTCACTCAAATGACGTATCAGAACTACAATCCATGAAAATAAAGAGTAATGTTTTCATAATAGTATTTTTTGTTAATTGATAAATAACAACAAAAATGGACTAGTACAGAGTTTTAAATTACATATAAATGAGGTGTGAGTACTCTTAAGATTATCTGTCTCCATAATTAAAATTCTTAACTAAGAAGGGGGAAAAACTCAGATGCAATGGTTTGTCAGTAAAAACCAGTTTGTTTAAAAATAAGAAATGGCAACAGATGGGTACAAAATGGTGAAGGGGCTACCTGTCCCAAAGTTAATCAAAAGTACCTCTAAGCAGAATCAAAACATTACGTCACTGACATCATCACAACCTCAGAGGGACAACACAACTAACAATGTGACTCCTTTATGTTTTGTGTTTCCTTACCCCTTCTTTTTTCCCCCTCTTCCAAATTTTTTTAAACACCCTTATATATCTTACATCGGTATGTGTGCGCGTGCGTATGTGGTCCCTCTAAAATGATCCTCTACGTCCCGCATGACTTTTAAAAAAAAAAACATTTTTTGCCACGTTTGCAAAATATTTTTGCAAAATCATCCTCCTGCCTTTAATGGCCTTCCCGTTCCTGATCTCATCTGTGCCATGTGCTTTAAAGACTCTGACTGCATGATGCAGGTGGAGGATGAGATGGGAACCCCACTGACTGCACAAGCATTACCCGACAGTAAACCCTCAGATCACCAAAACACACAAACAAGGACTGACTCCCCTGCCTCCATGCCCCATCTGCCTCACAAGCGTCGCAGGCCACATAAAGGTCAGACACGGGGTCCAGCAGTACCATCGGAGCCCCTGTCTTGTCCCAACACTAGTCCACCACACTTGGGTGCCACCACACCCGTGAGCCTGCCGAGACGGGCCAGACTGTCCACCCCCTCCTCCACCCCGTCAATGTCTCCAGGCTCTGGGAGTGAGTGTGGGGGTAGTGGGGGTGCCAGTAGGTCAGGATCAGAGAGAGGCTGCATGGATGAGAGCTGGTTTGTCACCCCTCCCCCCTGTTTCACTGCAGAGGGAGCTACAGCAGAGACCAGCCCCATGGAGGACCTGCTCATAGAGCATCCCAGCATGTCTGTGTATGTCTCCTCCAACAACCTGTCCATGCTCTCCAGCAGCAATCTGTCTGTGGTGGGGGAGGAGAGCATTGTCAGCCTGGCGAGCAGTGCAAGGTGAGAAATATTTACTCACACTACATTTCATCTTCACCTGCTTATGTAAGTAATAACAGTCCTGCCATTTTTTTACCCCTATCTGCAGCAGAGTGACTGAACCAGCAGCTCCCCCAGCTACCCGCAGCACTATGCCCACCAGGGTGAGCCGTGGAGCCGCTGCCCAAGCTGGGGCTTTGGCTAAGGTCACCCAAGTGGCCAGGGTCCAGCGTTACAAAGTTCGCATGGAGCGTCGCCATCTGAGCCGCAGCCACATCCAACGCCAAAACCGTGTGAGGGAGCAGGTCCCTCGTCAGGCTTCGCGCGCCAGGAACACCTTCCTTCACCAGCCCAGCAAGCGTAACTTCTCTCACTAAGGTCACCAACAAAATAAGGGGCTTCATTTACTCTGGGGTCGTTCGTAGTGCAGAGTCAAACATAGTTAAACATGTCCACCCACAGCGTTTTCAGCTTCCATTTCTGCACATTCTGCCTGATTTTACTTTTAAAAGAGGTCTAGTGAGTCTTTTTGTTTCAGTACAAACTGACTCATCCTGTTCCTTTTTCACCCTGCAGTTAGAAAGCAGTCGCTTAATGTAGATCTTTGTAGACGATTATAATTGGCCCATTATGGTCCATCAGAATAAACAACAAAAAATAAGTAATTTTCGAGCTTGATGCAGTTGTAACAATATCTGACGATTGCAATGGTTGATTTATATTAATTTTCTTAAATCTTTTAAAGACATATGAGTTTTAATTCTCTTAACTCAAAAAACTTAATACTGTGTAATCATCATACAATATAAAACAGGAGACCATTATAACCACTTCTTTTATGCTCTGACAGGAGGAACAGACTTTTCATTGCAAATCTATAAAACATGATCATGAATTTAATTTGGTCAGTTTTTCTTTTTTTTTAAAGGTGGAAGAAAATACAATGTGGTAAGAAAGGGAGAAAAATCAGCACAAGTTGGTTCCTCTGCAAAGTTGCTTTACTAAAGTAAGTGTGTGGCCAAAGGAAACAACTGATTTTCTTCTCTGCCTTGTGAAGAAGACTACAGCGTGTAGGAGATGGTGAAAGTATGTGCAAAGCAGACTAAAGAGTAAATCACTCTGGATATGGTTTTAGAAAAATGTGGTTTAATCCTCAGAGCAGCCAGTCAGAATTCAGAGAATCTGGGCTTGCCTTTGGGTTACAAGGTAGCCTATACCAAGATATGGTAAGTGAAAAGTGATATTGAAGGTAACTCTTTATTATGTTTTGTTGACATTGAATTCATCTTATTTTATATAGAGTCTCTTTTGCAAAGTTCCACCAGGAGAAAAAATAAGACTGTTTCTGAACTGTCAGACAAAAACATGTGGCTTTTAAAGTAAAGAAATTTACTTCTCCTAGTCATTTGCCCAGCCATGTTTAACAACATGTGCTGTGAACTTGAATTAAGCATATAATTAGTCAAAGGAGGTCTACAGTGCTTTTAAAAAATATTGATAACCCCTTGAATGTTTTCAGGCTTTGTCATATTGCCACCACAAGTTTCAATGCAATTTATTGGGATTTTATGTAAGAGACCAGCAAAAAGTAGTGTGTATATGTGAAATGAGGGAAAACTATTTGAAAAATTGAAAATTGTGGCTTGCATTTGTACCACTTCTCCCAATGATAGAGCCACCTTTTGTAGCAGTTACAGCAGCAAGTATTTTGGGTTATATCTCTACCAGCTTTGCACATCTACAGACCAGACTTTTTTTCCCATTTGCCTGTGTAAAATATCTTATGCTAAGTAAAGCTGGATGCAAAGTCTCTGTGAAGATCAGTTTTCATGCAATGTCACTTTTCTTAGTTTTATTAAGGTCTAGACTTTGACTAGGCCATTTTAACACATTAAGGTCTTCGATCTAAACCTATTCCATTGTATCTCTGGCTGGAAATTTGCCCACATTTCAAGTCTGCAGTAGAATCTTAAAGGCTAGGATTGTCCTGTATTTAGCTCCTTGAACGCCAACCATTTTCCTCGTTCTGCTAAAGAAAAGCAGCTCCTCAGTATGATGCTGCCACCGCCATGTTTCACAGTGAGAATGTTGTGTGCTTTTTGTTAATATTCTGCCACACACAAGGTTTTGTATGTAAGCTAAAAAAAATGCATTTTACTCTCATCTGACCAGCACACTCTTCCACACATTTGTTGTGCCTCCTACAGGCTTTGGCAAAATAGACAAACTAGACAAACAGGATCTGTTATGGTTTTCTTGTAACAATCCATTGTAGTATTTATCCAAAAAGATCAGATTTGTGAAATTCACAACTAATGGATGCCCCAGCAGCGGCTTCTCCCACATTCCTATTAGGCCTCTCCTTGACTGTCCTGTCAGTTTAAGTGAAGATTCATGTCGATTATTTTTGCCGTTTTACTACCCTTTTCAATTTCACATGGATGGTGTGAACCTTGCTTTACATGACTTTCAAAACTGAGGATACTGTTTTATAATCTAACCTTGTTTTCAACATCTTTCAAGTTTGTGCCTGACCTGTCTGGTGTGTTCCTTGGTCTTCACGATGCTGTTTGCTCACTTATGTTCTCTAATCAAGTTCTGAGGTCTTCAAAGAACTGGTGCATTTATACTGGGATAAGATTACATACAAATGGACTCTGTAGGCAATTGATTGCACTGGATGTTATTTAGGGGTAACAGAGTAAAGGGGATTTAATATAAGTGCATTTGTCACTCTTGATATTTTTATTCATAAGACAATTTTAAAAAATCATGCACCATTTTCCTTCCATTTCATGTTCTACTTTGTGGTGTTCGATCCCATAGAATCCCAATTAACTGTATTAAAGTTTGTGGTGGTTATCTGACATAATTTCACAACGTTGAAGGTATATGAATATCTTTGCAAGGCACTGTATTAGGAGAAAGACAACACCTTCTTAATGTCACAGAGCAAAAATCTTGCATTAATTCACTAACATGCAACATCTCTCCATCAACCACTCCTTAAAAGTCCTGCCCTTTCGTTGCTTGCACATCCAGCTCTAACATCGTCCACTTTTACGATCTCTCTTACTGATATGTATTCAGAAATATTAAACAATGGTGCTGAAGTGTATACTAATGTTTGTAAATTATTTTAAGACATGGATGTAAGTTTGCACTGTCAGATATTGTGTGGGTAAAAGTTTTAGCAGTGTGCTGTGTGCTTGTTTTTTTTCTGTTTTTACTTTTGTGAACCTATTTTGTTTTAGATTCTGAAGTTTGAAAAGGTGTTCTGACACTCTAAATGCTAGGACTAAATGGGGCAAATAGGAAACAAAGTAAGTGTCGGTCATTAATTTCTCTTGTAAATATTAGAAAACAATTTACAACTCTCAGTTATAGATGTCAAAGCCTCTCAGGACTTTAGTCCACGGCATTGCGTCCAGTGGGGACTGAGGAGCGATCCTGCAAGTGGTCTCAGAATAACACCCAATACAGTACTAAATTCAGAGTTAATGTGCCATAGGCAAACCTTGGCCTCTAGAGGGCAGTGTCGCACAGCACCTCCTGCATAAATGGCAATGACATCACAGCATCACAGCAACGATGACGTGGTTAAAAAACATCTCTGCAGAAGTGTTCAAGAAAAAAGACTGGCTGTGGATTCATTTCTGATTGTTTTTTTTGATTGCGAATGAGTGACATTTTCTGTTTGTTTTTTTCTTTCTGTACCTTTTGTTTCCTCTTGTGGCCGTGATCCTATGAATGAAAAAGTGTTTGCACTCAAAATATATATATAAAAAATTAATACTATCTTTGTTTTTTTTCTTTGCTTTGAAGATAAATATGATATAACCATTTATATCCACTATAATGCAGATCAAATGAGGTGTTGATCCCATTGCACACACATAAACATATAGTGATGTCTTTATTGTCATCCACAGTATTCCAACACTTACTATTTTGTGCCTAATGTACATCTGTTGCAAAAAACAGTATAAAAATGAAAGATCACAAGTGTGTGCAAGTGTTCAAACTCACCACAGATGACTCTGCAGTTGGACAACTTTTTTTTATTTTGATTCTTTTTGTTTTCCGTTCATCGTTCAAAAATGAAACATGTTTTCTGTATGTTGTGTCTGATTATCATTAAGGTGTTATGCTTTGCGTGAAAATTCTCGAAAACTGGTTGTGGATGGATGCGAGGGTGGTGGACAAAAAGAGGCAAAAGACAAATAGTTCTATATATGAAAAGAAATGTACTGCATTAAAAAAACATGGACATGCTTGTATTTTCACATATAGCTATTAGAAGTTGTTTAACAATAATGGGTGTTTTAAACGAAAAGCATTGAATGTCTGGGAGGTGATTTCCTTGTTTTATGTTGTGCCCTGAAAATAATGGCAGCTTAAAAATACTCGGGAGGATTTGCCCATAATACACCTGAGTTGGTACAACCCCTCCCCCATTCATTAAAAAAGAGAAATCTATAAACATTTAAAATTTGGTGTATCTGATATTTATGGTGATTGTGCCTTTTCACTGTTTCTGCATGGATTTTGTGATGTACTGACTCCCCATCCTTGGATAAGTCATCCATTGACAGACAAGACCTATGCAAAAATCAATGGATGGGTTTTTTTCAACATCCATTCAGGCACCCTCCATTTAAAAAAAATTAAAAAAAATATATACATATGTTTAAAAAAAACTGAACAATAACAGTAACAACAAGAATAAAGACTCAGGTTAAGACCTGAATCCTGTGTCATTATTTTTAACTCCGACTTTGACATTCACCTATGAATGTGATTAAACATCACCAATGAACGAAGTCATACATTAAATGTTCTAATTGTAAAAAAAAACAAAAAAAAACAGCTCAGCATAAGAACAAATACTGATACATAAATAAAACGGGTATCTTGATTACTATGTTTTAATTGATTATATATTTGTTAAACTCTCTTTTTAAAAAAGCTTTGAAAAAACTGTTATTTAACATCGTTACGGTGCTTATTTCTGCTTTTTATCTTAATGTTTATGCAATCCTAAATATGTTTGGGTAAAAAAAAGTTATTGAAGTTCTTCTCGTTTGAATTGAATTGAAAATGCTTGTTGTGCCACCAGGCAGGGGTTTTGTCTTTGGTCTTACTGAAAGAAATACATGATACACAAACGGGAACAGAAGCAAGCAATAATTTCTACAAATACACAGAAGAAATCTCAAGCAAATAACATCCACCACCTACATGACTCCACACTCTGCTCCCTCTGTTTACAGCAGTTTATTGACTAAGGAAACTATCACATTAAGGTATTTTCATGACCTACAAAATAATTATTTCAAGGACTGATGACCCCAAGTGTTCCTGGATGAAGAAGACCAATTTTGCAAGAAACAAAACAAAAAAAGAAAAAGTCAGATTTGCCTTGCACTTTTAATGGATTAACTAATCTATTATTTCTCAATTTGGAAAGATTGTGCAACTAACGACTTCAGTTCATTTTAAGACTTGAGTCAGGTGCATACATCTGAATTGATTTATTAATTATTTCATAAGGTCAACAATATGTATTCAGGCCTATAAATAAACATTACACCACTACTAATCTTTGGATAAGAAGTCCCTGAGTGACTTGCAGGTAAAACACACACTTTTTGTAACCGTTAACAATGTCCTAGAATAATTCTGGCTAGATATCTCCCTTTGTCAAAATTGGCCGAGCTCATTTCAGTTGGTTGCTTACCTAGCATGGACCTGGCTATTAAATACTTACATTAGACATTTATATAAATATAACATTGATAGAGGAAGGGTGCTTTCTTCACTGTCGAAGGAACTAACTGTGTCCAAGTTTCAGCCGTCTAGCTGCTGATTTGAGGTGAAATTGACGAATTTGGAGGTAGTCCTTCTTCAGCATTACGTCCGTTTTCGGCAATGCACCACTACCACTAGCAGTGAAACAACCCCTCAATATGATGCTTCCAAAACCATGCCAGACAAATCATGTGCTCTGTGCTCTGTGCCAAACGGACCCTGCCAAGATGGTCTTGAAAAGCTACACGCCAGACATGGCTCCCAGACCAAAGTTAATCACAGAAACAAGCTTCATCAGAAACTGCATCCACATTTGTTTGAAATTATTCAAACTAATTATGTGAAACCACAACGTTCCAGGTCAAGGGAAACACATTCTATGAAAAGGTCAATTTAGTTGTTGGTTTACTAGGAAATTATGAAACTAAGAGAGTAAAATCCCAACACGCAAACAATCTAACTTGAACTATTCAAAAGAGATCATTTTAACGTTAGGATTAATAGCTGGTATGTTGGGTTCTCAACTGGAAATAGGCCGCCCAACTCAAATTCTCAATACAGTTGAGGGCTGGTTCTGCCTATTTTGTCGGAAACCACAAGGTGAATGTAGAAGAGTTCAGGGATGATGCCACATGAGGTAAACAGACGGGTGTGGTGATCAAGTGCAAACATTGTCTGTGGATCTGGATGGTGTGTTCCTGTGCGTAACACTGATTGAATATATTGTACACAAGAAGCATATATATATATGCTTGATGGCAGTTGTTGCCACTAAGCGTGGCCCAACAAATTATTAACTGAAGTCATAATCTGAAAACCACACTTTGAATTTACTCTGGGTATCGTCTAATAATAAAATGTGTCACAATACCTAAAACACCAAAATGTGACAATAAAACCAACACAGAAGAAACCTATTGAGGGTTTTAATTTACCTTCACATTCTCCGCTTCAAATAAAGTAAAGACTGCAGTATGGCGTCATCAGACCTGGTGGTGTACACCAGCATTTTCTTACAGTGCTTACAAAATTCAATTCAATCCAATGTATTTATTCAGAATACATGTCATCTCAAGACACTTTACAAAAGAAATACTTTATTTCAATCCAATCATGCATACATTCCAGTTGATCCTGGTTAATAAACAGTGTAGTAGCCTACAGTTCGTTTTTCATATTGGTTTAAAAGTTTTCTGTCTATGGAAACTCAGTAGATTACATTCATTCATTGACTCGCAGCATTCCCTAATACTGAGCCTGCATTCAGTGACAGTGAAGAGGAAAAACTCCCATTTAGCAAGAAGAAACCCTCTGCATAATCTGGCCAGTGTGAGCGGCCATCTGCCAGACTGGGGGTTTGGAAAGACTAGGCAGATATACAAAAAAAGAAACAGAATAAATTATGCAGAAGTACTTTATATATAAAAGAAAAGTAAAAAGTTATTGGCAGGAGGAGAATGTTTAGTTGTTGGTAGCATTATCTCAGCCGATGCCCAACTCCAAGACGGTGTCACTGAGAGAAAACATAAAGATAACAGCAAATAATGCAAACTGGACAGTAGAAAAAGAAGTAGCAGAGTGAGAAAAAGTGGTGTTTGTCCCCCAGCAAGGGCGTCGGTTTGTTTTTTTAAATTCCTGGGGACAGTTAATATTAATTATTCATATATACATATTAATCTGTTTAACGTCTCATTACAATATCAACTCTAGTGTATTGACAGGTGTATTGTTGAAAATTGTATCTTTATTCAATCAATAAAAGTTGAAAGCCAAAATGTTTTCTTATTTTTCAAACGACACTGAAAAACCACCATTAGGCGGTAATCTCTGCATCAAATAAATGTCAGCTGTCCAACATTCCAGTTAAATAAAAGATAAATAATTCATTGTAATATAATCTTGCCTACATTCAATCAGGGGTCACGTTATTTTCCATCACTTACTGTGACGGAAAAATCTAAAGGCCGTCTGTCATCTTGGAAGATTCCAATTCACATTTATTTATTGATTTATGGAGGCTTTGGAGTATGTAGCTGCGCCAGAAACACAGTGGTGCATCTTACCCACTGATCCAGAATGAGCGCATGCTGCGGATTTCCACCAGGTGAATCTATAAGGAAAGCCCTCATTCAGAGAGAAGTGTAGTTGTGTGGCATCAGAGTGCGGATTATGCCTCCATTACGCAAAAAAGGGGGAGGGGCAATTCACGTCCATGGACCAGGAGGAAGTAATGAAACGGTGGGCACAGCGGGTAAAATCTTCATATTCATTACATGTGTTCATCTGCTCAATGTGTGATGTCACGATGTGGATTCAACTTGCTCGGATTGAATAATTAAAATGAATGAAAATTAAATACCATTGAAAATGTAATTTTTATTTTAAAAATGTAGGGGTAAAAATTTATTATGATGGGATTTTGTGACCCCGTTAGTCTACATGATGGACAACGCAAAAGTTTAACACAACCTCTATGTTAAGAGCAAGCTTTGTTGAAATGAAATCATTTTCAAAGAGTTACATAGGCTGTAGTCACTGTACTGTGTCAGTGTGCGGGTCCAGGGTCGGGTTACGGCTTTTAAATCAACTGGCTGGATCGGGTCCGGATTTGATCGGGAGATAACCACAGGTTCAAAAGTCATCTTAATGGGTGTGGGCATGCAGCTTGGTAACATTGGACCCGTGCAGTAGTCTGCTACAGTTAACAGCCTACTTTTACTGCACTTGTTAGGCATTTAAAAAATAGGCTATGTGAGAGAGATGAAATAACCTTAAATTAAATATGCAAGGAGAAATCGTTGGGGAAACAATATTTATTTTTATGCGACTTTGAAGAAGACCCGATCGCTAAGATTGTTGCATGACTGGAAAATAGGCTAAAAATGCGCCAAAGATCACAGTGTATCCCCACCTTGCCCTGTGGGGAATGCGCACACGGGCCTGCACCATTTGTGCATGCATGGAGCAGGTGGCACTGCATATGTAGAACCCCTTTTATTAAGAGACATGAGTTAATCAGTCACCTGTTGACACTGTAATCACTTTTGTATGTATGCACTAGGCTTGAATCATGCCTGAAGGTGTTTGCAGCGGACTGCGAGTCTTTATTAAACATAACATCAACCTCTGCAAAGAATGCTGCAGTAGGCTATCAGTGCAGAAAAAAAACACATGACTGTATAAGATAGTGGAATAGAGGGATTCAATACTGATTATATGGAAACTGTGCTGGAAGCACAAGTGGATGTTACATCTGCCCTGGAATGGGAAAATACTGTCAATCATAAATATAGCCAGGGACATGTCCCCCGGTGTCTCCAGTTAAAATGAAGCCCATATGCTTTCAGCAGCCTAACCTGCTGGCTCAGGATGTTGAGTATAAACAAAAAAGACTTGCCATAGTGGGGGCCAATTCTTATTGACAGAATATGCAAAAAAGCCAATAGAAACCATTTGGAAACCTTTTTCATCTTGTGGCGCCCTATGCTTGGATTTCCTCCTGAGCAGAAAGCCAAATACCCTTAGCCTCCAGTGAATATAGCTGCCACCTTTTTTCTTTTTCTTTTTTTCTGTAGAGTGGATAATACAAAAAGAGAAATGAAGAAGCTGTAGACTGACATTTGAGAGTCGTTCTCAGTATAGGTGGCAGAGAATGAAGACAATGCAAGCTTTAAAGGGAGGGTTTTAAGCTGAGCAGGTTTATGCACCTGGTATGACCTGTTTATCCACTCCACCCAGTTCACCAATAGGCTACTCCTAAGCAGCGAGTCCAGGAATCCTTTTGGGCGAATTTCCCCTCAGGGTATTGTAATTATATAGATGTGAAGAGGAAGAGGAGGATTTATGCTTTTCAGAGACGCAGATTTCAGTGCCTCTCCAAGGCCTCCACGTCTTCCATTGAAGTAAGTCTGACATTGATATAGAGACGGCGACCTAAACCATTGTGTTGTTCAGTGACGCCTTTTTACGTCAGACAAATATCACAGGCATCCCAATTCAGCTTTTGGTCTCACTCGAACGTATTCCTAAAACTGGGCTTTTCAAATTCCGGCAATTATCCCTAACAAGTCCTACCGGTTGTCCCGACACTCAATAGGAAGTGAACTTCAGCGCGCCGAGCTGCGGCTGCTGTCTGTCTGTGAGAAGAGATTCGGTCGCTGGGATGAGTGACTCCGTCCTTCCTCCTCACCTGCACCGTTTAAAAGACTAAAAAAAAAAACACCGCCAAGAAATGCTTCGGTTGAACACCGTGTATTTTACGACAAGGGTAAGTATTATTACCTCCGACTGATGATGTTAGAAGCCGTGTATTTGGAGAGATGCGTTAGCTTATAGCAGCGCGGTAAATAAACAGCACACGAATTTGACCTCGGGAGTTTTAACAGTAAAAATGCGGCTGTTTCTAATAACAACAAACCAGTTTGTTGCTTCGCTTTTCCAGGACACGTGTTGTCTTATATGTCAATGCTTGTTTTAGGCGTTAATGTGTTTTATTGGATCCTACGAGACGCGGCTCGCTGTAGCTGTATCAAGGAAACATCGCATCTAAAACTAGTCAAAATGCATGGTTTGTTTTTATCTGCAGGTGGAAGAAAATGCTGAAAATCACTGGAGCTACACTCGTGTGCTTTGGCCTCATAAAATGTTTCCTAATCAGATCCAGCTCCAGTGATCTTAAATGTCGCACCATCACGCTTAAAACTACAAATCCATGCAGGATTGTGAAATACGAATTTAAAGAAGCTGTAGATTAGTTGTCCATAAAAAAGGGGGAGATCCATAAATTTGTCATTTTCTTGACACACACTTTTTTTTTTTTAACAAACATGGATTTCCTGGCCTAATTTGAAAGATTTAGAAAAACAGAGTGAGGACAGGATCCAGTGCAAGTCATGCACAACCCTGCTCCAGAAGCTGTGGCAGCCTACCCGGGTGGAAGTGGGGTGGACAAGGATGCCAACCCGGAGACAACCTTGGGGAGCGCCTACTCTCCGGTGGACTACATGAGCATCACCAGCTTCCCCAGGCTGCCGGAGGATGACATGATGTCTGGAGAAAACACCCTGAAATCCCGCAAAGATGATGACAACGTCCTGAGCGAGCAAGACACAGGTCTGTGATGTCACGTCAGCAGTCAATATGCTAATTATTTCCTAAATGAGCTTGTCTTGCCTGTTCATTTAAATCTGTGGTTGGTACCTTTCTAATAAATCACTCATGCAGGCTCAGTTAGCTCTAATTTCACTACCTGCTGCAGTCATAACTTAGAAGTAAAATCTAACTGTAGTTTTTTTGTGTGTGAAAGAAGACAACTGTGTGCCCTCTGCTTTCTCACTTCAGCCTGTTTTTTTATTTACCCCTTTCTCACCCCAGACCCAGATCTGTTCTTGAAGTCGGCTCGTTTGCAACGTCTCCCGTCCTCGGCCTCAGACTTGGCCAGCCATGATGTTGCCTCGCTACGGGAGACCACCATTGACCCGTTTACAGAGGAGTGCGCCTGTCAGCGAGACGGACTGACAGTCATCATCACGGCCTGTCTCACATTCGCTACTGGGGTCACTGTTGCTCTCATCATGCAGATCTACTTTGGCGATCCACAGGTGCTGGTCTGTTGGTACTTCCTACTAATTTAATGCGAGCCATGTTGCAACACTTCTGCTTCTCTTGAATAAATAATCCTGAGATTATTATGTGCTTGTCTACGCCCACATAAGCTATTTCATAATAAAGGTGTGTTAAATACACTTCCTTCTGCTTTGTTGTCTTTGTGTTTTAAGGTCTTTAACCAGGGAGCGGTGGTGACAGACGTCGCTCAGTGTACATCTCTGGGGTTTGATGTTTTGGGGAAGAAGGGGTCCAGTGTGGATGCTGCCATCGCCGCCTCTCTCTGCTTGGGAATTGTCCACCCTCACACCTCTGGCATTGGGGGGTGAGTTACTGCAAATCTAATTGCATGTTATGTGTTTGTGTGTGTGGGGGGGGGGGGGGATGCATAATTGTGAAGGAACAGAAAAGCATACATGGTCTTCTTCTAAGAGTGGACATAGATTTGTATTCAGCCCCCTTTTTGCTCCTATGCCACTACGTAAAATCCAAATTACCTTAAGAAGTCACCTTATTAATCAATAAAGTCCTCGTGCGAATATGTTCATCACAGTATTTATCCAGCGATTTTGGGAAGACCTTTAGAGGTTTGTCAAAGAGCATTAAAGAAAAAAGCAGCATCTTGAAACAAAAGAACAAAGCAGAAAGGCCAAAGACAAGGTTGTGGAGAGGTTTGAAGCTTTTAATATCTAACTGAGGGCCATGCAGTCTATCATCTGAATATGGAAAGAGTATCACACAACTGCAAACCTACTGAGACATGATCGTCAAACTTAAATTGACAGTCTGGGAAGGAGAGCAATTATCAGAGGAGTGGCCAAGAGTCCCATGGCAAACCTGAGCTAAGCAGCAGAGATTTACAGCTGGAGAATGTGTTGATTAGACAATTGTTAGTCAAGAACTCCACAAATCCTCATTAAAGGAAACAACCTAAGAAGTCTTGTTTGTACTTTGCTACAAGACATGTAGTTTACACAGCATTTATGATGTCAAAATTTGGTGTTTAACAAAAATAATAATAACATAATTTTTTTCACAGTTATGCACTACTTTGTGTAGATTTATGCCATGAAATTATATAAAAAGTACATTGTAGTTTGTGAAACGTCTGCATACTCTATATTTGCATCCTTATGCCGCTTAGAGTTGTTTGAATGCCTGCTTTGTGCTCTTTTGATGTATAGTGGTGGCGTTATGTTGGTGCATGACATCCGTAAGAATGAGACAAGAGTGATTGACTTCAGAGAGACTGCACCATCTGCCATCCATGAGGACATGCTGCTCACAAACCTTGACCTTAATGTAAGTTTTTCCTCTTTACATCAGCCTGCTAAAAGCGTGGGATAAAGGTCTGAAGTTGCATCTAACATGCTGTTTATATGTTGCTTTTCAGTCAGGGTTGCTAGTGGGAGTTCCAGGTATGCTCAGGGGGATGCATCAGGCGCACCAGCTCTATGGCAGGTCCTTAATCAACTAATATTCTCTATTCTTTCTGTTACATGCTGTTATAATTTGCATTCTGCATTCAATTCTTTCTGTTGTTTGAACTCTTTCAATAAAACCAAATGTTTTCGCTTTATTCTACCTTTTATGTTTTAAGCTGATTGTAGCAAAATGCTTTTAAGAAAGTGCATTCAGATATAAAAAGCCAAATCTGACTGTGATCTTGGAACAAAATTGTTGCCATTGCTGTCAAATTGTTGACTGCTTTATTATCCTCTTCCAGTTGCCTCAGTTGTTAAGCAGTATTTCATAGCACTAAATGTCTTGCTTTATCAGCTTAAAATGATTAAGTGAGAATTTCTAGTGTATCTATCAAGTTGTTTGTTGACTCGATCTTTTGTTTTGCTAGGATACCATGGAAGGATGTTGTTTCCATGGCAGCAGATGTAGCCAGAAATGGATTCAACGTTACTCACGATTTGGGTAATTATAGATAATTATCATGCCAGAGACTGGGTGTAACTAATTGTCCTTACTGTTGCTCCTTTTTGCATATAGAAACAAGACAGCATGTTACTCCCAAACAGCATAAAGTGAAATCAAACACACTTTAGCTGTAGTCTTACCTCGCTCTCCCTCTCAATCATTTATTCTTTTGCAGCGGAAGCTCTGAATAAAGTGAAGAATCAGAATGTGTCGGATGCATTTCGGGATTTGTTCCTCCCCAATGGTCAGACTCCGCTTTCCGGACTGTTCACCCAACGGCTTGATTTAGCAGCCATTTTGGATGCAGTTGCAGACAAAGGAGTATCAGAGTTCTACACTGGGAATCTGGCACAGGAAATGGTGGCTGCAGTAAGGAAGACTGATTTCTATCTGATTATATTAGTAGTCATGAATTCTGTATAGTGTCCATGCAGGTTCACTTTTATCCTACTGACACCAAAAGTCTAGTCGTACCTTCATTTTGTCGTTATCATTTTATTGGTCATGATTCACTTATGTAAGAATTGGAATTATTATTGATATAATTGTTATTGTTTGCACATTAATATAATAAACAGAGAACCTATTACTGGTACATTTTTAAAATCTGGTTTGTAGTTGAACACATTTAAAATCAACCGTTGCAACATGCTCAAAAGAAAGTTAAAGATTTTGGCAGCACACAATGATAACTTATCTCTACTGACGGTGTAGCTTTGATGGATAAGCTGCAGATTAATGTTTTTGCATTAATATGGAAACACAGTTCTTTTATAAGCAGGAGAGCAGAATTTAAGGATGCGCTTTTTCTCCCCACTTGAGCTGCAGCTCTGCAGATCTCTGCAGCTCAGCTCCTACTAATCTCATGGCTTCTGATGACAGTTGGTTGCACTGCATTGGTATCTTTGGAAAGAGGGTTAAATACACATTTGGTAATCTTAAAAAAAAGCATGTATCATTTTCCTTTTACTTTGTTGATCTGTGATCTATTGGTCTATCACATAAAATGACTACTGAATAGAGGGATTGGATAGTTCTGAGTTCTTGATAAAACTACCAACACAGAGCTGGGAAAGCATCTGTATATAAGAAACAGGCGAACCACTAATAAGTTGATATTGTCACTTAGTTGATTCGTTGACCCTTGCATGGCATTTGAAAGTAAAAAGTGATGCAGTGTTAAGCTGTCGGTTTGGTTAGTGAGGCACTGGCACAATGGGAGAAAAGTTTAGCTTGATGACATATTACAGTGCGGTCAGATACAAACACTGAAAAACCTTGTTCCTCATCTTCATCCTAAAAAGTTTCTCACAGATACAAACACTGAAAAACCTTGTTCCTCATCTTCATCCTAAAAAGTTTCTCACTGCAGCTTGACAGGAAGACATACTTAACTATTCTTACTGGTAAAATATGTTCTGCTATAGTTTAAAAACCCTTTGTAGGTATATTTAACCTAATTCTAGCTTTGTAATAGGTGCAAACAAGAGGTGGCGTTCTGATGGAGGAAGACTTTGGAAACTACAGCACTGTTATACAAAAGCCAGCAGAAATCACATATCAAGGTATATGTTCATTTATACCCATCTGAACTGTTTGAGAAACACCTTCATCTACAATATTGACTTGACCTGGTCTGGATCACTTTTTTCCACCATTCCTCTGTGTTTAATAGATATTCCTAATAATAGCTAGATTGCGCTGTTTTTAATCCTGGAATCCAACTGTAAGGCAAACACTGAGTCTTATTTAGTAACTACATGTTTTAACACTTTTATTATTTGATTTTTTTTCCTGTTTGATGTTAGATATATGTGTATGTAGCATAAAAAGTACAACACAACAGACATTCTAGATATCTTTTTTCACTTTAGAAATACCATACAGTATGTGCAATCTTGTGATCTGTTGGTGTTTTTGAAGGACATCATATAATGGCCGCCCCGGCACCACATGCAGGTGTTGGATTGATCACTGCACTCAACATCCTTGAAGGCTTCAACATTACCAGCCAAGTGCCCAGGAATAGCACCTACCACTGGATTGCAGAGGTAAATAATACTAAAAGAAATTCTGATTGTAAAGCACAACCACTATGCATGGCGGATTGATTTTTGTGTTCCCTTCTGTTTTATTTGACAATAACCTACTCAGGCTGTGAAGATAGCATTGGCCCTTGCTAGTGGGCTGGGAGACCCTATGTTTGACGCTTCGGTCTCAGAGGTTGTTGATAAGATGCTGAGGTAAAAATTAATCCACTTTATAAGAAGCAAAATCTTTCTTGCGCTTAGTAAGACATTTCTTGGGACCCTCTTTGTTTTGGTCTTGTAGTAAACCACAGGCTTCCATGCTTCGCCAGTTGATCAGCGACTCCCAAGCATTCCCTGTCGACCATTACGCTTCATCATTTGCAATGGAGGACGGTGCAGCAGCTGCTCAGGTCATGGTCATGGGCCCAGATGATCACATTGTTTCAATCGTGAGGTACGTCATTTTTTTAGTTTAAACAAAAAAAAGAAAAAGATTAAAGTTGAAACACTAAGATGATTTGTACTTTTACTTACTTTTAGCTCACTAAATAAACCGTTTGGCAGTGGAATAGTGACATCATCAGGAATCCTTTTGAATAGCCAGATCCTGGACTTTTCATGGCCTAATAAAACACTGAGCTCATCACCTAACCCTGTATGTATGACCTTCATCTTGAAGTACCTTTTAAAAAAAATATTTGTTTTACCATCTTATGGCTCTTATTTTTTTGTTTTCCCTCTTGTTGTAGCATAACAGCATTCAGGCCGGAAAAAGACCCATGTCGTTCCTGATGCCCACAGCAGTGAGGCCGGCGGTGGGCTTATGCGGCACGTATGTAGCCGTTGGATCTTCCAATGGAGAGAAGGCCCTCAGTGGCATCACACAGGTTATTTTTTTTTTTTTTCCACTTAAAGTCTTATCTATTAAACTTAATGAATTCATGTTATTTTTATTACAATTGACTATATTTCCTATTCCTTTACAGGTACTGATGAATGTTCTCTCTTCGCGCAAAAATATGAGTGACAGTTTAGCTTATGGGAGACTCCACCCACAGCTGGAGCCCAACACACTCCTGGTGGACGGTGAGCTTTTCCTCCTACTTTCTCTTTTTCTCACAAACATAGTGATATTTAATCTTTAGGCTGGTATTAAGGTATCGTATTGTGATAAGTTAGATTTCAAAAGTAAAGAAAAAATAAAATTATATTTAGAAATAAGTTGAGTCTTTAGTGTCAAGTTCAATTTAATGTGTTCTGAAAGATGAATGTCTCTACATTAACATAACCTCTCCTGCTCTAAACATGTAATGTTACAGATAGCCCTTGTTTTCATGCTTACACTTTTATCTGCACACTTTATTATGCACTCTATGTAAAGTAGAAGTACAGTTGTAAGCAGGAAGCTTGCCTCTGGCAAACAAAAACAGCAGCTGTCCAGTGTATAGTTACCAGGGCTAAACAAAGCGTTAAGAAAACTTAACATGTGTTTTATAGATTTTACCTTTTTTCTAATACTAAAGTACTAAATTCGTGCATTTTTGTTTTACTGGAGTATAAACATGACATGACACAGAGACCTAGCTCTCTGTTCTCTAGGCTGGACAAGAAACCCTATTTATCTTCCCACCATATACAGGGAGCAGGATGGTATCATAGATGTGAAAAAATATTAACAAACCTTACTGTTAGAAAACTACAGCAAAAAGTGCGATATTGGGTCCACCACACCACCATATAACCATTGACTGCTTTCCATTTGCCAACCTGTCTTTCCTGTTGTACCGTCTCATGCAAATATGTAGAGTTTACTATCCTTTGAGGGACTTTAAGTGAAATGTGCTTTGGTCAGCTGACACAAAAATTCCGCTTTTTTTTCAACAAACCCTCCAGGTGGGTCTGGCTTGAAACAAAAGCTGAGTATGTGGAACAGCACCACAAAACACCGTTAAGGTCAGGGATCTGTAGGGGTGTGGGCCTGTTGGTCTTCTGAGAAATTGTGGGAATCTTGTTAGAGTCCACGGCATCATGGATTCTTTTAAATACCAGCAACTTTTAAATGAAAGGCTGAGATACTGTACCATAAAACTGAAAATGGGACATCACATGGTCTTCCGGTGAACAAATGATCCAAAACACATTACTCAGAAATGGAACAAAAAAATATTACCTTCTTCCATGGTGTAAAAGTAGGCTCACTAATGATTTTGCTAATTTAATTTGCTTAAAACAATTATTTCTTAAAAAGTTTTGTATAAGTGCATTTAAATTAAAGGATTTTCTTAAAAGCTCTGTTTCAGATTATGCTCCCACAATAAAAGATGAATTTATTTGAAGGCAGGGCTGCCAATAAGTGTGTCCAACGCTATAAATGACCACATAGAGATGTACATTACACACAGTTCAATCATGCTGTGATTGCTATACACTTTGTATATTTGAATGGCATCTTTTTATAATCCTCTTCTCTCTTTAACTTCATCTGCTCTAGCTGCATTTTTAGAAGACGACGTGGAGCTGCTCCAGGAAAAAGGGCACAAAGTTGAACGGATGGAAGTTCTTTCGTTGGTGGAGGGCACAAGGAGAACCAATGATCTCATCATCGGGGTGAAAGATCCCCGTAGTGCTGATGCGTCCGCCCTCACTATGTCCAACATGCCTTAGTGCATTACTTCTTCCAATATCCAGATATTACTGCAACAGTAAGAGCAAGTGGTTAGTAATGAGGAATGAATAGAGGCTACCTGATAAATAAAACATCAAACTAATCCACTCTGCAAACATCTAACAGCAAGGTTTCTCTGAACTAACATGGTAGGAATCTGATCCTCTTTTATAATGTTAACTTGCTCACAATTAAAATTAGAAAGTAGCTCCACTTTAACATTGTTGATTATAGTGCACCTACTCTCACGACCTCAAGTACCGTCCTGTCACAGTGTACCGCGTTGTAAAAGTACACATCCATCCCAGAAATGGCTTAAAAGTCAGCTGCTTGTATTGTATACAGTAATGTAATGTTTGTTATTGAATTAATGTGCTGCACTCTAAGGAAAGGGAAACAGAAGCTCTTGAAGCTATTTGTCCAAAGGTGGTGAAAATGGAGGTATTTTTTTACTACTTAAGTTTCCAGGTTTTGCACTAGAAAGAGACTGTCAGGAATTCTGATTAAAATTCCTTCAAAAATAACCACTCTTTTGCCAAGACTGGTTGGAAGAATGAAAACGTATACCAAACCAAAAAGTCATCTTTTACAACACAGGCATGGCATGCAGTATATTTGAATCACCTTTGTTTACTTTGTAATTCCATTTCAAATAACAACCAAGACCTTAGTGGAAAGGTTTACACATATTACAAAGCCTTGCTGCATCTCACCTGAGCAGGAGGGTCCTAAACCAAACACATGACCTCCCCTGCTCTTTCTGTGGCATGTAACTATGAGTCGATGTTTTTTGGTAAAGCTACTGGTACTGGAACTGTCGCGTTGACATTTTGGCACCATGTTGAAGCTATACACTGATACACAAACTGTTAAATACAACTTTAAACTAAACTTTTAGTTCTTATCTCTTTACCAAGATAATTTTATTAAGTTCAATTATAAGTTGATTTTAGATATCATTAATTGTTTGATGAGTACAACTGAGTTAATTTTGAAGGAACTGAAGATTGAAATTTTATTATCTTAATTTGAAGGTTATTTGTTCCCTGAATGGGAATGGTTGGATTATTTTAAATAATTTAAAGTGATTTCTATTTATAACAATCTTTATTTGACATTATTATCATTGTTTTAGCAGCACATACCAATCAGTGCATCTTATTTGTGTACCAGTGCAATTGTAATAGGTTGTATTTAAGGTATGAGCAAACTGTTTTTGCATATTTGACCATTTATATATAAATGCGAATCTCAACTGGTCAGATCAGTTTTCATCTTTTTTTGGTGTGGTGCGGTAGGCACACATTTGCACAACTGATGTCTAGGGTTTTTTGTGTTGATGTATCATATTATGAAGAATAAACTCTGTCCAAACACAAAAACAAACTGCACCCATCCAAACAATAAAGAATGTTTCACCACATGTTTCTTTCTGTTTTTCATTTAAATGAGATTTTGAAAATGTGAGACTGAATGTTTTAACACAGTCAGTTATAACACATGAAACTAGTAAAAATCATTCCTCCTTACAAGGATAAGGTGGTTATAGACAATGAATGGATGTTTGCTTAGCTTGAAAACATCAAAACATACACAAACAATGACTTTGCAATACTAAATGGTCGGAAAGATAATGAAAAATAAGTGCACACCTAATGAGAGAATGCTTTGCTTGAAACTTGCTGCTTATTATTTTGAAGATTAGCGTTAAAATATAGTTTTTGCTCCATCTCGCTTCATGATAGTAGATTGATTCAGTTAATGAATGAACATTTGAAGGGATTGCCACTGCGGGGAATGATAAAAGTCTTAGGTAACACACACACACACAACAAGACATAAACCCAGCAAAGATTGTGCAAAAATATTAAAACCAAATATCTAATGATACATACGGATGAAATAATTTGTAGATTTTTTTAAATGTTTTTATTTTCAGCTTCCTCCTGAACTTCGGTTTTATTTTGGTAAGCACTACAGGAAGTCGTTCTGTTAATCGAGAATGATGTTTTGTTAGCCTTCCTAGCAAGCAGATTTCGACTGGTTAAACACATTTCCTGGCGATTATGTGTGGTAAGGTATTTTGTTCTTACTGTTTTTAACATATAGAAGTTTAAAATAAGTGAATTTGTCGGCTAAGAGGAGGTGCTTGGATGCATTCGTGATGAGTTACCTTCTCTGTTAGCTGCCTGAAGCAGATAAGGGTTGCTAGCTGGAATTAGCTGTGGTTTACGGAGAAGCTCGCATGCACCGTCCTGGCGTTCATTTGGTCCTCTTTAAAGTGCACCATCTAAAGTGTAAAGATGTCCGGTGTAAACGGTGTCGTTTCTTGGTTGAATATGCACAAGGACAAAGGAAACTAGATATGAGCGTTTGCGTCGGAAATTTCGTTAATTTTTTGTTTGCGTTAAGGCCCGTAATACTGCTGGGCCCCATCACCATTTCATCAAGCTGGACCCCGATTATTATGATCAATTTAAACCACATGATATTACCTGACGGGGCAGAAATTACACTGCACACTTCACAGTGACACAGAACATCTCTAACACTTGGATATATCAGCTTTGATGGAGTAAACATCATCCGGTCAAATTGATGTGACCTACAGGTGTGTTTTTGTATGTGCCGCTTCGCAGTCACATTGTAATTTCATGTATTTTTAACGAATTTATCATTAAAAACAGACTATGCACATTAATGAACGTGTTGACCCGCTGTAAATGTTAGAGACTCCACTTTTCCCTCATTGTCCAAGGCAGGCTGAGAGTATAGAGGCCATAAAAAGCAAAACGGCTCCCTATTTACTGTATATACATATATGTTATTTAAAATATTATCTGACAGACTTATCCAAATTTTATAGGTAATTTGGTCAAATATTTGCAACACAGCTTGTCTAAATATGCATTTACTTTTAACTTACAAGCGCACCTGGTGTAGTATTTGGCCGATATATTAGGCCTATCTTTGATTTGATTTAAAAGATAAAAAATTACTTTCATCATTAATAGTTCCATTCAAATTCTAAAAAGTAAAATTAAAATCTATACATTGCTTTTGAATATCGATACAATATCGTGACATAAAATATCGCAATATATTGGTGTATCGATATTATGTATTTATTTATTTATTATATGTATGTATATATATATTATTTATATATAATATATATTATTATTTATATATATATATATATATATATATATATATATATTTATATATATATATATATATATATATATATAAGCCCTTATATGGATAGTTCTCCTGGCAGTTCTGGCGCTGCTAACGAACAAACATAGCTGCAGAGTCTCACCTGACAGCAGGGAAAGCCACAGCCAATCACATTGGCCATATGTTACGGGAGGTAGGACTCTAGTAGAGAACGTAATTAAACTCTTTCTGAGTTTAATTACGGCCACCACTCCGGCCCATGTCATGAGGTCCCGCCCGCCCTGGTTTGTGTTGTGATTGACAGCACTGTCATGGCTCTCATTGGCTGTCAGCCCATGATTGATTGACAATGACAAACATAGACCAATAATGTGTCGATGCGGGCAAAACACTGCTAGCCCTCTGTAGCCTATTTTGGTCGGCCCACTTGGAGGGAATTTAGAGAGGGGGGGGGGAAAAACAGCGACCGGCCCACATTGAGTCAACGGCCCACCGGGATGATGTCCGGTATGCCAGATGGCCAGTCCACCCCTGTTTATATGAAATCCTGAATGCATATTCATCCTTACAAGTATCTACTAATTGTATTCTAACTAATCACAAATGTTGAGGTTTTGCACCACTGAGCTGCTTGATATTAAAAAAACCTGATTGTGATGATCGTTGAGTTTTGCGTCGATGATACTGATTGGAGTTAAACCACTTTTCCACTGCTCCTCTGTTTTTTCTTTTTCTTTTTTGTATCATTAAAATGTTTTGGATTCTTGACCATGTTGGTCAATAAAATCGACTTCTACAGCTGGTCTATCTAATATTGGAATGCATGGCTCTTGAAAAATTGTAGCTCACCAAATATGTCATTCAACTAGTCCTTTACACTGTTTTATATGAGGCCTTTTCCATTGGTCTGGTTCCAGAGTTGGTTCGGTGCTAGAGTCTGACCGGTTCTTTGTTCTTCCACTGTGCAAGCACCCGTTTTTCGGTTTGGAACGAGTACTTAGCCAAGCACCAACTCGAATCTGGGCTAAACTGGTGCTTTCTAAGAACCAGTTTCTACCCCTCCCACAATGTTGACGCAACCCAAGTGTGCTGGGCCGCTTTCTGCGCCTTATCAACCGTTGATAGTGCAACAAGAACAAGTTTTTCACACACCTTGGCAAATCCAGCAAAGTGTGGAAGCACAACAGCAGCATTCAAAATGACTGGATGGCGTTCTCCATTGTTATCTTTCTCTGTTCGCACGCTTCCTGTTTTGGTCTCCCCCATCTGGGCGTATACCGCTGCGTGCTACGATTTAGATGACATTAAGACGCAGCACCGACTAGGCTCCGCGTCTGTGGAAACGCGAACTGGTTATTAGAACTAACCGCCTAAACTCTGGCTCTAGCACGAACTGCGGTTCCTCCTCAATGGAAAAACCCTAAATGAGAGTTGTTTGTTTTAGCCCCCAATTAGGCTGTTTGTTTTTAGTTTCTTGTGTCCTTCTGTGGTATTTTTGGTTTCTGTGAAGCTGTCTGTTGTTTTTACCTGTGCAAAGTGGTATATAAGTACAGTTGACTTACTTTGCCATTGTGTAGTTACAATGATCAATATTGCTGTAACAATTGTTTCATTACATTGTACTGCTCCGAATGTCATTTTTGGTTACTATTAATTCAATTTGTTTTTTTAAGAAGCTGAGCAGTGAGCAGCTGCATTTTCTGAGTGCTTGACCCGTTGTTTTTTTAAGAATGATTAATATTCATAAGTTTGACTTTGTCCTGCTTGAATTTTGTCTACAACCGGTTACATTTGTTTCCACTGATCATATTGCTGTTGTTTTTTTGTAACATGGTGTTCTAACATGAGTCTTTATCAAATGTGATTGCAGCTTAAAACGGTTCAGACGCCACTCCTTGTACAGGATGGCTCACCGACAGACCCCGCCTGACATGTCCCAGAAGACCGAGCACCTAGAGTCAGAGAATGATTCAGACAGAGACTCTGGAGTTGGGGACGATGCAGTCGAAGAAGCTGATAGTTGCCATAAATACAGTGCAACTGAAGGAGATGAGGTTAAGAAGGCAGATGGCATGGAAGAAAATGGTGTGAAGGCTGAGGACTTCACAGTGTTTGTTGCCTTTCAAGGGAACATGAACGATGAGGACTTCACTCAAAAACTTGACTCGGTTCTCAGCGGGATACCCAACGTGCTTAATATGGGTTAGTTTTCTTTTCTTTAACTTAGCAAATGTATTATTCAAAATCAATTTTCCTCTTTTCATAATATAACAGCCATATACAAAATGTTAATCGAATAATGAAAAAAATGGCTTTGTTTTTCCCACAATTCTTTTTATGTTGCCTTCTGAAATAGTCAATTTTAACTCTGTATTCTTGTGTGACAATGTAAAGGGAATAGGTTTTTATTTTAAAACAATTTGAAGTGAGTTGTAGAAGATATGCAAGCCCCAAAAACACAAGACGAGTCGTACAATCTGTTTCGGTGAGCTCTTGTATCTTCTAGCCATTTTTATCTGTCCATTTAACTTTTGTCTTTCTGTATGAGAAACAAAAACTAGACGATAAGAACTGTATGTTGTTGCATCACTTTATATATACACCAAATTACATTTTTGTTAGGCTTTGATAAGCTGCAGCCACAGTGTGTCGAGCCATGGAACAGCGTCCGTGTTACCTTCAACATTCCCCGAGATGCTGCAGAGCGTCTGAGACTGTTGGCCCAGAACAACCAGCAGCAGCTCAGAGAACTGGGTATTCTCTCTGTGCAAATAGAAGGTAACAGAAGTGTAATCCAGAAATGTGTCCTTTTGGACACTTAGTGAACATGCAAATCTATATTTAACAGCTTTTTTTTTCATGTTTAATGTTCAGGCGAGGGAGCAATCAATGTGGCTGTTGGACCAAACAGAGGACAAGAAGTAAGAGTGAACGGACCAATTTGTGCGCCTGGTCAGATAAGAATGGACGGTGGCTTTCCAGGTCAGCCTGGTCCAGGTATTGGTATCCTTAATTTTTGTCAAATTATAACTAACTGTTTCAGAGGACATCTGAGGTGGTTATAAAAATACTAAGAATATTATTTTTTACCCCTCTTACTTTACAGTGTTATTGAGCATTCATTTTTGATTTTTGCTTACAGTTCTTTGCAAAGTCTTCACACCCCTTGAACTTATTTACATTTTGTCACATTACAGCCACAAACCCTCAACTGTATTTTATGTATGTATTTTGGGTGGGGAAAAAATGCAGGTGATGAAGAAGGCTTTGAACTACTGGAGATATACCTTCCTAAATCACAACTACTCTATGCATATTACCAGAGCTAAACGGAGTGAATTAGGTCGAGAATATTCATGTGATAACCTATCAGTGTCAAGTTTAAGACATGAATAAAATTAATACTTTATCCAATTGTACTGAGCTTGGGCTGTTTTACAAAGGATTAGCCAAAAATTCCGTATCTAGATGTTTAAAGGTGGTAGAAACCCATCCAAAAGATCTGCAGTGGTAACTAGGGCTGGGCAATATGGAAAAAAATTATATCACAATAATTCTTTTCATATCAGTTGATGTCGATGTAGACTGCTCAAAAAAATAAAGGGAACACTAATATAACACATCCTAGATCTGAATGAATGAAATATTATTGTATCATACTTTGTTCTTTACATAGTTGAATGTGCTGACAACAAAATTACACAAAAATGATAATGGAAATCAAATTTATCAACCCATGGAGGTCTGGATTTGGAATCACACTCAAAAGTAAAATGGAAAAACACTACAGGCTGATCCAACTTTGATGTAATGTCCTTAAAACAAGTCAAAATGAGGTTCAGTAGTGGGTGTGGCCTCCACGTACCTGTATGACCTCCCTATTACGCCTGGGCATGCTCCTGATGAGGTGGCGGCTGGTCTCCTGAGGGATCTCCTCCCAGAGCTGAACTAAAGCATCCGCCAACTCCTGGACCATCTGTGGTGCAACGTGGCGTTGGTGGGTGGAGTGAGACATGATGTCCCAGATGTGCTCAATTGGATTCAGGTCTGGGGAACTCACGGGCCAGTCTATAGCATCGATGCCTTCCTCTTGCAGGAACTGCTAACACACTCCAGCCACATGAGGTCTAGCATTGTCTTGTATTAGGAGGAACCTAGGGCCAACTGCACCAGCTTTGGTCTCACAAGGGGTCTGAGGATCTCATCTCGGTACCTAATGCCAGTCAGGCTACCTCTGACGAGCACAAAGAAATGCCACCCCACACCGTTACTGACCCACTGCCAAACCAGTTATGCTGGAGGATGTTGCAGGCAGCAGAACGTTCTCCACGGCGTCTCCAGACTCTTGTGACGTCTGTCACATGTGCTCAGTGTGAACCCGCTTTTACCTGTGAAGAGCATAGGGCGCCAGTGGCAAATTTGCCAATCTTTGTGTTTTCTGGCAAATGCCAAACATCCTGCATGGTTTGTGGACATCGGGCCCTCATACCACTCTCAGGTAGTCTGATTCTGACCATTTTGTGGCCTGCTGGAGGTCATTTTGCAGGGCTCTGGGAGTGCTCCTCCCGTTCCTCCTTGCACAAAGATGGAGGTACCGGTCCTGCTGCTGGGTTGCTGCCCTCCTACGGCCTCCTCCACATCTCCTGATGTACTGGCCTGTCTCCTGGTAGTGCCTCCATGCTCTGGACACTATGCTGACAGACACAGCCAACCTTCTTGCCACCGTTCGCATTGATGTACCATCCTGGATGAGCTGCACTACCCGAGCCACTTGTGTGGGTTGTAGACTCCGTCTCATGCTACCACTAGAGTGAAAGCACCACCAGCATTCAAAAGTGACCAAAACATCAGCCAGAAAGCATAGGAACTGAGAAGTGGTCTGTGGTCACCACCTGAAGATCCACTCCTTTATTGGGGGTGTCTTGCTAATTGAATATAAAATATAATTTCCACCTGTTGTCTACTCCATTTGCACAACAACATATGGAACTGACTGTCAGTGTTGCCTTCTAAGTGGAAAGTTTGATTTCACTTTGAATTATGGAAACCCAAGAGGTGAATTGGTGAAGTTTATTTATATATATATATATATATATATATATATATATATATATATATATACAGGTCCTTCTCAAAAAATTAGCATATTGTGATAAAGTTAATTCTTTTCCATAATGTAATGATAAAAATTCAACTTTCATATATTTTAGATTCATTGCACATCAACGGAAATATTTCAGGTCTTTTATTGTTTTAAAACTGATGATTTTGGCATACAGCTCATGAAAACCCAAAATTCCTATCTCAAAAAATTTGCATATTTCATCCGACCAATAAAAGAAAAGTGTTTTTAATACAAAAAAGGTCAACCTTCAAATAATTATGTTCAGTTATGCACTCAATACTTGGTCGGGAATCCTTTTGCAGAAATGACTGCTTCAATGCGGCGTGGCATGGAGGCAATCAGCCTGTGGCACTGCTGAGGTGTTATGGAGGCTCAGGATGCTTCGATAGCGGCCTTAAGCTCATCCAGAGTGTTGGGTCTTGCGTCTCTCAACTTCCTCTTCACAATATCCACCAGATTCTCTATGGGGTTCAGGTCAAGAGAGTTGGCAGGCCAATTGAGCACAGTAATACCATGGTCAGTAAACCATTTACCAGTGGTTTTGGCACTGTGAGCAGGTGCCAGGTCGTGCTGAAAAATGAAATCTTCATCCCCATAAAGCTTTTCAGCTTTTTCATGAAGTGCTCCAAAATCTCCTGACAGCTAGCTGCATTGACCCTGCCCTTGATAAAACACAGTGGACCAACACCAGCAGCTGACATGGCACCCCAGACCATCACTGACTGTGGGTACTTGACACTGGACTTCAGGCATTTTGGCATTTCCTTCTCCACAGTCTTCCTCCAGACTCTGGCACCTTGATTTCCGAATGACATGGAAGTACTTTGGACCACTGAGCAACAGTCCAGTGCTGCTTCTCTGTAGCCCAGGTCAGGCGCTTCTGCCGCTGTTTCTGGTTCAAAAGTGGCTTGACCTGGGGAATGCGGCACCTGTAGCCCATTTCCTGCACACGCCTGTGCACGGTGGCTCTGGATGTTTCTACTCCAGACTCAGTCCACTGCTTGCGCAGGTCCCCCAAGGTCTGGAATCGGTCCTTCTCCACAATCTTCTCGTTGTGCAGCGTTTTCTGCCACACTTTTTCCTTCCCACCGACTTCCCACTGAGGTGCCTTGATACAGCACTCTGGGAACAGCCTATTCGTTCAGAAATTTCTTTCTGTGTCTTACCCTCTTGCTTGAGGGTGTCAATGATGGCCTTCTGGGCAGCAGTCAGGTCGGCAGTCTTACCCATGATTGCGGTTTTGAGTAATGAACCAGGCTGGGAGTTTTTAAAAGCCTCAGGAATCTTTTGCAGGTGTTTAGAGTTAATTAGTTCATTCAGATGAATAGGTTAATAGCTCGTTTAGAGAACCTTTTCATGATATGCTAATTTTTTGAGATAGGAATTTTGGGTTTTCATGAGCTGTATGCCAAAATCATCAGTTTTAAAACAATAAAAGACCTGAAATATTTCAGTTGGTGTGCAATGAATCTAAAATATATGAAAGTTAAATTTTTATCATTACATTATGGAAAATAATGAACTTTATCACAATATGCAATTTTTTTTAGAAAGACCTGTGTGTGTGTATGTATGTATGTATGTATGTATGTATGTATGTATGTATGTATGTATGTATATATATATATATATATATATATATATATATATATATATATATATATATATATATATATATATATATATATATATATATATATATATATATATATATATTATTTTATATCTATCTGTAACTGAAAGGGAGTTCTAGAATGTATTTACTCAGGAAGGCTCAGAAAATTATTTAGAAAATGTTGTGCTTTTATTGCACCAGTCAGAGAGGTAATCCAGTTGTTCATTGACAGTAAAAGCTATTCTTTCTATTCTAAAAGGTGTATGCATTACACACTTTTCAGATTTTTATTTGTAAAAAAAATAAATAAAACAAATTTACTGTTTTTCTTTCACATCCCAGTTGTGCTCATGTTTGTGTTCAGCCTATCGCATAAGATCATAATAACATACATGGAGTTTGTGGTTGCAACATTTCAAAATGTGAAAGAAGTTCATGGGGTGTGAATGTTTTTGCAAGGTACTGTTTCTCCACTTAGTGTCTTAATGATTGTTAATGTCTTGAAGGAGGGGTAAGGATGGCCAACCCGTCGATGGTTCCACGTGGGCCTGGTATGGTGGGTCAGCCTATGTTGCCAGGCAGCAGTGGACAGATTCGTGCCCAGAGACCGCCTTTACAATCGGGTTTAGGTCTTTACTTTGGCTTCATCTAATGATTGATGTTGGAAATGTGAATACATTACAGCACATGCATAACAGAAATTAAAGCACCACATCCTCTTTTATCACAGATGTGATGGATCCAATGATGCCGGTTATTTCAGTTCAGCAGCAGCTTCAGCACCAACAAGGTGCTCCACATGCTTCAGCCCCTATGTCTGCTCAAGCTGCACATCAGATGCAGGCTCTGCATGCAGGAAGACCAATCAACCCTGCCACAGTGCAGCTGCATCACCAACAACAGCAGGCCCAGCAGCAGGCTCAGCTCTCCCAGCTTGGACCTCGGCCTCAATTCAACCCTGGGGGCCAAATGGGTGTGCCTCCTGGCTGGAATCAGCTGCCCTCTGGGGTGCTACAGCCACCAGCAGCCCAAGGAGGCCCTGCCTGGAGAAAACATCCCCCTCAAAATCCGATGCTTCAACGCCCACCATCACTAGCTACAGTTCAGACACCCAATCACCCTCCACCCCCGTATCCATTTGGTAGCCAGCAGGCCGGGCAGTTATTTAATGCAATGGGACAAGGGCAGTTACAGCAGCAACAGACGGCAGGAATGGGTCAGTTTGCTACACCGCAACCTAAAGGCCAACAGGCTGGTCCAGGTGGTGTTAGCGGACCGCCCAGACCCCCACTACCCCTACCGTCAACATCTGGACCACAGAGCAACATAACTGCCAAGTCTCCTGGATCATCCTCATCTCCTTTTCAGCAAGGTTCTCCGGGGACGCCTCCCATGATGGCTCAAAGACCCACGACTCCTCAGGGGTTTCCCCAAGGTGTCGGTTCACCAGGCAGAGCAGCTCTCAGCCAACAGGGTAACATGCAGCAAGGATTCATGGGAATGCCCCAACATGGCCAGCCTGGAGCCCAAGTTCACCCAGGTTAGTAATTGTTAGTAATAGATTCTGTTCCATGCAATTTTGGCTTTATAAAACAATTCCTTTAAAGCAGTGGTCCCCAAACCCTCGGGCCGCGGACCGGTACCGGGCCGTGGATTATGTGGTACCGGGCCGTGGGCCACACAGAAAGAAAAATAACTTCCAATATTTCCATTTTATTTATTATCTGAGTGTGACCGCTGTTTTATTTTGAAAAATGACCGGATATCCCCGTTACATAGCTCAGTCTTGACATGTCAAGAGGCTTGTATTGGTCACATGATAGTTACCGCTAAAATTAATCCCACAAGCTAGCAAGATGGATAAAAAGCAAATGTCTCTCTACCGTTTCTTTGGAAAGGGGAAAAGGCCCAAAGCTCTCACTGATTCAGCGCTGTGGTGAGTTAGATATTGAATGCACTTTGTTTTTGTGGTAAATCTTGAATTATTAAAGGTATGTTTAATGTTACCATGGCAACCAGAGAGCTTTAGGGGGCTGAGTGTTTGTTGTGTTAAGTTGTCTGCTCGATGTTAGGAGGACACTGTTAATAAAGCTGCGAATGCACATAGGATTTACTTCTATTGTTATAAATTTTAAAAAGACCCCGTTTTTATACTGTCCGTTATCATTTATCCACCACACCTTAAAGCTACATTGTGTATTTTTCTGAGTTAATTCAAAAATATGTGCTCATTCATGTGTAATTACTTCCATCTACTAATGAAAGTATTCTTGTAAGTGTAGAATTTGCTATTCAGAATACATACACACAAATGGCTGAATCCATGTTGAGCCTCCATCTTTGAAATACATTCGCCAACGAGGAACATTCCTGGAAATTCTAGCACCGCCTTTCGCGCTTTGGCTACATTCAGTTGCACAGTGACGAATGCCAGAGGGAGATTGTCTACTCGCGACGCGGCAGACGTCTGACTATATAATTAAATGCAATGTAGTTATCTAAAGTAACCTCATCACTGGAAGGAGGGTCGTAGTACTGGAAGCCATGTGAACCTTGGCATGAAACGGCCACCATAGGAGTTAAAACGCGCTCAGAATGGGGGGGTGGGAGGTGGGGCTAGGACGTAATATTCAGTTGGTTGGTCATATAGAATTTCACCGCTAAATGGAAGCAGATCTTTCACAATGTAGCTTTAAAGGCCAGTCCGTGAAAATATTTTCTGATATTAAACTGGTCCCTGGCGGAAAAAAAGGTTGGGGACCACTGCTTTGAAATATTGATTTAGAGTGTAATAATGATTTCCTGAATAACACATTTAATAACTACTAATTACAGGCATGGGAAAGCGTCCTATGGGCTTTCCAAACCTGAACTTTGTTCAAGGTCAGGTGAGTGCCGGTACTCCAGGAACCCCAGTAGGCGGAGCAACTCAGCAGCTGCAGAACAACCAAGGAATAACTCACACAGGTAAAAAAAAAAATGAAAGAAAATAATAATTAAAATGACACACTACAGAAACATGGTATGATGTGGGGAAATGCATCATATCGGTTTAATGTAAACTATATTTCATTATTATTCCGTAAACATATACAATTCCGTCCCGTCTACCCCCCCCCCAAAAAAATAATGACGACCACAATTTAAAAAACATCTGCATTGCTACAACAGTGTACATGTGGTTTAAACAAGATATAAATATATAGATCTATATATATATACATACTGTTTAGAGAGGCATAACCTCGTTCACCATCAGACAAAATTTTCCATTTTAGGTCCTAAGAATTACCAAAATTGTCTGTTTCCTAAATGTCAGAGTAATAGATATTTGCACAAAAGTTTAGTTTCAGTTTGTCTAATTTGAGATGTCAAACTTAAATATTTTTACTGGAGGACATAAAAGTGTATGTGTCGTGTAAAGACATTAAAGTATCATCTTAATTGATTTATTTTTTTATGTATTTTTTTGTCAGGAGTCCAGCCGGCAGCATCTACTCCAAACTCAATGCAGGGACCACCCCATGTTCAACCCAATATAATGGCTGGTCAAAGTAGTATGGCAGGTCCACCCCCTGGTACCACGGCTGGTACTAGTATGGGCCAGCAGCAGCCTGGCCTCCAGACCCAAATGATGGGCCTCCAGCATCAGGCCCAGCCTGTGTCCTCCTCCCCCAGTCAGATGGTTCAAGGCCAGGGTGGAGGTCAGACTGTCCTTTCAAGGCCCATTGGTCAAGGGCAGAGAGGAGGGATGACCCCACCTAAGCAAATGATGCCACAGCAAGGCCAGGGGGTGATGCATGGGCAGGGTCAGATGGTTGGAGGCCAAGGGCATCAGGCCATGCTCCTGCAGCAGCAACAACAAAACTCGATAATGGAGCAGATGGTTGCCAACCAGATGCAAGGAAACAAACAGGCATTTGGGGGGAAGATTCCACCTGGGGTGATGTCTGGCCAGATGATGCGTGGCCCTTCACCCAATGTTCCAGGTAACATGCCTAATTTCCAGGGCCAGGTCGGCCCACAACAGATGACTCCGCTGCAGCAGCAGCAGCAAATGGCTCAACTTCAGCAGCAGCAGCAGTTACAACAACAGCATCAGCTGCAACAACAGCTGCAGCAGCAACACCAACAGCAGATGAACCAACAACAGCCTCAGCAGATCCCAATAGCTGGCAATCCAAATCAAAATATGGGAATGCATGGACCACAGATGAGACACACTGCTGGCCATCATCTCATTCAACAACAACAGCTACAGTTTCACCAACAACAAAAACAACAAGTTATGTTGCAGCAGCAACAACAACAACAGGCAGCTCAGCAGCATCCGCATGTCATTGGAGATCCAAATAGTGGGACAGGAGACTTGGGTGTGCAGCAGATGGTCCCTGATATGCAAGCTCAGCAGCAGCAAGGCATGATGGGAGGCCCCCAGCATATCCAGATGGGTAACGGACAGTTTCCAGGTCACGGCATGAACTTCAACCCACAGTACCCGGGTCAGATGCAAGTTGGAGGACCGTGTGCACAGCCAGGTGGCTTTCCCGTTAGCAAAGACGTTACGTTGACCAGCCCACTGCTGGTCAATCTGCTGCAGAGTGATATCTCGGCAAGCCAGTTTGGACCAGGAGGAAAACAGGGGGCTGCTGGGGATAATCCAGCCAAACCTAAAAAGAAGAAGCCACCCCGAAAGAAGAAGCCCAAAGAGAGTGATGGACAGCAACAAGTAGAGGGACTTGGGTAATAACTGGAATTTGTTATGGTTCTGTTACAGTTATGTTGAATGCTTAAACTGGTTAATTTGTCAGAAGGCTCATTTGTTGTTTCTCCTCATAGTGGTCTTGATGGGAGTGTTGGCATGGAAGAAGCTGAATTGCCAAATCTAAGTGGGGAGCAAGGATTGGGTTTGGAAAGCTCTGCCCAAAAACTCGCTGATTTTCCTAATAGGCCCACAGGTAAATTTAGGAAAACAATACCATAGTTATTAAATAAAAAATGTCAATCATTTAGCACTCAATCATTACAGTTGCATATTCTTTACATTTATAAATCTCGTTTATTTGCTAATAAATCATGACCCTCTTAATGTTTTGAATAGGCTTTCCGAGTCAGACAGGAGAACAGAGGGTGCTGCAACAGGTACCCATGCAGTATATACAGCAGCAGCAGCAACAACAGCAGCAGCAGCAGCAGCAGCAGCAACAACAGCAACAGCAGCAGCAGCAGCAACAACAGCAACAGCAGCAGCAGCAGCAACAACAGCAGCAGCAGCAGCAGCAACAACAGCAGCAACAACATCAACAACAGCAGCCGCATCATCAACAGCAGCATAATCTTCAGATGCAGCAAATGCAACAGCAGCATATACAGCAACAGCAAATGCAGCAGCAAATGCAACATCAGATACAACAGCAGCAAATGCAACAACAACAACAGCAGCAGCAGCAACAACAATTACAAATGCAGCAACAGCAGCAGATTATCCAAATGCAGAATCTTCAGAATGCTCAAGCGCAGCAAGGGATGCCAGGGTCACAAACTCCAGTTCCAAATCAACCGCAGATGCACCCGCATCCACTGCAGCAACAGCAGCAGCAGCAGCAATCTCAACAGCAGTTGCAGCAGTCCAGCCTACAACAGCAGGTACACATATTGTGTGCATTCATATTATTATTTATTTTTTGTTAGCATCAGAAGCTTTGTCTGATCCCTAAAGTTTGTCTCTGTTTTACATTCGAGCAGCAACAGCAAATGATGATGATGCTAAAGATACAACAGGAGCAAGCCAAGAATCGCCTGCCCCTGGGAGGACAGCTCCCTCCTAGAAGTTTAGGCAATCCAACAGAGGTGCAGAGGCACCCTGTTTCACAGCAGGGCAACATGCCTGTCATGATCAACCTCCAAGGCCATGGTGGTGTCCCACCATCACCTGATAAAGCCAGGGGGATTCCCCTAATGGTCAACCCACAAGTAAAGGCTTAATCTTATTGCATTTAATATAAACATTCATATCTGATCCTTAAAATCAGACATGTCAATATATTTTCTTTTGATTTAAGGTGCAGAGGTAACCAAGTTTGTTTGTTTTTTCCTTCCTTTAAAAAAAAAAATGTTTCTAGCTTTCAGGTGCTGCACGAAGAATGTCTCATCCAGATGTAGGGCAGGGACCCCAAAGCAGTGGGTCTGAGGAGGTCTCCACTGGTCCCCACACAAAACAAGACAGGCCTGGTGGCTCAGAGATTGGAGTTCAACCTGGAAATGGGACGCAGCAGATTGTATCAAGCCAGAGTTCCAACCCTCAAATAATGAAGCAGGGTCCTGGTCAAACACAGATGCCTCCGCATACCGGGACTAGTCCTCAGCAGCAGCTAACCACTCAGCCCCAGCAAGGAGGACACATGCCTGGCCTTCATTTTCCCAGTGTCCCAACATCCTCACAGAGCTCAAGACCCAAAACCCCAAACAGAGCAAGCCCCAGGCCGTACCACCATCCCCTCACTCCAACTAATCGACCACCTAGCACTGAGCCTTCAGAAATTAACCTTTCTCCTGAGAGACTAAATGCCTCCATTGCTGGGTTGTTCCCTCCCAAAATAAACATTCCTCTTCCTCCAAGACAGCCAAACCTTATCAGGGGGTTCGACCAACAAGGGCTGAACCCAACAACTCTGAAAGCCATAGGTCAGGCTCCCCCTAGTCTAACTCTGGCAGGCAACAACAACAATGGCAATTTAGGAGGAAATAACTCTAACAATCAACAGTCTGCTGGGGCCGGTGTAGGGGTTTTAGGTGCTAAGCAAGACAAACAGTCTGGGGGTCAGAATAAAAGGGCAAGTCCTAGCAACAGTCGTAGGTCAAGCCCGGCCTCCAGTCGAAAGTCAGCCACTCCAAGTCCAGGAAGGCAAAAGGGGACAAAAAATACTATGAACTGCCCTCCTCACCAGCAGCAGATGGTAAACTCTCAAGGACAAACCATGATGCTAAGCCCTTCCTCGGTACCTCAGAGTCCAGTATCTATGCCTTCACAAGTCGGCGGAGGCATAGAGACACAGCAGAGCCAGAGCTCCCTCCATGGTATTCATGGTAACCCTGTTGATGGATTTAGGGAAAATCAGGGAATAATTCCTCCAGAGCAGCGACAGATATCCCAGCCTCAATCCCAAACACAGCAATTACGGGATTTATCATCACCAAGACTGACAAGTCCTCGTATCCCTGCACATCAGGTTCCCAAACCTGAGGTTGAAATGCCGGCTAACCCAGTTGACAGACCCCCAACACACCCAGCAACTGGACAGGATTCGGAGGGCTCACCTGCTCTTAGAGCAACTCCAACCTCCCTTAATCAGTTACTGGATAACACAAATATTCCAAACATGTCACTTCGACCCACACAAACAGGGAATGACAGCCACAAGTCTGCTTTGGATCCAGACAGGCTTCTGTCCAGCAGCTCTCAGAATGCAGATAAGTCAACATCTGTCGTTACTACAGCTGCTGCTGCTGTAAATGAAACTCTAGCTATGCCTAGATCTGCTATGATTCCTGCTAGTGGTTCTGCCTTGCCTCCTACTTCCATTCCAAGCTCGCACCCACCCACTTCTGTAAACTCTAGTAGTACCGTTAGTCTTAAGCAAAACCCATTAGCTAGTCTTGTAAATCCAGCAGCTACTCTTACCAGCTCCATCTGCACTAACACTAATGCCAATCCAGGTCAAAGCACCAGTATGCCTTCTTCCGGTCAGAACACTTTTGCCTCATCTGTTAGTGCTGGTTCTGCAGTAAGCCCTGCCCCTTCGGCTCTCAAACCAAGCCCCAGTCCAAAACCTGTGACAAGTGTCCAGTCAGTCATACAGATCCCAGCGTCATCTAGTAACATTTCCCCCAACCAGATAACTGTGTTTGTAACATCAAACCCCAATACATCTGCCCCCACTTCACAGGGGCCAACATCTATGGTGTCCACCATGGTTGCCGTCCCTAATAAGAATATAAGACCTCAGGACATTCGGCATCAGAGCTCTGGCCCTCGACCTGCACAATTTATCACCACTACACCTGTATTTATTAACCCAATTTTCCAGGTCCCAGCTTCCTCTGTGGCTCCTAATTCAGCAGTTGTATCCCAGTCGGTTACCATGGTGGGGTCTCTACAGGTCTCTGGTGCAAACATCCATCTTTCTCATGCCCCAAGCTCCTCACAGACCACAGGGGCTATAATGACAAGCGCTCAGTCTAATAGGGGTGCTGTTGGACAGGTCCACATAGCCACTAGTATGTCCTCATCAGGGCCAGTTAGTACTCTGTTGACACCTCAGCAGTTTAATCAAGGAAGTATCAAAACAGAAACTCCAAGTGAGGCGAGTTTCTCTCAGAAATCTGCTCTCCCAGTCCATCAGCCTTCTCCCCACCCAGGCCCTTCTATATCAACTTCGTTTCAGCCACCTCTGGCTTCTCCACCTCCTTGCTCCAGCCCTATGGCTGTTAACCCCATTCGAAAGAGTCCTGTGCCTCCATCCCCTACTTCCCAAATGAAGGCAATGCCCACATCAGCCACTGTATCTGTTTCTGGCAAAGGTGACTCCCAGCAAAGTACTGTAGAACGGCCTCTACGGGGGCATAATGGAGGTGTCCCCCAGCAGGTCTTTATTCCTCCTGCTAATCAGACTGAAGCACAAGCTCCTCATACTACTGTTGTTGGTTCAAATAGTAATCCACCCTTAGTTTCTTCGGAAATCCCCGGCCAAGTTACGGTTCCTACTCAGATTGTTGGACAGGCTCCTGCACCAGCTTCAGTCCCAAATCAACCACCGCCTGTAAATTCTCAAGCTCCTGTTGTGACTGTAGTTGGCACCGGGGTTCCTTCCAGTACTTTGCTCTCTGCAATCCCTCCCATACAATCTTCTGTAACATCTGTTCTTCCAATTGTCGCTGCAAGTGGACATGGTGAGGCTTCCCACATCACCTCCTCTCCAACTGGTATTCCCAGCAGAGTCCCGGCAAGCCAGTCGGATGCCCCAGCTGCAGAGCCTTCCATGCTGCCAGCAGCAGCAGCTGCCGCCGTTGAATCCAACCAGACCACGCCAGGTACATGTCTAGCAAACCACAAGAACTATTAATCTTCGACTCTATAGTCTTGTCAGTATACATGTTGTGAGATGTCTCCTATCAATCCGGTGTTAATTAAATTATGTATTTTAGTCCTAAATGAAGAAATACATATGTAGACACAGTTAATTGGCACCCCTGGTAGAGATGTGTAAAATTATAGAAAAAATAAAACATTTTGTTTCAGCAATATATCCCAATACGAAGAATTTCTTGTAACTATCATTTAATTTGTTTTATATTTATTCTATTGAGGGGTGGCATGTTAAAGAAAATTTTTTTACAGTGGCACAGTTGTTGCTACCCCGACTATGAACAGCCTTTTTGCCCCCAGGACAGCATTTAGTTATCTCAGGTAACATTTCACAACTGCGGAGTATTCAAAGAGAAGGATTTTGGACTATTTCTCTCTGCACGATCCCTTTAAATCATATAAAATAATCATAAACCTTTTCTTTATGCGCTCTTAAACATTATCCAGTAGAAAGAACAACAGACGAATCATTTTAAGTTAACTGGTAGTGTTCGCAAAGACTACTACCAGATGTTTGTTTAAAATGTTCCCTGGGCAATTGGAAAAGGAACAGAGCCATAGCATCACAGGACCACCACCATATTTAATAGTGGTCATGAAGTACTTTTCCACATCTTCATCACTGATTATTAATTCTTTTTAAAAATCTGATTAACTTAAAATATACAGTTTGAAAAATAAGTCAAGTGCTTTTATTCCAATAGAATTGTTAAGGTACCAACAATTGTTCTACAGGTGATTGTAATTTTTTCTTCCAATGTGTTGAAATAAAAATTAGATTTTTCTACAGATTTATTGGAAGACTATCAGGGGTGCCAACACATTTTTCTGCAGCTGTATTTGTGATTTTTGACATACTTTGGAAGTGCTGATTTTTATCAGAGCTGTGGAGAGTTGCATAGTCTCACTCTCTCGCTTGTAAGTTTTTCACCTGTTGTGCATGTAGATGTTTTCCATTACTCCTATTTGCTATTTGTTTTCTCCTCATGTTCCAGCACCTCCTCAACCAGAAGCTTCACGGGAACCCGCCTCAACTGAGAAGACGGGTAACTGATCTTTCATTTCGTCTTTCAGAAGGAAAAAAAGGACTAACGATTCAGAAACTTTTGCGGGTAGATTCTAATAAACATTTGCTCCTGTGTATCTCAGGTGAAGACATCTCAACAGGTTCTGAGCAAGGGTAAGGTTCCCACATTATTGTTGGTGTCCTCTCTTCTTGTTCTGGGTGCCAGGGTTACTAAGCTGTCCCTTTTTTAATATTAAACTTGCTGAAAGCAAAACCAATCTCAGGAGATTCTTAGAGATTTCTATCTCCAATGAAACAATTTGAAGGTTTTTTTTGGTTGGCCATTGGGGTACATGATGAGCAAAGGCCGTCGAACTTGGTATGTATGATTAGCATGAGATTATATATTTAAAGCATGTCAAATCAAAGGCAGATCATTACCATATGGCTGTGTCTCCACATTGGGATTGTCATGATATGGTGAGGTAGTAAAACTGTTTGTTCAGCACAGTTGATAGTTTACCGCTGTTTTTCCACTTCTATCACAGATGGGCAAAGAAAAGAAAGACGCCCATCAACATAGTCCCAAGGTATGTATTTTGACATGGTTGTGCTGCAGAGACACAAGCAGTGATCATGTCGACGTAGTCGTGGATGCTGTTGGGATGAAGATGGACAGTATCTGTGGTAGATGAGGAAAAACAGCAGAGTCCTCTTTGGTATTACAATGTTGAGTAAAGCAGCAGTGGTTGCTTGCTACTAACAGGTCCACGTCCTGTTTTTCTTTCCTTGTTTGTTGTTTGTCTTTGTGGTCCTCCCAGAGCTGTTGTGGAGAAGCCCAAGGGACCAAGCAGACGGAGCTCCCGAGCTGAGAAGGAGGTGGAGGAGGAGCCAGCAGTAGACAGTGGCATCAGGAAGAGATCAGCCAGGCCTGGAACGAGTGCTGCAGTTAAAGGTACAATCATTACTGAAGTGACATTCAAGGTCAACATTTTTCTCTACCCAAAAATGCTACATAAGACATTGTGAAGTTTTTTTTAATCGAAATCTTTGGTTTTGCAGAAACCGCAGCGAGCCCGACCCAAGCCAAACGAAGGAAGTCTAAATAGGCACAACGGTGGTTTACTGTGAACTGTACTGTAAATGTTCTTGTTTTCTGCTGTGAATCAGTTGACTTTAGTTTTTCTGGCTCAGTTTAAAACTTCCACTAGAGGAAGATACTATGTACAGATTGTTTTATGACAAAAATGAAGCTATTGTTTCGTTGACGCCTATATGTGTGATTGTAGCTAGAATGTGTGTATACAGTTTGTGTGAATGTGCTTTCTTTTCTATAAAATGCTGAATTAATCATGAAGATTGATAATGAAACTCACCATTTACTGTATGATTAAGTTGTAAAATGGAATTAAATTTTATACTTCTGTTCTGTGAAATTACATGCTGGTTCTCTGTTTTTTTTACCTAAAGTTATCATCTTCAATTTGATTTTTATTTTCTATAATGTTACTAGATCTGGTTGCACTTATAGCTGTATTCTGTCCACCCATATGTTTTAAGCTAGTCTGAGGTCAGCTCACTAAGGTGACGAATTTAAGACGGGGAACCAAAAGGTCTCTCTCCCCAGTGACTTTCTGCTGCTCATTTTGGAGGGATTCCAAGATGGTCTTAGGCCAGTAGGGGAATACCTTTAGGGAGTTCTTGGTTTACCAGTAGCACATGCACAGAGAACCTGACTCTGTGAAGGGGCAGTGATTCTACTCCAAACTCTCCAAAGATATTGGCGCTCCTTAGGCTGAGCTTTACCACCCTACAGATGTTCTTTTTCTATGCATGTGCCCAGGATCCCTTTATTTAGTCTTTAGTTATATCTCATAACCATAGGTGTTATATACTTATATAGACCTGTAAACTCTACAGTATTCCTATTGGCTTCAAGCCCTTTTTTCATTGCAGCAAACCCTGCAGAGGGTTAAGACTAAAACCTTTATTCTAGCTACCTAGTACCACATTCTGCTGTCACTCAGGGGCTTGAAAGTTGTTGGAACTCCTTACACTGCATTATTGATGCCTATTACCCAGTTATATTAGGTGTCTGTATAGATTGTTTAGGTCAGTGGCTCCCTAACTTCAGCTTCCCACTTGCAAATTAACAGCAGACATTAGTAGATGCATGAGACATTGCTGAAATATTAGGAATAAAATAAATAGGATAATAAACTAAAATAATAGGAAATCAAAAGGGGGAATCATCTTGGAAAAATAGACCTTAGTCCGAAAACAAAACCCATAACTAAAATAAACCTAAATGGGGAAGAAAATCAGTAAAAATGCTTAAAAATCAAAGCTGACCAATTCTTTTTTAGTTTCCAGTGCTTTATTTTAAAAAAATTGTTTTGCTAATTAGACCAAAAAGTCTCTTTATTTTTCATCATTTTAGCCTTTTTTCTCTAAATATGACTTCCACTTATTTCCATACTCAAGACACCAATCGGGAACTAAAATAATCCACAGTGGGGCTCTGACCCAGCTTTGGATGCCGCTGGTTTTGGTTCTGGGAAACCTTATTACAGTTGCCATGACGAGGTTGGGGAAATTTTGATATGGCTAAGTCTAACCCTGACATGTTTATTGGCAAAATGATGGGTGTACAGTAGTAATAAACACAAGCCTTCATGGATGTTTATACAAGGAGAGAGTTCTCTGTTGGAGTGGGCATGCGCAGTTGGCAAACGTTGGGACTCCATTCCAGGCTGAGTGAGGATCCACTGAACCCAAGCATCCTGGACTGTCGTCCTCTTAGTGATAACTTTACCTGCTTTCCAAAAAAAAACAACCTTGACCATGAGTGGGGATCATGGACGCGGAGACTCTCAGGTAGTCGACGGGTTTTCTCGGTAGTTTTAAATCAAATAATTTCCAGCCACAACTGACATAATATGAGTAATAACTGTCACGATATGAAATAAATGTTAGTTAACTCTGAAAACTAACGCAACTAGTATTAGAGGGAGCCCTCCAGGTATCCGGGTTGTTGATGTTATTTTTATTTTTGCATATTTTAATACAGTAACGTCTTTCTAGGTTGCAGTTGTAACTTGAAAAGCAAAGCTACCGGCGTTTTTAAAATTGAAATAATAAAAATATTTTTCCTCACAATTTTCAGGTCCACTCTGGATCTAAAGGCAGTGGTAGGTCCTTTTCTGATGATTTCTTTATTCATACTGACTAGTTTCTAACCATAAGCGTTGCTACCTGTCTACTGTTAGTTTTTAAAAGGACAGAAATGGCGTCCCAGAGACTAAGTCCCTTCTCCTCCACTCTCTTGCGGCTATTGTTCAAAAAGAGGGTCTGAAATGTGTATTTATCCCCCTCGGATCTCGAAACTAAAAGGATATTGTGAAAGAGGCTGACCTCTTGTTAATTTTGCATGCCTTCATTTGATGATACACGGGTGCAATTGTGATGAATTTTGGAGCCGAAAGTGATGGAATTGGGGTTGAGGACTTAGTCTCTGCGCCATTTTCTTTTCTGTGTTTAGCATCCAGGGCGCCGCTCAGCGAGCCAGCTGTCCGCCGTGATATGGAGGCGAGAGCGGGGCGCTTATCGCATCCCAGCACCGCCTGCTCTGCTGCCTCCATCTCTGTCAAAGAGCTGTTTATCTGCGCCGCCAACACAAAACAAACATGGCTTCAGAAACTTTCATCCAAACCAAAGAAATTTGCCCCCAATTATTGAAAGCATTTGCCATTTTTAATCAAATTATAGGACCAGTATGTGCGTCCACAGACACTTTAAAAGTTGAGAGTTTCTTTACACTTTGGGGTTATTTGTGCTGATTTTAGGAAAAACAATGCGAGAGAAGATTTTGCCCCATCTGTGATATTTTATATAAAAATACCTGAAGATACTTTTCTTTTCAAAACCTTAATATATTAATAATAGTTTATTCACTTTTTTCAAATGCAACATAAAGCTGGACTTGTTTTGAATGGTACAATGCCTATAATAACATCAAGTTATAAACCCCATAAAATAAATAAATCGTTAGTGGTACTCTCCTTTTTCTAAGCACTAAAAGTATATATATATACATACATACATACATACATACATACATACATACATACATACATACATACATACATACATACACATATAGTGCATATATAGTGCATGCCACACTTTTCATATTTTCATTTGTAAAACAAAACAAAAACCATGAAAAGATTAATTTTCTTTCTGTTTAATAGTTTTACTATTTTACTTGATCCATAACCTAAAATCGCCCCAAAATCCATTAAAGTCTTTTGTTGCAATGTAGCAAAATATGAAATTTAAAGAGCTATGAATACTTTTCCAAGCCAGTGTATGAAGTAAAACTATTTATGAGCCAAAATAATCTTTATGTGTAAAAGCTAGATTTTTAAGTGTATTTTCTGAAATACACTTTTTAAAGCCTACCAAATTTTCATTAACATCACGCTCCACCATTATTGGCACACTGATAAAGATTAGAACAAAAGCCCTAAAATGTATTGTTGTTATAGAGACTTAATGATCCCAGATGCCATTCCCTGCTGCCTTTATCTAACAGTGAGCTTCTCCTGAAGTTCCCCAGTCTGGGACAATAAAGATAATGTCTTTTCTATTCTACGATTTGTTTTTTCCTACCCTCCCTTTCTATCACTTTGCATATGACCCTTTATCACTCTACTTAAATGGCATGTCTTCTTGTTTTTCCCAGTTTGCAGTGTGTAAGAGAAATGGACTTCTGTTTCATTTCATATATATATATATATATATATATATATATATATATATATATATATATATATATATATATATATATATATATTTCCGTTTTCTTTGTTTATAAATATATGGTTACTAATAAACATTCGTAGGCACTCGTTATACGTTCCTAAGCACTCTTTAACTAATGAGTTCAGCTAATTTTGCTAAAAGCAAAATTTCCCCCCCAATGTTTATAAAAAAATTCCTTCACTGATTAAATGTTCTCAATGTGAAATTATTTTTCACATTTTTTCAGTGTAAGATTTGCCCGTTCAACAAAAGATGAGTTACCTTTAGTGCACTTCACACATCTTTATCAGAGGTAGTAATAAATGTGGAGGCTTTATATGAATTATGGCACCCTTGGATGAGTTTTTATTTCCTGAGCTTATCCTTAAAGCTGTGTGTTCTCACCAAACCAACTCAAAGTCATCCATATCTTTTTTTTTATAGTAATTTGTTCTCTGATGTATGAGCTATTCACATATAATATACACTGCATGTTTTTAATGATTGATTCTAATTGAATCTTTTCACTATGTTGCAGACTCTCACAAACATAAAGACAAGCATAAAGAAAAGGAACACAAACACAAAGATCACAAGAAAGAGAAAGAGAGGGAAAAAATCAAGCACAGCAACAGGTACACCTTTTTATTCTCTCTGAAGTTTAGTACAGCACATGAATCTGTTTGTTTGTTTGTTTTTTTAACATTTCTCTACAGCCACATGATGGATGTTTATATAGTTTGTTTTAAAGTGTTGCATAATGACTATGCAAATGTGTACAGATGATGTCACAAATATTACAGAGGTTACTGTTAACTTAATTTTTTTTTTTAACTCCACAATGTTATAACAGTAAAGATCATCTAAGCCCACCACATGAATGAACATGTGTTATGGTTTGCTCTTGGAGAAGTAGTGGTGGACTGAACAGCAAAGATGATAATTCTGGGCACTTTGGTTTAAAAGATAATACAAATGTTTGTCACTGACGTGCCCCTCCTAACCTTTTGCATTTGAACTCTGTGACCTCTGTGGCTCCAGTGAACATAAGGAGTACTCTGAGAAAAAACACAAAGACAAAGAGAAGCTGAGGCACAGTGACGGCAGCTCAGACAAGCACAGAGAAAAACACAAAGAGAGGAGGAAAGAGGACAAGGTTTGTTGATTGCGTCTTAGTGTTTGTCATGGTGAGCTAGATCACTTTTATACTTACTGTGTGCTTATGATCTTATAATCTAAGCATTTACAGTTCTGGACAAGTATGGAAAAACAGAATAGTATAGGGCTGCATCCATCCATATGTTTGTCCATCCTGTCATCCAACCATCTGTGTGTTATTCTATCCATCTATTTGTTTATTTTCCATCCATCATTTGTTAAACCACCATCTTTCCTTTCTAGCTTTTGTACTTTTAACAGTTGTTTCTTTAATGATTTAAGTTCAATTTAAAAGTAATTTAACAATTTCCAAGGGAAATTAGATCTTTACTAAGAGAGCACTGATGAACACATATTACATATTACGGACAAAAACCTAGCGCTTACAGCTCAACATCCAGGCTGCAGACAATATTTTACCACAGAATGTTGTTGATTGCTCTATTTGTCTGCTTGGATCATCCGGGGCAGAATAGTTTTGGAGTCAGATGTATGATCCTGAACCCACGTCTCAGTGAAACACATAATGCTGCATTCCCGATTCCCTGGTTGGGTCCTCATCAGCTCTTCAAGCTCAACCAACTTATTTGCAAGAGATTGTGTTCCCCTTTAAAATTTCTCTTTAGCTCATCAAAATATGCTACTGTTTTTAATCATCCCTTTCATTACTGTGATGACTTTTCACCACCATCTCAACTCAGAATCTGTTCAAGTCTGCATATTCACTCTGAACTTGTTGTTTGTACTTATTGTTGTACTAGTTGATCTTATCTTATTTTGTTGTTCTTGTTTAGTTCTTGTTTTTATTCTATTGTTAAGTGTCCTTGAGGGTCTTGAAAGGCACTTTTAAATAAAATGTACTATTATTTTCATTATTATCTTGGCCAAAAAAATATTAGTGGAAATACCTTAAAATCACAGCATTCATAACAGAATAAAAATGTTTTTGACCATAAAAAAGAGGGGGAAAAACTTGACTTTATATAAATTATTCTTAATATAACCAAGCTACTTCAACAAGCTGCCAATATGTGCAACGTTATTCTGGAATTTCTCATATTTTCCAGAGATTTCCTTTATTAGCAAACAAATTGGCTAGACAGAACTTAGACAACCTGACCAGCTTTTTTGTAACTTCTACTAAAGTAGTTTTGTTTTAATCACAGAGTCTGTCATCGTATTCCGACAAGCCTAAAAAGGAGAAGGAAAATGGATATGTGAGGTACACAATATTGCTTTCTTTCTTTTTATTTATATAATATAAAATGATTAAGTAAAATTAGAGAGCAGTTTAGTTTATCTTATCTCAAAACGTATGCTTTTGATTGCTTTATTTACATGAAATTCACTGCGCGACTCAGAGAGAGAAGTCCTGCTGCCATTAAGAGTGAGCCGGAAAATGATAATGGTTTCTATCCGTCTCCCAAACACAACAAGGCCACCAAACGTGAGAAGGATGACGATGAGGAGTATGTGTTATTCAAATCTAATAAAAACAGATATTAGCTGCAATTAAACATAAATTCTCAGCTATTTTGTAATTGAAGCTTTATTAAAGCAGCTGTTGTTTACAGGTTTGAATACAAGCCTAAGAAAGTCAAGGTGGAACACGATAAGAAAGCCAAGAAGAGGAAACATGAGTATGAAGAGGATGACGAGGATGAGGTATATCAAGTCAACGTACGTTGTTGAGTTGCATTGATAAAATTCGTATTAGACTCTGTAAACTTGGTTTCTTGTGCTTTCAGGACAACAAGCACAAAAAGAAGACGAAAGACAAGAGAGCAATAGAGGGAAAGAAAGCCAAAAAAGAGGAAGAGGAGAAATGGAAATGGTAAGATAACATTCAGCTCAAATTGTTCTTTTTCTCAGGAAATTACATTTAAAGTACAGACACACTACTGGCTAACTGATTTGTTTCTTCTCTGATATGTTTTTAGGTGGGAGGAGGAGAGATACACCGATGGCTCCAAATGGCGCTTTCTTGAACATAAAGGTCCAGTCTTTGCTCCACCCTATGAGCCTTTGCCTGACAAAGTCAAATTTTACTATGATGGTGAGTGTATCACCTTGAAAATCAGACTACAATTCACAAACACTTATGTTTTGTTCAAGAATTCAGTGTTTTTTGTTTTTGTTTTTTAGGTAAGCCAATGAAACTTAGCGCTCCTGCCGAGGAAGTGGCTACATTCTTTGCCAAGATGTTAGATCATGAGTACACGACTAAAGACATCTTTAGAAAGAACTTCTATAAAGACTGGAGGAAGGTGGGGAGAATCCATGTGCAAAGGTTTCCAAGCACGGAAAGAGCAAGTAGAGAAAGCTTCATAGGTTTTGCTTGTGTTTCAGGAAATGACACCAGAGGAAAAGTCAGTAATCACTGATCTGAACAAGTGTGACTTCAGAGAAATGAGTGAGTACTTCAAAGCCCAATCAGAGGCTCGCAAACAGATGTCCAAGGAGGAGAAACAGGTTGGTATTCCTTTGCGTGGATGCTATCAGTCTTTAGAACATTGTGGAATGAGTCATTGTGTTTTAAAAACCCTTTCAGAAAATCAAAGAGGAAAATGAGCGGATCCTCCAGGAGTATGGTTTCTGCATCATGGACAATCACAAGGAAAGGATTGGAAACTTTCGCATCGAGCCGCCGGGACTGTTCCGAGGACGAGGCGACCATCCAAAGATGGGAATGCTGAAACGCCGCATTAGACCCGAAGACATCATCATCAACTGTAGCAAGTATGGATTCTAATTATTTTTTTAATACACACAAATGAATAACATTGCAATTCAGTGACTTATCCATCCAAAAATATCCCGATATGGCCCTCCTCCAGCCAGTATGTGAAAACTTTTGTGTCCTGGTTCAACAACAGCTTTTTGGATCCTAATGTTCCTGAACCCATAGAGCTCTACCTGAGTAGCATAGAAAAGGAAGAGGCACTTACATTCATTTTCAAAGAAGACTTTGAAAATCAGGCTTAGTTAGCCTGTTGAATCTATCCTTACAATCTTTCAGGAATATTTAGACATTATTTTCATATAGACATCTATTCTACTTTCCCCTTTTAACCACATTTTCACATTATCTTAATATTTTAGGAGGAGTCCGCCAAGGCTCAGTTTTAGGCTGCGTTTAAGTTTCTATTTTTAAAACCATTGGAAAGAATATGTATCCAACTAAAATGCACTTTTATCCAGACCATCTTTTCTTTAATTGACTCCCCTTTTTGGCGGACTGCCGACAAACTTCAAACCACCTTATAGCTGGTGCAACCATCACTGTAGGACTTAATGTTGCTTCCTAATGTTATATTTCTACCTTAGGGGGAGACCTTATTGAAAGAATCATCCTGTGAATGTTTGGGTTTTTGGCTGAGTGCATATTAACGATTTAGTAAAAAAAACAACCCTGAAGACTAAAATGGGGTTCAATTTTTTAATTAGTGACTCTTAATTTATTAATAAGGAAAAAAAGCTTGTTCCGGCTACATGTGTCCATTCTTGACCATGTTGACATAAATGTATTCCTCTTCTTCTGCACTAGATTCTGTTCCCAGTTTTAACAAACCCGTGCAGAATTTGCCCCTCTATAGTTTATGTTCTGATTTCTTGGTCCTCTCTAAACCCAAGGAGACGACAGCTATAGGTATAGCTATGCTGGGTAAATTACCCTCCTAATTGGAAGTCAATCTCAGTCAGTGCCGCTGATTTGCGGTGCCTAGGTTTGCTTCACCTCAGAGTACCCTGAATTCTCTCTGAACTTAGTGTAGCTCTGCTCTCCTATTTTGCATCTTGGTCATAGAATAACCTTTACAGAACACCAAAGCATAAGTCTTTAATTTTTTTCAGGAGATTTTGAAGCTGATTTAAAGACTTTTGCAACTGAAACTGACTTGATTGTACTAACTCATTTTATTGTGTTATTGTGTGTTATTTGTGTTTTGATGTTATCTTACTTTTTTAGCTTGTAACATGGCTGCCTTCCTAGCTATCTCGAAAAAGAGATGGTAAACTTAAACTACTTAAATAAAGATTACATAAACAATCAAACAAAACATTTTCTATTTTTCTAAATGAAAGAGTGTCACCCACCTGTGTTTGTTTTTCAGCTATGCTTTGTATGGCAGTCTTAACCTTGTGACTTTTCATATTTTTGTTTATTTTTGAGCTTAGGAGGTCACTGAAAGTCTGTCAAAAAGTCTGAAAGTGCTTAGTTCTGAAGTATACCACAAGGTGGCCCCCTAAATCCACCTCAAATACAGTTACATGAAATCACATCATGAAAACCTTGCAGGATCAGATGAGAGTGAGTCAGTTTGCAGGAATTCCTCTTTAGGAATTTAGCTACCATTTGTTTATCATCCTCCTCTCTTTGTTCACCGTCTTCATTCTTTATCTTTCCCTTCTTTTATATACTGTTGGTGTGATGTTCAGCTTGTTGTTATCATAGCTTGCCTAAAGGGTCATTTTAGAAAGGTGTTTCTTTTATTAACTAATTTGCGGCAATTAGTTTCCATCGAAGAGACAGGGAAAGGGATATGAGACAGTGCTCAGATACACTGCTAACAGTGTGTCAGCCTTCCTGTATAAGAAAGCGGTGTAGGTGCAAACAGTTGCAGAACTCAGGAAGGACATGTTGATCCTCATATGATGGATATAATCTATGCACTGCAGTGTCATAAAGCAAGTCTTTATAATAAAAAAGTTCAGTCGTTTTGTATCAGGTGAGACCTAGTTTTTATTGGTGCATTGTAAAATGGTAGTTTTGGTTGTATTAGTTCACCAAACACCCATATTTATATTAAACCAGCCTTTTGTTCCACCAGGGACTCCAAACAGCCCAAACCTCCACCAGGGACAAAGTGGAAGGAGGTTCGCCATGACAACAAGGTGACGTGGTTAGTGTCCTGGACGGAGAACATCCAAGGCTCAATCAAGTACATCATGTTGAACCCTAGCTCCAGAATCAAGGTGCTGTTTTCTCTCATACCTTCATGCATTTATTAGCCTTTTTTAGCAGTTTCACCTCTGTTAAAGGAAATATCTGTGTTTGTGTGTTTGTATTTGTGTTTGTGTGTGTGTGTGTGTGTGTGTGTGTGTGTGTGTGTGTGTGTGTGTGTGTGTGTGTGTGTGTGTGTGTGTGTGTGTTTGTGCAGGGGGAGAAGGACTGGCAGAAATATGAGACTGCCAGGCGTTTAAAGAAGTGCGTGGATCGGATTCGTTCTCAGTACAGAGACGACTGGAAGTCAAAAGAGATGAGGATCAGGCAGAGAGCTGTTGCTCTGTATTTTATTGACAAGGTGAGTGAAACTCTTAACTGCCATCGTAAAATAATTTGAAAGAATGAACGTAGATTTGCGTTCCCCTCCTCCCCCCCCCGCAGCTGGCTCTGAGGGCAGGTAACGAGAAGGAAGAAGGTGAGACGGCGGACACAGTTGGCTGCTGCTCCCTGAGGGTGGAGCACATCAAACTGTACCCCAAGTTGGACGAGCAGGAGTATGTGGTGGAGTTTGACTTTCTGGGAAAAGACTCCATCCGCTACTACAACAAGATCCCGGTGGAGAAGCGGGTAAGCAACAAAATCCGTTACAACAAACAACATCATTGTGCCAGTGGTGCTGTTTTGCATCAGCACCACTGGCGGAAAAACAGACCCTCAACATGATACTGCCGCTTCTGTGCTTGAAGTTTGGTACACTGTTCTGGTGTTTGAAGTTCATGTGCCATTCTCCCCCTTTCAATTAAAAGTGTGATGGATGCAACTATGAATGCGGTTAAAGGCTGGGGGGAACAGATGGTACAGCTTTTTTCATCCTCATTGAGCCTTTGCTTATGTCTCCTCAGGTCTTTAAAAATCTTCAGTTGTTTCTGGAGAACAAGCAGCCGGAGGATGACCTCTTTGACAGACTGAATGTAAGAAAAGCACCAAAATCTTCCCCCCGAATATGATCGGACTACATTTAGAATTGGAATGCTTTATCTACTTTTTTTTCATATGTTCTCCCCACACTTACACACTTTGTCTTTTTTTCTGCATTTTCTGTAGACTTCCATTCTGAATAAGCACTTACAGGAGCTGATGGATGGACTGACAGCCAAAGTTTTCCGTACCTACAATGCCTCAATCACCCTGCAGCAGCAGCTCAAGGAACTTAGCTGCTGTGAGCGGCTTTAGTTTGATTCTGTTGAACTAACTGTGTTTCTTCGAGACTGCTTCCCTTATTCATTTCTGTTGTTGTTTGGTTCACAGCGGACGACAGCATCCCAGCCAAGATCCTGTCATACAACCGAGCCAATCGAGCAGTAGCCATTCTGTGTAACCACCAGAGAGCTCCACCCAAAACGTTTGAGAAGTCCATGCAGAACCTTCAGACCAAGGTAACCTTCCTTTAGCTTTATACTACCTCCTCAAGCATTTTATTCTTTTAGAAAGCAAGAAAAAAAATCACCATCTAGGTTAATTCCCCTTTTTTCACCATGTGTTTGTGATTTCAGATTGACGAGAAACAAAAGCAACTATCTGCAGCCAGGAAGCAGCTTAAGGCCGCCAAGGCCGATCACAAGGCCTCACATGACGAAAAGAGTAAAAAGTAAGAACGCATGAGAACTGTTAACTGTCAGCAAAATGTTTGATCTATCGCTTCCCTAACGCTCTCTGTCTCTGATTTTGGGGGGAAAAAAGGAAATACATTTTTAATCTCCACAATTGAATGTGCAGCTGATGTGTGTTTTTATTTTTTTTTATCAAAGTCTCTGACTTTCTTCATCTATCAATGTGCTTTGTTTCTCTCTATCTGTATCTTCTCACTCCCAGGGCTGTTGAGGGGAAGCGTAAAGCTGTACAGAGGATAGAGGAGCAGCTGATGAAACTCCAGGTACAAGCCACGGACAGAGAGGAGAACAAGCAGATTGCTCTGGGCACCTCCAAGCTCAACTACCTGGATCCACGCATCTCTGTTGCTTGGTATTTAAGCACTGCTTTCTTCTGTTTAATGCAGTTTTTTTTAATGGATGAAAAGCTGTAACATTAGGGAGTAAACCACCTGTTGCACAGGCCAGCCATCTGTGTGCGGCTGGCAGTGTGGGCTGCACATCTACCTTGGTGACAAAAAGGCAGGAAACAGTCTTGCATTGTAGGAAAAGGAGCAGCGGAGGCAAAAAAGCTAATGGCTGCAGCAGGAAAATAAGTGGAAGAAAAAGCATGCGAGTGCCAGGAACAATGGCGTTTGTTTCTGGAAGCAAGGGAGCGTCCCCAAACAGCTCTCTTTCCTCCATGTGGGAAGTCTGTGAGGAGCTGTCTGTGGCAGAATGCAGAGCCGTGCCTCAGGAAAAAGGGGGAACACTGACCCGCCCTCCCTAAGCGATGCTCCACCGCTTTTTACGGAGAACGTTGCCCTCAGACACAATGGATAAAGAAATGCTCCTTGCTTTGGTGTAACAGATGGGGTTCCCTCTAAAGGGGTGGTGCATAAAAACGTGGTATTCAGTGTAGGACCAGTGACAATGAGGGAAAAAGGTTAGTTAAGCTGTCTCTTTCTACAAGGTTTTGCCAGTTCACTTCTCCCCACTCAGTTAGTTTATTAGCAAATTTGATAGTAGCGTTAATAATAATAATAATAAAATAATTAAATTATGCAGGCAATATTTTACTAAGAGGTTCTTGTGAGATAGACCAACACAATGTAGTCCATGTCCAAATGAAAATGAATGGAGTTTGATTTTGTGTTTTCAAGTATCCCTGTGTTTTTTTATACTTAGTTCTGTTTTATGGTGTTCATTGGTGTTTGGTTTTAATTTTGGTTATTCCATCAGCATCGGTAGTGTCTTCTTGCATTATTTCCATACCCCTTTGCCATTATTTAATTTCCCTCACAGCTCCCATTTGTTCAGTTGATTAGACTCACCTGGTCCTGGTTCCTCTAATCACCTTCCCTTGCATTCATAAGGCTGTCAGTTTCTCTCACTTCCGATTCCAGCTGTCAGCCCGTTACTGGTTTGTTCTCATATATTCATTCTGGTTTGCTTTCAGTTTCCTTAATGCTTCCTCCAATACCAGTACATTATATTCCGGAATTGCGCCGCTCAAGGTGGCAGCATGTTGGAGTAGCTCTGTTACTTTGGTTCATATTTTTTTTCTTTTTTAAAACTTTAATTCTTCCATTTTTGGTAGAAACATTGTTTTTGTGGACAACTGTTCTCTCTGGTTTTGAATGCTGTGCAGCTGGAAGGATTTTTGCTGATACTTTTTATTTTTGGACATTTGTTATGATGCATAACCATGGCAACAAGGTGGTTTACAACTGGCAGCAGCTGATTAACATCACAAAAGCTCAAATAATACCTCAACTACAGCCACAAAACCCTGATGAGTTGAAAAGAAGACGCCATAGATCCAGAGTATCCTCTACATCAGACTGTCATACAACAACAGAGCGTCTTCAGTCAGAGGTTTCTTCAGATCTGCAGAGCACTACAAGAGATCATCTCTACCCACAGCCATCAGCATTTACAACACATCTTTGAAGGAACTTGCATAATGAGTTACAACAACATTTAATTTCCCTTTGGGATTAATAAAGTAATTTTGAATGTGAATTTGTGCCTCTTTTCAATAAGTCAACTCTCGATATGATACGGCCATCTTCCTCCCTCCGTTTGGGTACAACTCAGCTTTTGGCAGCATGGTTTCATTTTTTCCTCAGGATGTTCTCAGGTATTAGGATATATCACAAAGCATATAAAAATCTGTAGTATGATTTGCTGAAGGGTTTTTTCAAGTGGCACCATTTCATCTACATAAAACCCCTTTTGAACAGATGTGTTTCAAGCTGTGATTTAAATAAAGGAAAATAGTTTTTTTTTCCATGTCAGGAGGAATAACCTCCAACCATGAAAATATCTCAGAGGGTTTCTGCACATGTTTTCTTAATAAATGCAGAAGAGTTAGAACCCGACTGCCTTTTCACTACAACTAGTTTTCTCTCCTTCATGACAGATTATTCACATTCGGCTGCTCATATAACGGGTTCATCTTCCTTTCTGTCCAGGTGCAAGAAGTGGGGCGTTCCTATTGAGAAGATCTACAACAAGACCCAGAGGGAAAAGTTTGCCTGGGCAATCGACATGGCCGAAAAGGATTATGAATTTTAGCTACACTTAGTGTTTTTATGGGAACATTTCTACTCAAGCCTTTGATTGTACAGATGGTTTGTAGCCGATGTCAAACGATTCCACTGTGCGGTAGCTGCAGGGCAGTGCGGGACAGAGCCAGGACTGCGCCGAAGCTGTGATCACAGACAGGTTGAATAATTATGCTGTAAATATCGACCGGTTGTGTGCAGACGAAAATCAACTCTTGAAAGATTTCACCGTGTTGCCCCATAAGGCATCTCTCCTTAGAAACATTATGATATTGTGTATGTAGTTGCAGCTCTTTGACCGTATTCCAGCAACCATGAACACATTAAGTATTATGTTGTGTCAGATTAAATGTTTTGAGATGCTAAGCCATCAGATCTATTGAATAATAATTCTGATAGAATAATAAATTTATACGTTTTTGACAACATAAGAGATTATGATGGTTATGACGAATGTTAGGTAGTGTTGTTTAAATTACGCTGGACGGACTGGTGGAGTGGGAAGAACTCAACTCTAGCACTATGCTAAAACACATTAGCACACAGAATGTCAACTTTTATCCATGCTGTTTATTTCAGGGATGTACATATTGTCATTTTTTGTTTTCTTTTTAAACATGTGCCGTATGCATCCTCAACAAAAAGCCCTTATTGCTCTATTGCAGATCTTTATTGTGTGTGATTCCTTATTCTTACAGTAAAAAAGGCCTAACGGTGATCTCGGTTACTTGAAATGCCCAAAGCATAACATTTTGTGTGCCAGAGACTGTTTTCTCTGACAGAGGGGTCTGGATTTTTGCCAAAAATGAATTACATCATCTATCCTTGTAGGTGTGCTGTTTCTGTGATGCTATAATAGATCAGGACATGTCTTTGAGAAATCTTCTACTGTGAATGGATAACTTTTGTCATGAATATATCTTATTTAATCATTTATCACACAATCCCACGCTGATTTAAAAGCTTGTTGTTTAGAGCTTTGTAGTTTTCAGAATAAAACATAAACCTTGCTCTGTTAGTCTTTTATTCTTTTTTTATATTTGCACAATAGAAGTAAAAACAGTTTAGAATTAATCAGATGAAATCAAACAATCCCCAGTATCAATATTACTTTTCCTCCTCCATATGGTTTCATCTCTGCGGTCTGTTGAATTCAGTGACATGCTGTAGATAAGTTGAACCAAAAACCAGTGACCTGTTCTTACTTAATGTAACATTTGGTTAAGGTTCAGGAGAGATATCTGCATCTTGTAGAGACCGAAATAGGCGCTTCTGCTGAGGAAAAGTTACATGAAGTTTACAGTTAAACTGCAAAGGGCTTCCGGAAGTAAGGTTAATGCTTTCAAAATAAATGACTTTCAGCTGAACAGGTCCGCATCATAGACTTTATTCATATGTCTGAATTCGTAGTCAGTTTCAAGCCCAAGAATTATTGAGGAAAGTTAAAGCTTACAGCGGCTCTCAAAAGTTTACACATCCCAGTTAAAATAGCAGGTTCTTGGTATTTAGTAAAATAGATTATTATGACAATAAAGATTTAAAGCCTGCTGAAGCACCTGATTTATTTCTTCAGCATTTACTCTTCTTGGGTTCACACCTACCATTAATTATGTTGTGTTTAATGAAACCAGGAAAAAAAAAAACTTTGTCAGTTGAATACGTCCATTTGCACCCTTCAGCTTAAACGATATCTTGCTGATAGATTACAATTTCACAGCAACATTTACAGTATGTAACAAGACACAATACAGTTATTAATAATTGGAGAAATTGTGGGACATTCTTCTAAAATCTGTGAAATGACAAGATGAAATCTGGTCAGGCAGGTTGCATGAGCCTGAGAGCAACACTAAAGAAACTGCACCAGAATTGGTTGTGTTCTACATCCGATAACATCCTCTGTATTCAAGGCTAGTCTAGGCTAAGGAGTAGGGCTGTGAAACAAAAGCTTTTTCTTTCAAAGAAAAGTCATACTCTGATGATGATGATGATGATGATGAGGAGGAGGATGCTTAACTTGAAGTCTTGAGAAACAATTCCCAAGGATGTCTTTGACACAAAACTAACTGAGCATAACCAAACTAATATCATGCCCACAGTGAAACATAAGGCTGGGATGACTGTGGCTCAGGAGTTTGGAGTTCATCTTGTAACCAGAGGGTTGCTGGTTCAAGCCCCAGCGCTGTCCGTCTCAGTGATTGTGTCCTTGGGCCAGACACTTCACACTTATGCCTACTTGTGGTCAGAGGGTCTGGTGGCGCCAATGTTCATCAGCCTTGCTTCGGTCAATGTGCCCAAGAGCAGCTGTGGATACAATGTAGCTTGCCATCACCGATGTGTGAGTGAAGGACTAAATAAAGTGCTATACAAGTACAGGCCATTTACTATTTATGGTCGAAAGATGAAAATGAAGACCTAGTTTATTTTTTACCATCACAGTGGGTCCAAGCAGACATTTAAATCCTCATAAGACTGACTTCCTAGGAGGAAAATGAGCGTTTTGGAACGGCCTAGTCACAAGTAAGTCTGACTGAAATTTTGTGGGCTAGCCTGAACAGGGCTATGGACAAGAAATGTTCTAACAATCTGCAGAATTTGGAAACCTTTTGGATTGTAGAATGGGAAAACATTGACAAATCAAGATGTGTCAGGCCAACAGAGTTCAACCAAATAGGACTACTTGTACAGCATAATCTCATTCTAAACATTATGTCAAGGGAAATGATAACAATTGTAAATATGAAAAGTAATTAGACATACGTTTTTAAAATTGCTGCTATTTATGGTCACAAATACAATAAATGAACTACAATTATGCAACAGAGAGGAACATCACTATAAAATCAGTTTACAAACCTGACATCCAAAGTAAGGTTTATTAAAAGACCAATAGGTAACAGAACTAGGGCCCCAGAAGTCTGGATGCCCCTGGTCATACTTTTAAAATCACTTACTATTTATGAGATTTTATAGATGATGTAGAAACAAAAACTGTTCAATATTTGCTATTCATTTCAATATTTTGGTCTTTAGTCAGTTTAACCTACTATCAACAATGACTCCTGTCAATTTTAACTTCATTTACTTGTATTTTTCTGTGGATTAAACCATTGCTCAACCAACTCTAGTTTTAAGAAACAATTCGGAAGATTCTAAATACAATATATATATATATATATATATATATATATATATGTAAGGTCAAAGTGGGAAATATCTCCAAAGATGGTGGAGAATGGCCGAGCAAAGATCCTGTGGGACTTCCAGATTCAGACACACAGGATGGTAATGGCGAACCAACCGGAAACTGTGGTGGTTGATAAAGAGCAGAGGAAAGCCGTTGTGGTGGATGTGGGAATACCAAGTGATTGTAACATCAAGAGGAAGGAACATGAGAAACTTGAGAAATTCCAAGGGCTCAGAGAGGAGCTAGAGAAGGCTTGGAAGGTGAAGGTGACAGTAGTACCCGTGGTGATCGGAGCACTCGGGGCAGTGAGCCCCAAACTGGAGGAATGGCTTCAGCAGATCCCTGGAAGAACCTCAGACATCTCAGTCCAGAAGAGCGCAGTACTTGGAACAGCAAAGATACTGCGCAGGACCCTCAAGCTCCCAGGCCTTTGGTAGAGGACCCGAGCTTGGAATGGATGGAAAAAAAACGCCTGTGGTGGGCGAGAGGGGAATTTTATAAATATATATACAGTATATGTATATATATAAATATATATATATACCCCACGTTGCACATTCAGCAACTCAGGATCACACATGTTGATGTCTGTAAATAATAACACAATTGGTCATGAGCAAGTCCTCTGATGCAACACTTGTTTAGCTTACAGTATATGAGTATAGGCCAAACTGTGACAAACTGGGGTTGAATCATTTTAACAGCTGCAGTAGTCATTGAAAGTAGGATAATAATAATAATAATAATAATAATAGTAATAATAATAATAATACAATCCTTGCAATATTTCACAATTTGATTCACCTATTGAAATGGTTCCTGTATGATTAGTGTATTGCAAAAATCATATCAATGTGTGTGTGTGTGTGTGTGTGTGTGTGTGTTGGGGGTGCATTTTAGGTGGAACTGCATCTTTTTGTTTAACTTTATTTTAAAAAATGGCATTTAAATACAGGACATAGCAATGTACACTTGTAACATATGAAAAAAGAAAGATGTTACAAGATGATAACGTCTAAACTTGAGACAAAATAGGGACACGTAAGTGTTTAAAGCAATACATTTAAAATAACTTAAGTATTTGCAGTTTTTTGTTTTACATTCAGAGTTTTAAGGTATGCTATCAATTCTTGAAGTGAGGTATGTTGAGTTTTGACCACTTAAATTTATGGATGTACCATTTTCCAAATATATTCAAAACAATCAGAATGAAAGAATGAGTTTTGGTTAAATCTCTTTCTTTGTCAAATCAAATTATATCCTTATATTGTAACTTAATTTTAATGCTACAATGCGTTTGCTTTAAGTGTTCAATGTGGGTCCAGAAATGTTTAACATAAACACATCAATATAAAGGAAGTGAAGTTGTTTCTATAGTTGTGAGAAACTGCATCTTGTTAAAACAAACGCACACCGTTCTATTTTATTGTTGTAAATCCGCAGCGGAAGCCTGGTTCTTGACTCTAGCTGGGATGGCGCTGCTGTCCGTGGGCTGAAGGAGGCAGGCAGGGAGAGAGGCAGGGGGGAAGGGCCTCCGCTGGTTGGATCTGAGAACTGACAAACTTACGTAGTCTTGGTTAAAAGCTGCCTGCCTCTCTCTGTGGACGGCTGGAAGGGAGAGGAGGGGGGGTTGCTGGGATTGTAGCTGTTTTCGTCGGCTTCGTGATGCGTTCAGAGAGCCTGTGGATGATTTAATCCACGGAAAAATCCGGGTCCGCGGAGTGGAAAAGGAGCAGGAGAAAGAAAGAAAGACGAGGGGAGTCGGGCAAGAGGAGATTGGAGGAGCCGCCGATAGAGATGTGCGGTCGGGCCGAGATTGCTGCGGTAGGTAGTTATGGAGCCCATCGGCTCCTGCTACGAGTTGTCCCCCTCGTTAGATTGTTCTCTGTGCGTTAAGAGAAAGAAATTAAGAAAGCATGAGAAAAGAGGCAGGATGGCTGCTGCTACCTGTTTGTGACGGAGACAACCAGCCATATTCTCCCTTCGGCCCAGGCAAAATGCTAGCAGCCGGCGGCCCCGTTTCCACGCTGGTAAAATAGTGAAATGCTCCTTAGACCGCTGTCCATGTTTGCTGCTTCAACACTGTCGTTTCCTAAACTTGCTGTATTCAGACGGGGGGGCTTTGTTTTCCTGCAGCAGGTCACAGGCCTGTGGGCTGCTTTTACATAATTCTAGGTTAAAACAGCACAGTTTCCGAATTAAAAGTAAGGAAAAAATGCTGATTCGGAGTTATCCAGTGTTTTATATATATATATATATATATATATATATAAAGTCAAATGATGAAAAACCCTTTTTTGTGGAGGTGAAGAGCTGTCTTTTATCTATAGCACTGCTAATGACAAATTATTAAATATTCTCCAGTTTGTTTCCAAAGTTATGTACAAAAGTCAGCATCATACAGATGAACGCTTTTTCCTTTTATAAATATTCACTCAAACTTATGTAACATCCACTAAGGTGATACAAATGTGTAATATTAACCTGTTGAAGATATTTGTACTGAGAACTCTGGAGAAATCAAAATGTATTGGGGATATAATTTGTAAAATGTCGTTCATCAAGGTCCGACAAGCTCGATTTTATTCAAACCTTTTTATATTTTCATTGTTTTACAGCCAAAAGGTTAAAGTATTATGCAGAAATTATCTTCACATTGTACTAAATTACTATTAAGAAAGACTTTTAAATTTTTTGGGTAATATGAGTGGTAATAACTTCATAGCCTCATTTTAAAATGTTTAATTTTAGGAAGTTTTTAGCCTTGGATGCTTTTAATTATACATTTGTGAACATTTCTGGTTTTTAGATGCTTATGTAAGCAGTTTTTTCAAAAGTTGAAATGGCGAAAAAAGTTTTTTTTAATCTAAAGGTTAATTAAATTAACATTAAACTATGCTACCAACACGAATGAATGAATGGGGAGAAAAAAGAGAAATATTATTCTTGGAGAATATACTTTTGCGTTATAATTGGAAATTAGCAAAACCGCACCCCATAATGCTAACAAAATGCCTTTTTTAGCATATTCCCCAATCAAGGGTTTTGAGCACAAACATTAGCTGAAGGCCAACTAGTAGAAACATGCCTACTTTAAAACAAGGCTGCACAATATTAGCGTAAACGTACTTTAGTATTTTGGCCACTAGGATCGAAATCAGCTGTGGACGTAAAACACAGGTAAAGTTCATCCATTGCATAACACCCTGAAACATTCTAGCTAACCGAATATGATGTCCAGACAGTCGCTTGACACAGCGATGTTGGACAAATAGAAACTGCCATGTTGATTGAGATGCGGTATATTGTGCAGCACTGCTCCCAGTATTATTTGAAGCTTCTTTCTTTTTTTAGGTTTTAACCTCTGCATCTTGGCACTAGTTCATTCTACATACAGGATTGCAATGCTCTGGGGAACTGTTGCTTCATGGGCTCTCCCCCTCCTCCTGCTGTAGGTAACCCTGTCTAGGCCTGGACTGAGCAGATTGTTCTGAGAGGAAACGGACAACAAACGGGGGAAGTTAACATGGCTGGGACCTCTGGCTTCTCGTCCAACGGACCTGTTCCGTGGAGGGACGACACGGCGAGGAACAACCTGTACCGAGACCTGGAGCTAGGCACAGTAATGACTATGTTTTACTCCAAGAAATCCCAGAGGCCGGAGAGACGGACTTTTCAAGTAAAACTGGAGACCCGGACTATCATCTGGACTCGAGGCACCGAGAAAATAGAAGGAGAGAGTGAGTACTTTGCAGAGACACACTCACACACTGGTGAAGTTAGTGATTTTTATTTTCCTACTGAGCAGTGTTGAGATGGAATGCCACATGTGCCAGAACTGGTTTGCGTGCTTAAAAGTAAACATGATGGAATGGGAGCTGTGTCGATCTGACAATTCATTAGTGCGAGAAATCTCACGTGGATTCGGTTTCTTACTGCAGCAAAATATTTTCATGGCAAGCCTGACCACCATTTATCTCAGTTTTTGCCTGCAGACATCTTTGTCTACAAGGTGTGCTGTTGTAGTATGTGCTCAATGTGCTTTTGCATTATCTCAATGAAATGAGCAGGAGTTTCCTTGAAAAGAGTATGATTAATTTAATATTATTTGTTTTTCTCAAACATTTTTCTAAGTGACAAAAAAACCTCAGAAAACAAAACAATAACAATGACACAACATTTGACATAACTTTTAGGAATTTCTCTGTAATTAATGCTTTCAAAGACGTTTCGTAATCCCTGTTAATCTGGAAATAATCCAATTTTAAAGATTAATTTTAGAATAGCGGTGGGGGATTTTGAGCATTACTTGATCTGAAACTGCTGAATTTTAAGAAAGTGGTATAAATATTTTCAAGGCAGATTTCCAATTTCATCGTTTTAAGCGAGGATGTTTCTCTGCACTCTTCTATGCATGTTGTATGCATTACTGACAAATCATGCAGTTTCACTGTTGTTTGGGATTGTCATTTAGAGGTATGGTTCTCGGGGATTACCAGCTGGTGAAAGGTGGCTCTCCTTTAGTTTCCACAACATGACTGTCTCATGTTTTTCACAGCTGTAAATATTTCCAGCTACAACAGCTACATTTTCTAAAGGATAAATAAGGGAATATGGTCAGAGTCTTCTTTTAGCCAGCTGACAGGCAGTAAGCAGCAACACTTGGGCGATAGATTCATTATTTGCATTATTTTAAATAAACTACATTTCCACTAAAGTTTTTCTTGCATCTTAATAGAAAATGTTAACTTTTAGAAACAATACGATGTAAAGCATTCAACGATTTTGAAACCGTAACTTTCACAAAATCTTGGTATACTTACCAATAACTGGCTCGTGCCTCATTGGGATGGTCATTTCAGTTGCAATTAATGCATGTTTTCCTTTTATAATTTTTTTTAAAATGCCAAATATACCTTAATGTTAGTGCTGTTAATCGATTAAAATATTTAATTGCAATTAATCGCACGAGTGCCCATATTTAACTCAAGATAAATCGCAAAATTAAAGAACATTTCTTTTATGTATCTGAATATATTTTTGATGTTTATAATATTTTTATAAGCCTCAGGGTAGACAAAAATACTTTTGTTTTTTGTTGCAATTATATGTTGTATTATAATTGTAGCAATACCACACATGACCAATATTACCAAGAATGTTCTACATAAAAATCTATAAAGGTCCCGCATTCTCTAAAAGATTTACCTATCATGGTGAAAAATTAACAAAGACAATAGATTATAAATGGGATTTTAAAAAGGAAATCGGTTAGGTATAATGTGTAAAATGTAACAATGGGGAGTGTAAGATGGATCTACAACTCGTCCTATAAAGTGCCGTTAGAATAAGACTTATTTTTGGGCCGTTTGTTTGATAGATGAAAATGACAGATATAATCATTGCAAGTGTTTGTTTGTTATTCTGAGGAAGATTCAATGTGACGAGCTTATTAAAGGAGTCAAAAGCTAGTATTACCTTGGATACCCATGCTCAAATATAGTCTTTCAGGCCCTTCTAAAAATGAAAAGTTGAAAAAAAGTGAAAAAAATAAACACAGAGCTCCTCTGACGCTTATTTCTGAAGGCATTATTGTCTCGCGGGATCTAATGCAATATTTTAGCTGTCGTGGACGGTCATTGTAATAATGCAAATGAGGGGCGCGATGATTGGTGGCAGGAAGGAGGGGGGTTGACACGCTTCAGCATATCATTCCAAAATGACATCATGGCGCAAGTTGTGAATGAACCCGACCTTCAATTGTAACTACATTCTAGGTCATTTGTTGTTTGCAAAGTAGCAGCCATTACCCGTGTTGTCCTCGAAGCTACTACTCCCGCTAGCATACAATAGCCGCATTAGCAGTTAGCTGCTGTTTGTTACACACAGGAGAGCAATAAAAAACACAGCCTTACCGTTTCAATTGCAGGCAAGTCTCTGATTGTTGGAATGGCCCCTTTATCCAAACTTTATCCGAGCTTCGATGCCAACTTCGCCTGATATTGTCCCAAATTTGTAAAGGATTCCGGCGTAAAATGTTTAGCACAGACACCTAAACCAGTGGGAAGCGTTGTAGGAACCGCATCATTAAAAATGAATTTAATCCACTGGTCCCTGATAGCTTGGGTCGTTCTTGGAGAGAAAAAATATTTCCATGTTGATTCTGGCAGTCAACAACAGAGCAACTCACGTGTGCACTATGTTTCTGCATCTTTCACGGTCGAGTTCGTACTTCGAATCGGATTTCAGTAATGAGAGAGGGGCCGGGCGGGCTTCCTGCAGCATAGGTCTGCGATATTCATATATGGTATATCCTGCGCCGACTTGACGTCAAGTCGGCCAGAAATTAACGTCGCATATTTGAGTGCACGTGGGCTGGTTGACGAACCAAAGGGTACACAAACGCTTCAATTTTAAATATCGGCTTCCCGGCCACTGTATAATTGTTAGGCAATCATAACATACATTTTTTTTCTCGTGGAAAAGTGAAAATTACAGGTCATAACTCCTTTAAAATAAAAAATCTTTGAAGTCTGCAGAACTTCTTCACATTGATTTACATACATTAGATGCTCAAAGTAAATCATTTTGAAGCAGGACAGACACAATGGGCTGAACATAGGATCATCTTTGTTGCTTTTGTATTTATCTTTATTTATTTATTTATTTATTTTTGCTCTATTAAGTCTATGTTGCTGGAATAGATATTAACTACATAGTAAATAATGCTTTGCTGCAGTTTTATTTTTTTGTCTTCAACAATAGAATAATTCCCACTGTTTGCCTCTCTCAGCCACTACTGAGCGGCACTCACAGCTGCTCTAAGCGCACATCCAGCGCCAAATAGGAGGCCAGCTGGGTGGTAGAGAGAGAGAGGGGGGAGCTGTTGTAAGAGAGGAGTTTTTTTTTTTAAAGATATGGGAGTATGGCTCCATAGAGAAACGGCTGAAACAGAGAAGGAAATAACGTTCAAACTGCAGCGCAAGCCTTAATCGTGTCAATTTTTGTTTTTAAGCCGCTAAAGGGAATTTGCTTTAACCCATGACTAACACGTTAACTTTAAAGGCCATACGTAATATGCGTTAATCTGCACAGTGGAAACTGCCCTAGCGCTACCACAGAAGCTAACATCCCCAGTCTTCCGTATTTCTGCTCTCGAGGGGGGTGGTATTTACAGCAGATCAGCGGAATGGCGCTCCCGGACTGGCGGCTTTGAGAACGCCAGCCTGTAGTGTGTCAAGTAGCAGTGAACCTAGGTATTTCTGCTTTTCAACATGCATTTTATTATTTATTTTTTAGATTTTCTCTTTTATTTTATTTTTAAATCCATAGATTGGCAAATTTTCCATAAATAATTTGGAGTTACATTACATAGAAAAATACGCAAATAGGTGAATCCTGAATACTGAACCACGAGTAGGCGGGGGGGTCCACTGTATGTAATTGCCATAAATGAATGGCACTTGAAATATAATGCGCAATCAGATATTCCATCCAAGCAGTCCTTTGCGATTGGGATATTGCATAAATTGATATTGTAGTGACAAATGGGATTCTGTGTATTGTGCAGCTGGAGCATGCTCATCCAATTTTATGCTACATTTAGAAATGTGGAGCTTTTTTTAAAGAGAGCAGGATCATGAAGTGTTTCTCAGCCAGCGCACAGTTTAGTCCTCAGATTTCGCTGTTTTAATGGAGCCGAGGTTCTGGAGAGCTGGACTGTTCCCCATCACTGCGCCTTGCTTATAATGTTTTTCCTCACCTCCCTGCTCTGGAGTATTTCAAGCAAAACTGTCTTTAAAATAAGGAAAGTTATTTCTGAAATTTACTATATGCACATGTTTTCTTTTACTGAATCAATACTGTTTTACTCAACCTCTCCAGTCCACTCGAACTCTCTGCTTTTTTTCCCAAGTGTGATAACCGGAAGATCCGACGTTTATAGCGAATACATTACACAATCTGTAAAAAATAAATCCTGGGTCATCCGTGAGAAGAACCCCCCCCCCCCCCCCATCTGTCCCATTAATAAGATTTTACAGTAATGGGTGTCTAGCTGAAGACACGCAGGCATTTGGTGAGTCGTCAAGTCTCCTGTCTGTCGGCTTGCAGGATGGCTCGAACACAGCTGCGGTCTGCTCCGGATGCAGCAAGAGAGAGCACACATGTAAAAAAAAAAAAACATGACATGAAGGAGAGCTTAGTTACCTTTTGTAACTAACTAGATCTTAGAAAATGAAGAGGTTCATACACCCATGTGCTATGAGCTCATAGCTGTTATGCGATACTCATGGAGAGGTGAAATTAGCTTAGGCTGTTCATTAATGTACAGAAATAGTCTTTGAGATTTGCTGAAAGTATGTCATCGATCAGGATCAGTCTGGCCTGGTGTATTTACCGCTCATCATATCAGGGGCGTTAAAAGAACGACGGCCACTAATCGTTGAGAGAAACGGCTGTAATAGCTGAACAGGATTTTCGAAAATTTTCTGTGTGAATTTGTATTTATCTCTCCTTTTTCTTTTAGCGTATCTTTCAAACCAAAAAACTGGCAGTGCTGTCTGTGGTTTACACCTGATAGGGTGTTTTAAGATCTCTGTGTGGCTGAAGAAGGCAGGATGTGGTTGTGAGGATTAATTTTTAGTATCAACTTCGGGTAGTTAAATTGGATGTCAAAAAAAATTTGTATTAGGATCCTTTTAGGAGGTATGGGGTCTTGCCTCATTTCTCACTTCAGTTTGTACTCACGTGTAAAGTCTGCAAACAAAATAGATGTGTTGCAACGTCGTGCTCAGTAGGTCTCCAGTGCATCTCACAGATCATTCTGGTCTTCTGTTGAGCTTGGCACTAAAAAGTGACGTGAGCGTGCATCAAAGTCATCCGCCGCTTTTAATCTACCGAGATATAAATGGAAATTCACACATTTTTTATTTTTACAGTTTAATGGGATTATTTCGATCAATCCCCCATAATAGAAAAGACGCTCCGCTGACTGTTACTAAATCTATAATTGTGTTTGTTTAACATTAAGGATTAGGCCTGCATAATTGCTTTAATTCATGTTCATGCATGGAGCTGGCCGAACATTATCATCACTGAAAATTTCTTATTTCTATGTTAGTCACCTTTTGAGGTGGTTGACTGGATTGAAACCCTTACAGGTAATCTGATATAAATATATTTGAACCAAAAACCTCTGCTGTAACCCTTTCAGCGCGGTATTTGTTTCTAAAAGCTGACTTCTGGCAAGCTGAAGGAGCAGCCGACAAACAAACATGCTTTCCTTTTTTTAAAGAAACCTTTTAACACATTTTGTAGTTCCCCTGACTCCATTTCTAAACTCTTTACTGCTACTGAACATGGTTCACACAGTACACTCACCTCAGTAACAACTTCCACACCAAAGTTTGTCACCACAACATGATAGTGATTTGTGCGATATGTTCACTGATTGGGGGGGAAAAAGGCTTAAATCTTTAGTATTAGACCTATCAGGGCGATTGTTAAATTGTAAAATTGGCATTTTTCTTAGTGCATTCCTGTAAGTTTTCACCACTGCGACAGGCAGTGCTTGTGATCGAATTGTGGATTTGCTGTTTCTCCAGTGGTCGATGTACCTTTATCTCTGGATATGGAAGGTCAGTGGGGATAGTGCTGGATGACGAGGCTCAAAGAAGTAGTACCAAAGATTCACAATATGGTGACAAAGTGCAAAAGCAGTTACAAGATTCTGCTAACTGCAAAAAAAGAAAGTATTTGTGTCACAGTATTTAGAAACTTCGGTTTAAAGTGAGACATTGTGGTTAAAGATTTTCTCTGTGAGCTACAGAACACGATGAAGGGAGCAGAGGATTGTAGAAAAGAGTCACTTTGTTGGGCTTAGCTAAAGATAGGCCATCAGTTAATTTATTAGTAAAAAAACAACCTTTTGTTTAAATATTACTTGGTTTTAATTTCAATCACAGCTTTCTCACAGTTTCATATATTTATACAGCAGTGTTTCTCGCACATAGACGAATCTGTGGCTGTGCGCCACAGATTCAACTCCAACCAAAAAAACACCGACTGTCACATATTGCATTTCGATTTTCTTTTTTACGCTATTTAAAACGCATAGCGTATTGGTTAAGCTGCATTTCCTTTCCCTGCTCTCTTCATCTCTGTCACTCACGCGTCTCTCTTGCTCACACACACACAAAGCCCCTACCCCTCCGTGCACAACATGTCTGTCTGGATCACCTGTGGAAGGCGGCCTATCATCCGCGGCCTATTTGGTGCAGAGAAGACGGCTGGCGAAAGCTTGGTATCTTGTGAACACTTTTAACACACAATCACAGATTTAAAAAGTGCTATAAAATATTTTATATTCTGAATACAATAGTTTCAGTGTGTTGATGTTACTGTAGGTCCCGACCCTTAGCAAACAAGCGATTGCGCCTTCTTTAGAAAGTTAACTGTAGTCGCAAGTTTGCGGTAAAATGTAGGCTAGCCTAGTTGGGTTGTCAGGTCAAAACACTATGTAGCAGCTGTGAATCAAATAAACGTATAATAAATAATGTTATGTCGTTTCTTTACGCTTACACTGAATGTTTGCTGCTTCAATCCAAATGAGTAGTTAAGTTAATAATAAAAGTTAATTATTAACTTTTTTTTTTATTAGTAACCTTTAGGATTTAGGAACCCCCCCCCCCCCCCCCCGACCAAACCTCTACCTCCCTTCTGGGAGTTGAGCAGAAATCAAAGTCCAAACCTGCTATAAACAAGATGGTAGGCCCATGGTGGGCTGACGGAGGTCCTAAGAGCCCAAAAATATCCAGATTTTCCAAAAATAAATCTTCCTAAACAGCAGATTCGAATAATTGATAAAATTGATTTATCACCCTGCGCTACGAACAAGCAACGTTTTTCGAACCTTCCAGAATAGTTGTTAATTATTTATATAAGGACCAGAGGTAACGTCTCAGTGTGTGGAAAAGAGCAGCCAATACAAAGTATTGTTTTTCTCTAAATATAAATGAAGTAGAAAGTTGACTTTTTAAATCATAGCATCTTATATTTGCAATTAGCTCAGTTGGCAGGGCTTGCATTACTAAAACAGCACTCTCCAAAATTCATCCCTGAGATTTCCAAACCACTTACAAAATTCAGAACATTCCACGTCAGACTTGGATAGAAATCTTTAAAGTATAACTAAAGTACAATAATTCTCTATCTGCTAAAAGTGTAGCTCTCTCTTGCCGTCTCACAGCCTGAATGAACCACTGACATGTCTTAACATGTCGGAGGAAATCCAGTTTTCTTTTCTGTGCATGCTCCTTTGACTTCATGTTCGTGTACCGAACTGAAAAAGACGAACATCAAGTCATCTTTCCTTAGTAACGGTGTCCACAGCAAAGACTGACTAAGATATTACTAATCAGGGCGGATTCAGTTTAAAATTGTGCTATTCTGGTCAACACCCCAATTTTTATTTATTTATTTTTTAGATTTTGTGTCCACAGTGGGCTTTATTCGAAAGCGGATGGTACATAAAAAGGGGGAGAGAAGTGGAGGAAGGCATGTGGTAAAGGTCCACTGGAAGGGACTCGTGTCGAGGACGTAGGCCTCTGTATATGGGGCGTCCCGCACTAACCACTATGCTACGCGACGCCCCAACAGCCCAATTTTAGGTGCATCTCTATTGACCACAGTTGTCAACTTGCCAGCTAATTCTTACGTTATCTGTTGTAAAGGGCCGTTTTTTTCCTACTTTTCTCTCTAAAACTAAGAAATCTTAAAAATAGCAGTTGTTACTGCTAGGGCTTAACAGTATTTTGTGAAAATATCGTTATACTCTTAATATTGCAAAACACTGTTTGGAAGGCAGTAATTGCTGCCGAATGTGTTCCTGGTTTTATGATTACATGTTTTGCATTTAATAAGATATTTAAACCGTTGGAAGGACTCTGACTACAGCAGATATTTGCACCTCACAAAGATTATTGTAAAAAAAAAATCCTGTTTGGATTTTACTTGGAGTGATAAAATATCGTTTGGCAGCTTGTTTTATTACTTTATTCCAACAGTAATGTGGTGAAGCGGTATGCAGCTACCAGCGCAGGCGAGTCAGCTCAGAGACCAGAAAGTGAAGAAAGGGGGAATTTGTAGTGTTATTGCCATAACAGCTGCTTGCTCTCACCTGATTCCCTCATACGTATTCAGCCTGTGTGTTCTCACAACCATTACTCATATTTTCAATATTCTGACAGCCTGACCACAGAGCAGCACACATCAACCAACCCTCTTTGCTGCTGTGACTAGCGAAAGGTTTTTCCCAGACGTCCGTTTGAAGCAGCCGTTTACTGTTTATTCCAAGATTTTCATCAGGATTTTCTGCTGCATTCAGCTCAAGTTTGCCATTTAAAAACCCAAAACAAACTTGTTTTAATTGGTTTGTGAAAATAAGAATGCCACTTATGAAGTTTGTTTTGTACGCATGGGGGCAAAGAAACGCACCGCAACAGGAAAAAAAAATGAGATGGTTCTGCTCAATATTTTCTGATCAGTTCATCTTCGCTGGGCGCAGCAGAGGTACAGTGCCGGTCTGGAAGGGCTTCAAGCTTCTGCCTCTTCATATTCACTGGACTTTCTCCTCCCATCTTGAGAAATCGCCACATAAATCTCCATCATATGTGCTCCCGTTTGAGATAGATAATTCACTATCACTGCTTTCTTCTTCCATCGTCCTGACTTGAGCGCCGTCATCAGCGGCCTTGTGGGACGCTTTTCTAGACTTTAAACTCCTTGCAAATAAATATGATGTTGAGCCACCAGCACAATCACAGTTAAAAATCTTGAAATATGCCCTTTCTGATCCTGTTTAGATTTCTAAATAGCAAAGCATTTATTGGCTCGCTTCTGTGTTTTTCTTTTGATTTGTAAACTTGCAGTGTGAGTTACCCGCCTTCATGTGTGGAAAGTTTTTGTTGCTGTGACCTGCTTTTTCCAGACCTCCTGCGCAGGAAGGGCACGTGCACTCTCAGCTCAGACCTCTCGTGTCTTTTCTAGGTGACGCACTTTTTTTTTTTTTTTTTTCAAGGCTTTTATACACTCCTGATGCTCATTTTAGTGTTTTAATGAGATCTATATCAACAAATTAGTGGAACATGACCACGCAAGCAGAAACGGCTTGAGTTTCATGAAGATGCTGCCAATCCCCCCCCCCCCGACTGGAAAGCAAGCTCTGGGGTTGAATTGATCCATTTTAAGTGTGCTGGAGAAGGTTGCAGAGTTATTGTGGGCAGCATTTTGTGGAAATATGAGCCTTCAGTTCAGCTTGAGCTAATAAACGAACTAATGCTGAACGTGTAGTGTCATATAGTGAGCTATGGTGTTTCTTGAAGGAGCCTTAAACAAATACTACAATAGTCATTCAATTAAGTACATAAAACTTTAAATCCCATTGGTTTCTCATCATAAGAAAGAAACACATGTGGGAAACTGGGGTTTGGCCAATGTGTTAAACAATAAAGGAGGAATTAAAGATGGTGTGTTGCAGGAACACCTCTGTCTATCTCCATTATTTGCTGACCCAAGCCTCCAAATATTTAGTCATCATGACTGAAGTCCCTGCCTAACAGCAACACCAGCTTCTCTGCAGTCAGCGGATGTCTGCATGGCTGTCTAGTGGGTGAAGTAAACTGAGATGTAAGGTATGACTGGCAAGCTGTGAGAAGACCTCTTTTCTTTTTTTGAATACGTGACGAAAGAGCATGCACCTATGCACTAGCACAGATGTGGTGTGTAGGCGACAAAAGCACAGGATGTGTGCTACGGGGGCAGGAAGAGGAGCAGGAGCTCAAAGAAATTTGTGCGTTTTCAGCAGGAGAGCTTTAGGGTTTTTAATAGGTGTTTAAAGTAATACCAACGGGGACCCAAGGAGTTTCTTTAAGTCTTTACTGGACCCGAAAGTTTAAGTAAAAAATAAAATAAAATCACACCAAGACAGTTTACATGATTTTTGTTTACTTTTCATTCCCTAAGATGACTGAATCTGCTTGCTCTGTAGTTGGCTCAGTTTGCTGTTTGATGATGGGGGGTTTAGAAGTTTCTCTTAGCAAAGTGCAATTTTAAGTGAATTTATTGGTTGCTAGCTTCATAAACTCAGCAAAAAAAGAAACGTCCTCTGACTTTCAACTGTTTTTACTTTGAGTAAACTTAATGTGTGTAAATATTTGTTTGAACACGAAAAGAGTCAACACCATAAGACATAAACTAAAAATGTTTCACAGACATGTGACTAACAGAAAAAGAATAATGTGTCCTTGAATGAAGGGAGGCTCAAAATCAAAAGTACCAGTCAGTATCTGGTGTGGCCACCAGCTTCTTGAAGTACTGCAGTGCATCTCCTCCTCATGGACTGGACCAGATTTGTCAGTTCTTGCTGTGAGATGTTACCCCACTCTTCCACCAAGGCATTTGTAAGTTCCTGGACATTTCTGGGGGGAATGGCCCTAGCCCTCACCCTGCGATCCACATCCACATCAGCAGTCCTCATGCCTCCCTGCAGCATGCCTAATGCACGTTCACGCAGATGAGCAGGGACCCTGGGCATCTTTCTTTGGGTGTTTTTCACAGTCTGTAGACAAGTCTCTTTCGTGTCCTGCGTTTATAGAACTGCGACCTTAAATGCCTACTTTCTGTAAGCTGTTAAGGTCTTAACGACCATTCCACAGGTGCATGTTAATTAATTGATTATGGTTAATTGAACATGCATGGAAAACATTGTTTAAACCCTTTACAATGAAGATCTGTAAAGTTATTTGAATTTTTACAACATTATTGTTGAAATACACAGTCCTGAAAAAGGGACGTTTCTTTTTTTGCTGAGTTCATTTACCTCAAGTGAATCATTCATGGTTTGGTTCATATGCTCAGCCTCTGCTTTATGTGAGCAGTAATGCCTGTGCACTGAAATGTGTTGTTCTGTTAGCACAGCAGTGAGATAAGATTCAGTTTTACATATTAAAGTGGTGAACACTTATTGGGAAACTTGAAGCTATTTCAGTAGGTATTTGACATGAAAACAAAATGTTGTCTTTCATAATTTTGTCATTTAAAGGCTCACAACACTAAAAAAAGAGAATCGGTTATCCAACTTAAATAAATTGTGTTAATGGGTCACATATAATAGAATTAACTTTATTCAAGTAAATGTATTAAGTTTATTAAATTGTCCAGTTAAACAAATGTAAATAAATTAAGTGGGATCAACTTAATTCAATTACCAATTAATGCAATTTATTTAAGTTGGAGCTGCCTTCTCTTTTTTGTCAGGGAATGGGAAAGGTTTGTTTCTTAGTAAGCCAAGATTAACATGTACAACAGATAGCTTAGTGTACATTACTAATATCATGTGTATCCCCCTTCTTACCCTTAGCCATAGGCTGGTATGAGTTTCTGACTGTATGACAACCTGGTGTAAAAATCAGAGTTCTCAACATTGCAAGATTCACATAAAAAATGTAATACGCGGTCTGATTGTTTTTATTTACAAACAAAAACTAGCAAGAATTCCCACTGCTCGATAGTTTTTTTAAATATATATCATCTTTACTATAACTTATTATTTTATAGAAATATAAATTAGAAATGTGCTAAATTTAGTAATAGTTTTCTCATGCTTATTGCATAAAATATGATAATATTTTGATAGGGATGCACAGTATATCAACATTAACTCCAGTATCATCTTTTTAACACATCATTATTGGTTCCATAAGTAGTACTAACTAACTAATCCTTTAGTGACCGTAGCCCCTGAACTAAACCTGACCAGGGCCTGCAATGAATTTGCCAGCTTTTTCACTGAAAAGATTCTAACAATTAGACGGTCAATCTGTACCTCAATACCGAACCCACAACCAGTGCCATCCCCAAACAACAACAATGTAGAGAAAATGTCTGAATTCCACGAATTAAACCAAAAAAACCTTGAAAAAAAATCATTATCCAATTAAGCTCCTCCTCCTGCTGTCTTGATATCGTACCTACAGCTTTTCTAAAGAAAGTTCTTCCCGTTATTGGGTCTGATCTGGTTCAAATAGTGAACTCATCCCTGCTATCAGGTGTCTTCCCCCAGGCTTTAAAAACAGCAGTTATTGAACCACTGCTAAAGAAGAAAAATCTGGACAACAGGTTAATGCAGAACTACAGGCCAATCTCTAATCTTCCATTCCTCAGTAAGATAATTGAAAAAGCTTTTTCACCAATTAAATAGCTTCATAACAATGACAAACCGTTTTGATGTTTTTAAGTCTGGTTTCCATGCTCTCCACAGCACCGAGACTGCCCTCGTCAAAGTATTCAATGACATCCGCATAAATACAGACTGTGGTAGAACCCCATTGCTGGTTCTGCTGGACCTCAGTGCAGCATTTGACTCTGTTGATCATGATATATTATTGGAACGACTGGAGAGCTGTGTTGGACCCTCTTGTACAGTACTTGGCTGGCTTGAGTCCTACCTAAAGAACAGGGACTTCTTTGTTTCAATAAGAAACTTTTCATCAGAATGAACAGAAATCACACGTGGGGTGCCCCAGGGCTCCATCCTGGGTCTACTCTTATTTAATATCTACATGCTCCCACTAGCCCAGATTACAACAACCAATAAGATCAGCTACCATAACTACGTGGATGACACTCAGCTCTACATTACAATGTCACCAGGTGACTCTGAACCCATTCAAACCCTAAATGAATGCATCAACCAAATAAATGGATGGATGTGCCATAACTTTCTCCAGCTGAATAGAAACAAAACTGAAGTGATTATTTTTGGACCCAAAGATGAACGATCAAGAGTCAGCACACAGCTTCAGTTAATACAGCTAGGAACTACTGATCAGGCTCGAAACCTAGGTGTAGTAATGGACCCAGACCTGAACCTCCAGGGTCACATAAAGGCAACAACAAGGTCAGCTTTCTATCACCTGAAGAACATTTCTAGGATTAAAGGACTAATGTTGCAACAGGACCTCAAAAAATCATCCATGTGTTTATCATATAACAGCGTCCTCACAGGTCTGCCTAAAAAGTCAATCAGACAGCTGCAGCTGATCCAGAACGCTGCCGCTCGCGTCCTCACTAGAACCAGGAAAGTAGAGCACATCACCCCAGTTCTAAAGTCCTTACACTGGCTCCCTGTAGCTCAGAGAATAGACTTCAAAATACTCCTACTAGTTTATAAATCATTACATGGCTTAGCACCAAAATATGTTGAAGACCTGTTGTCATGGTACCAACCACCAAGACCACTCAGGTCCTCCAACTCTAGCCTACTAAACATCCCTAGACTCAGAACTAAACATGGAGAAGCAGCTTTCAGTTTCTATGCTCCCCTTATCTGGAACAGACTTCCTGACGAGTGTAGAGCTGCTGAAACTCTGAACTGCTTTAAATCGAGACTAAAAACCCATCTGTTTAGAATTGCCTTTGATTAAATGATGTGATATGTATGAAATGTGTTCATGCTCTCTTGCTATATTGATCTTTCTCTTGCTTTATTGTGTATCATGTGTTATTGTGCATTATCTGTAATGTGTTTCATGCTAATTTGCTACTTTTACTTTTGATTTCCAGTGTTATATTCCATTTTTGTTTTTAAATCACCAAACCATGTAAAGCATCTCAAATTATCCTGTTGTTAAAAGTGTGCTATACAAATAAAATTGCCTTGCCTTGCCTTACTGGGCGGAAATTAATAACCAATGTTTATTTCAGTCTTTTTGCCACTGGTATGTGACAGGGGGTCAGCCCAGAGCTGGGCAATATGGCCTCAAATCAATATCACAACTATGGGTGGTCAATATAAAAGGTATAAGGTAGAAATGATATAAATTTAGCCAAAGGTAGAGGTTTTGACTATACCGGCATACCCCGATACCGCATTTTGATGATGTCATCAAGCTGTCATCAATGAGGATAAATACTGATGTTCAGTGTTTGTCTTTACACTACATATTGCAAGTTTAAAATGTGGTGTTTTCCATTTAACAGAAAAAAACCTGTTAAACTTGAAGCATTTTTAATTCAAATATGTGCAGGTTTATTTTTGTGTGATGTTAAATTTATAAATAAGTAACAGGAAAACAGACAAATTTTAACTGAGTTAAAAAATAACATTTAGCTTTTATTTTAAAATATCTTCATCTTTATGTTGTGAGAACTTTTGTGTTGCATTTTTTTGGAAAAAAGATTTGAATATTTTTTAAATGCATTTTTGCACAATACATGTTCTTTAAATGGTATTCTAAACTTTATTGAAGTTGTTCTGCTGCAATGTATTCGGAAAGTGAGAATGTTTATAAACTGTCATTTTGACATAAAGAAAAGAAAATAGTATATCGCAATAGATATTTCTACGGCACATGCTTTAGATTATATCGCAATATAGATTTGAGGCCATATCGCCCAGCCCTAATCGCAATATATCGAGCAGTTGGCGATAACTCCCCCACCTCCGAAAAAGCAAACGTTTTCCCTCGAGATGGGGCTGTGGCTTCTCCTCTTCCTCCTCGACCAGCTCTATCCAATATTGGAATCCTCCTCCATTAGCTCACCGTCTTTCCCAATCCCTTCCTGTTACTAACTAGATGGCGTGGAGTAATGTGAATCCACCACATCAAAGCTTCAGGTTCAGTGCCAGAAATCATACAGGTATGTGATGGAGGAATGCCCCGTGCATATAAGGGGCGTAGACTTGATTACCCATCAGTCGGCGGTTTCCTGAGTGCATGTGATTGTATGGCAATTTCTTTATTTCTTTTTTTTTTTTAAATCCGTTTTTAAAACCTTGGGTATGTCTGGATTCCAGTGAGTGGCCTGTGCCTCCTTTCCCATCATCTTTGGGAACAGTCCTGAAAACATACGTTTGGTTTTTGTCTGTCTGGCTCCACAGTTGACATCCGAGAGATCAAAGAGATCCGCAAAGGTCAGAAGTCCCGGGACTTCGAGCGCTATCTGGATGACTCTGCAGTGCGGCTCAACAACTTCTGCTTTGTTATACTGTACGGCACGGCGTTTCGCCTTAAAACCCTCAGCTTGGCGGGTATGCACACAAACACTGTTCATCAATCATTGTTGAAAACCTCAATCAGTAAAAATGTGTTACATTTTCACTATATTTTGACTGCTTCCTTTATATAGCGCCTACAAACATATCTGACTCCTGTGCCTTTCTGTTTTCCACAGCAACATCTGATGAGGAGATGACCATGTGGGTCGACGGGTTAACGGGGCTTAGGGATGACACATTGAAGTCACCAACACCGTTACAAATAGAAAGGTAACGGTAAAGCAAACGTGCACCACAACCAGAGCCGAACATGCCTGGATCAGTGAGTAAACAAACATGCGTCTATTTTTTCCCCCGTTAAAAGTTTGATTCTTATCTTCCAGGTGGTTACGCAAGCAGTTCTACGCTGCCGATCACCACAGAGAGGAGAGGTAAATTCTAGAGAGCACAACCAATTTAGGCTGAATGTGTTTTTCATATATACTCGTATATTACACTATAGACAAATTACGGATGTGTGTTGGTAGAAATCTGTCGATAGGATATGTATCGCGATTCTATGAGTAAGACGATATATTGTGATTTTTAAAACTGCATTCAACTGTAGAAACACTATCACAGCATTCTAAACACTCCAACCTGTTTCATACTTTAACACATCCAGTTTTATTACTAGATCTAGTTGATCCACTGGAACAAAGGTGAAAATCGCCACCAACTGTCAGTCATACTTTTATATTCACTCATTTATAATGGTTCCATTCACCCCCCCAAAAAAGTCTTTGTGTCAAATATCGATACATCATCTGGAAATAAAATATCGTGGTATATCGATATTTTCTTACATCCCTAATACACATAGAGTAGAATATTTCAAGCCTTTATTTTCTGTAATTTTAATGTTTATGGCTTACAGACAATGAAAACTTAAAAGTCAGTGTCTCAGAAAATTACATAAAATCAATAGAAAAGGATATTTGCTACAGAAATTTCATGCTCTATGTACTGAATACTTGGTTGGGGCTCCTTTTGCATGAATTACTGCATCGATGCACCGTGGCATGGAAGCGATCAGCGTGTGGCTGTGCTGAGGTGTAATGGAAGCCCAGGCTGCTTTGATAACAGCCTTCAGATCTTCTGGATTGTTGATGCATTGACTCCCATCTCAATCCACTCCTCGGGAAGCTCCCTCAAATTCCTAAATAGATTTTGCTTGATAATCCTCTCAAGGATGCGGCTGTCCTTGTTTGCACCTTATGCTTCCACACTTTTTCCTTCCACTCAACTTTGTATGAATTTGTTTCTTAACAGCACTTTGTGAACGACCAGCTTCTTTAGCAATCGCCTTTTGTGGCTTTACCTCCTTTTGGAAGATGTCAGTAACAGTCTAGACCTAGACTGAGAAACCGTTTAGAGGCTTAGGAAACCTTTAAAGATGTTTGGTGTTGATTTAGCTGATTAGGGTGTGACCCGATAAGTTTCCAATATTCAGCTTTTGCACAATATTCCAACTTTCTAGGTTTCTGAATATATGGTTTTCAATATTTAGGCTGTGATTATTAAAATAAAAAAGAAAGGTGTGATTTACAATTTTTTTTGACTATTATTATTTATTTATTTTTACAATATTCAAAAAAATTTTTGATGTTCCTATTGTATATATGTTTATTTTTATCTTATAGGAAGTTGGACCTCAAACATCCATCAGATTCAACATTAATGTTTAAAATAATCACATTTATAAGCTCCCCGGTTCTTTTAACTTTAGGATTGGACTCTACTCCTCTAGAGAATATGATATCGTCTCTTTGTTTTCTCTGTCAAACTCATGGGTGTTTAATAAGCAACAGGGAAGCAGACCGGTTTCATCTGGGTGATAAGTGTTTTTGACAAAGCTCTGTTGAGGTGTAGTGAAGGAACTGACCTAAGAGCCAAACACTAGCCGCTCTTCCTGCAGCAGGAAACAGACTGCAGAGGACGAAGGAGATGTGCAGAGATGTTTGTCTGTTTTTTGGGGGGGGTTTAAGGCCATTCTCATCGCCTGCCAACTATTCCAGGCGCTGTAGTAGAAGTGAAGCAGTACAAAAATACGTCTGATAGGATTGGTTTAGGCTCCAGGTTTGCAAGCTTCTGGATGGATTTTACATGCTCATACGTTTTAGTGTTTGTTTTCACAAAACGTGCCTGTGTGTGCATAGGATATCCTTTAAGGATCTAAAGAACACGCTGAGCCAGGTCAACTACAAGGTGCCAAACATAAAGTTCATCAAAGAAAGAGTTCAGGTATCCTCTATCACAGACCACTTTTTCACTCTATCTCCCTGCCTACGTCAGTTCCCCTCAAGATTTACCATTTTTCTCATGAAGGTTTTGCCTTACGTTCTCATCCTTCTCTTCTTGCATTTGTAAGGAAACAAGGAATGGGGATGTGTCCTACAGCCAATTCGCCCAGCTTTATCATAACCTCATGTTTGACGCTCATAAAAATGTAAGTGCAGACATTTTATGTGTTCCCATCACGTTTACCCTCCTGAGATCCCCTGCTGAGGCCCACTTCATCCCCCATCTGTGTGTTCTCAAATGGCGGCAAGATCAATACGCACCGGCTAAAACCCTCCAAACTCCTCTAGCCGAGGCCATTAGGACTCACAGATGAGCGGGCAGGCAGGCTCTGGTCACATTAAATGGATGACCCCAGTGGCCTCCAGGAAGTCTGTGTCCATCTTCATAAGCAGTACTGCACACAGGAAAAGTACAGCAGTGTGATGGAAATTAATTAAAATATGCCGTCTTTTTGACCTCTTTTTCAGATGGAGATCCCTTTTCTGCAGAGGTAGGTCCTAAAAACAATATACTCTGATATAAACATTGAATCTGTTTTCGTATGTCAGTTTATCCACTGAAATGAACGTTCCGGTTTCTCCAACAGCTTCATAGGTAAAAGAAATGCAAAGATCACTCTGGAGGACTTCCAGAGCTTCCTCTTAAACTGCCAACAGGTAATCCTTTGGGTAATTAACATGTCACCAAATTTGTTTTGATCTATGCTCTCTAATCTATCTGTATTATTTTGGTAATTTAGGAACAGTGGGCCGAGGACAACAACAAGGTTCAGGAGTTTATGTTTGGTTACCTGAACGATCCCCTAAGAGAAGTGGAGCAGCCATATTTCCTACCAGATGAGGTACAGGAGTTGTCCTCTTCTTTTCTGGGGGGTGTTTCAGTTGTTGGAAAAATCTGAAATGTTTTTACAAGTAAAGTTTTCCGATGCCCCTCTCTATGCTGCTTTGGTGTGGGTGGGAGATTATTCAAACACTGACATGGATACCAAACATCTTGGCCTAAAATGTCTTCTCCCACGCAGTCAAAAAAGGTTATTTACCAAAAGGCTTGGTGGCAGTTCTGCAGAAAGCGAAGGATGCTTTTGTGGTCACCTTTAACATAATCACTTCTAAGGAAAGGAAGCTGGTAAGGAGATGCTGCCCGAGTACAGTCCTTGTTTGGCCTGTGAACAAATTCATCAGCTGGACCAGAAACTCACTTCAGTCCATTGAAGTATTTTAACTTTGTTTGCCGCTTGCGAAGTGTTGCATCATGTCTCCCATGTGTCACATCTGGCTTGGAGTAAATTGTCGAAAACCCACGGCAGAGATGAAGCTGAGATAAAGTAGCAGAGAAAAGGGAGACTGCACATAGAAAGGCCTCAGCTCTGCTTTGACTCCAGAAACTTCTTCCTGTACAGAAATAATCCGACCTGCAACACCTCCTGCATGTGTGCAGATACTTGCATCTGCATACTGCATTACATACTCCCAGTTTACAGCGACTATATTACACGTTGCTGTTTAGACTTTTGATAATTGATTGTAAAACAAGAAACATTTAATAAAATGTAGGTAGATATTTTCACGTTTTGGTGTTTCTGAGCCCCTCAAATAAAACATGAGCACCAGCTTATCTATTAGAACATCACTGAAATGTAACAGCATATTTGTTTCCTGTTTTGGGTGTAAAACTGAAGAATAGGAGGTCGCCAAATTTCACATTAATCTATTTTAAAGGTAAAAGTCAAAAAGTGAGGGAGTGCTTTAGGAAAGAAATATGCGTCAGGAAAAAGTTATTTGTAGGACCACATGTGATGAGATTTTAAATATATTCACACAAAATATTTGCCAATATTTTTGTGTTCAAACGTCACTGACTTTAAAAAAAATCTGTAGAATATTTGATCAGAGGTTTGATTTCTTCAAGAACTGCAGTTTTCAACCCCATATGAAATGGTCCAAGTACTAAATTAGCAGTATAATAAGCCTTTTTTTACAGTTCTTAAATAAATCCCAGTTCCGTGTAAATTGTTCTGGTTTGAGGATTTTATATTTTAAGCCTGAGATGATCAACTATGTGTAGTTTTTAATAAACAGTGAAATAGGCCTGAACAGATGCTTCAGATAAATTGTTTCATTTTCAGCAGAACTTGGCACCTACCCCCACGGCCAAAGGTACAGATACCTGGTTTAATGACCATGTGGTTGACTGACTTAAGTCCATCTATTGTCCCATGTTCTTGTCTAGATGAAAAGGAATGACATCAGACCCAACAAAACAAATTAGCTGAAATGAGCCACTATTAAAGCATCCTTGGCTTCTGTAACATTTACATTAATGCAGTAATTCAGACAAAAGGAAGCCCGACCAAGTATTGATTGCACATAATATGTACATGAATTTACTCTTTAGTAGGCTGGCATTTATTTACTCTTATGTCTTCTCTTGTTTGGTTTTGTGTAATACTTAAATTATTTGTGTAATTTTGGGTTTTCCAGATAAATAAAAACAACAATTCACAGACATACAAACCCACACATGCCTCCCACTGGAACATAACCTTTTGTGGACCCCAGTGATGCTGATTCTCTAAATAGCAGCAATCATACACAGCACTACCAATTTCATGAAATAAATCTAACAGTGGAATTTTTCAGCAATTGTGCAAATTCGACATGTTAACAGCAAAGGGCACAAAGGAAAACTTAATTCTGTTGCACTTGATTTTAGGGAGTCTGTATCTCCTACCTGATGGGAGAAGATCAAACTCCGTTCCCAAGTGGTGGTTAGAGCGGGCCAGAACCGAGAGAGCCTTCTTTAGAACCTGTCTCTGATAAATACTCAAGCCATAACCATTTAAATTAATAGAAAGAAATTCTTAAAATATATCTGAGTACCATACAAAAGTTTTACTTCCCGTTCCAATCGAGTTAACTGTGGATAAACCAAGCCAGGATTTCTTACAGAGATTCATTCATAAACTTCTCCTTTTTCCACTCTGCAGTTCATCACATACCTCTTCTCCAAAGAGAACACCATCTGTGATTCTTCCCTGAACGCAGTGTGTCCTGAAAACATGAACAACCCCCTGTCCCACTACTGGATCTCCTGTTCGCACAACACGTAAGGAAAGCTGTGCTAATGGAGAACATGTTTCTTCTGTCAATTGTAATCCAGTCCTGGGAATGCTGAAGCCTGGCATCCTTTTTTGGATTCTCTACCCAAAACAAGCCTTATACACTGACTTCTTATATCAGATAAAAACATATTATTTCCTCTTTGTGTTCCAAAAATATTTGTTCATGCTGAAACTTAGTAAGAATAAGTATTTTTCCAGGCATTGAAAAGTGTGAGAAAGGCAGTTTTGATGATAACCTTTTGTTCGTTCTGGAAGTGAAACAATGCTTTCTGGTGCAGTGAAGTGAAAATGTCCCATAATCCTTAGAGTCTGGTTGAATTGTCAGAATTGATATGAAACGAGAAGTGTCTTGGCATGTTGACAAAAGAGAAACGGCACCTGTAATGTTGCTGTACTTTTATTTTAGATATTTTGCTGTGTGCTTATGTTCTTTCTGGTTGGCTGTTAATCTGTGAACTTGCTTTGTGTACACTAGTTATTCTTGCTTGTTTATTTTCAGCTACCTGACAGGAGACCAGATGTGCAGTGAGTCGGACTTGGAGGCGTATGCTCGCTGTCTGAGGATGGGATGTCGCTGCATCGAACGTACGTAAGCACACAGAACCTATGTTGCTGTGAATAGCTTTCACTTTACTTTCAGTCTTTTAGCTGAACCCGAGACAGTTTTGACTGAGGTGAACCTCTGCTGTCATCAGATGTGTGTGCATTCTTGAATCATGATGCCCTGTTTTCCTTGCGTCATGTTACTAAGAAAGGTTGTGTGTTCGTTTTCAGTGGACTGCTGGGATGGCCCAGATTCCATGCCGGTTATTTATCACGGACACACCCTCACGACAAGAATCAAGTTCGTTGATGTCCTGAACACCATCAGAGATCACGCTTTTGTCACATCTGAGTGAGTCTCCCGGTTTTCATAATCTTTTGTTTGCCCCTTTTATTGTTTTTATTCTTGTTAAGATGACAAAAGAAGAGTGCCCAGTGGAAATAATGTAGATATGTCATCCTTTGTCATTGTCATGTCTGTGTGCAGTAGCAGATATTTTATTTTTGACTGTTTATCTCCCTCAGGTTTCCCATAATCATGTCTATTGAGGATCACTGTAGCATTGTTCAGCAGAGGAACATGGCCGTCCAGTTCAAGAAAGTGTTTGGAGACATGCTGTTGACCAAAGCAGTAGATGTGATTGCGGACAGCCTGCCTTCCCCCAATCAGCTCAAAAGGAAGATACTTATTAAGGTCAGGGCCTAAGAAATCAGTTAAGGGGCTTTTCACATAATTTTATGTCTTTTCACAAAAATTCTGGATCTCTGTTGTCTCCTCCCTCCTCCAGGTTCAGAGAGCTTGGAAGATAGGGAGATGATCTGTGTAGCAAAAGTGCTCACTCCATCCTAATAAATATATTCAACATATCACCTTTTTATAAAAGTTTCTTTTTAATCCAGAAAATAGTCTTTGTCTTTCGTAAAGTAAAAAAATAAATAAATAAAGTTTATTAGACAGGGTAGATCCAGATGATGCATCATCATCCATATATGGTACTCAATTCCTGATTGTTTGGGCACTGTGGCTCAACAAGTTTGTTATCAAATTCTGTTTAAATTAATTCAAATTTTTGGTTAATGATTGATGTTTTCTATATTTAGATGTTTCATCGCTCTAACATTGATTTTCCCTTTAATCTTATTATTGTTTTAAGGATAAAACTTTCACACACAGGTTTAAATGCTACTGCTTCTGACGGTATTCCTCTTTCTGTATGTGCCTCAGCATAAGAAGCTGGCAGAGGATAGTCCCTACGAAGAGGTGCCTACCGCCACACCTTATTCTGAAAATGATATCAGCAACTCCATCAAAAACGGCATCCTTTACCTGGAAGATCCCATTAATCATGTAAGCAATTCTAACGGCTTCGAAACTGCAGACCTGATGCCACATTTTCTTATCTGTTGGTTTTGATGTTCTGGAAACCTTTAGTATTCAAACCTTTTTTATTTTAGCCAACCGCTTGTTATCTCTTTTTGCAGGAGTGGTACCCTCATTTCTTCGTCCTGACCCAAAATAAGATCTACTATTCAGAGGAGAGCACCAATAACCTGGGTAATGATGAGGATGACGAGTTTAGAGAGGTTAGTAGATGCCGTAGAATTTAATTTACAGACGGCAGCTGCTGGGGGGGTTCATTTTAATATTCAAGGCCAGGCTTTCTCAATTTTGGACATTTAAGTTTTAATTGGAGTCCAGGTTTTCAATATTAGATCCCTAGTTTCATTTAATTATGCTTAAAAGTTTTGTTTATCCGTTCACTGCTCTTTAATAACTTTTTCTGTGTCTTGTAATCCTGGCTCATGCAAGGCAGGAAACGGTACATTAGGAAGGAATTTGTTACAAGACATTTGAGCTGTCTTTACCTCTTTTATGCAAGTTGAATACATTTTATGATGTCAATTGATAATTAGACCTTTAAGTTACTAAAGCATTCCTAAGTTCATGTTTGGTATTGAAAAGATGCTAAAAAGCTTTTAGTTGAAGTTAGTGAAACCTGCAGAAACCATACAAGTCTGATGACGATCAGAAAATAGAGGGGGCAAGAAAAAAAATATTTTAAAGCCTATGTATTTTGCAGAGCATGGAAATGCTGCACCTGCAGTTTCACTAATATCTTTATTTCTTTCAACCTACCAGTCACTCAGTGCTGTGGACCGGCATACGGCAGAGAAATGGTTTCATGGAAAGCTTGGCGCTGGGCGGGACGGTCGGCAGATTGCTGAGAGGCTCCTGTCGGAATACTGCCTAGAAAATGGAGCTCCTGATGGCTCCTTCCTGGTCCGGGAGAGTGAAACCTTTGTTGGAGACTACACACTGTCTTTCTGGTAAATAATGCGGTCAGAATATTTTCTGATTTTCTTCTAAGGCTTAAAAAAACCTAGAGATGCCTTGATCAGAATATTGACCTGTAGAATACAATTTCTGTAATATAAGGAGAACAACATTCATTATATGCTTTTTCTAGCCTTCCTGCCATGAACAGAATATAATTATTTATATTAAGAACAGAGGTGATATCATGCTATATTAAAGAATATAAAACAAAGTTTACTAATTGTTTAAAAGGGAGGCAAATGTATTAGTTGAGATTTTAAGCTGTTCTGGCATCTTTGATTAGCATGATTAGCATAAAAACAGCAGTCAGTGTGTGTTCCCTGCAAACATTTCCAAATCCTGCATGTCTGCTAACAAGAGGTTGAAGATTTAACAGGATAAAACCGAGCCACTTTACTGTACTCTGTTCAGCCCTCCTTTTACCTGCTGAAAATATGATGCAGCTATTTCTCAGCGTGATGAAGAAGAGGAATTTACTTTTAAGCAACTTCCTACATTTGACATCACTTTTAACATCATGTGTCAGAAATCTAGCTCACTTTGAGGGTTTTTTTTTCACTCAATATGACCATCCACTCTACACTGTCCAGTGTAATCGATTGAGAAAAGCTCAGAGGTAAAGTTTCTGACCAACCGTTTGAGCTGAAAATCTGTCACCAGCCGATTTGTCTCCACATTTGTGGAAGAAACTGAAAATCATTATGGGAAATGAGAGATTGAGAACACTCTCTAGAGTGATCAGAAATCTTACTAAATCATAGTAGCATTGCATAGATTTGATGAAAACATATTTGGTTCATGATGCACACCTCCTTGTTGATAGGAAACAAAACAAGTCATTTCAATATTCATCACAGCTGTCGCATATCAGAGAGCAGCTGATTCTGGCTTGTTTTTGCTGCTGACACAGTTAAAAAGAAAACAAACTGAAAAAGTCAAGATGTTGCAACGGCCCAGTCAAAGTTCAGACTTTGATTGAAACGCAGCGTGATGAGCTCAGGAGGCCTGTGCAGAAATGAAGGTCTGGAAAAGTAGATAAAAGGAAGTGGCCAGCATTCCTCCCCAGAAAAATCAGAGACTGATAAGAGACTGATAAGGTTAGACAGAAAACCTCAATAAATTAAATGCTAAACGTGGCGCTGCACGTTGCTGAGTCATCGATCGCATTTCATTTTGAACAAATTATGCACCAGATTTTTACCTTCAATTTGTAAAATAAATGTATTTGATGAGTCGTGCATGCTTATTTACTTTCTTCTTGAAAGTGAATCAGTTTCAACGTCACTTTTACCATGACCAGTGTTGAGGAAACGACAGTTTTACCATATTCAGATAAATCCAGCTAACCATCCCCTAATGCTTAATAAGTGAATGTACTAATCCTATTCATCTGATGTTTTTGTGATTAACACACATGGTTAACAAGCTAACCGTTGTTCCCACTTTATCTTCTGTCCCTCCGTTCTGTGCAACAGGCGTTTGGGGCGTGTGCAGCACTGCCGGATCCACTCTCGCCAGGAAGCCGGCAGCCCCAAGTTCTACCTGACTGATAACCTGGTGTTTGACTCGCTCTACGCGCTGATCAACCACTACCAACAGGTGGCGCTGCGCTGCAATGAGTTTGAGATGAAACTGACTGAGCCGGTGCCTCAGACCAACGCTCACGAGAACAAGGAGTGAGTTAGCAGGAATCCCTTCGATTTGTAGAGATTGTGTGACGTTGTCGTTCAGATACATTGACCGTGTTTTTATTTAAACTCTGGATGAACTCTCTTAACTCTGTTTTCTAAGATAACTTGGTTCCTTACAGTAAAATGGAGTTATTTATGATGTGTTTTGCGTTGTTTATTCTAGCTGGTACCATGCCAACCTTTCCAGGGGCCAAGCAGAGAACATGTTGATGAGGGTTCCTCGGGATGGGGCTTTCCTTGTCAGGAAAAGGACAGAGCCCAACTCTTATGCCATTTCATTCAGGTAACTCAGTCCTGATGCCCTGTTGGGCATTACCTACTTTTCTCATCCTATTTCATCTACTATATAACCTTTTTTTTTTTTTATTCACTCGGTTATATGTTGATTAGTATGATCCTTAGTTCTTAGTGCAACTCTACAATATTGCTGCCCATAGAACTTTTCCATGTTTTGTCATCTTACACCCTTAAACTTTTATGTATTTATTGGGATTTTATGTGATAGACCAACAAAATTCTAATTCTAATTATGGAAGTGGAAGAGAAATAATATCTTGTTGGTCCAAAATTGTTTGCTTGCATTCAGCCCCGTTTACTCTGATTCCTCTAATAAATTCCAGTTCAGCCGTTTTTCTACAGAACTCAGATAATAATTAAACACCCATGTGTCATTTAATCTCAGTATAAATACCACAGGACACAGCGAACATGTAGAAGAAGGTGCTCTGTGGTCATATAAGGACAATTTGAATTTATTTTCCTACATGCTAGGCACTTAAATTATAGATTTGGTATGGTGGTGGTAGCATCATGCTTTGGGGATACTTTTCTTTCTCAGGGAAGGGCAAAGTTGATCAAACAGATGTGGCTACACTCAAGACCATGCTGAAAGAAAACCTGTGAGACATTGACGGCGATTCATCTTCCAGAGGATAGCGACCCATAAGGGGCATAGCATGTTATTGAATTAGAATGGCCCAGTCCAACTGATAATCTGCCCCACTAATCTGACTGAGCATAAATTATTTGGCAAAAATGAATGGGCCAAGAATTCAATCTCTAAATGTGCAAGGCTGGTGGAGACGTACCTCAAAAGACTTGCTGCAGTTAAAACTGTTAAGTACAGATGTAGCAGTGATAAATACAAGCATGTGCCACACTTTTTTTAGATGTTTGTTAGTAAGAAAAGGAAAAAAAGCATGTTCTGTTCATTTCTTATTTTCTGTTGGGCTATCACACATAAAATCACAAAACACATTGAAATTAGTGGTTGTAATGTGAAAATGCCTCCCAATTTTTTTATTTATTTAGAAGCGTGAATAGGCAGCACCACCGGTTTTACCAAAGATAATTTACAAAGGATAATAATGATGACTTCTAAGTTTATATTAAGATATTGTGATTTAGTCTGACCAAAACCTTCTTTAGATATAAAAGCTGCACATATTGCAGAGAAAGGTGGCTCTACCAAAGCATTAAGTAAGGGTAACCGGATACCAGTGCAAACCACAATTTAAAAAAAGGCAAACACATTTCCTATCATTGTGTTGGTCTGTCTTCTCCTAAAAAATACATCGAAATGTGGTTGTAAAATGTGAAACAATTTGGGGTTGTTAATACGGTTGCAAGATATTGCATAGTTTAAACTTTGTACCTAATTTACTCATTATGACTTTTTTTTGTTTGTTGTTGCTTTGTTTCAGGGCTGAGGGTAAGATCAAGCACTGTCGGCTCACTCAGGAGGGTCAGTTTGTGATGCTGGGCTCCTCAGAGTTTGACAGCCTTGTAGATCTCATCACTTATTTTGAAAAACACCCTCTGTATCGAAAAATGAAGCTACGCTATGCCATCAACGAGGACACACTGGAGAAAATAGGCACTGCTGTGAGTTCTGTCCACTGCATGTTTACTAGATATTAATTAAAAAAAGAAACCTGTAAGAAAGCTCCCACAGTCTATAAACACCATGTTGACCAACAGGAGCCAGACTACGGGTCGCTGTATGAAGGCAGGAATCCAGGATTTTATGTGGAGGCGAATCAAATGCCAACTTTGAAGGTGAATTTCTTGAGGTTCTCGGCTTCTCTGAACACTTGAGCTTACTCACCAGCTGGGTTATCTCCCTTATACCATTCTGTCATGTTGTTCCAGTGCACAGTCAAAGCCCTGTACGACTACAAAGCTCAGAGAGACGACGAGCTCACCTTCACCAAGAACGCCGTCATCGCCAATGTAGACAAACAGGAAGGAGGATGGTGAGAGAGCAGTGCAGGAAATTGTTCAGCGTGATTTGATTTTTCTTGGAAGAGACCAAGAGGATGAGGAGGGAATTAAAACAGAAAGACGCTGTGGCTTAACTTCTTGTCTTTCAGGTGGAAAGGTGACTGCGCAGGAAAGAAGCAGATGTGGTTCCCTGCAAACTACGTGGAAGAGATTAGCCAAGCAGCAGCGGAGCCATGCAGAAACGTGAGACTCATCACCTTGTCACTTATTCTGTTGATTATCATTATTCCCTCTCATAGGATACCTTTATCAAGTGGAATAAAATCATAACAAAAGAGACGAGACACTTTGTAACCTTTTTTTTTTCTCTGTCAAGCAGGAGGTTGCAGAATACAGCCCTTTTGGAGATCTGCTGAGAAGAAGTGTGGATGTAACACTTTGTCAGCTCAGTGAGTTATCCCTCTACTTCCTCTCAGACTCTGCTGCAGAACTTATACCTCCACACCATGCTCCCTATGTTGTGATTACGTTCCTGACTGTTGTTTAATTTCATGTCAGTCTCTTTTTTTAAATTCACGCTTTTATCATATTTTAATAGCATTCAGACTAGAAAATCCGCACTGAATTAGAAGATCATGCAGTTAGAACCTAACCTAATGCTTGTGTATAAAGCTATTTTTCAGTCTGCCATCAAACCAACAGACTGCTTTTGCCCAGCTGAGTTATGACAGTTTCATTTAGACAATAAAGGCTACAATTGTCATTTTATTCTCTCTTTATTGGGAGAGAATAATATTTGGTGTCCCTAAGTGTCAAAGGGTCAAATTGTAATGTCATACAGAGATGACCTGAGTAAAAAGCAGTTACAGAAAAGTATGTTGTTCATAGGGTCAGGTTGGTTGGATTGCCTTTTTCCCTTGAGTGAGAAAAGGTCAGGTTGGGGGGGCACGGTGGCGCAGCTGGTAGTTTGGCTCACCTCCCAGCTAGAAGGTCCTGGGTTCGAGTACCGCCGGGGACGCTGTGGGTGCTGAGGGTGTGTTTGTTCCCCCACATCATCAGCACCCACACCCTGGGTTGGCGAAAGGGCCTTTCTGTGTGGAGTTTGCATGTTCTACCCGTGTTCCCTTAAGCAGCTAATGTGAGCTACTCTCACAAAAACATGCACTAGTCCTGGGGCTATATGCTGCCTCCTCCTGGCCGGCCGGGGCGCCTGAAGGCTATTGGTTGGGGAGGATCTGGCTGGAATAACGTGATCCTTCCACACGGAGAAACCCCACCCTGTCAGGTGAATAGAAGGGCCTGCTCACTCCCCAAGCATGAAGGAGGCCTCCCGGGACTGGCAGAGGGAGAGCGGAACCCCAGGACCAAGGTAGGAGCACTGGGTGATAAATAATAGGAAGAAACCGTGGGATAAGAAAAAAGAAAAGGTCAGGTTGGAACTGTTGTCGCTGCACTCCATGTATTCTATACCTGCAAACAGCCAGACTGCTTATACTTCTCAGAAACTGAAAAATCCTAGCCTGATTACTGTCTGACCTGTAGAAACATGAAATTTGACAGCATCACTGAAGCTAAAAGAGCCTCATTTGCTTAATTTAAAATGGCATCCTTTGGGAGAGTTCAAATCCACGACTGAGGAACAACAGTCAGTCTCATATTTACCAGAATGCATCTTGATGATCCTCAAAGGTTAATTTACAGACAATCAAATATCCAGTGTTAGTGGGACGGTTGGGGACCTCTTTGCTGCTTCAGGACTTGGACAACTTCACCAAAAACTTCTGAAGGAAAATGTCCACACATTGGTTCCTGACCTTTAACCTCAAGTTCACTTGGTTTATGCAGCAGAACTGTGAACTGAAGCACAACACCAAGTCCACCACGGAATAGTTGAATATGATCAAATTAAGCTTTTGTAGTAGCCCAGTCAAAGTGCGGACTTACATTTGATTGACAAGTTTGAAAATCCTTCAATGTGGTTGAATTAAAGCAATTTTCCAAAGAAAAAATGAGCCCAAATTCATCCAGAGGGATTTGAAGGATCATCAGCAGTCATGAAAAAGGTTTTATGGCAGTTGTTGCCCCTATTAGCTATAAATAGTTATTGGGTTTAGTTGGAAATTACTTTTTGCATTGAGTCAGGTCGGTTTGGACGGCTTTTTTAAGAACAGATGTTTGCATTTACTCTAAACTGTAGCAATAAAATTTGTTTGATCTGAAATGTTTACATGTGACTGAGAAATGGACCAAAATCTCTAGTTAAGTATTTTCCCTGCAGATTTTTTGTTTATCATTTGGTGGCTGAACAGCTCCATCTAGAGGCTTTAGAAAAAAATATTTTCATTTTAAAGAATCAAAGAGGCAGGACTTTTTCAATACATTTCTTAATGTGTGTATTGTACATTGTCTAGAATTAACTTGATCTGTTCTGTTAACTTATGTAATTAGTTTTTATTACTTGTGAATCACAGCCTAAAAAGGCCAAAGGGGAATGGGAAGATCTTACTTTTCCTCACTTTTTGTTTTCTGTCCTGCTTTATGTTTTTCAGTCGTGCGTCCTGAAGGGAAGGGCAACAAACCTCATGTCTTCTCCCTGGTTCAGAATAACCTTTCGCAGGCCACTGTGTTGGACGTGGCTGCCAGCAGCCTAGAGGAACTTACTGATTGGGTGAAGAAGTTCCAAGAAGTCGCTTTTACTACTGAGGCCAAGGTGAAGACGCGTATAGCTGGCCTATAATGGCTATAATTACCTAATAAGCAACAACAGTGCTGTGCAGTACACATGCATTTTAGTAATGTTATTTTCACACACACCGAGCTGTATGTTCAGCTGCAACCAACTAACTGATAAAATAGAAGAGCTTCTAGCAGAGAACCTGGCTTCAGGTAGTGCTGCCATGTTTACATCTGTGTGTGTCTGTTCTCAGCTTGAGGAGGGGAAGTCAAGGGAGAGGAGGAAGAAGATTGCATCTGACCTATCAGACCTGGTCGTCTACTGCAGGCCGGTCCCATTTGATGAAGAAAGTAGGGATTACAAACAACCTCTAGATAGGAGTCTATGGTCAACTCTGAACAGGTGTTGGGTTAAGCCAAAGAAGTCAAATCCTGAGATCAGTTGTGGTCTTTGTCTTTTTAAGAGATCGGCACAGAGCGGGCTTGTTTCCGGGACATGTCATCCTTTCCCGAGACCAAGGCAGAGAAATACGTCAACAAAACCAAGGGGAAGAAGTTCCTGCAGTACAACCGCCTGCAGCTGTCCAGGATCTACCCCAAAGGCCCGCGGCTTGACTCTTCCAACTATGACCCGATCCCCATGTGGCTCTGCGGATCTCAGTTGGTAGCGCTCAACTTCCAGACTGCTGGTCTGTAGCTTCTTCTCAAAGTACAGACAGAAAGGAGAGTTCATCTTTGTTTAACACACATTTCACCTTCTTCTTCTATTTCTTCCACATCTCCTCACAGACAAGCACATGCAGGTAAACCAGGCCCTGTTCACGATGAATGGAAGGAGCGGCTACGTCCTTCAGCCTCCCATCATGAGAGACGAAAGCTTTGATCCCTTCGACAAAAACACACTACGAGGCATAGACCAAATTTACGTGACCATACAGGTAAAGTCGAGGGTTTGATTCCAGTAATAATGCAAAACACAATAAAAATGACTATCAGGACGTCATGGAAGAGTTCAAGACTTGTGGATGCAGATTCTTGTAGTTCTCCTTTAATTTTAGCTTTTATTACAAACCACAAAATAAAAATATATGTAAAGACTTTAGACATGTTAAGGTACAATATAGTTAGGGTAAATTATAGTTCTGCTTGACAAAATGAATACACAAAAGTTAGTATTTATGTTTTCAAATATAAAAAACCTGGATATGAAAAATTATGAGAAGGAGCTGGAACTTAATTGAAATAAGAGTTGTTTCAGTCACGAGTGTAAAGCTAAAGGAAAAAAACAAATGTCTGGTAAAAGCCTTTATTTAAAATGTAACACGGACTTTGGACGTCTTTGCTCCGATCTCCTTCATGTCTGCATCGATTCCTGGGAGACGGATTGATGCCTGCTCACACCAACTATCGAACACTCTTATGGAGAAACCTTATATGCACCAGCATGCTAACACACACACATAGATGTGGGGTCTCTGGTGTTTAAGGAAATATTCTTGGGCTGAGGTTATTATTACTAGAGCTTGATTTAATCGGTACCATGAGTTTTTCTGTTGTTGTTGTATTTTTATATCTATTTTTGTGTGATCTGGTTGTGTAATTCTTAGTTCACAATGTTTGGTTTGTTTTGTCGATGTTCCTTTTTCGTGTTTTGTTTTGTTTTTCCCCTTCTCTCTGCCGTCCTGTGGGTATGGAGGCAGACTTCAATGTTTTCCTGTGTTTTCTTTGTTTCCCTTCCTCTCTTGTATTTTCAACTCACCCTCATGACATTTTGTTTCCTACCTCTCTTCTTCATCTTCCTTCTTTCTTCTCCTTAATTTTCCGTCTCCGTGTCCATAACATCAGGAAATAAAAACCCCAACAATTCATAATAAAGATTTTTCACACATATATCAAGTGGAGTACTATAGCAAAAGCTGTACTGCTCCGCTTGTGACAGTAAATCTGTTGGGCTTCTACTTGGTACTCAGACACCAATTCTGAGCTCCACACTGCCAAACAGGACACGTTTATAAAAAAAAAAAAATGTAACACGGAAAAGAATTGTCTTTATTAACCAGATGTTGTTTTTGATATTTCTCTTTTATTTTGTTTTTAGATTTAATTGATTTAGGTATCTCATCCACAGATAATTGTGCACAAAATTTGTACGCAGTTTAATAAAATTTATTAAACCCTTTTTATATTCTAGGGTTTTATTTATTTCATAAACATTTAGGGTTTGCTTTATTTTTCACAAGGGTGTCTATTTTGACTTACCCTGGTTCAGTAACCAATGACATGATGGAATCTGTGGAGTGTAATTTTAATACACCCCAGGTGAAAAATTTTACTAGTTTAAAATCTATATCCAGCTGGGTGTTCTTTCTTTTTTTTTTTTTTACCATAAATTAGGGATTCCGTGTACATGAGCTATTACATAGAATATTACATGGTGTGTCTGTGGAGGGAATGCTGTTTTTTTATTTCCTTTCCAAGTGATGCGTGTGGAAAATTATTTCTAGCCCTCTTTTTTTCATCATCCTAATGTTTAGCTCCCTCTGTAGATTCTTCAGTTACTTTCAATCAGAAAAAACATGTTGGAAAATTTCAAAGATTGCTTTAAATCTCAATCTGGCAAGGGTGTGAATAATTTTGCCCTTAACTGCATCTTTCTCTTGATTGTTTTTCTCCAAAACCCACTAACTGTTTGAATTTTAAATCAAAAACTTGCAGCAAGATATTAAGATGGCCTTTCAGCAATGTTCGTATACTTCAGTCAGTAGTTGGGGGCACAACTCTCAGTACTGTTATTCGGCAAGAAAGCTGCAAAGGTGGGAAACCACCTCCTTAGAGAAGCTTCTTTTTCCCTAGTTGTTGATTGTTGGTCCCTTTCAGTTGAGTCTAACCAGGGTTGTCTTTCACTTGCTTTCATGTCTTTGTGGTAATTTGCCGCAGTACAACTCTGCTCACAGTAACCGGTTTGGTTTTTTGCAGTATGCTGAGCTCCTGCACTCGTTCTTTATCCTCCCATACATAAAACTTTTTGCTGTGCTGCACGTTTTCTATGCCTGCAAACACCCAAACTGCATCTGCACCTCAGATAATCTAATTATTTTTTTTTTATTGAAATATTTGGTGGTAGTCTAGCTTAGCAGAACAAAACTATATAAAAACATGTCTAATGAATGACGACAGTTGTATTTTCAGTTTGAGCATGATGTTTGTGTGTTTCTGACATTAAGTTTTAGCGTGTCTCTGCGTTGCTTTCAAAGGTTTTGGGCGCTCGGCACCTCCCGAAACACGGAAGAGGCATCGTCTCTCCTCTTGTTGAGATCGAGGTGTGTGGGGCAGAGTACGACAATGACAAGCAGAAAACGGAATCAGCAGGTGAGCGCCGCTTCATCTCTAACCGCAGATTTCTCTGCCAGGAACGGGACGATGTGCCAAAACCATTGGAGGGAGTTATTTAAAAATCAAAAAATTCATTGTTTATTGGATCAATTACCTTTAGGGGAATTTTCCTTTGTCGTCCTGGAAAAACAGGAAGTTCTACAAACAATTCGGCCTTGTCTGCGGAATACAAGAGCAAAACATTGTGTGGTGTTGACACAATCGTAGTTCATCAGGTGTTAATCAGAAAACCATGTGTTTTTACTAAACATGAATGCACTTCAAAAGTGTGCCATCAGGGCCTTCCAGCTTTTATTTGTGCGAAAGTGATCTTACTCTGCCGCCATTGAAAGTGGATTCAGGTGCCATGTGTTTCCAAAGTAAGCATCATTCACTGACCGGTGTTAAAAACAATGTGGTTTTCCAGATCCACTTCAGATCCTTTCCATGGTTTAGTGATGTAAAAACCAAGTATTATGTAAAACTTTATCACGATACTTTGTGGTGCTGTTGTGATAACGATAAAAGTGGTGATAAAGAACTGTTACTTTTTTGCAGTATTGCCCCACAGACCTAAAATATTACTCTTGAAAAATAAACCCATTTGACATGGGCTTCTTCTGGATACAGTTACATAAAGAAGTGTTGTTTCTATCACTAAACTGCACACAGTAACTGCATTTAATCATATCTTCCAATGTATGCTGCTTTCACTGAACAGTGAAGAAAATTGTAAAAAAAAACAACAACAAAAACAAGTCTGACGATATAGCCAGTTTTTGTAGTTTTTAAACATCACTAATTGGAATTTGTCATTGTTTCCAATTTAACAATTCCCCTCATAAGACATTTTTCACTGTTAATGAACAGTATGATGAATGCCCACCTCTACTGAATGAGTTAGATTTCAGACGGGATTTCTGACTTCTTTTTTCTGTTAGCGGGAGAAATAAACAAAGGTTTACTTTTTAGGTTATGGTTTAGTACAATTAATCAGCATATTTTGTTTCAAGGAAAGTGTCGTTATGGTGGTCCGATTAGCTATGGATGCTTATTTTATATTTTTCATGTCCATTGAGAAGGCTACTTAACAACTGTATTATCCATGAATTGATTAGTGAGCTCTAATTGCATGATTTATCAATTTATATATAAATTTCATTCATTTGAATTATTCCTGCTTCATATTTGTTTTGTGGGTAACAAAATAGTCAGAAGTTTGAGGTTTCAGACAGAGTCCCTTATTAAATTATTTTTTTGTTTTTGTTGCAACTGATCTGGAAAGAAATATGGATCATTTCAAAACCTTGGGTTCCTGCAGATATACTTTTAAACATGTATGCGTTGACAGGATTCTGAATGAACACCCTCTGATCATAAACAATAAGTGTTGTGGCAATATCAGGCACATCATCTGCAAGAGAAATAATTATTGCAACTCAGTGTAATGTCACGATAGCGGCTTGGGTTTCTGTTTGGCTCATGTTGCTACAATTTCTGTGCTTTCTTTCAGCTGTGAACGGTCTGAATCCAACCTGGATAAACAAGACCTTCCATTTCATTGTGAACAACTCCACCTTTGCATTCCTGCGTTTTGGGGTTTATGAAATAGACATATTCAGTGACCAAAACTTCCTGGCTCAGGCTACATTCCCAATTCAGAGCCTCAAAACGGGTACGTGTTCAACAAATATTCTGCCTCGAGAGAAAAATCAGATGTTGTGTGGATGTAATCACCTGTAAATGTTTTTTATGTTTTTCTATTGCCTCAGGCTACCGGTCAGTACAGCTGAAGAACAGCTACAGTGAAGATCTGGAGTTGGCTTCTCTGTTGGTCTACATGGAAATCAACAAAAACGTGGTGGGTTAGTCTTTTTAACTGAGCTTGTTCCAAACCTGCTCGTTATAAAGTCATAAAGCAGCGTGTACTTGCTTCACCCAAATGCAAGTACACGTAAACTATGTTACGATTAAGAAATCATGTGATGTTAAACCAGGAGGTTACTGTTTTCAGTCAATCAAGTAAAGCCACAAAGTATTTTTATTTTCTTGGCTTTATGTTAAGATTCTCAAAAGTGTCTAAACACTCACCACCCTGGGGTATCAGTTCTGTTCTCTATGAAGAAGTGATACTAGTCTAGTTCTCTCTTCATCTATGAACCATATTTACAGATTCGTAGCTTCATGTTCACACCAGCTCTAGATGTGAGAACATGTTGGTGACCAGTGTGAGATGAGTTATCACCTAAAGAAATAAACAGGGATGGGTGGGGGGTGTTCCTGCCTGAGTATCGCTCAGATCATTGTCCAGTTAAAGTGTGGAAAAGTCAGGAATGTAGAAATATATATATTTTTTATATACTGATTGTTAAATAGCGTCCCAGCCTATTAGATTTGCGTTTATATTTTGTGACGTAAATGTTATGTTTCAGACTATAAAATGCCTTTATTTATCATTTTAAATCTAATCTTCAATCATGTTACACTTTGAACTGAAGACAGATTCAAGCTGTTTGGTACAAAGACTGGTGGAAAGTTCAAAGAGTTACAAATACAGCTCAAAAAGTAGAATATTGTAAAAAGGTTAAATACTTTTAGTCACTCGTTTATGAACTTTAAACCTTTATATAGATTATCTTTGGCCAGGCGGTGTATTTAACTGCCTGGCCAGAGAGAGGTCAAACACACTATGACTTTAGCTGTGATTCTGGCACCCATTTACTGTGGCATTGTTCCAATAAACTTCAGGGATGTCACACAAGGCTTATTTCCCTCCAGAGTTACATACATTTCTTCACCAAGATCTTGGATTGATGATGGGAGAGTCTGCTGTACAAACCCTTCTCCAGCCAGATTTTCTGTAAGGTTAAGGTCTGGACTCTGAGTGAAAATTACGCCTCATGCTGCCTGAACCACTTTTTTCACAATTTGAGCCTGATGAATTCTGCCATTGTTAACTTGGAATATTCTCCTGAAATCAGGAAAGAGATGATCCATTGATGGAACAACCTGGTCCTTCAGTATCTTTAGCTTGTCAGCTGACCTCAACCTTTGGGCTCATAATGGTGTTGAACCTGGTTCTGACCAACTGTAGCAACTCCAGATCATAAATCTGCCCCCATGTGCTCGTACAATTGGCCTGACGGTTGCATCACTTAGTCGTTTCTGCAATCTGCTTAGATGTTTTCTCTGCTTGATGCCAGTGATTTGACCCTTAAGCAACCAAACTTCTCTTCCTTGATCCTTCAGCATGGTTGTTTAGGAAATGAGAAGCAACTCATTGCATCAATTGTGGTTCAATAACTTTCCAGCTGAAAGATAGTCGCCCAAAAAAGGATATTTTAAATGGAAATGTCAGGTTTATGAAAAGTCTGTTCGTTTCTTTGTCCTCAATGCCTACTTTGAGCTCGTTTTGACTATATCGCTCCATCCATGCGGCATGGCATCGAGGTGATCAGTGCGGTTCTGGTGAGGTGTGATTGAATGCCATGTTGCTTTGATGGTGACCTTCTGGTAATTTGTATTGTTGGGTCTGGTGTCTGTCATCGTCCTCTTGACAATACTCCATAGATTCTCTTTGGGGTTTAGGTCAGGCCACTTTGCCTGGACAGGTTTCCAAGTCCTGCTGAAAAATGAAGTACGCATCGAGTACGAGTTGGGTGTGAAAACTCCAAATTGGACTTCAACCAACATATGTTGTGTGCCTCTGCACTCCTCCAGACTCTGGGACCTTGATTTCCAAATGAAATCCGAACTTTACTTTCACTTGAAAAGAAGACTTTGGACCACTGGGCAACAGTCCAGTTCTTTTTCTCCTTAGCCTCGGTAAGATGCTTCTGACGTCTCTGGTGGTTTGAGAGGAGGAATGTGACATCTGTATCTCATCTATAGGAGCGTAGTGGCTCCTGATGTACTGACTTTAGAATCAGTCTACTCCTTGAGAAACTCTCCAAAATGCTGGAATGGATTTTACTTGACTGTCCTCTCAAGGGTGCGGTTATCCTTGTTGGTTTTTCTTTTCCTACCATGTTTTTTCCTTCCACCCTTTTGTCTGAAACACAAAATTTTGGGTTTTCATTATCTGTGAGCCATAATCTTTAAATATACAAGAAATTTAAGCTTGAAATATTCCTGTGTATTAAGTCTGAATTTCACTGTCTGAAATGAATGACAAAAATATCGAACTTGTTCGTGGTATTGAATTTTTTTTTGGAGCTGTTTGTGTAACTTGTAAGAGAAGTTGGTCTCAGTTTTCTGCTGAACGTCTTGCTCTCTCTCACTCTCTTGCAGCCTGAATGACAAACAGCAATGTCTCGAAACATGGAAAACAGTTTCTCTTAAATAGCTTAATGCATGGTTGTTTTCTTTCACTCCATCCTCGGCTCCCTGAGAAGGAAAAACAGCCTTTTTATTTTGTAACAAGTTACACGGCGTGAAAGCAGCTAAATCATGTCAGGGGTAAAATTGCTCCATCGGACTTATTAACTCCACTACTTTAGAAGACATGATGATCGCTCAGCTGTGTGCTTGTTGTTTAGGAAAGTTCTAGCTTTTTAGATCCAAGCAGCCTGACTTGGATCTGAATTGTTCTCTTTTTGCACTGTCTGTTAAAAGTTGACCATTATTACTCAATCATTTGCACATAAGGACTTCAATTCAAAGATGTGAAAATGTGAGATTTTTGTCGTTCGCCATCAACTGGAGGCCAGTACACATTTAGTTTCCTTTAGGATCAGAACCTGTGTGCTGATAAATGGATCACCTCTCCTGTTTTGTTTTGTTTGATGGTTTCCAGGATGAAAATGGGGAACTTCTGAGCCCCTTCTCAGCAGCAGGGACCACGTCGGTGCCAGCGGCGGCCCAAGTGGGACGAGAGCTGGGCTCTGTGTCCTCCACGTCCTCCACCACGTCCCCTCTGCCCCAGTCGCCCGCTCAGGCCGTGTCCTACAGAGGGAGAGAGGGCTCGTTTGAATCCCGCTACCAGTCCCCCATAGACGACTTCAGGGTGTCCCCGGAGGCTCTGCTGGACCAGATGGACCCACAGAACCAAAGGTGAGCGTGTGGACGAGTGCCTCCCAGTGGCTTTGTAAAGAGGCGGACGTCATCCACTCTTTGTCTTCTCTTCAGGGTGTTGCAGAGGACCAGTCGCCTCTCCCCGTACTGATGATGTCACCGACTGCTGTGATTGCTGTTTCCATGGAAACGCCCACCACCGCTTTGGCCTACATTTCAGGCAGCTCTTCCTCCTCCCGATTCCTCTTGTGTACCCCCTCCCCACCCTCCACGCCACATTACCGTCCCTGTGTCCAGCTGAGGAGGAGGGGAACGGACACGGCGGGGGGTGGGGTTCAACAACAAGCTGGATGGCTGAAGAAGTCCTCGACTGTAATCTCCCGTTTTGGTTTTGTTCTGCACAACAGATGCTTAGTTTGGAGACCAAGTGGAAGAAACGGGGGGGGGGAGAGAGCTGGAGACGATTCTGGTTGCTCTTCCCTTCGCCGTGTTTGGATATATATATATCTATTTATTCCTGCTGTGCTGTTGGCCAGAGAAACAGCCGCCGCCGACCTGCTCTCAAAGAGCTCCTGTCTCCACGTTTTTAAATATTCCAGTTATTTAAACATTCATATTGTGACTTTATGTTAGTGTGAGTCATGAGGGCTTTCTACGGCTACTTTTAACATCTCTCTGCTTCGTGAAGGACGTTATGTGCCTCCACTATACTTACCATCTGGACTGATATCACAGAGGTGGTTATTTTTTTAATTATTGTTATTAAGGGCATGAGGAGGAGGTCATGGCCTGTTTTCGCATTACAACGAGCAACGTGTTTCTCACTTACATTCCAACAAAACAAAAGCTGCACATCATTCCATCGTCCTGCTTTACTAACCAGTGTGACACATGTCTGTCTCACCCTTCGCTGACCCTCCTGGCACCTTGACCGTGTGGTGATGGCGGACCGGGGACACATGCCAGGCCCGGACTCTGATAGTGACTGATTGTTGTGGGGGGGGGGGTCTTTATTTATTTTTTTATTGGGATTTTTGTTTTTGCTTCCACTATCGTCATGTTCTTAACCACATCTTGTCTTCTAACACACCCATGTTAAAATGCCAGCTGGTTTGATTTAAACAGACGAGACCGTGATACAATCCTTTTCAAAACATGTTCAGCCTTTATTGGGATATAAAACATTTTCAGTTCAGCTGAGACATGGGGGAGAACAGTGGAATAACCTGTAACCTGGTTTATTAAGCGTGCACACCATTCCAACAAATGCTTGAGCATCCGGCCTCCGAGGGTTTGAGAAAGCAAGCCACATATAGGCAGTATTTGGCCACTCTACCTTGCAAAAAGGCCTCCAAATGTTATCAGATAGTGAGTGCATCCCTTCAGGTGAGCCCACAGGAGACAAAACTTTATATTTTCTGGTGAAAATATTATTTTGTGTTCTGCTTGAAGATTCAAATCGTAAATTATCTAGTTTCTAGCAGATATCTAAAGGTATTTTTTGGTTAAATTTCTGACCCAAACTACCCCAGATCATTATTCTGCCACCACCATGCTTTACTGTGTTCTCCTGGAGCTGCTTGGTGCACATCATCTGTTCAAATCCTAACCTTTGGAACTTATGTTTAGGTTTAAAGCAGATTTTATTTTATTTGTATCTAATCCTGGGTGTTGTCTTCAGCTTAGCAACCCTCCTCCTTTATCCAGATATGTTGGAGAATACAGGAGATGTTTGTCACGTGTGGAACGGAACCAGAACATGCCAGAAACTGCTGCAGCTCCCTCAGTGGTGCTTGGCAGCCTCGCTGACTGGTCAGGCTCTCTGCTCTCACTGAGCTAATTGTAAGACTTGTCTCAGCCAGAAATGCAACATAATCTAATGGGACCAATTGCTATTTTGAAAACGTTTTTATATAAAATAAATTGTTAAATATTTAAGAATCAATAAATGGTAAATAGGACATGCATATATGCAGGTTTTCCATATTATGGCCTAAATTACATTTATTTGAGACTTTTTTTAAATCCTGAAATTTTAATTCTTTAATGTAAGAAAGTTTAAGACCCTCCAGTTTGTCTCGTCTCTTCATCAGTTTTAGAAATTCCTCCAGTTTAACCTCTCTGCAAATAATTAAGGAAAAAAACCTCCTTGGACAGCTAATATTCCAGATTGATGAAAGGTTTGAACTCGAGACAAAACTATACAGTTGAATCAAAGTGGGCTTCTGAAAAGTATTACTCCAGTCATTTTTACTATGTACTCACTTATGCAACAAGACCCAAGCAGATGTCTGTATCTCTTTTACAGGATACGTCACATTAAAGGTGTAAAAGTTTTTAAAGTATTTAAGCCCCATGGTTATTTTGTTTCTAAATCACAATAACATGTATTTTAACAGGGGTGTGTAAACTTGAGATTCACTGTGGCAGGAGTGTTGTTCACACAAGTCAGGACTCCATTGATGCTGAAATTTATTCTCATTCCTAATACAAGATGTTTCTGCTGTAATTATGGGAGGGAGGGGAAAAGATGGAGGTTGTAACAGTGACCCAGCTATGCAGCCCAATTTCCCAGTCTGGATCGTTTCCATCTCATGGACACAGATGAGAACTTAAGCATCACTAAAACAAGTCTTTTAGTCTTGCAGACATGGGTTTAAGGTTCTGAGCATGCGTGTTTTGGTGCAGTTGGATTTACAGTATTGAGTATTGAAGACCAGCAGTGATCAAATGATGAAAGAATGAATGTGAGGTCCAAAGAGTTCAACTCGTCGTATTGAGTCTGGATACATTTCAAGTTACTGTGACGTCTCCTCTTTGCGTCGCTGCTGGACAAAAGGTTCAGGCTTGGAGGAGAACGGTGGCAGAAACAGTGTTTCCCTGCTTTAGCTGTAGGGTCTGTGATTCTCAGATTATTGCTCTGTGTTTGAAACGCATTTAAGCCATAAAGGATGAAAGAAGGTAAAAGTGGGGTCATCGTGCTGGGGGTCTTGGGCGTTTTGTTGCATTTGCACTCAATTATTAATCCCAAAGCTCCTTCATGTTACATGTACTCTTCCTCCAGTGTGTGTTTAGTTGTTTTAGTTTTGTGGAGCAACATGTTGCTCCTATTTGTGGCCTGTCTGCACACACATCACTTCAAAGCCACACCTCCCACAGCCATGGTCATGTTTCAATAGTGTGCTTCTCGGCACCGTGTGAGCACGTGCAGAACATGTCCCCGGCTGAACTGTTTGATCGTGTTGTAAGAATATTCTCTATTGAGGTCAAATCAAGCAGAATAACAAAGGACACCCGTGTTGAGCCTTTAACTGTAATTTGTTTGATTTTTTTAAAAGATAATTTTATCCATTTTTTGTCTAACAACGGCCTCATTTACATTTGCCTTCCTGTAATGTGCCTAAAACTCGAAGTATTAATTTTAATTTTTTTGCCTTTCATATGGAACATATTCAAGCCTGAAAAGTAAATAAAGTACTAACTGCTTTATACATCCTTATTGGTCTTTATTTTTCTTTTCAAAGTGTTCAGTGAGGCACAGATACTCGCAACACCACCACAGGAAGTGAATATTGTCTCATTGTAAGATGTGTGAAGAGCAGTAAACGGAGCGAGTAATCAAGCTGAACCGAAAATTAGCCAAGTGTGGAACCAACGGGCGTGACCTTAAATGTTCTGTCTGAAACTATTTGGTCTTCAAGATGAGTAGTTGAGCTCACATGTTCACAACATTAGTTTGATCAGGATTTTATGTGATAAACTAACAAACAATTTTTAGATGGAAGGAAAACATGGTTCTCCACATTGTTTTTCCAACTAAAATATGAAAGGTGTTGTGCCATTATATAAACTCCCTGATTCATTACTTTGTGAAACCACAGCTTTTACAGCTGCAAGTCTATTTGGGTCATGTCTTTACCAGCTTTGCACATCTACATACTAAACGTTTCTGTCCATTCTTTGCAGAACAGCAACTGGAAACATTTTGTCTAGCCACAGATTTTGACTTAGATCTGGACTTTGACTGGGCCATTCTCGTACATTTGCTTTAAACCAGAGGTGGTAGGTAGTGTCTAGCTACATTTACTTGCATTTTTTGGGGGAAAAACTAACTTTTAGGAGTAGTTTACTGCACCATACTTTTACTTTTATGTAATTAAGAAGTATTGCTACTCTTGAGAAAACTTTCCGGATGCTTTCATGGGTGTCCAATTCTGGGCCTCAAGGGCCGGTCTCCAGCCAGTTTTAGATGAGTCTCTGCTCCAACACAGCTGATTCAAATGGTCCAACTACCTCCTCAGCATGGCAAAGTTCTGCAGAGGCCTGCTAAAGAGCCATCATTTGATTCAGGTGTGCTGAACCAGGGAAAGAACTAAAACATGCAGGAGACCGGCCCTTGAGGACCAGAATTGGAAACCCATGCTTGACTGCAAGTAACTTTACTGAACGAAGAACAGACGTATTTTAACCAGAAATGCAGCCCCCACACACTTTTTTGTACACAACCTGTATCAAGTTTCATGTTGAAAACTTTCTGGAATTTTATTTATTTTATAATCAATTTTTTTCGTTTTACTCTTTAAAATACCAGTTTGTGCATTTTTTTTCTGTCCGATGCCATCATAAAAAAATAACTGCTGTTCAGGGACCTGATTTATAAAGCTTGCTTATGCACAAAACCAGGTCTGAAAAATTGCACACGTAACTTTCTATGACAACTTTGTGATTTATAGAAAAAAGCGTGACGGGAAACTGCGCAACTTATGAGACCCCTGATCAGTTACTGTAGTTGTGTAGCGTTTTTACGTTATACAATTTCTGGGAACTCTACTCTCCTCTGCTTTAGTTTGTGCTTTTGGTGGCCCTTGAAGTGATTTTTTTTTTTTTTTTTCCTTTTGCATCGTACAACCTTGATTCAAGAATAGCACAAACGAGTTATTCCGTCATTAGGGAGATATTTTCCCGGTCAGGAAGCCTTCGAAAAGTGCAAATTTAAAATTAAAAATGCTAGGACGCAAAGCATTTAGAAGCTTTTTGCTTTCACTGCAATGTAAATAGGACCACAGACTTCTGAATATTTAAGAAATGAAGAAACCCTTGATTAGATATTTTCTATGAAACCAGTAATTTCAATAGAACATTGTGAGGTATGTTTATTATTTAGCAGATAAAATTTATTACAACTATTAAAACTCTGCAACAGGTTCTTTTTCCAGTATAGCCCTGCGTTTACCTCTTTACGTTTCCCCTTCTCTGCTGTGGAAAGGCATACCCAGAGCATGACACGTTTCATTTGGTTTAGGGTTGTGTGCAGAGTTATTCTGTTTGTTTTTTTTTAATCCGAGAATAAATCAAACGAAGACAATACACTTGATAGATGATTTGAGCAGGCCAGTGGTTGTGTTGGATTTTAGTTATGGGAATCAAAGTAGAGGGGTTTAATACATATGCATGGTACATGTGTCTGAGTTTTATGTGGAAAACCTTTAAGTTATCTTTTCATACCATTTCATCATAATGCACTGCTTTGTCAATCTCACAAAATCCCAGTAAAAGTTTCTGGCTCTACTTTAATTTTTAGGAGTACTGTGTTTTGTCATCTGAAAAAAGATTATGCTCCAAAAAGTAAAATTATGTTTTGGATGGTTTGGTCCCACTCTTCTTGGACCAGTGAAAGAAAACAGGCATGAAATCATTACATTCTGTTTATTCTCCAAATGAATCTGTAAAAATTGTACATCAAGCATAAGTATGGAACTGTGGTAAAAGTTCAGATCTTTTACATTTACTCCTAAGAAAGTTCCATAAAAATAAACGAGACGTAGAGACGCACTTGATGCTACGAGAAGATTCAAACTCAACATTAACATATCATCCTTTCTCAATCCTTCAGATATATCACAGGGTGCCTGCCTTTAGTTGAAAGATACAAGTCCAAATGTCTTCCTTACCAAAGTTCTGTCCAATCTAAGCAGACAAAATGCATTCAAGGAGTGATAAATGCAGAGAGATGCACTGAGAGCAGCCAATTGTGCATGTTTAGCTGAAAAGACTTGATGAAAAATAAGAGCATGACCGCAAATGAAAGAAAATTAATCTAAGGACTTGGCAAGCACCCTGCAGCAATGACTTGATGACAAACCTCCCAGCACTCCTTAGCGTTCGTGGGGAGTCACCTGGGAGTGTACGAGCAGCAGAAAGCTACATGACATGGCACAAAGAGGGACGGGAGTGGTTGGCTTTAGTGTCCATCTCTTGTCGAGGGGAGGGGAGGCGAGGGGAGGGGAGGGTATCAGTTTCAAACCAGTGATCCTGTTACAGAACACATCTGCTGTCCTTTAATCAGACTCTCAGAACAAAGACCACCTGCCTCGTTAACTCCGTCCTCATACAAAGGCCTCGTCACTTCCTGTAGGGGAAACAAACAACTGATTTTCCAAACATGCTTCAGAAAATGTGTGAATCTACATAGTTAAGACGGTTTATTAGAGCCAGACGTGTTTGAAGTAAATATCTGCCACAGCATGCCTCGTTACTCATCTTAATATTGGTGTGTTTGTAGGTTCCACCCTTACACCTCTGTGTCACCTGATAGTTAAGCTCACAGGGGTGTTGACGCAGCACTTTTCTACCACAAATGACGTGCATCTTAAAGCTTTCCTGTTTTTTCTTGTTGCATTTAATTATTAAGACAACTGGTAGCTTCACACAGGACACATTCTTCAACCATGGACTCCAGGGTTACCTGTAGCAGCAGCAGAGCCGTCAGTGTTCGCTTCCCGTGCTTTTGTTGCGACACCACACACCGACTGCTCCATCTTCTCCTCTGTCCCGCCTCCAGGCCGCGGCTCCAGAGGGGAGGATCCTGTTGAAGGCGGCGCCGGCTCTGCTGCTTCGCCTGCAGCGACCGGTCCCGTCCCGTGGGCTGCGCTTGGTTTAACCTCCGGCATCGCTCCCCTGGTAGAGAACCAATGTCGCACCAAGTCGCTCGTCAGACCAGTCTTCTCAGCCAGGTCCTTTAACTGGGACAGAGTAATTAAAGGTTTTAATCACGCTAAAGCTGAACATCTTAAAACCACAAGGAGACCACTAGGTTTGGGAAAATATTGCACATTTTCATTTCTCCAAATCTCTAAGCAACTTTTTCTTTCCATGGTTCATGCAAATTTACTAAGTTTTAAAACTAAAACTTTCTTAGTCAGTTAACTTGATCAAGTGAGCGTATTTTGCCCAATTAAACCATTTCTGCTTTTAAAAATTAAAGTATCTATTTTTGTAATAAAATTAAGTAATCCTGAAAATGTAGGAATTCTTAGAAATGGTGGCGAAATGTCTGATCTTAATGGAAAAGTCCTTATGTAGGTTTGAAGAGTTTCTAGAATTGCGCTGCTCATGGTGACAGCATGTTGGAGTAGCTCTGTCATCTTAGCTCTGATTTGTTCTTTAAGAAGACTTTTGGCAACAAGGCGTCGTTTTTACAACTGGGAGCAGCTGATTAGCATCTCAAAAGGAGACTTCATGGATGCAAAGCAGGACTCGAGCAGAAATGTTTAAACCATCTAATCCATCAATATGAACAGAACAGTTACAATATATTATATACATATATATCATATTGAAACTGTCTTCAGTCAGAGGCCTTTTCAGATTTGTTGCAACACTGACTGCTACCAGTGATCCCTCCTGCATACCGCATCACTGTCCACAATGACTCTTTGAAGACAGTTCGATGATATTAGTTCAAACGTTTAATTTCTCTTTACGGTGAAGTATTTTTGAAGTTAATCACATGAAACGCAGGAAATTAGATAATTTACCTGAACAGGATGAATAGAAAATTAATATAGCCCGTCTCACATTTATTAGTTTTTTAACCCTTCTATTCACAATCCTGTATTTTATTAATCATGACTGGTCCTGTGATTAGCTGACAACCTGTCCTGAATGTATATTTGACCACTGGAAATAACAGCCTTGGGATTGATGGATTTCTGTATTAATATTAGGGCTGCACAATATTACAAAATCTTCCCACTTCTTTTAACTTGCTCCTGGTGTGTAGCATCTGTGTGCTGAATATCTTATTGCTCTGAACTCTGTTAAACTCCTGGAATATAACTTAACAAATACAGCATGCAAAGAGTCCTTTCAGATATTGATATTGCAATGACCGTGTTATATTGTGCAGCGTTAATCATCATAAATACCATATTCACACTGTTTGCTTAAGCTGATAATGTTTTCTATAATCGTCTATACGGGTGTTTAGTTTTGCTACTATGCTTTAATCAGATAATTCCTCTCATATGGACTTGGATAATGGATGAGAAAGAAAGCTTACTGAAGCAATTAAATTACCATAGGATTAAAATGTTTTTTCCCCACACAAACAAATTTATATCAACTTAAAATAAAACGCATATCTTAGAAGTCTGCATCTCTAGGGTAGGAGAATAAAAAACGGCGAGGTGAGGATTTGACTTAAAGCAAAAACAGCTAAAGCTTTGCTTTTTGATCTGGAGAGGATTTCTTCAGAGAACAAAAGACTCTTTCAAGATAAAGCCATGATCGATGAAAAGAGGGGAATCCAAGAACAGTGTTCTGTCATTTTATGATGATCCTAAAGTCTCCCCATCTAAGGAGCTTCCTGAGAACTCTCAGCAAACAGAGCAGGATGGTTCATGTCTGCATAACACATTTGTTTTCTTACAAAACTATCTTTAAAATTATAATTGATTGTGACTATGGGCCAGTATGAGACATACATGCTACAATAACCAGTTTTAAAATATTATGGTGTTTCACAAAACCAAAAATGTTTAATGTGATCCAACTGCTGCCATTCAAAAACAGAAAAGCATCAAATATACATACTGCTGCAAAATAACATAACCTACATTATTACAGGTATATTATTATTTATTTAGATAGATTCAAACAAAAATCCAAGATTTACCACCTGCTAAACTTAGAAACAGTTTCCGCATACTTATTGCAACAAATATTGAACCCTCTTATTCTGTTTGTCACACAAGTATAATAGCTGGTTAATTAGCTGAACTAGCCTGCAGCTGGTTGCTTAATAATGTAAAAACCAGCATCACCTTAGCAACAAGAAATATTTTTAAACAGCTCTGTCATGTCTGCTTGTAAGCAAGGGGGGGGGGGGAAAGCACAGCAGCTTTGGTTTTTACTCCAAAAACTCATCTGAGTAAAAAAATAAAAAATCAGAGTAATGTCAAGGAATCTTGATCACTTAGGTAGTTGTATATTATATAAAGACTAGATATTTCACCTTTTTTTTTTACACTTTAAATTGTGACTTATTTGGTCTTAGTGTATTAAGATAAAAGGCTGCGATCCGTACCTGTGGGTCCTCCAGCCTGCCGCGGGCTTCCAAATGGTCCTCCAGGATCTTTGAGCTCTCCTTCTGCAGCTCCTCCTCCAGCGCCATGTTCTGGTACTCCTCCAACCACTTCAGCTGTCCATTCTTCTGCACGTAACGGGAGTCCCCAAACCACCGCACTACTTCAGGTCTGGGCAGCCCGGTCCCTGAAATGAGCTCATCATACTGGGTGGCGCTGGGCCACTGGGTTCGAGCGTAGACTTGTTTTAACAGGTGGAGCTGCTCCGCTGTCTTCTTGCCTCGGACCGTGGTGGGTTTAGGGGAGTGGGAGGTTTTGGGTGTCGGGGTGGAAGATTGGGATGGTTTGGTGGCGGTGGAAGAGGCGGTGCCCTGTGAGGAGGCTGGCGTGCTGCCAGGCTGAGACTGTGATGTCGTATTACTCGATCCCTCCCCCTCTGTTTTACCGCTGGCCTCGGTCACTTTCAGCATCTTCAGATTTATTTTGATGGGGTTAACTTTTGGTTCCCCTGAGCCATCGTCCCTCTGCCTCTCTTCTCCCTCAGCCTCCATCTCTTCCTCGTCCTCTTTCGGTGCCCGCTCTGCCTCCTCCTTCCTCTTCTCTGCAGCCACTCTCTTCCTCTTCTCAGCAAACCAGCCATGTATCTCCCTCCGAGTCATCTTGGTCTCAGAGCGCAGTCTGTCCACTTCTTCTCCTGACGGGTCAGCGTTCTGGGCAAAGCTGGCCTCAAGGGCTATAACCTAAATGTAACACATGCAAAGAAGAGATGAATATCATTGTCAAAATTATGAGAAAGTTGATTTATTTTAGTAATTCAGTTATTTCCATGTACTGTACTTATGCACCCAAGCTGTAGTTGGGGCTCCTTTTGCATGATTTACTGCATTAGTTAGGATTAGCGTCTCCATAAAGCTCATCAGCAAAGGGAAACGTTTCCTGACAGATGGATGCTTTGATTTTGCACTTGATAAAACGGCTGTATGTGACACGGCTACCCAAATCATCACTGACTGATGAAACTTCACACTGGATCTGAGGCAAATTCCTCCAAACTTTGGAATATTGATTTCCAAATGAATGCAACATTTACTTTTATTTGAAAACAAGTCTTTGGACCACTGAGCCACAACTAAACCCTTTTTTTATTCCAGGATTCCTCTGACCTCGTCTCTGGTTTGGGGTGGCCGAACATAATTGGATTACACTCTTCCCCATGATTGTGTAGTCCAGAAAAAAACATTTCTTTATTAAAAATGTACTATTAAAATCTTCAGGAGAACTGACTTGAGTTTTCCCATTAGCCGTAAGCCATCGCTCTGTTTGTAATGACTCTATAATTCACCTTTGAATTACTGAGATAAATTAACATGTCTGATATTCTATTTTACTGAAATGCAGCAGCATAAGCTCAACAACACAGCAACATTATTATTTTATATTGGAATAAACCACATAAAAACCTTTAATCTGGTGCCTGCTCATTTCTAGCCTGAAGACATTAACATTTCAAATATTAACAAAATATATTTAAAGGACAAAGTTGATAATGAGAATATCATTATCATATATCAATATCTAACAATAAGAGCTGATGGTTCAGGCAAGACGGCAAGAATAAAAAGGTTTCCAGCCAGAGTTTGAGGCTCACCTGGTGGGGGTCTCTCTCCTTGTAGCGAATGGCTGTGAAATCAGGTGAGGGCAACCTGAAGACCCTTTTGGAAGGATTAGTGGGAGATGTGGGAGTCTGTGCTGGAGGTGGACTCTGGGTAGCGGTACTGGAGCTGTGCTGGGGTGTTTTGGCACCAGAGTTGCTGCTGCTGCTTTCCGACAGATCCACAGGGGCAATACTGTCAGAGGTGGCGCCGCTTCCTGCCCCACTCCCTGCCCCTGACGAGGCACTGGCCTTACTCTGCCCACCTGTGCTGGAGCGCGAGCTCTTGCAGTTGCGGAAGTGGTAGCGTCTGTCACTGAACCACTTGCGGACCTCGCGCACGGTGAGGCCGGTGAGACCGATGAGGCGGTCCACCTCCTCCTGGTCGGGCCACTGGCTCGCCTGGAAGCTGTCCTTCAGGGCACTGAGCTGCTCCTGAGACTTCTTGCCTTTGTAAAAGCTGGGGTCCAGGTAAGCGTTGGAGGGCGTCCGGGAGCCCGAGCTGCTGCCAGGAGCTACAGCAGGAGAGGGAGAGGAAGATTTGGAGGCAGGAGAAGAAGCCTCCTCCATTTTGATGGTTGGAGAGTCACAAGCAGAAGGATCTGCTTCCTCTGTGCTTGTACTGGCTGAGTTGTGATGGTTGCTGCTACCATTAGTATCTTTGCTCTTCAGGGTTTTACTGCTGCTGATGACAGCGCTGCCGTCTGTGGGGGTCTTACGGTCATTCTGCACCATGCTGCTGCTGCTGGGTTTAACTTCTGGGTTTTTGGCACTGACACGGCTGCTAACGTCACTGCTGCTCTTGTCGCCGGAGGTGGCATTAGCACTGCTTTGTTTACCGTTGACGCTGCTCACTTTAGCGTTGCTATGACTAGCACTTCCAAGACTAAGGTTGATGACACCCCCTTCAGTACTACTGGTCATTTTAGTGCCCCCTCCCACGGCTTTACTGCTGGTAATGACGTTGCTCCCAGCGCTGCTGCTGCCCACCGTGCCCACCACCATGCTGGTGCCTTTGTCCGCCACAAGAGCCGCGGCAGGTCGGGCCTGCATCGTGGGCCGAGCCGCCGCCTGGGGCTTCGGCGTGACAGCCAGGGCCACCGGAGCGCCGCTAACCTGAATACCGTTTGCCACAACAGGCTGCGTGACGATTACTCCTCCCTGGCTGACAAGAGATCCCTGCAGAAACTGAGGGATCCCAGTGGGCCCCAGAGAGGCAGGCAGCACTGTGATCGTGTGTGGAGCTGGGCTGTGGAGACTCCGGCTTTGGTTCTGAGAGCTGACCGGTGCAGTCTGGATGATGGTGTTGAACATCTTCCTCCTAGCCTCCTCTATCTCCTCAGGAGACCAGCTGATGCCTTGCTTCAGTCTCTGAGCTGTGAACCAGATCTTGATCTGCTCCTCGGGGAACTTTGTGACCACAGTCAGGTAGCAAAGCTCAGCCTTGGTGGGGTACGGGAACTTACTGAAGGAGGTCTTTAGGAAGGAAGAGGAGTCCATGGAGGCACTGTAGGTGGGGATGCTGCTCAGAGGGATCATCACCTGGCAGAGAAAGATAGCGTCAGATTATACTGTGCAGCTCAGATCTTTACATACATTCATTGTGCAAATAAATCTAAAAATAAAATGGAGGCTACTAAAAATTTATTTGAACCATACTTTTTCAGAGCGGCAAAATTACAACAACTTTATAAAACTGAGAAAAATAACCGGGGTCACAAGTTTGATTTTGTGATATTTTTTTTCAACAGTTTTACATAAATGCCCAAATATCCACATAGACTCCTCTATTTTTAAAGTTAAATTTCTCTTTGCAAGTTGAAGATATAATTAATGCTTTTTGCAGCAATTAAAAAATATGGCAGGATTTTTAACCACTAGAGTCCTGCTACAGACAAAGTACTGATTAGTCAATCACTTCATCTGGATGGCATTAAATTGGCCCCCAGTAATAACATAAAGAACCTCGGCGTTATTTTTGACCAAGACTTGACATTTAAATCCCATATTAAAACAGGTTTCTAGGATTTCCTTCTTTCACCTCCGGAATATTGCTAAAATTAGAAACATCCTGTCCAGGAGTGATGCTGAGAAACTAGTCCATGCATTTGTTACCTCAAGGCTGGACTACTGTAATTCTTTACTATCAGGTAGTCCACAAAATGCCATTAAAAGCCTTCAGTTGATCCAAAATGCGGCAGCAAGAGTTCTGATGAATATTAAAAAGAGAGATCACATTTCTCCTGTTTTAGCTTCCCTTCATTGGCTCCCTGTTAAATCCAGAATATAATTTAAGATTCTTCTTCTTACATACAAAGCCCTTAATAATCAAGCTCCATCATACATCAGAGATCTAATTGTTCCATATGTTCCTAACAGAGCCCTTCGCTCTCAGACTGCAGGTTTACTTGTAGTTCCTAGGATTTCTAAAAGTAGAATGGGAGGCAGATCTTTTAGTTATCAGGCTCCTCTCCTGTGGAACCAGCTCCCAGTTTTAGTCCGTGAGGCAGACACTCTGTTTACTTTTAAGGCCAGGCTTAAAACTTTCCTTTTTGATAAAGCTTATAGTTAGAGTGGCTAAGGTCATCCTGAGCTATCTCTGTAGTTATGCTGCTATAGGCTTAAGCCGCGTTCACACCGGTCAGCGCGTCCAGGCAGCAGGGCAGCTAGATTACATGCAAGTCTATGGTATCTACGCATCTAGTGGGCGCCAAACTGCCAAGCAGCAAGTCGCGCGCGTCGGCGCAGCTGGCATCAGCGCGTCCACGCGGCTGATGCCCCGACGCCCCGACGTCTGCTGCTCAAGTTGGGAAAATTGAACTTTCGGGCAGCAGACGCGCGGCGTCAACCAATCAGAGCGACTCGTTGTACTGACGTAGTAACTCCTTCCATGGGGGAATCGGCAAATTTTTTATTCAAGATGGAGGACAAACTGATCGTCGCTGTATGTAATGTCCGTGAATTGTTTGACCCGTCTTCGTCTTTTTACAAAGACAGGAAGAGATCGGATCTGATTTGGAGGAAGATATCGGAGGATATTGGAGTGCCAGGTAAGCAGTTAAATATATTTATTTTAACTTTCTTACGTGTTTTAGACAACGTTGTGTGGCTTCATTAATTAAAGCCCAAGCCACTCTCTCGACAAGATCCGCCATGTTGTAAACAACTAGCAACAGACAAATCCACGCCCGCACGCTGACGTAATCACGTGACGCGCTGATGCGCCGACGCAGACCACAAGTGTGCAAGCAGCTGGGTTTTAATTTTAAAGCGTCGACTTTCGTCCATTTGAGCGATTTGACGCCTGGACGCGCTGACCGGTGTGAACGCGACTTTAGACTGCTTGAAGACAGACTTCACTCTGCTACTTCCTTTTCTCCTACGACTCTCCAGTTGTATTACAGTACATTCTATTATTTCGACTGTTAACTTTGTTTTCTCTCAGTGTTTTTCTCTCCATAGAAGATATACCTGGTCTGGTATCCTGCTAGGCTGAAAATGCCCTGTTGGACGGGGGGCATCGACTGGGATGATCCTGTTATCAACTTTTTACTTTCTGTAACATAGAGAGTTCTCTTATATCAGATCTTCTGTTCCTTCTGTGTCTCTGCTCTGTCTTCTCAAAACCCCAGACGGTCGTGGCAGATGGCCGCTCCTACTGAGCCTGGTTCTGTTGGAGGTTTCTTCCTGTTAAAGGGGAGTTTTTCCTCTCCACCGTCGATACATGCTTGCTCAGTATGAGGGATTGCTGAAGGATTATTGTGGTTGGAAAGTCTGCATCAACGGGGCCCAACCTCACGCCAATGACTGACGCAATCTGCTGGGATTCCTTAAATAGGAAACTTTTTAACTGATTGGAATGTTTGTATAAATGTATTGAAATGACTTCTTGTTAAGTGCCTTGAGATGACATCTGTTGTGAATTGGCGCTATATAAATAAACTGAATTGAATTTTACACACAGTCACCATTAGTTTTTAGGGTAGAGGTCCGTAACAATCTAGAAACCCAATCTTAGCCTATTATATCCATTATAAAACTACTACTGATCTGTGTTTGGGATCATTTTCCTGTTTAAACATCAACATGTTTAGTTTTCAACAATCTAGCTCTTGATTTGATGTAAAACTGAAGAATTTGAAGGAGGTCCTCCATTGTTTATCAGTTTTATGCAATACAACAGTGCCACTGGTGGTAAAACAAACCTTGAGGATGATTCTATCACCACCACCACCACCATGCTCCTCATCTGGTACAGAGTGTCATAGTAGCAAAGAAGCTCAGTCTCTCTCTCCTCTGATCGCTAAACTTCTCTCCATTAGGCTTTGACCATGTGGGCAGCTGCATATTTCAGTCAAGCTTGAAGATGTTGGTTTTGGATTGGGATTGGGTTCTTCTTTCTTGATCGGTACACTCGGAGTTCATGTTGATGTTAAACTGGCTTCACTGCAGGGAGCAACACTGGTGTTCCTGCAGTTTCCAGGTTATGATAGGCTTAGACACAGTTGGATGTTCAAACAAGACAATGATCCAGAACTTCTGGACCTTTCAGTGGATTGGTTTAAGACCTTTTAAGACTAATTACGTACATTTAATCCTTACACAAATTATGGAAAATTAATTACCCTAAAAAATTACATAATCTATTATTTTTACTAAATTTAGTAATCTAAGCAAGACCAGAACAACTTATCTATCTGGCATGTGACTAAATTGCTTATCTTTTGAATTTTGAAACCTTTTAGTAAACATTATCATGTGTACTGGCAAAAGGTTTAAGTCAGCTGGAAACCATGTTTTTCAAGCTGGACCTCATTGAAACATACACTTTACTAGGACTGGGCGATTATGACAATAACAGTCGCGATTATTTTCACTATATTGAACGATCTCGATTTTCGATTCGATTTTTGTCTAATCAAAACAACAATAATCAAAACAATTAAATATAGCCACGACTATTTAATGTTTCATACAGATCGTGCTGTTGTATTGCTAACCACATCACTTCAAAACTCTGTGCTAACGCTAACTTTCTACTACGGAACATCCATTCTACGGAAACTGAGATAGGCACCTCCCCAGCCACACAGTTGCTACACCAACACCACACCTCTCACATGGCCAGCCAGGCACAACGCAAAACATATAGGCAGGGATCGCTAAAAAAGTTAGTGTTTGAAGAAAGACTGACAGAAGCAGCTAGTGCGCTAGCACAACGTTAACCGTCATAATGCAGTTTACCAACAATTGTCAACTAGAAAGCATCTCTGACCTACCGGTACAATTGGAGTAAAAATCCTCAAGAAAAGCTCTTATTCCTTAATGCTCACAATATCTGGGGGAAACTGCCGGGTCATTTTTTATCATCATCCAGCCCGAGGCTGTATTATTACCTTTTCACGCTGAGTGTATTGGCATAATGTCCTTTGCAAGGCAATGAGTAACTGCTTTTGTTATAGTTTTTGCCCATCTGAACGTTCTCTCATACGGTGCAATAGCAGCGAAAAATGAGGCGATGGACTGCTGCTGCTTTACTCTTGCGCCAGAGCTAGGGTCACTTTGCACTGATTTTGACCGTTTTTGCTAGCTCTCTTTGTACTCAGACGGATGATAGGACTTCAGGTGATTAAACAGATTGGTTGGATTACTTAGCTTTGTTGAAACAGATCAGTTTAGTCTGGCTGCTGTCTTCTCTGAAATATCCAAACCATTTCCAAATTACTGAGCTCACGATGCCACTTCTCTCCACAATGTCATTGCCGTGTTCTCTTCTGTGGTAAGTGTCAACAATTTGGTCATCTTTATCGTCTTCCCTGTTGTCCATTTTCCTTCAAAATTCTTCACCAGCTGTACACTCCTCACACCACTCTTCACAGCACTTTCGTTTACCCACCATCGGGACCTCCTGCTTCTCAATAACATGTTTTTTCTGTGACTTGATTGGCCAGTTAGCTTGACAACAAGGCGGCGCTTCCACTGGATTGGTCAGTTGGCATACCGATTAAAACCCACTACGTGATTATCGTCATCGACTTTTCTAATTTCACGATTACGATAAAAATGTGATTAATTGCCCAGCCCTACATTCTACTAATGGAGCTGGTGACATTTAAAGTAAACAAGAATGTTTTGATTTCAGTTCCCTAAACAAACTAATTTAGCTGCTATCACGAGCAGTTTTCTTTTGACGATTTGCACCAAAGGCTGAATATCGAGATGATACATGCTCTGCATCATGAGCCTCAGTTTTGTTGTAAGATCTTAAGCCAGATCAACAACTTCAGGAAGAAATCTTTGCTGCAAATGTCTTAAAAACAACAGTCAACTGAAGAAACAAGAAACGTACAAATTCGAGACTAAATTGAATTTCATATCCACGATTGTAAATCTGGACATTCTTGGACCCCACAGAAACTCTGATGACCCCAAACACACATCAAAACTGGTTTTGAAAGAGCCATTGTGTTAACAAATTACCCAGCAATACTGATGGTTCAAATCAATCATTAGAAAAAGGAACAAAATGTAAATTCCCTTTCAACGATGATTGCATATAACCTTTTTACTTAAATAGTAAATTGCATAATAATGCCACACAAACCCCAAACTATACCTTGGGAAGATTTTGGGAGGATGAGGATGAAGAAGCAGAGGAAGCACTAGAGGAAGCCGTGATAGGTGCAGAGTGGTGAAGACTTCGGTTCTGAGCTGCAGAAACAACCTGAAAAGGATCAAAACCAACATGTTGAATAAAGGGATTTAACTTAAAACAAATACAGAACAGTAGTATGCGTGTTACCTGTGTGATGGGCGTCTTCAGCAAAGGTAATCCTGCAGAGCCGTTGACGATCTGGATTGCTGAGGGCAGGCTGGCCTTACTGGCTCCATTGTGGACGATGGTGGGGACGTGGGTGACCGTAACAGCAGCAGATTCTTTTCTTTCTGATTCTCTGGATATAGACACAGAGTGCATATCCGAGGACGGCTCTTCAGAAACGGAGTGAGACACCACAATCCGCTTGGGTTCTGATTTGCCCTTCAGCATTCTCATGATTGGCGTTTTAGTGATGGAGATCTCACCGTCCCTGCAAACCTCCGCCCCAATCACCAGATTCTGCTCTACCACGACCCTCCTTTCCCTTCTCCTCAGCTGCAGAGTTGTATTCAAAGTGCTGGGGTGGACCCTGGCGTTGTGCAGAGCCAGCCCCTCAAACTTTGGTGCCGATACTCCACAGCTCATGCAGATGAAGCCTGGGTCCGCCCGAAAGTCCGGGTGTCCTGTGTAGACGTGATCTAGGAACAAGTTGAGGTCGTGAGTTTCAAAGTTGCAGGGCTTACAGGTGTAAGTGCCACCGCCGTCCTTATCTGCATCCCCCGCCTCTGGTTTGGACGAGTCGCTGGCATCTAGAGGGCTGCGTCTGTCGCCTCCAGAAACCCTGGAGTGACGGAGTGGAACCGGAGAGTCCCGGTCGGCCTCCTCTACCAAGCGGATGACCTTACTCGGGATCATACAGGGTGTAGTGGACTTCCTTTTGCTGGCCATGGTTTGATCAGAGGGTGAGGTGGGGGTGGGGGGTTGGTCAAATGGCTCAGGGGCGGGAGAGAGAAGATGGATTCCTCCTGCACTATCGACCAGACATGGGGGAAGGAGAATGGAGGGGCCCGTCCATAGGTCCCTTAGTGATTCTAAAAAAAAGGGGAGAAAATGAAAATATCTAAGATCAGTCATAATAATCCAAGAAACACCTGTAATTTAGACAAAAATACAGGTTAACAAACATAGAAGGATTTCTTACTCAAGTTTTTCGTCCAACTGGATAAAACAAAAATTCAGAACCTTCAGAAAATAAACTGTTCACTTTATTCAAACCAAAAATAAGGCTAAACTTCCCCGTCTCTTGAAACTCAATCTCATTTATGATGCCATTCAGTCCCAGTCTTCCTCCACACTACAGGCTTTTAGGGAGAGCTCCTGTCCTACCCCCTTTTTCCCCCTCCCCCATACAACTGCGTCTCACTTCCTCTCTTTCAGACACACCCCCACAGAAACAGCGACCTGTGTGCCTCTGAAGCTTCACCAAGCACGTTTCTTAGCACTACAAAATAAATATATATATTTTTAATCTGATGCTCGATACAGCTGGATACTCGACAATGAAGCAACTGTGCATCTAATCAGACGTTTCTTGGAAAGACGCATTCCTGAGCGTTAAAGGACCAACAAGAACATACCTGCACCTCAAAAATCCTTTCACCTCCAGATTCTGTGTCTTTATGGGGAAATGCCGAATCTTCCTGTAGAATGGAGGGATTCGCTCCTCTCTTCCTCTCCACCTAACATGGAGGCAGTGATGCAGGATAGAAGGACAGCTCTAGGGCAATTACCCTCCCAGTCATTCTGCCCCGACATGACATCTCATGCACAGAGCAGGAGAAGCTCACAGAGCCTCCAAAGCTGAAATGCAGAGGGGCGTATCTTCATGCTGAAACTTTCCTTTAAACATTCAACATAAAATCCACTCAACGGAGGACGCTCCAAACAGGAGCTCATTCTGAGACGACCATCACAGCAGGCTAACCTCTTCCTGCACCATATTTGTGCCACGGTGTGCAAGACTGAGATCATTAAATAAATTCACTCTTTTCTGCTTGTACATCTCTTTTTTTTTATTTGCAAACCTGATGCTTCTCCTTGCACCTACAACTGCATAAATAAATCCTTGGGTTTGCCCCACACATGGGTCATGGTACATTAGCTCAGAGCTCAGTTAACCCCCACAGGACTGGGGTGTGACAGAACGTTCACTCTATACGGCACCGAGAGGCCAGAACAAGGTTGGCCCGCGCATTTAACATACGAAGAAATAGATCTGCATAAAAGATAAATCTTAGACTGTTTTTAAAAGTAAAGAAGGGGCTTTGTATGCTTGCGTGTGTGTGTCTGTGTGTGTGTGTTTGTGTGTGAGGGGTTAACAGGCAATTGAGGTTTGCTACTCTGACGGAACGTGATGCCCCCCTTTCTTCTACCCCACTGAGAGTAGCTGCCCTCGGTTTGGGTCGCTGCCCGCCCCTCCTACCTAGCAACCCCCCCCAACCACCACTGCCATTCAGTTCTGCATCAGGGGGTACCACTCTGCCAAGCCAGGCTAGTCACATGACCAACACAAAGGCTTATGGGTGGGCAGTTGCAGTCATCCATCACGTGGTTGTGCTGGGTGTGGGTGGCAGGCGAGAGAGAGAGAGAGAGAGAGAGAGCGCGAGCGAATGGTAGATGGTGATGAGGGTAGGGGGATGGGCAGGTCGTTTGGGGTGGGTGGGGGGTGGGTGGGTGGTGGTGGTGGTGTTAACTATCGTGAAGGAATCACTGAGGTGTTTCTGTGAGGAATTTTCCTTCATGGTACCCCACCACCAGCCCTACAACCAGCCTACCCCCGCACCTCCGAGCCCCCTTCATGCTCCGAGGTGCATTCACACACAGCGTTTCCCTCCCTCCTCACTGCTCTGCGAAGCCTGGAATGTTCTGCCAATGGACGCAACCTGGAGTTCATGAAAACTTAAAACTAGCGAGTCTTTGTGAGCAGAAAACCCTACAACCCAGAACAGATTAGCTTAAAACTGACTGAAAGGCGTCACCTAACTCGGATGACGGCTGAAACAAAGCGCCCCGACCTCGTTCACGTCTCGGGCAACTTGTGCCCACTCGATGACTTTAACGCCAGTAAAGTTTGCCGTCTGACCATACAGGCCCTGATGGCTTCTGTATATGTGTTAAATGTACCACAGTCAACATTTGTGTGTGTGAATTTCCTGCGAGGTTGAGAGTAAAAGTGCAGGGAGGTGGGTGTGTGTGTGTGCATATAACGTGCGGGGGTGGGTGTCCGCATGCCTCCGCGTGAAGCCTGTTTACGAAGGTGGTGAGGCTGCCATTTTTACTGAGGGAGACCACACATCACACACACACACACACAAGGTCTTAGACATTTAGGTTTGAGACCAGGGATGCACCGATCGATCGGCCAGAGACTGGAACAAGCCTATTTTTCCTTGATTGGCTCAGATCAGAGATTAGCCAGTGAAATATAGACAAAACAAATAGATTTGTTAAAATTCCCTCTAATAATTCTGTGCATTAAAATCGAGAAATACCACCATATTCTAAGTTCAAAACTACAGATCCTCTAATCAGTTCACCAGAGATCTGGATCACACAATTTTCTCCTTCATTGGCTCAGATCTGTGATTGAAAGGTCAATTTCATACGTTTTCTCAATAGAGTATACATTTTTTTATATCTTTAAGTGTAATTGTCTGTAGGAAAAAAGATAAAATCCAAATCACCAGGTTACACCTTAAAGAAAACCAGAAACTGGTATCATCAAGACAAAAACGGATCAGTGCACCTCTATTTAAAACCCAAGCCGTCTTCGCTTTAGCGGAGCATGACAGCAAATATTACGCTCAGACGCACCTGAGAAAGGCTGCGGCGAATCACCTGAGAGCACAGATGCTCCTCTGAGATCTGTGCAGGGAAACAAACATTACCCTGATGAGTGTACGGCCAGGCCTTTCCTCGTTTGCTCCGATTTTAGTCCTCCCTCTTCCCCCTCCCTTTCAAACATATCTGCACCCTCTCCTTCCCCCTCCTGCTGTTCCCTATCCCCGCCTCTCTCTCCGAACAAGTTTGGCACTCAGAGACAGGTCGGCAGCGGCACTGGTGTGTTACTGTCCCCATGGCAACCACCTCCTACCCCCCCCCCCCTCTTCTTTCACCAGCTCACTCTCTAAAGCACACGCATGTGGGTAAACACACACACAGATCTCCTATGCCATCCAGTCCCTGGCCTGAGTGGGGCTTGTTTGTTCCACACACCCCTCAGAGTGGTATTTGGAGAGTCGCTGCCCTGCTCCTATTTCAGTGCTGCTTCCCGCACGAAGTGTCCACGTCTCTCCGATAGGTGTGGTTGGAGCCGACGCCATCTCCTCCAGTCAGGGTTCAGTCCAGACATCTGCCATCCTGCCCTTTGCCCCCCCAGCACTCTCTGTGGTCCTGCGGGGGCCTCGTCACATAGGGTTGCTATGTTCACTGTGGCAAGGCATACGCCAGATGCCGTCTTACTCATTCAGGGGAGGAGGGCCCTAAAAACAGCCTCAAACCCCAAGTGTGCTCCGACCAATTATCAAGTCTGCACCTACGCGGCGGCAGACACCCTGTTCCACCTTTCAGTGTCTGTCTGTGCATCCTCCGCCATGTTTTTCTTTGTCTTGGAACAAAATAAAAATGCTTGTTTCAGCTACTTTCTCCCACCATAAGCACCTTCCAGCTAACCTCCGCCTGTCAATCACGCTCACATCTTGTGTGCATCTAAACTTCTATCTTAGACAATACTGGCAACAATCAGGACACTTCAATTACAGTGTTCCCATGCAGTCCTTCCCTCTGATCCCCCGAGTGTCAATGTGGGCTGCTCCTCAGGTCAGGGAGAGGATGGGCTGCGTGGGCTGCACTGCTGCGGCTGCATGGACTTAAACTGGACTGCTGAGAGGGGAGGGAGAGAAACATGGCGGCTGCTCTTTGTAGTCCAACCTAAAATGGCTGACATCGCAGGCTGTTCACCAGTCAGGCAGACCGAAGAGGCCGAGCTGATCCAAACCGGCCTGCTACAGACTTGGTCGGGGTTTATTTGCTCACGCCTGGTAAGAAGTTAATCATCATTACACGGTTGGATACAGGAACGACAAAGCAACTCACCTCGCCTAATGCACACAAAACATTTCTCATCAAGAGAGATTTTTGATGAATAAAACTAGAGCTGCTCAGTCAAAAATAAAGCAACCTGAAAGGGGGGGGTACAGTCAGAGTGGGACTTTATATACCAACTCCTCTTGGGAGTCCATGTAATTGTGATCTATATGATTTGGCTGTATCGGACTGATATATTATGGATATGAATTGGACCAGTGTGTCATATGAAGTGCCGTTGAATCCAGGTTGTTGTGAATTGGTTCTTTGTAAACAAAATTTTATATAATTCTAATCATACACTAAGATGAGACAGCATTAAAGCTACAAGGCAGACTTGGGTAGGAATTAATCAAATTCAGTTCAGATAAAGTTCGTCGCCTAAACAACAACACAATTTGTTTTGCTATTTGGCTGTAAATTGTTAAATAATTTAAATAAAACCAAACCTCCCACAAACAGGCTTCCACATGCCTCTGGTGACATCACATAAAAGGTAACCGATCGTGTTTTTGGGGATGTTTGTTTATTTTTTTTAATCCAGTCCCTCATTCAGATGTGTTTACTTGTATCCTGTGCAAAGCGCTTGAACTCTACTTGAGAACACTGCATTGTAAAGAAAAAAATAAAACTAAAGTGAGCAGTGGGGAAGAGGACAGGGGCACACTGGAACAGAAGGCTTCAGATTATACGCCAAATTCTGTCAAAAGTTATTTGTCCGCCATGGTGTTTCTTGTTAAAGAGGAACCAAGAAACCAGCTGGTGACCAGAGTCACGCGACTTTTAGCTTGATCAGCCCCAGCCATTGGAAGGTCAGATGAAAACTCAAGAAAATCCTGTTTTCCTAACCAGTGCAAGGACCACTAGGTCACGCTGACAACATCAACACCTTTCAGTATGGAAGATGCTACTGAGTGAAAAGGACTCAGCGTTTGCTCTTTTTTAATCATCAGTGAGGTGTCAGTCAGGGGAAGCACAGTGATGTTAGAAGTTGTTTAAAAAGGAGACAATATTTTCCTTAACATGTTAAGACATGTCTGCAGTTAATTCAAGCTGAGAGATCAAGACTTTCAGCAGATAACAGGAAGGTTTACCATTATAAAGCAAAGTTGATCTGTTTTATTAGTCATATTTTGTGAAATCCTGCAGTTCAAATCTACACATCATTACCCAGCTGTGTTTTTAATGTCAGTATATATTTAGAACAATACGGAAAAAATTATCATCCTCAGCCTCACGATAATTACGAGTTCAACATATTTTCTCCTATGGTTGATAAATACTCAAGCTTTTTATGACCTCTGAGTTTTATTCTCCAAGCGATCATCAGCAGTGGCGAGTGGCTAGTAGTCAGAGCCGGCCCAAGGCACAAGCAAAATAAGCTGATGCTTAGGGCCTCGCATTACTTAAAAGTTTAACACAGATTCTCAAATCCTACATTTATTTATTGAGAATGTTCAGCATGCCACCCGGACATTTTAGAGGACGGACCGGCAAAACGTACTCAGCTTGCCTTAAACCCAGCTGGGTAAATCTCACACTGCATGGCTAAAACGCTAGTTGCCAACATCCTGTTTCCTCCGGTCCGTCCCCTAAAATGTCCGGACTTTTATGTTCCTGTCATTTAATTATTATGAAACATAATCGATTTGGAACACTTATGAATCGCTATTGATTTGGCAGGTTTCACATCACAATTAATCGATTAAATAGAGAATCCTGTTAAATTTGATCTGACTGTTTAAGCAATAAAATATACATTTAATATTCTTTACAATTTAAAAATAAGATTTAAACAAACTGGAAAATGTAATTTGCAAATACTTAGAAAAATACACTATGATTTGATTGTTGCGTTACCAAAGTTACAATCTGATGCTATAAATTTAATAATCTCTGTTTTAGCTTGGTTTGTTCACAAATAAAAAAAATCCCATGACTTTTTTTAGGCTCAGCAAAATAAACTTTGCCCTCTCAACCAGATTCCACCAAATCAGTATTAAAATGCTGTTAATGGTGGTGATGTTCTTAACAGGAAGAGAAGTCCCAAATTAAATTCTGCTTCTACAACCTTCCTTGGTCCAGCCTCGCTAGTAGTGAGTGCACCGTTAGCGATAAACAGAAAGCTGGATTAAGCTGTGTGTTCGTACCCGAGGCTCACGTGGACATCAGACACAAATTAGCTTCCTGGGAAAGCTTTGGGCTAATCCTGGAGTGACACACACTAATAACGACATCACCGTCAAGATAAACAGAAATGCACGGATCAGGCATTTATTGGTCGATAGCAATTTCCGGTTTCTTCTGAGTTGTGACCTGCTACTTCTGGTCGTTTTTATTTCTAAAGGACTACAACAACAACAACAATATGGAAAACATGTGCTGCATGTTCCATGACAAAGATATATCAGTTTTAAATCAAAGTATACGAGTTTATCCCTGTTTTCACTTTAAAGCATATGTCCTTAACCATTATCTGATTTTTATTTAATTTTAAAAAAAGTGCATCAAAATACATGCTGGCTGACTTTACCTTGCACTGAAAAGTATTTGAGTTCTAAATCGTGTTGCATTCAATGAATGTGAGAAGAAATTCTGATTTATGTTCTGTGCCACACTTTGGTCCTGTGTAATAAACTATGGTGCTTTATAGATAAAGCTGTATTAGGTTGTTTATGTCACCAATAATTGATTATGATTATTGATTATGAGATCCAAACGGGGGTTATCTGCCGATTGTGATCTCTTGCAGAGCGATCGGTGCACTTCACTTCAACAGCTTGCATGCACATGCAACATGCAATAAACAACTTTGCTGCTTACGTTGTAACATGTCAATGTTGATTAAAACTGAAGTCAGAGTTATCCGAAATATAACTTTTTATAAACTGGAAAATACCTGTACAGTTTACAAAGGAAAACGGAGACATCAGTGCTGAGGACGACTGTGATTTCTCATTTCTTTATTGAAGAAATACGGAATTTAGGGGGACATTTTTAAATGTTTTTAGTAGGTTGGACTTTAACGTGAAAAGAAAACATATAATTACTTCTTAACTGAAATAGTGTTTTCTCTAAGTGCGGTGCTGTGTGAAAAAGTCCCTGAGCGCAGCAGCTTCGTACGTATCCGAAAACGATGCTTCTTCCGCTCAACTTAAGGCGGAGCGACTCCTCAACTTAATTCGCTCATGTGCATTATTACGGGTTGCAAGCACTGCGACCAATTCAGACCGGAGGAAAGAGGCGAGCCCCTCTGTACCCCCCAAAACTACCCCGTCTCGCTCTCATTTTCCCACCCCCGTTGGCTGTCGCCATTTTAAGCAGGCGACATGCAGCTGGCCAGCGCTGCTGAGCCAAAGCCCACAAAGGTGAGGCTTCCCCTCAGCTCGGATAAGTTTTAGTTGAGGTGAAACACTGAAATAGATGGCAGTCAGCAAACCACACTCACCTCGTTTTGCTGGATCGATTTGTTGGAGAGAGGAAAAAAAAAAGTTTACATAGAAACGGGCTCACAGAGGAGCCACTAACGGACTTCACTGATGGCAACTTATAGGTGTAAGACCCCTCCGGCCATCGGCGGCAGACAAACGTGACACTCGGCGTCGGAACGATCCCGACACCGACGCTCTTTCTGGGGTTCTTGTTTGGCTCGCCTCTGCTCCGTCTCGGCGTTGAAGCAGACAGCGGAGGGGAGGAAAATACGACGGACGTACCGAGGGAAGAGGCGCACACGTGACGCAGACGTCACTGACGGTTGAGTTGGCGTGAGGGCTCGAGATGCGGAGGGAGAGAAAGTGAGTCAGATTTACCGACTCGAACCTGACCCTGTGATAGATAGCTCCGCTCTAGACTCCTCGTTAAGTGCCCGAGAGGAGCAGAGACGGACAAAAGTCGCGGTTTAGCGTGATGTTCGCTCAGCTCACACCTGTCCCCCTCCTCTCAGGTAACTTTTCTTAAAGAGATAGTCCCCAAAAAGACACCTCAAACCATTCAACCCCGACTATGTCTGACTCCAGTAAACTCTACACATATCTAATAAATCTGTTAAAGAACAACGCAAAGACAACATTTTAAGTTTGTAAACTATACGGTTTATACTTTTGTGACATCGGCAATCATATACAAAATACATTTGACAGCGTTGTCTCAAAAGTATTCGCACCCTTAAACTTTTTCCCACTCAAAGCTAACGTAATTATTTTTGGACCTAAGGAGGAACAATCAAGAGTCAACACGCAGCTTCAGCTATTACAGCTAGAAACTACTGATCCGGCACAAAATCTGGGAATAGTGATGGACTCAGACCTGAACTTTCAGAGACATACAGAGACAATTACAAAGTCGGAGTTCTATCAACTGAAGAACATTTCCAGGATTAGAGGATTAATGTCCCAACAAGAGATTGGAAAAACTTACCCATGCATTTATCTTTTGTCAAATGGATTTATGCAACAGTGTATTCACAGGTCTGCCTAAAAAGTCAATCAGACAGCTGGAGTTTATCTAGAACGCTGCTGCTCGCATCCTCACAACTATGAAAATAGAGCACATCACCCCAGTTCTAAAGTTCCCACACTGGCTTCCCGTATCTCAGAGAATATACTTAAAACACTTAAGTTTATAAATCACTTAACGGCTTAGCAAAATACATTAAAGATCTTTTGTCACTACATCAACCTTCCAGACCACCTAGGTCTTGTGGTTCAAGTCTATTTCTGCATCTCCAGAATCAGAACTTAACATGGAGAAGCAGCATTCAGTTTTTATGCTCCTGTAATCTGGAAAAAAAATTCCAGAGAATACTTAAACCTTCAGCTCATTTAAATCAAGGCTAAAAACCAATTTGTTTAGAGATGCCTTCAATTAATAACTGGAACATTATAAAGTGTAGTTTGTTTTCAACCTGCCATCATTTTCCCTACTTGCCACTGAAATGTAATGTTTTTTGCTTGTTTGTTTTATTTTGTTATTTCTAACCATGTAAAGCACTTTGATTTGCCTTGTTGCTGAAAACGTGCTTTACAAATTGCCTTGCCATTTTAAAGAGCTGTTATAGTACTGCACATTGGGCAACTTTCTGTTTTGAAATGTGCTTTAAATAAATTGGTTTTGGATTAAAAGCACATTTTCTCAGTCAGTGTGGGCAGAGAGCATTTGTGAACATCAATTTTGAAGTTTTTCCACAGCTTCTTTTTTGGATAGGTCTGGACTTTGACTAGGCCATTCTAACACATGGATATTCTTTGATCCTAACTAATCTAATGTAGCTCTGGCTGTATGTTGAGGCTTGTTGTTCAGACTCTTCCAGGATTATCTGTTAGGATCCATGAGGTGTTTTACTTTGAGTTTATCTGTGTTTGGGTTTTCGATCATTTCTCTAATTAGATCTCGTTATTCCTATGTTAGTTCTTTTGTGCTTTATTTTTCCCATTCAGGATTATTGTTTTGATATTTAAAGTACAACTCAACTCTAGATCAACTTTTTTTTTTGCTGATAAGCTTTTTAAATGATTGTCTAATAGTGCTGTATTTTTGCAGCTCTATTAGACACTCATTTATACAGTTTATTAGCAAAAAAAGTTGATTTAGGGGTGAGTTGCTCTTTAAGTTCTGCGTCTTCTATGTTTGTTTGTTTTTTTCCCCTTCCTGCCATCCCCTTGGTTGTTTGAACTTTGAGTTTTCTTGTGCTTCCATGTTTCTTATTAATTTAAATCTAATTATTTTCTGTTTCTCCGCTGCGTTAGTTGCCATTTCATTATCTTTATGTGTTTAGGATTATTTTCTGTCTGGACTTTTTCTTCTGTTTTATTTTTCCCTCTCTGTTCCTCCCTGCCATTCTACTTCTCTGCCCAGCTGCATTACATCTTCAATCTCCCTCTGTTCATTCACTCAACCACCTACATCTGATCTCCTTGATTAAGTCTCTCTCTGTTTCCTTGGTCATTTCACACACTACCCTCAGTATCTAAGCAGATCACCTTCTGTCACACCTCGCTGGTTTCTCCGTCTTTTCTCCCTAGTCATGTCACTTCATTGCTGTAAATTATTGCTGTTAATCCTGTAAATTAAATACTTCTTTTCTTATTCAAGTTATCTGCGTTTGGGTCCTACCTGCTTCATATCATGACAATAATCTAGCTGCATTCACCCATCAATCACACCTAACTTCCTTGGCTCTGCCAAAGAAATGCATCCCCCACAGGAAGATGCTGTCACCACAATTTTTCACTATTTGGGCAGTATTTTTAGGGTGATGTGCAGTTTTAGTTTTCTGCCATACATTATACTCTTGGATATTGCATTTACATATAGCACTTTGGTTTAATCTGACAAAAGCTCTTGGCATGGCTGTTATATTCTGGATTTAACAGGGAGCCAATGAAGAGAAGCTAAAACAGGAGAAATGTGATCTCTCTTTTTAATATTCATCAGAACTCTTGCTGCCGCATTTTGGATGAACTGAAGGCTTTTAATTGCATTTTGTGGACTACCTGATAGTAAAGAATTACAGTGTTTCAAATTTTAGCAATATTCCCGAGGTGAAAGAAGGAAATCCTAGAAACCTGTTTAATATGGGATTAGAATGAAAAGTCTTGGTCAAAAATAACCCCAAGGTTCTTTACATTATTACTGGAGGCCAATTTATTGCCATCCAGATGAAGTGATTGACTAAGCAGTTTCTTTTTCAGAGCTTCTGGTCCAAAGACAGCAACTTCTGTCTTGTCAGAATTAAAAAGCAGAAAGTTTGGAGTCATCCATGTTTTTATGTCTTCCAGACACGCCTGCAATCTACCTAACTGATTGGGTTTATCAAGATTTATGGATAAATATAGTTGTGTATCATCGGCACAACTGTGGAAATTTGTCCCATGCTGTCAAATGATTTCACCAATTGGAAGCATATATAGTAAATCGAATTGGTTCAAGCACATAACCTTGTGGTACTCCACAAGTAACCATTGAGTATGAAGAAGATTTATTATTTAGATGAACAAACTGGAATCTGTCAGACAAATATGATTTAAACCAGCCTAGTGCTGTTCCTTTGATCCCTGCAACATGTTCAAGCCTTTCTAAGAGAATATTATGATCGACTGTGTCAAAAGCAGCACTGAGATCTAACAAAACCAGAACAGACACAAGTCCATTATCTGAGGCCATGAGAATATCATTAGTAACCTTCACCAGTGCTGTTTCGGTGCTATGATGAGCTCTAAATCCTGACTGAAACTCTTCAAACAGCTCATTACTGTTTAGATGTTCACAGATTTGATTAGCAACTATTTTCTCAAGGACTTTGGATAAGAAAGGAAGGTTAGATATAGGTCTGTAATTAACTAAGTCATCTTGATTGAGGGAAGGTTTCTTAAGTAAAGGTTTAATTACAGCAACCTTAAACTCCTGTGGTACATATTAAAGATAGATTCATCATATCTATAATTGGGGCAGTAATCAAAGGGAACACTTCCTTAAATAATTTGGTTGGGATTGGGTCCAACATACAAGTTGAAGGTTTAGATTAGGCTTTATTTTTGATAATTCCGAAAGCTCGACTGAATCAAAACAGTTCAAACACAAATGAGGTTCTACAGTTGCGGCCTCACTTACTGAGAGAGAAGTAATCATGTTTGGAAGGATGCCAATGATTTTATTTTTAAGAGAATTAATTTTATTTATGAAGAATCCCATAAAGTAATCACTACTAAGAGCCGGGGAAATTATTGGCTATGACTCTGTGTAAGTTTGGCAATCGTACTAAAAAAACAACCTAGCATTGTTCTTAATTGCCTCTATTAATGATGAAAAATATGCTGCTCTACGTTGTCGAAGGGTCTTTTTATACAGCAGCAGACTATTTTTCCATGTTAAATAGAAATCCTTTAGCTGTTTAGGGCGCCATTTTCTCTCCAATTTCCTAGTATTCTGCTTTAAAGCAGCTCTGCGTTAAACCAGGGAGTCAACCTCCTATGGGTAATCACTTTCTTTTTTAAGGGGGCTACACTATCTAATACCAAACGCAATGAGGAAGTAAGGCAATGAACCAGACCAACAGTTTCTGAAGGGTTTGAGATGGAATTGCTCCTATTCACTTTGTTACTCTGAGACACTGAGGAAAATAAGAATGGAACAGATTATTTAAAACCTGTTACAACTTTTTCTGATAAAGCTCTACTATAATGAAATTTCTTTCAGGTTTAAGATAATCAGTTAAAGGAAATTTAAAAGTTATCAAAAAATGGTCAGACAGAACCAAGTTATGTGGGAGGACTGTTATATCCTTCCTTGGTATCAAGAAATCATATTCTATATGCAGTATTCTTATATTTAATACTTATATTTAATAGTAAAAACAATCTACTGTTTTAATGATAAGGACAAGCAAAAAATTTGAGAAATTGAAATTGTTCAATAAATTGCTTCTGTTTACATTTATTTCAAATGTCTCTTGATTGGGACTAAGCAATATTTCAAAAATATTATTCTTTTCATGCTCATTGTCAGTGATGGAGAGTATCACTAAAGTTGTTCATTCAAAATCTCCCTGGTATGTTAAGATAGATTGCCACAACATATGTTCCGCATCATTTCCTTAATCATTCAGTGAACGCTCAAGGCCTTATGGAAGCCTGTATTGTCATCAGGGAAGAGTGCCCTCCCATCAATCAAAAAGTTTCATTAGTGACCTCTCAGAAAAATCTTGCATGGATTTTTTTGAGGCCATGAATGAATGGTAAATGTGTTGTGATTCATGGTGGCAGCTTCAGCACGGTTTTTTCCTTTAAATCACTTGATTATAGGATGATCATTAAAAAGTTATAACACTTTAAAATATGGCATTACTTTTTAACTATCTGCCAATATGTTCAGATATCAACCAAGATCATTTTTACACCACAAACCTTCTTTGTCACTTTTTTTATTAATCAAAAACACTTACTCTCTCTATTTCATAGATTTTTGTTTTGTTACACAGCACCTAAACAGCTATTTACTGTAGCAATATTAGCTGCTGAATTTCTAGTTACAAAAGGTAAAAAGAAGTTATTATCAGCCGCATAAAGCAAAATAGTCTGAGTTACACATATATTGTTAATCAGTTCTGAATGGTGAATTCTTCTTGTTAGTTATCCACTTTTTTATGAATGCATTTGCATACTTTAGAGAAATAAATTTTATTTATTTACTATAAAGATATATATTTATTTTGAGAATAACAATATTCAATTCAGTTCAAATCAACTCAACTCAGCTTAATTCAGTTCAGTTTAATGCAAAATACTTCACTACCCCAAATTGAAATTAATTGTAATTCTTACTATAATTTCTTCAAAGACTAATTAGTTTGATATGAAATTGAATTATTATTTTAAACCTATTTGTTAATAGACTTAAGAATTACCCATTAGTAATCATCCAAAGTTATTTTAATCATTAATCAATGCTGCAATTACTGACACATCAGTACAGATAGGATATGGCACGCATTGTTTTTTATTTGTTTTGGAATTTAAACTTTTACTTCCCACTGTAATGCTAAATAACTACCAGTTACTGAAAGCTGAAGTTGTCTTGGAAAAAGGAGCAGAAGCACTCACTCACTGCACATTTATTTGCCATTGGTAAAAGAAAACCCTGAATCCAGGTGGCTTACATATAATTCTGGTTGTGAAAGGTTTAGGTAAAGCCTAGCACAAAAAAATCAGGAAATTAGTACCTACTTAAAGAGAAATCTAGAAAGGAACTGAGAACGACTTGCTATCTGCTAATTTAAGGCCCAACTGTATCAAATTCTATCAATCTTTGCCTTCCTGAAATGTAAACGCAGGGGTTTATGAAGGATTAAGGAACACATGGTGAGCTACCTTTGATAGTTCAGTTCCCAGCAACCAAAGATCAAATTGGTCAGAACTAGTAAGCTTGCAGGAGTATATATATATATATATATATATATGTATGTATATATATGTATATGTGTGTACTCAAGATTACAAACATATTATGTGGGTCCTGAAAAGCTTATCCCTCACTTAGGGGAAGTGCACACCTACATTTTCTGACAAGAAATTTGTTTTGGTTTTGTTATGCTCTCATCTTGTAGACCATCTACCTCTCTCTCTTTGAGGTCACCTTACTGAAGGGAGGATTCATGGAGTGTCTCCATGACAACCCAAAGACTTCACCTGGAGGTACTTCCCTAATCATCCACCTCATTGGGGCAGATCATTGGCGTTAAAGATGAGGGTGGAAGTGGATGGAAGCTTTAGTTTGATTCGACTCAGGTTGCTTTGTATATATTTTAATCTGTATTAATTTGTAGTAAGATGCATTTAAAAAGGTTTAGTAGCATGTTGTTTATGTGTTAATGCACTGTGCATGGTGAACCCCATATGTTTTATCAGTGTTGTTGTTATTTAAGCAAGACAGTAAACAAGTGAACTGGGGTGTGGGGTTGTTTTTGTCATAAGCTGCATTCCTGCCTGAACTGCTGATGTTGTGACCTTGGTCACTGAAACTGGTGAGACCTGTTGAAGAGTGTTTTGAAAATTTAAAATATAAAGAAAAAACGTTCAGGTTTTCATTCTGTTTCAACAGCAACAAACCTCTATACATATACTGTAAAACTTTAAGGGAAAAAAACTAAACAGTTCAAAGTATAATCCATAAAGGTATAAATACTCATGACATAATTATGGATATATTTAAGCATTTTCTGAGTTCTAAACTAAATGAGTAAGATAAGTCACTTTATGAAACCCTTTGATATTTCTAGAAAGGCATCTAAATAAAGTTTTTATGACATCTTCTGGGTCATAAACATTGAAGTTTCTGAAGATCTCCGGAACATAATAATGGCATAAAATATTTAAACTTAGCCTAATGTCATGGTGAAGACCTTCGGCACAATTCTTACTCAGAGAGGGAAATGTGCATAAAGTCATATTTCGTACGTTTCATATCGCAATATCACTGAGCCCCAAACTCTACAGATAGAAAAGTGATAGAGATTTAATGGGCTTTGTGGTGGAAAAACAGCAGACTCCATAACATCCACAGACATGTCCGATAGATCAAATAAAATATTGCTAATGGACCAGAAGAGATCGGTATTTTCTTTAAGTGCTCAACCTATTTAAACAGCAACAATATCTTAATGTTATGAATGATTGTAATATTTACTATTAAACAAGCAATAATGGTTCATCAGCAGCCAAAACTTCAGCAGTATGCTATAGCACATTTTCTGACATTCATTTGCCCTTATTAACAGATCATCGGTGTGACACAAAAGCCCCTTTCAAACAGGCCATGAAAAACGGTAATTTTCCAGAATTTGTCCGGATACCCTTTACCAGTAATTTTACAGATGAAGACCTAGTGACAAGAGTGGACTTTTCGCGGTATGGTGTTTGCATTCAGATTATCAGGAAATGTTCCGGAAATGCTGGAAGAGTGTGGGTCCAGCACATACAACCGCCCAGACATTCATCAGGATCCTCCGGTACATTTCTTGCTGTGTGAAAGCAGCCGAAAGGAAACTTTCCGGAAAAAAGTGGTGTATTTGAAAACCCAACTCCGGTTAAAGACCGGATGGAATTGTCCGCAAATATTCCAGAACTTCTGTCTGAAAAGTGACAGAAAACGAAAAAAAAAACAACTTTGAATGACTTTTCAGTTTCCGACTTCAACTTGGTTCTTGGACGTCGGTGCAGGGTCGTAAACCTCTCATCTGCCTCACGTAAAAATACACGAAAAAAATGATCCAAGGCTTCCTGTTTCTTTCAGGATTCATTTTAAAATCTGGATGTTTGTTTTTAAATGTTTAAATGGCTATTCCCCCTACCTGTCAGAGCTCCTTGCTTTCCACACACCAGCTAGAACTTTGAGGTCCAGTTTGCAGCTGCTTCTGGTTGTGCCGCGAACTAAATTTAGGTCAAGCGAAGACAGAGCTTTTTCTATGGAACAGTCTCCCCGTTAATATTAGGTCTGCTGAGTCTTTGGTTTCTTTTAAAACTTTATTGAAAGCATATTTTTATGATTTGGCTTTTAATCTAACATAGGCTAGTCCTTGGTCACTTTAGTAGTGTAATGAGTTTGTGTTTATTACTTTGAATGTCTGTTTTTTCTCAATTTTTATTCTTCTTTATAAATGTTATCTTTCCGTTGTTTTATCTTGTGAAGCACTTTGGGCAGTTGCTACTGTTAGAAACATGTCATATAAATAAACTTGACCTTGACAATGCTCCAGCTTTTTGAGGTTGCATCATCAAGGAACTGCTGTTGAAAACTGGGGTACCTTGAATGGAGTGACTTGCACTTTCTCTTGACCTGAATCCCATATAAAGCTATGGGACCAGCTGAGTCATGTAGAGGTTCGTGGCTCTGTACCCCAGGACCCTACTTGGCCCTACTTTCATGATATATCATTGTAGCATGAAGTTTTTACATTTTCTATAAATTTCACCCCAAAGGGCAAAAGTCCCTAACTTCTCATGAGAGGCCGGGGATGGAGTTTATTTTCATGGAGGCACAGAACAAAAAAAAATGAAACCAAAAACAACAGAGTGCTATTTCATTGTTTACTATATGAAGTGAGCCACAGACATAAAGAGCCACTTGTGGCTCTGGAGCTGCAGGTTATGGACCCCTGATCTAGCATATGAAAACTTTGACACTATCTCAATACACCTGAAGCTAAAAGTGAAATGCCTTAATTTTTTTAATTCATTGGTGAAGTAAAACTTTAAAGGTAAAATGTGAAAATGGTCCAAGAGATCATTTAGTTACAGTTTCTGTGCCAGTACATATTATCATAAGAAATTGATTTAGTTTTATCAATTCATTGCATGGAGCTATATCAGGGATCAGGAGGACCAGTTCTAAAGGGGTACTGGCCCTGTCAGTGGTGCTTGTTTTTTATTTATAAAAAAAGAAGAAGCCTTGAATCACTGCAGCGTGCAATTATAGGTCTTGTCCAACAGGGGTCGCTGTGTTTTCATTCACTCCCTCTGCCATAGCAGTGCCGAAACGTCGCACTATCTGATTGGCTGGCTCAAACTGGGGTTAAACAGTGTTGCGCATGCTCCAGTTCCGTTTAACGGTTAGCGACAGAAATCTGTCAGCTCAGCGGAGCGAAGGTCCATCTAATACCATCAAATATTCCCGAGCACCTGCTTCTTTGGGTCAGCGCCAGGGAGTTAACTCTTACGGAAGGTGTCTGTAGATCCGGCTTGCAACTTTTCAACCCGTGTTGATAGAAAGAACGAGAAGAATGGCGAGCAGTTCTAAACGGAAAGAGGAAAGTCACCTGCTGAATGGGGCTGTGAAACAATCCACATGGAGCAAAGCCTTCTGCGGTAATGCCGTCTGGGAAGAGAAGGTGTGTCATTTAACCACTTTTAGTTCAATTTTTGTACCAATTCGCTTTCTGTTTGCTACTAGAAGTCTTGAGTTCCCATACTTTCCCATTAGGTGTTGATAAAGACAGATAGCCTAAGCTAACCACTATGCTAAGGATTAATCTTCTTAGTTTAGCTGACTGTTTCTTGGTTGTCAGCTTGTTTAAACAGCACCGACTATTTAAGCATTTATTAGATTAAAAGTATTATATTACTAGAAAGCAACTTTTCTTTTAGTTAAAGTTTCTAAAAAAACCACTTGAATTTACATTATCAGCTAGTTACAATTAGTTGACAGGTGCTGAGTTTTATTACAAGATTGGGAACCAGAAAAGCTTCGTAGTGCGGGGACGGACGGGTCTTACATTGGGGGAACTAGGAATTAGAAACTCCAGAACACTTTTATTTTTGTTTTTTGATTGTTTTGAATTTTTAGTGGTCTAGTCATCTCAGAGGTCGTCTTTATTACAATAGAATATAGTTTACCATTAAAACAGCAGCATAGAATATGATATCTTAAAAACAAAGGGACATTAAACTTTATTTTTTTCCAAAGTAAACAAAAGGCAAGGCAATTTTATTTGTATAGCACACTTTCAACAGCAGGGTAATTCAAGGTGCTTAACATGATTTGGTGATTTAAAAACAAAACAAAAACCCACATGGAATATAACATTGGAAATTAAAAGTAAAAGAAACACACACTACACATGATACACAAATCAAAAAAGCAAGAGAGCATGAACACATTTCATACATATGATATCAAGCATTTACTCAAAGGCAATTCTAAACAGATGGGTTTTTAGTCTCGATTTAAAGCAGTTCAGAGTTTCAGCAGCTCTACACTCGTCAGGAAGTCTGTTCCAGATTAGAGGAGCATATAAATTGAAAGCTGCTTCTCCATGTTTAGTTCTGAGTCTAGGGATGTTTAGTAGGCTAGAGTTGGAGGACCTGAGAGGTCTTGGTGGTTGGTACTGTGACAACAGGTCTTCAACATATTTTGGTGCTAAGCCATGTAATGATTTATAAACTAGTAGGAGTATTTTGAAGTCTATTCTCTGAGCTACAGGGAGCCAGTGTAAGGACTTTAGAACTGGGGTGATGTGCTCTACTTTCCTGGTTCTAGTGAGGACGCGAGCGGCAGCGTTCTGGATCAGCTGCAGCTGTCTGATTGACTTTTTAGGCAGACCTGTGAAGATGCTGTTGCAGTAATCAATCTGACTAAAGATAAACGCATGGTTGAGTTTTTCTAGGTCGTGTTGCAACATCAGTCGTTTAATCCTAGAAATGTTCTTCAGGTGATAGAAGGCTGACCTTGTTGTTGCCTTTATGTGACCCTGGAGGTTCAGGTCTGAGTCCATTACTACACCGAGGTTTCGAGCCTGATCAGTGGTTTCTAGCTGTATTAACTGAAGCTGTGTGCTGACTCTTGATCGTTCCTCCTTGGGTCCAAAAATAATTACTTCAGTTTTGTTTCTATTCAGCTGGAGAAAGTTATGGCACATCCATCCATTGATTTGGTCAATGCATTGATTTAGGGTTTGAATGGGTTCAGAGTCACCTGGTGACATTGTAATGTAGAGCTAAGTGTCATCCACGTAGTTATGGTAGCTAATGTTATTGGTTGCTATAATCTTGCCTAGTGGGAGCATGTAGATATTAAATAAGAGGGGCCCCAGGATGGAGCCCTGGGGCACCCCACATGTGATTTCTGTTCGTGCTGATGAAAAGTTTCCTATTGAAACATAGAAGTCCCTGTTCTTTAGGTAAGACTCAAACCAGCCAAGTACTGTACCAGAGAGTCCGACCCAGCTCTCCAGTCGTTCCAATAAAATATCATGATCAACAGTGTCAAATGCTGCCCTGAGGTCCAACAGAACCAGCACTGTAGTTCTACCACAGTCTGTATTTATGCGGATGTCATTGAATACTTTGACGAGGACAGTCTCGGTGCTGTGGTGAGCACGGAAACCAGACTGAAAAACATCAAAACAGTTTGTCATTGTTATGAAGCCATTTAACTGCTGAAACACAGCTTTTTCAATAATCTTACTGAGGAATGGAAGATTAGAAATTGGCCTGTAGTTCTGCATTAACGTGTTGTCCAGATTTTTCTTCTCTAATAACTGCTGTTTTTAAAGCCTGCGGGAAGAAACCTGATAGAAGGGATGAGTTTACTATTTGAACAAGATCAGACCCAATAACAGGAAGAACTTTCTTTAGAAAAGCTGTGGGTAGGATATCAAGACAGCAGGAGGAGGAGCTTAATTGGATAATGATTTTTTCAAGGCTGTTCTGGTTTAATTCGTGGAATTCAGACATTTTCTCTACATTGTTGTTTGATTGTGGATGGCACTGGTTGTGGGTTGGATATTGAGGTACAGATTGACCGTCTAATTGTTAGAATCTTTTAAGTGAAAAAGCTGGCAAATTCATTGCAGGCCCTGGTAGAGTTTAGTTCAGGGGCTACTGTCACTAAAGGATTAGTTAGTCTTTCCACTGTTGCAAATAGAGTCCGTGCATTATTACTGTTTCTGTTGATGATTTCAGAAAAGAACGATTCCCTAGCATCTTTTATAGTTAGCTGATATCTATTCAGTCTTTCTTTGTAGATCTCACAGTGAACCTGGAGTCGAGTTTTCCGCCATTTTCTCTCGGCTCGTTGACACTCTCTTCAAAGTCAAATTCTGAATTTAAAATTTCCAGTAATCCATTTGTTTAAATTATTTAATTCAATTCAGTTTATTTATATAGCGCCAATTCACAACAGATGTCATCTCAAGGCACTTAACAAGAAGTAATTTCAATACATTTATACAAACATTCCAATCAGTTAAAAAATTTCCTATTTTAGGAATCCCAGCAGATTGCGTCAGTCATTGGCATGAGGTTGGGCCCCATTGATGCAGACTTTCCAACCACAGCAATCCTTTGTTTTACTGTATGTTTTGAAAATATTACTTCACAGTCCTTCTTTTGTTGAATAAACAAAATATGCTCTTCAAGTAAATCAGTTTTCCCCTGGGTATGTCATTAACAAAAACAGGAAAAAAGATATGACCATGAACTGGATACGTGTCATTTATGATAACAAGATTTCTTAATAATTTAATCATCAAAACCCAATGAATGTTTTTTTTTTTTTTAAGGTTGTGGTGCAGATAGTAATATAATCACCAGTTGATTGATTGGAGCAAAGACCGCAACAACACATCCACTGATGGTCACTATTATGGCTACTATACATTACTCCCACTTCAGCTGACAGCAGCCAATCAACTTCCTGGTATTTACTATACTGTTTACTATAATAGGTAGATGTTTTTATCCCAAAACATAAAAAAATTAATTAGGAATTCAATTAGTTTTATTTTTATGGTAGCAAATAACAACAAAGCTCATTTAATAGGGTCCAATTTATATGCTGTTAAATAGTCCAGTTCGGCCCAAATTCAAATACCTTTTTTTTTTTTTTTTGCATTACAATAGTAAATGGTTTACATAGAATGGTTCTGAATTAAATCCCAAAACCCCAGAGTGCTTTACACTACAACCAGTCACTCACCCAGTCACAGCCGCCCCACATTCGTGTAGTCGCATTCAGGTCCATCTACATGTGTATCAACTCAGTCGTAATTTTGGGACAGTAGAATCAAAGTCGGCTTAAATAATGCCTACTTGGTAATTATCTATCAAAGAAAGTTTAGTTGACTGCAGTGAGACGGCTACAGCGGAAACCTGTCTTCCTGAGCAAGTAAGGGATGTTCTGGGAGATGGTGGACTCTTCCTGAGTACCTGGGTGTTCACCTGAACAATAAACTGGACTGGAGCCAAATCACGGGTCCCCTCTACAGGGAGGGTCAGACCTGCTGAGGAGTCCAGGGTGAGCTCCCATAGACCTTCCTTGGCTCTGTGGTGGAGTATGTTGGAGCAGCAGCTTATCTACAGCTGAGAGGAAGTGGTTAGATAAGATCATCAGGATGCCCAGCTCTGTGCTAGGATGCTCCCTCCATCCAGTCCAGGTGGTGGGAGACAAAAAGATTCTGGCTGAAATAACATTACTGCTGAAAAGTGTCTCCACCCTATGCATGAAGCTGTTGCTGAGCTGGAGAGCTCCTTCAGCGACAGACTGCTGCATCCTAAGTGCATGAAGGAACGTTATCATAGGTCCTTCCTCACAGCAGCTGTTAGACTCTCTACCCGTCAATGAATTCTCAATAAGTCTTTACATCCCTGTTGTTATTGCACATCTCTGATTGCAGTAATTTTCTTTGTCCCATTTTGAAAATGGTCTGTTGTTTAAGGCACAAATAAACATGTAAAAATGATTATGCTCAGCTGCACATTTCTTAAACCGTATTATGCTATTTTTAATAACTTCACAGTATTTCAGTGTTGTAGTTTTGGCTTACTGTACAGTATAGTATTCTTAATTCAGTTTATTTTCTTTATCTTGGTGTGAATCCGCCCCTTTGCTGCTGTTAAGCCTGAATTTCCTGAATGTGGGACAATAAAGGGAATTTCAGTTCTACTCTAATCTTGATATATTCATCCAAAGCTACATTAGTGAATTTTAGTCAGTTTTATCTGTGTAGCACATTTCAGCAACACGGCTGTTCAAAGTGCTTTACATGATAAAAACAACACAATACAGGAACAAAAAAAAGATATTACAGTGGCAAAATAAAGAGAAGTAGTAAAAAAAACTACCTTCCAAACTAGAATTAAAGATGTTCCAGTGATTATTAGTCAAATGCAGCTCTAAACATATGATTTTAGCCTTGATTTAAAGGAACTCTGTGTTTCAGCAGTTTTGCAGCGTTCTGGAAGTGTGTTCTAGTTTAGAGGAGCAAAAACACTGGAAGCGGCTTCTGCGTGTGGTTCTGATTCTGGGGATGTAGAGTAGACTGGAACCAAAAGACCTGAGTGGTCTGGGGGGTTGATACAACAACAGATATTTAATGTATATTGATGCAAAGCCATTCAGGGATTTATAAACTGATACAATTATTTTAAAGTCTATTCTGAGCCAATGGAAGAACTTCAGTACTTTAGATAATCAAGACAACTGCTAGTCCCTAAGATCTATAGATGGATACAAGGATACTATGAAATGTTATTGTCAAACGGTTATAGGTGTAGCAGAACCAGCCCTCTTTATCAGCTTGTTGAGCCTTTTTAAGTCCCCGGTTCTGAACTATCCCAACCGATGATAGCAGAAGAGATAACACTCTCCATAACAGACTTGTTGAAGTTTTGTAGCATCTTGCTGCAAATCTTGAAGGACCTAAGCTTCCTCCAGAAGTGCAGTCTGCTCTGTCCCTTCCTGTAGAGACTTCACTTCTCCAGTCCAGTCTGTTGTCCATGTGAACACTGAGGTATTTATAGTGGGAGTCGGTGTGGTCTGCACCAGTGGAAATCCAGCTCCTTCGTTATCTAAGTATTAATTGTAATGAATGAATGCGAATAAAATAAACATGTTCAAATCCTAATGTTCAGTTTATTAACACTTGTGGACCTTAAGAGCACCTGTGGAAGCTGTTATGAGCATAAGCATTTATACAGAGGCCTTTTTATGAGTAGTGTTTACACCAGTCTAGGTCCTCACACAATGAAATTAAATCAGTTTATTTATAAGGCACCTTCACATGACAAACAGCCAAAACAAGGCGCCGTACAATTGGTCAACATAAAATGAGACAAAGTAAGATCACATAACACAAAAAAAAGAAACACACCCCAGGACCCAGGGCAACAAAGTCTCATACTAAATCAAAAGCTTGACAATTAAATGTTTTAAGAAGTAAAAAAAAAAAAAAAAAAAAAAAAAAAGAAGAGTGAAGTCGTCTGGCGAATAATCAGTGGCAATGTATTCCATAGCTTTGGCCCACAAATAGAAAAAGCACGTTCCCCCCTATATATATATATATATATATATATATATATATATATATATATATATATATATATATATATATATATATATATATATAACTTATTTTATTTTTTTCCCACTCTTAGGTTTTTTTCTTAATTCTTTCCTTGGCTACTTTCTATTAATTGAAGTTTCCAAGCCAATTGATGTTCTGTCTTCTGTTCATGTCAAACCACAAATAAACCAATACATGTCCAAAATATGTTTCATAATCATATCAAGGTCATATTTTCAATTGAAGCTTAAGGACATCTGTGTTAGCAATTTCAATATAATATAGGGTGACCCTATTTCGTTTACCATAAAAGAAAATTGGTCCAATCCTTAAATAAATCCATTATATTCTCTTTATTTAAAGAAGACTTTTGATGTTAACATATTTAAAGTATTTCTGCTCTATGTGGTTAAATAGAAAAATTAAATAAACTTCAGATCAACTTTTATAAGTCAACCATTACAGAAATAATTAATCTTACCTATAACTATAATAGTTCCCTTTCCAAGGTGAGTCTTTTAACCTGCTCAGTGTCAGCTGGGACAAATTGTAATGATTGAGTGTGATTAGCTGCGTTGTGATTGAAGTGTTTAATCAGATTCGTCACTTATAAATGTGTTTTTTTTTTTTTTACAGGATGAGTTTTTGGATGTGATTTACTGGATTCGACAAATTATTGCAGTTATCCTTGGTGTGATATGGGGCGTTGCACCGTTGAAAGGATTTCTAGGAATAGCCATGTAGGTATTCTGAGCTGGCTGACAGAATCTTATGCTGATTGTTCAGATTAAATGACATGAAAAGTTCTCATCTTCCCAAATTTGCCTCTTCAGTTTCTGCGTCATCAATGCGGGGCTCCTGTACGTATACTTCAGCAGCTTTCAGCAGATTGACGAAGAGGAGTATGGAGGGACATGGGAACTCACCAAAGAAGGCTTCATGACCTCTTTCGCCCTTTTCCTTGTAAGTATACTAATATAAAAAAGTGGACAGAATTTTTCTAGCTTTATTTTCTTTTCTTGGTTTTTATTGCTAGTGCTTCTTTTACCTACAAAGGCCTTAATACTCTGTCATAGAATGACAAATATGATCAGCAAATTAATTATTTTTGCTTTTCTTTTCCAGGTGGTATGGATAATCTTTTACACAGCTCTACATTTTGACTGAGAGGAATGCACGAGGAAATAAATATGAACATTTTTGTTGAAGTAAGTTGACAAGACTGAAGAACCTCATGGTTTGGGGGTGGCGGTGCTCTACACGAAGACGTCTCTGTGTGCACAGCATTATGGGAATGCCAGTTGGCTAAACAAGATTCAGCAAGAACACAGTGACGAACACGTTCAGATGCTGTACATCTCTTTCATTTGAGGCTTCCGTTTTTTAAAGGACATCTTTCATTATACTTCCCAAATTTCTGATTATTTCTTTATGTGAACATAAAAAAATAACACTAACGTTGCAGAAAGATTAAATGTTTTAGGCAGGTTGGTTTTAGTACAATACATTGATGTGAAACAGAGCTCAGTCACCATACTTTCTTCAAATTCAGATGACTGACATGAATCCAGTTTTTAAACTGCAAACATAACAAGCTACGACTACCAATCTGTTTATGGGGCTCAGTGAAGTTTCAAGTAAAGGACAATAAATACAAAGTGTCATTTCAAAATGAGGGTTCAGTCTGTGAAAACCTAAATGCAACATGTCAGAAGAACAAAGTCGCCCTACATGGATTAATTCTGGTGCTTCAGTCTCTTAACCCCTGCTCTGAAATTTTACAACTAAATAATTTTTGAAAAAATGGTAGACACGATCACCAGTAATGGTGTCTCTCTGCAGCTTTTAAGGTTTAATGTAGTTTGTCATAACAGAGATGAAATTGTGATTTAATTAGCTTTTGTTTCTTCCAGAAATACAAACTGTCCTTTGGTTTTGCTTATCAAATGTCTGATGTTTAACAAAGGTAAAAATTGTACCCAAAAACGGCTAATAAATAACTTCTAACATTAAAGCAGATGCCGTTTGTAAGAGACACATGTTTGTTCGAAACCAGTCTTAAACACAAAGAAGAGGAAATATTTATGTTCAGATGCAGAAGTTTAATCATTTTGTTTTTAAGATAAACTTGATCTGTGCACTGCCATGGTTTGTTTTTGGGTTTTTTCTGCCATCATGAGGTAAAAAAATAATAATCAAAGTTAATTTTTTCATCAGCAGCTTTTAGATAATGTCTGTTTGGAAAATAATTTAACTCTGTAAAGTCTGTATCGTTTTTTTGTTTTTGTCAAGTTCCACCTTGTATTAAACAGATTTATTTGTATTTATGTTATATCTCTGTTGATGTAACATATTTCTCAGTATTTTATAGTGGAGAACTTTTGAGAACAGTTCTTGCTAAGATGTTATGATAATGTTCAATATGCAGCTGGTGTTTGAAAGAATTGTATTTTCTGATCAAATCTTTTGGGAATCATTAAACATGGGCTTCATTTGGCCTCCATTTTCAGAGATAAGTATTTTCATTGCAGAACCTTTTTTCTTACTGTTTTATCATGCGTTTCTCCTGGTCTTTGCACCATCCTGTCCTTATAGGCAAGAGACAATTTCTATTTAAGATCCCAGATTTTACTGTATGTAGTTTAAAAATTGTAGAAATTGGTTGAACTTCCAGTTTCTGTACCCAAAATTACTGTAAGATTTTAGATGTTTTCAAAGTTGATGCTTCTAAAACTGTTGTATTTTCAATTTTTTGTGTTAAAAGAAATGTTATGCATTGCAGAGGGTATAAAACTGATAGATGAATCAGTGTGTTTGGCTGGGTAGCTTTAAAATCAAGAGTTTTAAAATTCAGTACTGCATTTCATTTGAAACTAGCTATAATCAAACTATGATCTAATAAATAAGTGCTAAAAACAAATGTACCCATAACATAACTTTTTTTCAACATAACACAGCAAGACTAAAATAAGTCTTTTAGTACTTCTGGATAAAACCCTATAGTTAAAATGAACTTTTTTTTTTCAAAAGCCCTTAAATATATAGTTTTTTATTTAAAATGTGTCGAGAGTTTTTTTCCCTGAGACATAAGCCTATCCGTATTGCTTTTACAATATTGGACAACCCTCAGTATCCTCTTCATGAGAATGTTGTACAACAACATGGTTTCTTCAGTCAGACACTTCTTCTGAGATAGTCTGATAGAAGAAGATAGACTGCTACAGGAGGGCCTTGCTGCCCGCAACCATCAACAACTCTTTAAAGAGTAAAACCATTTAATTTATCTTTGGAATTCATGTTTTTTTTTATTTTTATTGAATTTTAGTCCAACCAACACAAAGATTGTAGTTAAGCACGGCTGCAACCTTCCTATTAACTTCAAATGTGCTTTAATTAATGGACATATTTATACAATTAGATATCTAGCTACTGGCTTGAATTTGCATATCTCATTTTATTTAGTTGCTTTAAGGTGATTAAGCTCTGTATTTTGTAATAGAATCATAAAAAACGTTAGTTTATTCATCACAGGTTCTTGCAGCCAAACTGAAGTATCAAGCCAATGCAGATATGAGCCATCTATGGCCGAGATGTTCGAGGAGTGTGATACTGACATCTGGGTAAAAAGGGTGTCGGACAACAACCAATCTTTGCCAAAAGTAACCAATTTAAGATATGTGACACAGAGCTTGAACACATTGGCCATGATTACTGTCATTCCACAACTTTTTCCTAGTTCTTATTTCATAAAATAAAACATTCAAAACATAAAAAGATCAAAATGGAAAAAAAGTACCTCAAAATTATACTGAATCATCATGCTGAATTATTTCAACAAAATTAACAGACAGTGGTTTAAGTATTGAACATGTCAGCAGTTTTCTAAGTAATTACATTTCTCAAGGTGGAATTGGCCTAAAATTCTCACCATATGTTGGTAACGACCCACCCAGGCCATACAAACAAGGAAAACATACCATAGATGTACAAGTTATGCATAATACATCGGAATGATAGGGGGAAAGTAATGAACATATGGAGAAGGGGAGGTCCAATTTCAGCTGAAATCTGTGAGTAATTAGAAAGCAATCCTACCACTTAGTGCAAAGTAATATCGGCTGGTTGAACTGATGATTTATAAAAAGGTGTCTCATTACCAAGGTGTCAAACAAGAAACATCACGGTCTTTGGAACCTTATTGTTGCAAAACCCATCGATGGCTTTGTTTACAGAAGAATTTCTAAACAACTGAATGTTCCAGTGAGCATAATCTGGTAGTGGAAAGAACATAATTACACTAAAAACTGGTCATGACCAAGTGCTGTCTGCAGGATTTCAGTCGAAGGCCCAAGGGCCGTCTGGGTAAAGCTTTAGAAAGATCTGGAATTAGCAGGTTCCATTGTTTAAAAGAAAACAGTAAGGGATGCATTCAACCTCCATGGCCCGTAGGCATGCTCACCCGACATACCATTGTAGATGAAGCAAAAGCAAGTTGAAGCATGTTTGCTGAACAACACATCGACACATTGGGAAATACAGGGAGAAGATAGACTGGTCAGATGAGATGGATATCATGGTACACACCATGTATGGAGGTAAAAAAAACCCGCTGCACATTACCCCAAAAACACCCTCTTAACTGGAGGTGGAAATATCATGGTGCAGGGGCAGTTTCTCGGCGTACGTCACTGGCAGACTTCATATAATTGAAGGAAAGATGACTGGACAAAAATACCAAGACATCAGCCTCCATCTGCCTCGATGAAGATGAAATGAGGGTGGATGGTTCAGGGAGACTTCGGTTTTTGTGATAGAAAATAATAGTGCTAAAATTGCTCAGCCAAGCAACTGAACTGAATCTGTAAGGATCCTTAGATGTTTTTACTTTGAGCTTCATCTATGTTTGGGTTTCAATCATTTCTTTATCCAGATCTCATCATTTTCCATTTATTCCTCCGTGTTAGTTCTTTTGTGACTTATTGTTCACATTTAGGATTGTTTTTCTGTGATTTTAGTTCTGTTGAAGTGTTTATATATCTATATTTCTCCTTCTATGGCTTTTCCTCCTTAGCCTTAGGTGTTTGAAATTTGAGTCAGAATCCTACATAGATAATATGAATAGACCTAAATCTGAGATATCTTAAATGGGACCCACAAAAACTTCTGGATTTCTAGACTGTTTGAGGTTGAACAAGGCCATACAGGAGGTGTCTTAACGCTGTACTCACCAACAAAGTGTGTTATTTTTTTAAATTAAGTTTGAAATAAATGTCAGTGTGTTCAGCACTTAGTTCCCTGTCTTTCTGTTTTGTTACACACAACTTTATACATATATATATATATATATATATATATATATATATATATATATATATATATATATATATATATATATATATATATATATATATATATATATATATATATATATATATATATATATATATATATATATATATATATATATATTCAAATGTTCCTTAAATTCCTTAGCTGCATATTTATTAGATTTAGCAAAGTTTATTAGGGTTTTTCAGAACAGCTTTTATTTGCAGTTGTTTTAAGATCTTATGGCATGTCATTATAACATATAGTTGAATTACTCTATTCTGTCTAGTTACCTGTTTATATATCAATAACAGTAACAATAGCACTCTTGATTAGACTACTTTCTTGACGAGTCTAAACTCTAATAGAATAAAATAACATTCCAACCAGTAAAAAAATATTACGGTCCCAAAACAAAGTATGAGTGAAACTGAATTTTAAAGGATAGTTCTGGAATATTGAAGTGAGGTTCTACTGAAAAACAAAGAAGCAGTTGATTGGCAGTGGAAAATCCAATCAATTTAAATTGCAATATTTTTGGTGTTTACTTTGATATCAGACACTTTACTTCACCAAAAATGCTTGACACGCTCTCAGAACGTGTTTCACACTGGAAGCTGGTTGGTGGTTAGGGCTAGGACACAGGAGACGGAGAGATACATTTGTTTTGTCTTTTGTTTAACCCCGGAACAAAGGCAAAGGATCTTGCGGCGATGCTGGCTGAAACAACTAAGAGAGAGTCACAATCCACAGTAAAACGAGTCCTTTACTGACATAACAGAAGAAATTGCTATTACTCCAAAAGCAACCGTGAAAAGCAGGTTACAATTTAAAAATGTGATCAGGTACAACTGTCTTAAATTTTAGAGACATGTCCATGTCCTGAGCTTACAAGACTGAAAATCACAGGAGGGGCAGCATCATGTTGTGTGGCTGTTTTACTGCAGGACATCCATTTCCACTTCAGCAAATAGATATAAGAGGAAATAACATTATGTGAAAGCAACATTTCAATACATCAGCCAGCAAGTCAAAGTTTGGGGATAAATAGGTCTTCCAAATGGACATTCAGGATAAGCATGCCGCCAGTTAGTTGGAATAACATTTAAGTTCTCAAAATAAGTGGTAATTCATATAACTAAAATACATTTGACGAGGAATAATTGAATTGAACCTTCTTGAAACAGTGCGTTCACCGATTAACTAGTACAATGGCTTGCCATACTCTGATATCATTCAGAAATCTCTGAAGAGAGCCCAGACCGTAGCGTCATTCTCGTGTGCAGAAAAAAAAATAATGTGACGTAGAATCCAAGATGGCGGCTCCCCGTTCCACGATGAAATTTTGGAAGCCGGGTAAGTGCAAATAAAATAAGTGAGAGGGCATGAATTGTGGTTTTGCGGGTGTATATTTGTAAATGTGTAGACGCTGTGTTGCATCGGTGATAAATGTGTGAGTCTGCAGCGGCGTTCAATGCTGCTGCGTGATTTCTGCACCCTGAGCGCCTCAACTCAGGTTCAACTGCGCCGAATTCAAGTGCTTACCTGCCAAGATGAAACCAGCTTGGAATAATAATAATAATAACAATTTAAAGATTGGGCGCAAGTAAAAAACGCGGTGTGGCAGAGCGTTGCATCAGATCCTGGCTGCCGTTCATTGAAAATCCTCAGTTTGCTGCTAACATTTTAATAAAACATCTCCTCCTCCTCCTGTTCGCCATCTGCTCTGCTCCAGGCGCTGAGGCTCCGGGGATCTCAGAGGAACGGGATCTCGGCTCAGAGACCACCGGCTCCCCCATCATCTTCAACCCAAACACGGCCCTCTCTATAGAGAAACAGCGGCAAAAACTCCCCGTTTTTAAGGTTTCAGACTGAATCCACACATGTATCAGTGCATTAGCAGGATTTTTATTATTTGCCTCCCTCCCTGTCAGATTGTGCATTCTCTTGCTTATTTCCAATGCAGCACAGAAACAACATCTTATACCTGGTTGAAAGCATCCAAACTGTCATAATAGTCGGAGAGACTGGATGCGGGAAGACCACACAGATACCCCAGGTTAGTGTCTGTAAAACCTTCTAATGAATATGAAGAGGTTTGCCCTAAGATGCACAGATGCAGTTTTCTCCACAGTGTTTCAATATGACCTTAAGCGGATGCTTAGCAGCCTATTTTCCTCTTATAGAGCAGAGTTTGGGCCACATCAGCTAAAGCCTAATATATGCAGAATCTGTTATTCATGCTTTGTTCTCTCTTTTTTTATCTGCCTTCAATCAGTACCTGCTGGAGGCCGGCTGGGCAGCAGAGGGGAAGGTGGTTGGAGTGACGCAGCCTCGACGTGTGGCTGCTATCTCTGTAAGAGCTCAGCTGACGTCCTCTCATTTCTTGTCATCTGGCTGCAGGCGAATTCGGTTCACACTGTAGGACACGTGCCTGCTTCAAATTTGAGACTTTGTCGCCATTCCCTCCCCTTGCTGATAGGTGGCTAACCGTGTTGCGGAGGAGCGAGGAGCCCTGCTGGGACATGAGGTGGGCTACACCATCCGGTTTGATGACTGCTCTGATCCCCAGGCCACAAGGATTAAGGTAGCTAGAGGAAGATGGCTTCATTCTCTCTTGTGTATGGCGTCATTCAGTCTTTACTAATGCATTTATGATTGTAGTTTCTGACAGATGGCATGCTCGTGCGAGAAATGATGGCCGATCCTCTTTTAAAAAAATACAGGTACATATTTAGACATAAAAGATGCATTCACTTGGCCGTTTTATTAGGCACACCTTGCTTCTATCAAAGTGGCAGAACTCTCCTAATCCTTCATGGCATAGATTCAACAAAGTGTCTGCGTTGCTCCGACATTTTGGTCCATATCGACATGGCAGCCTCACTCAGCTGCTGCAGACTTGTCGGCTGTGTATCTATGTGAGTCTTCCATTCTAGCACGTAGCAAAGGTCCTCTAATAGATTGATATTTGGTGACTGTGGAGACCATCTGAGTACAGTGAGCTTATTGTCAAGAGAGTCCTAAAATGTGTCAAAAAATAATCCCCCACACCAAGACACCGCCACCAGCCCAAACCTTTAAGACAAGGCACGATCCATCCATTCATTTATGTTTTTAAGGCCAAATTCTGACCCTCCCATCTGAATGTTACTGCTGAAATCAATACTCATCAGACAAGGCAACATTTTCCAATCCACGACTCTCCAATTGCTGTTGTTGTGTGTGAATTGTATTCTTAGTTTCCTGTTCTTGGCTAAGTTGAGTGTTACCTGGTGCTGCTTTAGCTTATGTGGTTCAGGGTCCAGTGTGTCGTGCATAAAGAAATGTATTCCCTATACCTTGATTGTAACGACTGGTTAATTGAGCTACTCTTATCTTTTTATAATCTTAAGCCAATCTACCAAAAGCAGCAAGACAATTTCATCCAAGCAAAAGCCTCTCACTGGATACTTTCTCTTTTTTTTGTAACATTCTCTGGAAACCAGGTATGATCATGTAAATCCCAGTAGATCAGCCATTTACAATAGCCATTACACATTAAATGTCCTCTATATGTGCAGCGCTTTTTCTAGTCCAAATGACCACAAAGCGCTTTACACTGTGTTCAGTCATTCACCCATTTACGCACACACTGATGGAGGTAAACTACATTGTAGTCACAGCTGCCCTGGGGAAGACTGACAGAAGACTGCCATACAATCCGCACCATCAGGCCCTCTTACCACCAACAGCAGGCATGGCTGGGGAAGCACCTCGCCCAAGGGTACAACGACTGAAACACACGGAACTGGGGTTCGAACCGACGAACTCCTACCCTCCTGAGCCCCCGTCGCTCGTGGTTCTCCATTCTGACACTCAACTGTTTAAACTTCAGCAAGTTGTATTTACCACGTCTAGTGCACTGAGGTTCTTAATGGTTTGCTGTGGGGGTAAATAATCATTTGAACAGGTGTACCTAATAAAGTGGCCATAAAGTTTATATTTAGTTTTTGTTTTAAGTCAGAAGATTGTTCCAGTTTTAGAAAGATTTTGGTATTATTGGTTGCTAATTCTCAACTTTCCTCTGTATTCAGTGTGTTGATGTTGGATGAAGCACATGAGAGAACTCTGTACACAGACATAGCCATTGGTCTACTGAAGAAGGTAATGCCTACTGATACAATGTTTGTTCACTTACAAAAAATGTAATGGTCCATAACTTTGGTAGTTTCATTTTCATGTGAAGAGACCAGTTGAGGTCCAAAAAAACCTGACCTAACATTTAAAGTTGATTTGTATGTGGTTTAAGTAAAAACTGTTTCTGACTTCCAAACTAGACGTATATAGGTTTTTGATTCTTGGTTGCATTGTCAGTCAATCGGTTGTCAATGTATTGACACAAAAATGACCCTTCTGCTTTTTATAAAGAAAATAATAGTGGCATATTGATTATTGATGTTCTAATAATTTCTATAACATCTATTTGTTTTTTTTTTAATTCATACACTTTGCAAAAGCGTGTACTAACCTAACACATCTGCTTAATTTAGAAGTAGTTACAAGTTAAGCAGAACATTCCACCCTTCTGCTCTTTATAGGATAAGACAAGTATAATTTATTGATATTAGCTGGTTAATTAGTTTGATTCTAGGCTCAGACAGAAGTTTAAAAACTATATCGCCTCAATGAGAGTGAGTGGTGTTACATCATTTTGTATGACTCTTTTGTTTTCTTTTGTGGGAAGAAAACAGGAAAAAATAGCAACAGGTGGGGGATAGGTAGTACTGCATTAATCAATACAGCTGATCCCTCCTGGTCTTCAGCTCTTATTTCATTAAAAGTACTTTAACCAGTGGAAATGCCATGATCAGAAATTGTAGATCTTTCGAAACCGTTACTGTTTAAAGCAATAGGACACCTTGGCACTGGTTTGAACACCTCTAAATAAGTTTGACCTACTCGTCTTGACAAAGTCTTCCCAAAATCCCTCATGTTTGTTAAGGCTGCTACTTCCTAACTAGCAGCTTCGCTCCCTCCATTGATTTCATGTAGGTTTAAGGTCTGGAGAATGGCTTATCTGTGTTTCTTGAGTTAACTCCATGCTGGAAGAGCCATCAGTGTTCTGACTGAAGGACAAATATATTCATCCAAGGTTTTATGATATATGGCCCTCTCCATTGCCTCTGTGGACTGAGGTTGGCCTTTACCCTCAGCAGAAAACAGCCCACATATGATTCTTCCATCTACATGCTTGATTGATTGTGGGGATGGTGGTGTCCCGGTCATACTCAAGAGTTTTGGTCTGACCAAAACTCTTTTCACCCAGGCCTTCTCCAAGTTATTTAAATGTTTACTGGTAACATAGGATCAGCCTCTTGCTGTGCCTTCTGCAACAGCTGGCTACAAGATTTCAATCTATTAAGACGATCTGAGTTAACAAAAGTATCCTTGTTGACTGGTCGGATCTGCCTTTTAGATCCTTGAATGGCTCCTCCTGTGTTGCTGTGGGCTGATCCCCTCAGTCTGTTTGAGAATGACTAATAAGTCATTTTATCATTGCGTGATTTTAAAATAACTGCACAAAGAGTTGTCACCTTCTCGTAATGTTCATTGCTGGTGGTCTTGCAGCCAGTTCTAGCCTCTGTTCAGACATGTTGTCTTGTCCCTGGTGGAATGATCTAATGAAAAAAAGTGAAAAAATAAAACACTATAAATGCTCATTGATGTTATAGCATTTGTAACTGATTTATGGATTGTGATCTGTGTACCACATTGACACAGTGGCAGGCTTTGATATGGACTATATAGGTACTGGGTGGAATCAGAAAAGGGGGAAGTAGGTGAACAGGCATTCCCTAGTCTCTGCTGAGAATACCAACACTAGCTTACTTACTTTGTTTAGGAGTGCACTTAATTAGATTCCACCCCAGAATCTCATTTAAATCAGTTTGGATGTTGGCAGAAGGAGGAATTCACTCAGGGTGATATTCATGCAAGGACCTCACTGCATGGGTACATGAACAATCTGTGGGGACCCAAAATTCTGGCTTGACTGAATGGAATTAAATTCTTATTTTACTCAGTGACATTAAAATCATTTTGTTAATTTTATAAAATGCTTTTTTCTTGATCTTTAGCGAAATATTTTCTCTACTTAAAAAAAAAGATTTTAAAAAGGAGAGATTGTTCCTTCCTTGCTAAGTGAGCAAGTTTTCAAAATCAGTCAGTGCTTACATGACTATTTACTCGTCTTAAGCCATCTCAAACTTAATTCAATCAACTTCTTTGAATAAATTTTTCATCCTTTTTTCTGTTTTCTCTCTTTATTTTTCTGATTCTTCGACAGATTCAGAAGAAGAGGCGAGACCTGAGGGTGATAGTGGCCTCTGCCACTCTTGATGCCAAGGTGACTGCATCATTAAGATGAACAGATACGCCAAGTTAGCATAAAAAGCTCAACAAAGGCAGGCACTGGGAGAGTAGAATAACAATGCACTCACATCTGATAAAACCTGATGATGGATAGATGGTCAAGATCAGGTCACGAATGTTTTCAGCATCAAGCAAGTCGTCCAAAACAGCCCAAGTCTGACAACTACTGTGCTTTTTGTTTAAAAAGGCTTTTATGTAACCCTGCAAACGATTTAATAACTTACAGACTTTGGCAGGTGTCAAATTAAAGGCACTTATTCTTTGATTGATTTGTTACAAATATGTGCATGTTTTACCGTTTTAATTCTTTCGTAGCATTTTTAATTGTGGAAAATAAATGTGATATAATTGAAATTAAAACAATTGTTTCCCATTTTCATCATCTGAAGAAATTCCATGAGTTCTTTAACCTGAATGAGTCTGGGGATCCGAACAAGGATACGTGTGGCATCCTGACAGTCGAGGGACGCACTTTTCCGGTGGACATCTTCTACACTGTCAGGTAGTCCAAATGGAGATTCCTACTCGAAGAAGTAACCGTGTTTAATTTAAAGCCTTCCTGTTTAACTTGGATTTCTGTCTTATTCTTAGCCCAGTCCCGGATTACGTAAAAGCCACAGTGGAGACCGTGATGAAGATCCATGAGATGGAGGACGATGGGGACGTTCTGGCTTTTCTCACTGGGCAGGTAAGTTATTACATTTTTGTGTTTATAAACTTATCATCACAGAACTCCTTGTTTTTGTATATCACTGGCACATGAATGTTTATTTTTCTCTTTTCTTGCAATAAAATTAATCTTAGGAGGAAGTGGAGAAGGTGGTGTCCCTCTTGCAGGATCAGGCCAGATCTCTTTCTCGATATGGTATGAAGAAGCACCTGCGAATTCTGCCCATGTACTCCGGTCTACCCTATGCAGACCAGATGAAAGTCTTTGAACGGGCTCCCTCTACTGTTCGGAAGGTAAATGCTTATCATTCTGTGTTGTTATAGAGAAGTATGATTGTTTGGGTAGTTCCCATCGCTGTCATTGGATTTAATCGATCGATTGATAAATATGATAAAAATAATAGGGCTGTGTTGGTTCCCTCTGGGTAATCGGGCTTCCTCCCACAGTCCAAAAACATCACTGTTAGGGTAATTGGTGTCTCTACATTGCCCTTAGGTGTGAGAGTGTGGATGCATGGTCGTTTGTTCTGTGTCTCTATGTTGCCCTGCGATTGACTGGTGACCTGTTCAGGGTGTACCCCTCCAAAGTTGGGGACAGGAAACATTGGGGTCACAAACATTTAAGTGTGGGGTCTTGAGATCCTATTGAGAAAGTAATGATTGACTTCAGATCTGCAATGAGAATGTGTCTGAATTTTATGAATAGGGTAAAAGAGAAAAAAATTGGGACTTGAATTGATAAAAGCAATATATTGGTCAATATTTTGGATTCTGATGTTAATTGTATTGCCATTGCACCACTTTTTAACTGACTCAGCAAAAATGCTTGTATGCTTCATCAAGAGTCGGGGCCACGGGCCTCTTAAATTTTATTTTGTGGATCAGAAGCTGGAACGTTTGGGAACCAGTGGTATAGATAATGGATGGAGGGATCATTTATTTTTATATTTATTCACAAAATTGTGCCCCTCTAAGGTTCAAAAAATAGTTGAATCCCTTTCAGATTTCCTTACCTTCAAAAGTTGAATCAGAAAAAAGCAAAAGGTAACACTAATGTTGTGGATCTTTTAACTAATCCTTTGATCTTTGTTGATCCATTTTATTGAGTGACTTAATCCACCACAAGCTGAAGTGATTCTGCTGCTGCTAAAAGGTGGAACTCGCATATATTTTAGCAAATATTGCTGTATTTCCAGACTACCTGGGAATGTCAATAAAACTTCAGAATTTTATTTGTGGTCAGATACTTAGCAGATGTGACCTTAGAAGAGGGGAATGCTAGATTTAAATTAGAGGGTTCATCAGAGAATTAGCTTAAGAGTGTGCACACTTTTGCAACCAGGTTATTACAGTTTTATTTTAATGACTTGGCAATAAAACCTGATTATGATCAATTGATTGAACAATAGTTAGCACTGTACTGCTTTATTTTATCAGAAGATCATAATTGTGTACTGAAAAACGTAATTCTTGAAGTATGTTTTTTTTTTCGACAGAAGGTTGTTATTTTCGAAAACAGTGCATCTTTTAATATCTGAAGGTGTTCCCCAAGGATCTATTTTAGTCCCCAATTTGTTATGTATTTTATAGATAAGACACAGACTGCAGCCAAAACACATTTATCTGATGGGTCATTTATACAGTGGTGCACACCCTTAAACAGGCAGTAGAGCTTTTACAGAAAGTTTATCAGACAATGATGCAATGGATGTACCACCACATGATTATTATTTCCATCCTCTACAAAAGCTTATTTAAAAAGCCTTTTTGGATGTTATGAACAGACTTCTATCCATGCAAAAAAAGTCTCAGTAATGCTCATCTTTTTCTATGTTTCGTTTTTCTTTCCAGATTGTCGTGGCTACAAACATAGCTGAAACCTCCATTACTATAAATGGTATCATGTTTGTCATCGACTGTGCATTTGTGAAGCTTCGGGCCTACAATCCTCGCACTGCCATCGAATCTCTGGTGGTCACTCCCATCTCCAAGGCTTCAGCCAGCCAGAGGGCTGGGAGGGCCGGACGAAACAGACCTGGGAAGTGCTTCAGGCTGTACACAGGTTTGTGTCAGATTGCTGTAACATAATTACGAGAAAATAATCGAGGAAACATAATTCCTTTTTAATAAATCCTCCTTCTTTTTTGTGCATCAGAGGAGGACTATGAGAAGCTACCTGCCTCTACTGTTCCAGAGATGCAGCGCTCTAATTTGGCACCTGTGATCCTTCAGCTTAAAGCCTTAGGCATTGACAACGTACTGCGTTTTAGCTTCCTTTCTGTAAGTCGCTCACATTGCACCCACTCAGCGGAGTGTACTCGCCCACTTTAAAAAGGAACTTCCTGAGACTGGTCCCAGATTGGGAATACATTCTGTCTATTGTTTTACTGTTTTAGCCTCCACCAGCTCAGACTATGGTTCAGGCTCTGGAGCTTCTTTACGCTCTTGGAGGTAAGATACATTTTATTCATTTGAAAACAGCTGCTGTTTTCAAACTAGCCAAGCTGCATATCCCCGAGGTGTACCTTGTTTACCATTTGCATGTTTCATGGCAGGTCTGGACCATTACGGCCGCCTGACTGACCCCATGGGTGTGCGGATGGCTGAGTTTCCTCTCAGCCCCATGTTCGCCAAGATGCTCCTAGAGTCTGGAAATTTTGGCTGTTCCAAAGAGATAGTTACCATAGCATCGATGATGCAGATACAGAATATATTTGTTGTGCCGCCCAATCAGAAGAAAGATGCTGTAAGGGACTTCTTTTTCTAATAGCTTTTTGTACTCTCTGCTTAATCAGCTCACCAGTTTTCCTGTTTTTTGGCAATCTGCCCCCCTGCAGGCTCGCGAACACAGGAAATTTGCAGTCGCTGAGGGTGACCACCTCACCATGCTGAATGTTTACGAAGCATTTATTAAGGTACAGCATGTGGACACAGGCAGTTCAGTCTGTTGTAACAAACTCTTCAGGCTGTGTTAAACTCTCATAACTTGATGAACGCGTCTCTAATCTTGGCAATGGGACATTTTTTCATTTCCTGCAGCACCAGAAAAGCTCCCAATGGTGTCAGGAGCATTTTCTCAATTACAAAGGTCTGCTCCGTGCCGTCACAGTGAGAGAGCAGCTTCGGCGTCTCATGAACAAGTTCAAAGTACCACGAACTTCCAGTGAGGGTATGTCTTTGTCAGGATTATGTTAAGTTAAATCAACCAAGGTTTCTACAAGCATGAAAGGTTGTGAACTTACTTGTCTGCAGACATTTGACTTAACTCCTATTGTTATATGTTTTACGCAGGTGACCCAGATGTGATCTTGAAGTGTATTGTGTCTGGATTCTTTGCTAATGCTGCCCGGATTCACCATTCTGGTTCCTATCGGTGAGAGTGCTGTTAGGTCAGGGGTTGTTTATGCTTTTAAACAATTCATTTCATTTTTTAAAGATTCTGTTGTTCTTTTCTCTTGCCAGGACTTTACGAGATGATCTTGAGCTTCACATCCACCCCAATTCTGTGCTGTATGGAGAGAAACCTCCAAAGTGGTCAGTACGTTATCCTTGGCACAGTGTTTCTCAGTAATTACTATGTAATAAAATGCCTTAGTCAATAAATTAGCTACAATTTAAAATATTTTAAGCTACAGTGCCTTGTAAAAGTATTCAAACCTCCAAGATGTTGCTACCACAACCCATTGTGTATTTTATTGTGATTTTAAGTGATAGAACAACAGAATTTAGGCCAAAATTGTGAAGCGAAATGAAAAGTATATAAATTGTCACTAATAAAAATCGGAAAACTGTGAGGTGCGTTTGTTTTTAGACCTCTTTATAAAATGTATGAGCCCCTTAATATAATCCACAGCGTATCTGTAAAATGTATGTCCTTGTAGCATTTTTTATCTTAGTATCAATACTTGCAATATCACAATTACAAAGGACTGCTCAGATGCAATATTTGATAAGATATTAAATTTAAAATGTTATGCATGCAAATTCTGCATGCCACTAATATTTTGGTCTGTTGGATAGACTGACATTCTTGCTAAAGCTCATAAAGAGTGTTGGGGACAATGTAATGAAAGAAGACAGTCCGAAAAAGGCGGGTTAATCCTAATCGATTTTGTTGTCATTACAATATTCAACTGTAATATTGGAATTAAATGTATTCAGGATATTATGCGGCCATGATGCAGAGAATTCAATAGCCTTCAGAAGGCACCTAATTGGTAAATAAGAGACCATCTCAGTTTGATTTAATTTCAGTGTAAATACAGCTAGTCTGTGGAAAAGGCTGACTAAACTACAAACCTACTGAAACATGGCTGTCCACCTAAACTGACAGGCTGAGCAAGGACAGATTTAATCAGAGATGCAGCCAAAAGACCAATAAAAACTCTGGAGGAGGTGCAGAGATCCACAGCTCAGGTGGGAATGTCTGTTGACAGAATATTTATTGCTCCAAATTCCTCAAATCTGATGAAAGAGTGGCAAGAAGAAAACTACCGTAGTCCCATTTAGAGCTGGCCATAGACCACACATGTTGGGGACACAGCAAACATGTACTGAAAGGGATGTGGTCAAATGAAACTAAATTTTTACTTTTGGATTGACATGCAAAGTGTTTTAGTGGAAAACTGGAAGTGACAGCATCATGCTGCTGGGATGCTTTTCTTCAAGGGGTGTTGGAAAGATTATCAGAATTGATGGGAGGATGGGTGGAGCTAAATACAGAGTCTTCCTGAAAGGAAATCTGTTAGATGTAGCTAAAGACTTGAAGCTAAGGTGGATATTCACCTTCCAGCTGAAGATCAACCCTAAACATCCAGCCAGAGCTATAAGGGAATAGTTTGGATCAAAGCATATTCATGTTAGAATGGCCCAGTCAAAGCCCAGTCTAAATCCAACTGACAATTTTTGATGTTCTAGACTAAATGTATACAGTGGATTTTCAACCAGTCTGAGTTGGACCATTTTTTTTCTTTTTCTTTTTTCAAAAAATGGGCAAAATCTCAGCCTCTAGATGTGCACAGCTGGGTAGAGTCATACCCCAAAAGACTAGCAGCTAAGAGGTTGTTCTGACCGATATTGACTCAGGGGTTCTGAATGCATTCCTCATTCTTCAGTGTTTATTTGAGAAGAATTTGAAAACCTTGCATCCTTTCCATCCACTTAGCAATTTTACAGTACTTTGTGTTGGTCCATAACACAAAATAAATATAAATACACAGAGAATTGTGTTTGACAATCTGTAAAATGAAAGAAAAAGAAAAATTATAGAGAAAAGAACAATTTTGTTACTTACTGTAAATGTGCATGTTTTTCAACCCTCACTAATAATATTTGTTTTAATCCTCTCAGGGTTGTCTTTAATGAAGTGGTGCAGACATCAAAATACTATATGCGTGATGTGACTGCTGTGGAGTCATCCTGGCTGGTTGAGCTGGCGCCTCATTTTTACAAGCAAGCTAAGGTATGCTTAAAATAAAACCATACCACATTCTTTAAATAATTATTTCATGCTTTGATTAGTTTCTGCTCATTGTTTTCCTTTTGTTTTTAGCATGGTTCGCTGGCCAGCAAGAGATCTAGAGTCCTTTGAATAAACCATCCTCAGAAGCCGAAAGGAAAAGCAAGACAAATTTGCCACTGTGTTCCCATCCTTTTCCTGTGTATATATGAAGATATTATATATATTTATTGTCCACCTACACAATTTTCTCCACACTGTGTGGTCGTGTCACAATAGATCTCAATTGTAAATTTTTAGAGTTGAAGTCAGCGCTTGTTCATTTTTCTTGGCTGTGTTTGTTTACATAGAAATGAATGTTTGAGGAGGCCAGGCTGGGCCTGAATGGCGTCCATTTGAGCATGGTCATTTGGTTCACTCATACAACTAGATATATATATAAAACTGTACTCAAAGCAGGCTCAGGTTCAGGTCTCAGCTCCTGTGCCACAGGCCCATCCACACCTGGCTTCAGTACTTGCTTTTTTTATATATATATATATACATATACAGTTTTTTCTGTTGCATATAAATATTGAATGACATTAGACTGTGAGGTTGTTTCCTAATGAGGGATTTATTTTAACCTTATTTGGTCCTCTCATGTCCTAGGTGCCTTTTTATATTTTAATCAATTCCATTCACCTCAATTTATTTTTTCCAAGTTAAATTGTGTCATATTGACCTACACACTTTATTTCAGGATTTTTCTTTATATTTTTTTATTCAGCACCTGGTTCTCTGATTGATACTGTGAAAAAGCTGCATTTCTTTTACACTGAAATCCCTCTTAGCTCCAGTATAGCTCAGATTTAGTGGCCTTGTCACCACATTGTGCCAATTTTTGCTTTGTTTTAAAACAGCCTGGTTCAGATTTCACTTTCAGATTAAATGTGTTAATACTCCCAAATATTGTACATGTATCGCTGTGAAACTAAAATGAGAGCAGAAGTGCCATTTGTTGCTGTGATAACAAAAAGCATTTAGACACACTGGCATTTTTTCTGATTTCATCACCACAGATGTTGTTTTAATTTTTACATTGTCTTAATTAATAGTTGGTCATAATATTTTATTTCATTAATCTAATATGCATCATAATGTCATCTGCATGTACAACAATTTGTACTTTTGTCCATATTTTTACTCGGACCCTAAAAGCTTTACCTCACTTGGTCCACTGCTGGAATGGCGAAATTTGACATGTCTACCTTTGTTTATTTCTATAGTAGAAACTGTCTTTAGAATAGTTCAGTGAAACTGTAAAAACAACAAAAAACAATACCTTATGGCTAATAGGTGCACTCAAACCTGTTAGATTATAAAATGAAGTACATTTGCATGTTAAATGGTATTCTAACCAAGACCTATTCACTTTGTAGATGTATTTCAGGAGAAACTGTTCCAACATGATTGAGCACCCTCTTCTGTGCACAGAATATGTAAAGGAGCGATCTGTAGACATGTGTAGCAGCTTACCTCGGAGATTAAAGCTATCACCTGGCATTTTCTCGTGACATCATTAAATAAAGCCTTATTGTCATAAACTGTCTATGGTTGCTTTTTTTTTTTATTTAGTTGGCGCTACTTGTCATGTAGCCGCTTCGCCAGGAGGTGTCACTGTTGTTCCACAAAAACAACTAAACCAGCTTTAAGTAAAATCAGCGAGTGCCTGGACTTTGATCTCTTTGAGGAAATATTTTTTGTATCAGCTTTTTACTGTTAAAACGTGCCAGTTTAATTATGCAGTGTGGACAGTTTAGAGGACTGAAGCTGCTGTTTTCTGTTTGTGTGTATTTGCATGGGGACATTTAGAAAAAAAGGAATATGTGATTTAAACAGTTTTAGTCCATTTAACTCAGAAGTTCTCTTGTTACAACAAGGACCTATCAACTGCATTTACAGTTATTAAAATATTTTTACATGTTTGTACTCTTCTCCCATTTAGATGAGGCAAGTTTACATAAAAGAAAGATATTAAAATACAGATATTAAAGGCCAATTTAAATATCCCAATAGATTCAAGTTTAATTTTAAATTTGCATCCAAATCTAGTCTTCGGTCTCACACACAAAGAGGGCAAGCTGTTCATTAGTCAGATTCTTTCATCAAAAGCTGCTGTAACCAAGATTGTGATTTAATGGAGCTAACAGCTTCTGCAAATTTAGAGGGTTTGTTTAAGGGATACATGACATACATACTGTAAAGTGATATCACTGTGCAAAAACAAACTAGTAAGAAAGTAGCAAATTGCTGATAATCGAAGGCCCTTCATTTGCTGATCAGGAAAAGTTACCACCACAAAATGCACAACTTTTTGGTGTTTGCTTCTCTCAAACAGGAACGTGATCAGGATTTACCTTAAAGAAGCAATTGTTGGTGTCCATCAGTCTGAGAAGGGTCATCAGGCAATCTGCAAACAATATTAAGTCCAAAACTCAACAGCAAGAACTTACATTCAGAAGTGGAAAGTTCTCAATGTTCTAAGACGCAGACCTCCCAGTAAGTTCAGATCGTAGCCTACAGTGCTTTAGCAATCACAAAAATACCAAGACCTTCCTCTCCGACACTTAAGGCTTTTTAAATGGTACAGTTAATGTCGGCACAATTAGCAGTATGGTTTGCTGGGAGAAAGCCTCTTTAAAATAAATTTGACAGGACAGTCAGTTTAGAGTAGCAAAGTTGGATCTAGATGAACCACAAGACTTCTGGAATCTCCTGCCAACTGTCAAATATGGTGGAGGGGTGATGATTTGGGCTTGTTGGACTGAAAGCATTGTTTGCTGCAGCTTTCCAATGAAGTTAAAATGTTGCTTTTCAATTGATTTCTAGTCTTATTCTTTCATTTGATTATAGCCTACTACAATGCAACCATAAGGCGTTACAAGCCAGTGATTTCTTGGGCCGGTCTCAAGTCTGGAAAAATGCAGAGGGTTATGTCAGGAAGAACATTCGACATAAAAACTAAGCCAAATAAAAAATGTGAATCACAGACATGAACTCCATACCTGATCGGTCGAGGCCCTGGTCAACAACGACCGCCACTGGTGCTGTTGACCCACAGGGTGCCAGAGGATTCGCTGTGGCGAACCCTGAAGGGAATAGCCGGAAGACAAGAAGAAGAAGAAGAAGAAAATACAACATTTTTCTCATTATAATGTACGTCTTTATCCCTGTTCCTTTATATTCCTGAGAAGCACTTTGCAAGATCCTATGACTACTTCTTCGTGTATCACAATATACACAAGGTATGTCATTGAATGGACCATAAAATCTTCTGTATACCAAAGTATTCTAGAAACAATTGTGAGGCCATCTGTTAGACAGCTGAAGATTAGACCAGAACAACGATCCACACATGGAAAATCTGCTGCAGAATGGCTAGAAAAGAAAATGGTCAAGGACCTGTAATGACCCATACCTCACCCTCAGTAAAATATACCCTAAGGAAGCTGTGCATGAACAAATGCCAGCAAACATCAGTAAAATGAAGCGATGCTGTATAAAGAACAGGAAAGATGGCTGACTCTGAAAACAATTACCCGAATAGTTCATGCTAAAAGGGTTCAGGGAGGTATTGAAAAGTGTGTAACATTTGACACACATTAATACTTACCCATTCTAGCAAGATTACTTCCTTCCTTCCTTCCTTCCCTCCTTCCTTCCTTCCTTCCTTCCTTCCTTCCTTCCTTCCTTCCTTCCTTCCTTCCTTCCTTCCTTCCTTCCTTCCTTCCTTCCTTCCTTCTTTTTTTTCTTTTATTTATTTGTTTATTTATTTCATTTCAAACAACAACAAAAACATTATCAAAAATACTTTTAGAACATGGTGATTGTAGACTTTGATTGGATTTTTTTGTATTATATACTTTTTAGATATTTCACATGAAGTTATTTAAACGATCTGCTGTTTACACTGTTCCTGTCGGTCATAATCATAGTATTTTTAAGAGATGGTTGTGCATGTGTTTTTGCTTATATTAGCAGTGTGATTTAGTAATCAACATATGTGGTTAGGTGTGGCCTATAGATTGCCTGTTGTTTAATGGTCGGGAGTTTTTAAAGAAGCCTGATGGAATTACGCTATTTTTGACCAAAAAAATGTGCAGTTCAAATAAAACTAAACCTATTAGTGAGAAAAGGGAGACTTTGAGGTCTTTCAACCACTGACTCAAAGAGGCTTCATGCAAAACAACAGTGGCAGGGTCCTAAATGAAGTGCCGAGTGCTCCCTAAGCATTCACTGCTAAAATCGAAGCACACCGTAATAATTTATTTCATGCAAATTTTGCATATTGTAAAGAAATGTTTTTTTTTTCATAGAAGGATCAAATTGTTGGGTAAAAGACTGAAAAGCAGCTGAAACACGTAGTTTTCAGGTGAGTAAAGGTCTGTGCACATTTTGTAGCTGCTGAACTCTTAAAGTTAGTTTCCCCTGAGAAAACCGTAACATATCACAGTGCTGTGTTAATGTGCAGCAAAGTAATGTGCTTTACTGTTTTTAACGGAGGTCCTGATTAACTGGTCCCGCATGATTTTGTTAATTAGGCCTAATTACGGATGTTCTTTTTTTGTTTTTGGCTGTTTCCCCACAATAGTTTTCTCACTTTGTTCAAGCAGTGTGCTTAATGAGACCAAAAAAAAAAAAAAAGGACTACCTTGTAAATTACTTTAACCCCTATTCTTCCCAAAAGATCTGCGGGATTTGGGATTTTAAAGGACAGAGGCTTTACCTGTCTTTAATTTTACTTTTGCTGTTAAAGTTATTCAATATTTGCGCAACAAATAAAAAAGACTTATGCAAATAAATTGTAACCATTTATCTTTGGCTTTATCTGCAGATGTAAATCCTATAGGAACTAAGATTATGTGACAAATAACTTCTTATGACTCCCTGCTCAACTATTGCCACCCACCCATCCATTCTTTATCTTCCGCTTATCCGGGGTCGGGTTGTAGGGGCAGCAGCTTAAGCAGAGAGACCCAGACTCTCGCTCCCCAGCCACTTGGGCCAACTTCTCAGGGGGCGTTCCCAAGGCGTTCCCCGGCCAGCCGGGAAACATAGTTCCTGGGAAACATAGCGTGTACTGCGTCTCCTCCTGGTGGGACGTGCCCGGAACACGTCACAAGGGAGGCCTCCAGGACGCATCCTGACCAGATGCCCGAGCCACCTCAACTGACTCCTCTCGATGTGGAGGAGCAGCGGCTCTACTTTGAGCCCCTCCCGGATGACTGAGCTTCATACCCTATCTCTAGGGAGAGCCCAGGCACCCTGGAATGACCCCCCTCCCCACGTATCTGAAGCTGTGCTGTGTTTTATTATTGGACTTCTGTGCTGGTCATGGATTGTCCATAACGAAAAACCATGTTCAAGCATAAGGGTGTCTAGGACACCTTAGGCCCCAGCTGGATGATCGACTTTGTTGTTGTTTCATCCGATCTGTGGCCGCATGTTTTGGACACTCAGATGAAGAGAGGGTTGGAGCTGTCCACTGACCCCTACCTGGTGGTGAGTTGGCTCCGATGGAGTTGGAGGATGCAAGTCAGACTCTGGCGGAGTCCCCTGTCAGAAGGAGCTTCAACTCTCGCCTCCGGCAGAGCTTTGAACACGTCCCGGAGAAGGCAGGGGACATTGAGTCAGAGTGGGATATGACCAGAGCTGTGGCCACAAGGTGGTCGGTGCCTGACATGGCCGCAACCCTCGAACCCGCTGGTGTACACCGGGGTTGAGGGATGCTGTCAAGCTGAAGAAGAAGTCCTATTGGGTCTTTTTGGCCTTTGGGACCCTGGAAGCAGCTGATGGGTACCGGCAGGCCAAATATAATTGGCACCATTGTTAAAGACAAAAAGTCTAAGAGGCCACTCACAATGGGAAAAGGTTTTTGGAAAAAAAAAAGATGAACCTTTGATTTGAGTTCACTAATTGAGCAGAACTGTTAACATAGCAGTGCTACAATGATTGGTGATGTGAATACTTTTTCAAGGCACAGTGGGGTTATGAAAAATATTAAACTATATCAAACCACCAGGTCTTTTGACTGTTTACTTTAATGACTAATTAGTTGTAAGGCTTATTAATCAGTCTTTAAAGGGTGAAATTAAGGTTACACAGTTATGACATTGTCTACTGACCTACAGTTTTATAAAAATGTTTCTTGTCCTTAAGAGCTTTATGAATACATTTTCCTGCTTTTATTCTAGGGATCGTTTGAGGGTGAACTGGATGTTCTTGTGTCTCATTGTTACCCAATGAAAAGCCTGACTTCATATACCTGCACGGAAGGACAAAAAACAAGTAAGAGTAGAAAGGCCACATTAGTACATGTGTTTTCCTGCTTCGCTCAGTTGCCCATAAGTGTTTTATAAGCACATACATGTGAGGTGACAGCCGGAGGCATCAGTGATTAATAGCACGCATGTGACCGGAACGAGGTGGCAGTTTGAACAGGTTGTGAGTGTGTGCTTCAGCGTTTTCTCGTCATATTTCAGTGCTGTCAAAAAATCATTGACATGTTCCATCCAATTCAAAGAATGTTTAACTGTTTTAAAGGGATTGATGGGAAAGCAAGTCATGTGTGAATTGTAATTATCTTGTTCAAAGTTTGTACTTGTTTTGAAAGAAAACAAGTTGGTTAATATTTGTCCATTCAGTGAATAATTGGTAATGAATGGTTTTGCTTGTTTTTAGATTATTTTTTTTTGTACTGGTGGAGTGTACAATGTACTTACTGGGCATTACAAATGTATCTGTACTTTTTAAAATCTTCTTGAACTTTTTCACACTTTTCTCTTGTTAGAACCACAAATGTCAGTATTGGGATTTTATGTGGTAGACCACCAAAATGTTGTTCATATTTGTAAAGAGGAAGAAAAGGTTGTACGTTTTTTAAACGTCTCTCTAAAGTCTGATGTGCATTTGTATTCAGACCTTTTTACTTCAGATACTTCTGATATTCTGTCAAACTATTTTTCTTGCACTTCACAACGATTGGCAAGAAGACCGCAATAAGAAGTATCATTTAGGGTTTGCCACAAAACATCTAGGGGATGGCAAATGTGGAAAAAGATGTCAGATGGGAGCAAAATGGAGCTTTTTGGTCTACTGAATTTCTGTCTGAGCTTGTCATCTTGAATACACAATCTTCATGTTGAAACATGGTGGTGGTAGCATCATGCTGTGGGTATGCTTTTCTTTAGCAGGGACGGGGATTCTGGTTAGTGTTGATGAGAAGATGGATGGAGCTGAATACAGGGCAAAACATGGAAGATCTGTTGGTGGCTTCAAATGACTTGAGACTTGGGCAGAACAATTTAACTTACTGCAAGAGCTACACTAGAAGGGTTTAGATCAGTGGTGCCCAAACCTTTTTGCCACTTGGGACCAAACTGTTTAGTTCAAAGTACTTGTCGGCCACAAAATTATTTTTTAATTAAAAACCAACAAATTTAATCTTTTTTACCATCTCATTAGTAATCTAAAGCTGGACTATTCTAATGAAAGGTGCAAACTAGTCGGATCTTTGTAGAAGAGGGATCTTTAAATCTTTGTTGATCCAAAAACAAAAAGGGTCTTCCTTATTTTAGATGTTAAAAGAAAGGCATGGAAATACATACATTTTTGAGAGTTGATCGTTTTCTATTTTCTTGGTCTAGAATATTTTTGGGTATATATTTGGGTCACTATTTGAAATGGCCTGCTGTAATTAGCCAAATTTAATAATTGTGTGTACCCAAGTCTGCTTTTTAGTAAAAGTGACTGGATATTTGTGGTCCTTTTCACTATGAAATAAAGCGAAATAAATAAATAAGGTTAATAAAGACTTAATATTTTGTGTTGTTCCTAGCATTTTCCATTTTTAGGTTTTAATTTGTCAATGAGTTTTAACTATTTTGTAAAGAAGAGACAAGATTTCAGTCTCAGGATGTATTAATTTGGTAGATGCATACCCCGTTTAAACAGGGGGAGCTCAATACATATGCATGCCACACTTTTCAGATTCCCATCTGTAAAAAAAGAACAAAAAAAGGTTAAAAAAACCCTATATATTCTTCTCCTTCCATGTAACATTTAGGTGCATCAGTGTCTTGGTCTGACATAAAATCCCAAAGAAATACATTGACGTTTTAGGTTGCAATATGCCAAAATGTAAATGCGCTGTGTAAAAATGTAAAAACAAAACCCACAAACCTAAGAGACTTCTATAGTCAATAACAATTTCCACTGCTTAGACACTTTCTCTGAGCTGCTGTATACTTGAAGGGGAAAAAAAACACTTAAGAGGTTTCAAGCTCCAGAGGAATTTTTATATTTGGGAGGCTGGATGCAATCAGTAGCCTGGGACTTGCAGAGGCCTCCTCGGGTGACAAATTGAAAGTGTCTCGGTCTAGTTTATAGCCCTGATCAGGTCAAACGAAAAATATTGGAGGTCTGGGTGAGGAGACAGGCCCGCCTGGCGCAGATAAATGGACTGATCATTTCTTATTGAGAAACAATTCCTAAAAGGTAGTTTACTGTGTGACTGGAAAGCGGTGAGCGGAGAGCAGAACACGCGCCCACTGCTCCCTCCCTGACCCTTCCTCCGCTGCCGGGATTAAATGGATAGAGAGAACGCGTGTTTCTGATGGCACTCCTCCGCTGGAGAGACACTCCATTTGTTATGAAGTAGGGGGTTCTGATGAAGTGTAGGGAGCTCCTTTTTTCTTTTTTCTCCCCTTTTTTTCATCCTTCCTTTTTCCGGCACTACAAGGCCGGCCTTCAGTCTGCTTCACATGAAATGGATGGAAGGAGCCGATTGAATTTTACACTCCCCTGGTCATGATTAATGTGTTCGCTGTGGTCTAGCTTGGCAGTGGGACTCTAATACCACTAGCTGGAGCTAGAGCTCCTCCAAGCCTGTACCATGAAAGCGGCTGTAAGAGCGGGGCAGTTTTGCTCAAGAAAATGGACTTCACTTACCCACTCCTCTCCCCCCAACCTCTTTTGCTCCTCTCCCATTGTGTTAATAGAAAATCTCTTGCCTGTTCCCCAGTTATTGCTTCACGGCCAGTTTCTCAGTGTGCTGTGTACCCAGTGTAACTTGGCAGGGCATACTGTAAATGTCAATTTATCACTTAACCTGCCATTAAAGAGTGAATGGTGGTGGCTAATAAAAGATGCCAGGTCATGCTTCAATAACATATGGTGTTTAATTATTTTAACAACATGCAAATAGTAAAATTATGCCAGACTCTCAAGCAGAATTGTAGGTTGAAGAGTGAATTATTCTATGTTGCTTATGTTTTTGTGTTGTCGTTCTTGTTTGTAAATTGAACTGCTGTGCCAATGTTCAGTGTAGTTTAAATGGCTTAAACAGAACAATTACAGAAAAGTATCTACCTTAGTAACCCTTAGATAGGTTTATTGTGCTGGTGTCTCAAGACATAGACAATATTTTGGTTATGAGATGAATATAAGCTGTAGATCCCCAGTGTTCAATGCATTAGTTAATTTAGTTTTGTTTATTGTGACACGTCTAAGCCAAATTAGACAGGATGTATTAAAAAAGAATATCCATCTGTCATTATTTAGACATATTTTAATGTTAAACACCATTCATCAGAACATCTAACATCTGCAGCCAAAATGAGTGTTCATTATTATTTTAATTGTGCAATAAGCATTCAGATAACCTCAATTTATTTTTATTCACTTTTTACTGCATCTCAAAAATGAAATAAGACCACTTTGACTATGAGTACAGGCAGCAGTTTAATGTGGCATACACACTACTCTCGAAATACACTGTGTTGCAAAAAGTATTAGGTCACCCTAAAACTTTTAGCCACAGCTACATAAAATGGAAGGCATGCATGAAGGCATGCAGCCTGTTTTTAATCAACATTTGTGAACGAAATGGTCACACCTGTTCGGAAGGGACTGCATTAGCTACACAACACAACCTGAGGCTAGCTGTAGCAGCAGCAGCTCAGACTGGGTTTATCCGCTGTGGGACGAAGCATTGTGGGGGACAGTTAACGTAAATCCTTACGCTGTTGTTATCGATGGTGGAGCTGCTGCTTTTAATAATCGGGCGACAAGATATCCAGCTTCATCCCGTGATCGAGGTTTGGGCGGTAAAGTGAGCCAAACCTAATTATCTGCTGTCACTTCCCAAGTGGAGAAAAAGTTTCTTCAGACTGGATCACATGTTCACCGACCACAGGTAGGCTAATATCTTTTGTTTCCCCTGCATCTTATTTGGAGCAAATAAAACCAGTACATTAGTGGTTTCTCTGACTTGAAACGCTCGGAATGCGTGTGTGACCATGAAGAAAGCTCTGATCATTGCGTCAGTGTGCTGCTAGCATCAGTCACTGGTAGCAGGACAGAAAGCTAAACTGGACCAGCTGGAGGGAGAGACGCGGTACTGGGGGAGGTTCTGCTCAGATGGGGATTTTTTATATTGGCTCAGTTTTACTTCTCGGACCAATACAATATGTTAAAAAATGACTAACATCGGCAGATACCGATGTTGTTGTCAATACATTGTGCATTCCTAGACAAGAGCCCTATTCTCATGATTTTACTTATGAAAAACAGGAGAGGAGGAGGAAAGAGACAGTAGAGGAGGATGGAGAAACAGGAGTTTAGAGATATAGATACAGGTTTATTAAACACATTATTGTGTAAAAGGAAAAGCAGTTGTTTTTACTTTGCATTCATTTTCCATTTATGATCAAATGCTTTAAAGTATGAGTCAAGTTTACTTAAACTGATTGCACTATTTTTTATCAATAAAAGAGGAAGAAAAATAGGGGGAAGACACAGAAGGGCAGCATTGGAGAGCTGAGAAGCAAAAGAACTGAAGGAGCGCTTTGAGAGAGGAGAGACAGGAAAGAAAAATTAACGAGTATGAGTGAGTTTTTGGGATTAAGTTATGGAACAATCTGAATTGTAGTCCTGGCCTGGTGGAGGTGAGATCAAGCAGGATGTGTTTACATAGGCAAGGGAGTTACACCACTGTGTTGTGTCTTGATATTGTTGCCCTTAGATGAGCAATGTAGTTTTACAAGACTGTGGTGAAAATCCTATTTAAATGATATAATTTTTTGGCGGCGAGGGGGCCCTTTGAACATTTTGTGCCCAGGGGCCTCTGCTAACATAACCCGGCCCTGGGTGCATAGTTCCCAAAAGTCCTCAACTGACTGCAGACCTCCAAACGCCATGTGACCTTCAGATTAGCTCAACAATTATGCATAGTAAGCTTTATATTATGGATTTCCAGGGTCTAAGCACCTGCAGCTAAGTCTTATATTACCAAATGCAATAGGCAATTGTAAAGATGTATGGAATATTAAAAAAAACAAAGAAACACGACACAAACGCTTGAGTAAAGAGGACGTTTTTTTTAAAGGATTTTGGGCCTGAGTGGACTTTATTGACAGTGGGACAGAGTTTTTTTTTGAAGGGGGAGAGAGGTGGGGGAAGTCATGCGGCAAAGGTCACCTGGGACGGGACTTGATCTGGGGACGGCCGCGTCGAGGACCGAAGCCTCTGCACATGGGGCGCCCGCTCTAACCACTACGCCACGCGACACCCCAAGAGGATGGTTTTAAGAGGTTTTTTAAAAACCATTTTTTTCAATTTGTTTAAATATACCATATGCATAACGGTTATGTGTTTCTGTAGTGGATTACAGTGTGCCCAATTAAAAGTTTGAAACTTTGCATATATACACCTTTTACATGCATATTTTCATACACACTGCAACATATTACATACATATGTATTTTGATTGAAAATGCCAAAGTTTTGAGTGTTTTCTTGCAAGAATTGGTGAAGAACATTTGTAGGCCGGCTTTTTATACAGAGCCTAAAATTATAGCGATTGTGTGAAGTTTAAGTACCGGTACAAAAAAACTTGCACATTACATAGTTTATGTATTTACCTGGGTTAAATAAACACAAGAGGTTCATAATGATAAGACAATGGTATTACTTGAATTACTTAAATTGAAGTCTGTATCAAAACCTATTTGGTGATAAGAAACCTGTATTTCCTGGCATTAATGGCCGTAAGGCTGGAACGGACTGGATTTACAGAAGTGCTTTAGATGAGAGATCAATAAAGTGGTAACTGAGTGGATGAGCCAGGCTAAGCAGGAATAGGAGCAGGTTTAATTTTGCATAAATAATGTACTGTCTGAGAAAAGAGGGAGCTCGAACTTTGCAGTCAAAAAGCATGTTAATCCTCCTCTTTGTAATTTTTCTGTTTAAATTGAATTTTATTTCAGAATGCCATTGTCTTATTTCCCCCCCCTACAGTTTATCTGTTTCCACCATTTTACACACATAGTAGATGTTTATATAATTATAACCAGGCCCGGCCCTAACCAATTTGGTGCCCTAGGCAAGATTTTAAGTGGCGCCCCCTTGCATCGCAGTACAGTACTTGCACTTCTAGAGTACATATACTCACAAGAAACTTAATAGCTTTGTTTTAGACATTCTTTTATTTAAATAAAACAATTGCACATTCAAAGCCAGTCAGCTGGGTCTATTGGAGCAACAGAAGGTCCGCTTGATGCTGCTGCGTACCTGCTGGTTTGTGCTGCTGAGGTGGAGGCGACAGAGGGATTGGCAAGGGTGGGACTGAGAAACCTCAGCAGCGCATCTGAAGACAGAAGACGAGTATGTGACACCAGTCTAATAATAAACACATGATTTAAAAAATACAATAAAATTAAATGATATAAATGAGAAACCTAGAGATAAATAAATGATGTAGACCATAGTGTATAATATACAATGTATTTTTTCAGATACAAATTATATTAGTAATTCCTATTAGTAATTATAAAAATGTTATTATCATTACAATGAAATTCTAATTAGCAGAATGAAAAGAATCAGTAAACTGCAGTATAATATTGCATGTGGGAATGCTGAGTTATGCTCTAACATTAATGATGTGCACTTTAACACAGGTGTAAAGTTTAACATGATAAACACACTTTATAGACAATATGAGCTGTAACACAGTTAACAGCTGGCATTACAACTATGGAATTATTATGATTATTAATGGTATTTTGATTGATTATTACAAGCTGGGAAAACGTGAGATAATGATGCCAATGAAATTAACATTAATACACCTGCTGATTAGATCTAATATTTACACATTTGTCCGAGGAAGGTACTCGTATTACTATTTTCCATAATAATAGAGCTAGGCTCATCTGTTAGAACCATTGACTGTTAATACTTTGGTTAGAACTAGCAGATAGCGCTGGCTATTTATAGATTAGCTAACCATACATGCTAATGGCTAATGGCATTATTGATCATTGTTCTGTAACATCAAAATAATATCATTAACATCATCTTTACTGTAACATTACCTTTGTCTTCGTCGCGTTTTTCCTCCTCTTTTCTTTTTTTCCTCCCCTGGGCACCAGATAATTTGGGACTCTTTGACATATTAACTTTTTTTGAACGAAAACCAAATGGCGGGTAAAAGAAGTCTGATTGGTGGAGGTGGTTTCCCATCCTGCTTTGCGGCGCCTCATGTTGTGTTCTGCACCGTGAGCTAAATGTGTGATCTCTATAAGTCTCCACTGGTCGCGGTATAGTAATAACATATCAGAGAGAGTCATCGTCATGTATATCTCATAATGCTCTTCTCGTCACAGTGTCAATGAAGTACAATAAAACGTGAAGTCACTAACGCGTCTCTGGTGCCCCCAGGGTATATGGCGCCCTTAGCATTTGCCTATACTGCCTATGCCACGGGCCGGCCTTGATTATAACCCCAATAGAAGTCATGTAAGTGGATTGTAAGTTACCCAAGAGCCTTTTTTCTCCACAAACCCTGCTCCGTCCGAGCCCTGCTTCGATCATCAGGACTTCAGGGGATGATGGATGGGAGCTGTCTCCCTCCAGGTTGTCATAACATCTGTTGCATCGTGCTCACTGCATCCAGCTTAGTGGATGCTTTTATGCTCACAGATTCTTACTTCAGCTTGTTTGTGCAGGTGAGCTGGTAGATAATGATGGAAAATAGAAAACATAAACCTTACAGTGGCACTAAAGTATCTCTCTCCTACTTAATACATGTAAAGAGGTGAACAGGTATGTGCTTTCACCAGTATTTCACAATGCCCCTTGAGAAAAATGACCCAGGGTGGGTTTAGGGTCACGGTATAAAGACCGGAGAGAAGTGATAACTGGAGATAAAAACAATGGAAGAGTGACAAAGGAAGGGATGGCCGAATGAGAAGAAATCAATAGAAAATCAGTGTTTGGGGAGGGCCTGTCGTTTATCAGGTGTAACGGTTAAACAGCGTTAAGGCACTAAAAGTGAAAAATAAGGGCCATCCTCATGCTAGTATTGATCACAGCCGAATGGGGCGGCAGAAGGCCGAAGCCACTAATAAAATAAGACGTATCTGAGTGGGAATCAGCCAGGGATCGATGGGCATGGTGATCAAGGCCAAAAACATCTTCACTAGGATTTAGGTTGTTCCTGCTTTCCTGTGACACTGTTAGGCACCCCAGTGTGAGCACAGGTTGATGTGATGGAAGTTCGGGGTCATTTAGGAAGCTTCTAGGACTGGAGTTATCTTCTCTGTGTGGGATGTGTGTAAAAGATAGAAGTTAAATTTCAAACAGCTTGAGAGAATAATCTTTTGAATATTTTATTGTAATTTAAATATTACTGTTTTATTTTTTACTGTACTTCAAAATCCTTTTTTTATATTTAATGTGAATACTTTTTTGGTCCAGTAGCATATCTGATTGGTTAACTCTGACGTAGCTTTAGGTTTTCCCTATGTGTGTGATTGTACTATTGTTGCATTACAGGATTTTTCTGTCTTTTGCAGCATTTTTCCACATTATCTGATTGGATGGGTGATTTGCTGACTTATAATTATTCGGGAAAACAATGTCAATTCTTTGCTTAATACAGTATTCTGTTTTAGTCAAAGTAAGAAATTATTCAATAACAGTTGGATAGAATTTGGTTCAGATTTTAATGCGACTTTATTGAGTTGGAAGAAATTATACTGATTCAAATGAATCTGGATTAAGTTGTATATCATTTGATGTTATCTTTTTCCCCCAAGTACCTTTAGATGACACAACTTTTGCTGTGACTTGGCACTATGTACACAAATAGAAAATGAAAGCTGCAAGCAGCCTCGAAAGGCTCTTGCCGCTTCGGGCTGTGTCGACCGTGGGACTTGCGCACCACCTACTCAACGCCGTCTAAGTGCCACCTCAACGCTTCTAGTGAGCCTGCTGATAAAATCTGCATGACAAAGTCTTCAAAAGGGACAAAATGGAAATGACCAAAATGGCTGACTTCCTGTGGGGTATGGACCATGGCTTCAAAATACCTTTTTATAGGTCTTCAGAAACTACATATTTTTACTTAATTTCACAATCCTAGTTGAAAGCATTGGTTTTAGCTGATTGTTTTAAAGGAGTCATGACCTGTAATTTTCACTTTTCCATGAGAAAAAAGGTATGTTATGATTGCCTAACGATTATACACTGCCCGGGAAGCCGATATTTAAAAGTGAAGCGTTTGTTTACCCCTGGGTTTGTCAACCAGCCCACGTGCACGCGCACTCAAATACGTGGTTTTAATTTCTGGCCGACTTGACGTCAAGTCGGCGCAGGATATACCATATATAGACATCGCAGACCTACCTATGCTGTGGGAAGCCCGCCCTCCCTCTCTTCCTTCTCCCCCTCGCTCCTCTCTTCCTCATATTCAGTCGAGCGCCGCCATTACTGAATTCTAGTGATGGGAATTCCAGCTCTTTTTGGAGAGCCAGTTCTTTTGGCTTGACTCACCATAAAGAGCTGGCTCTTTCGGGTCCTCAGATTTTCTGATGCTTAAAGTGTATTTATTACCAAAATTAATGCAAAACGATGTGTACCAAAACAAGCAGGGAGGAATGAAAAAAAAAAAAAAACGGCTCCCAATGACGAGCCGGCTCCCATCGTTCACTTCAAAGAGTTAGCTCTTAGAGCCGGTTTGTTCGCGACCGACACATCACCGATTCGAAGTACGAACTCCACCGTGAAAGATGCAGAAAGTTTCTTCACGCAATGATGCATGAAGGAGACATATTCGTGTCAGCCTTTTATTTTAATCAGCTAAATCAGCTAAAACCATTTCTACCAGAAACGTAGTGCACAAGTGAGTTGCTCTGTTGTTGTTTTTTACGCCGGAATCCTTTACGAATTTGGGACAATATCAGGCGAAGTTGGCATCGAAGCTCCGTTTGGAAAAAGGGGCCATTCCTACAATCCGAGGCTTGCCTGCAATTGAAACGGTAAGGTTGTGTTTTTATTGCTCTGCTGTGTGTAACAAACAGCAGCTAACTGCTAACGTGGCTATTGTATGCTAGCGGGAGTAGTAGATATGGGTTAAGCGTTACCTGCGGTGTCAACCCCCCTCCTTCCTGCCACCAATCAACGCGCCCCTCATTTGCTTTTTAACAATGCCAGTCCACGACAGCCAAAGTATCGTATCAGATCTCGCGAGACAATAATGCCTTCAGAAATAAGGGTCAGAGGAGCTCTGTGTTAATTTTTGTAAACTTTTTTTAAATCCAAGATAACACTAGGTTATGACTCCTTTAAAACCTCTAGGGGTGTGTGTGTGTGTGTGTGTGTGTGTGAAGGAATTACGCCATGCACACACAATATTTGCATACATATCTGTTAGGGGTTGGACTACTATCCATTGTGGGAATTTGGGGCAGATCAGATGATGTACATGGAAATTAGAGCCAAACGTATGGCCATGGCTTAACATCAGACTTTTGCCACAACCACATCATCTATCAAGAACTATCACTACTGGAAACCAAATTTGACCAACTTGTTTCCATCCACTGGCCAAAGGTAGATGTTGATAAAGTAAAAGGAGTCATAAATGAACTTTCCAGAGTACAACATTAGACTTCTAATGTCAGGGGGCGGGGCTAAGGTGACATCAGCACCTTAGAAATAAGTGAGAGCGTGCACATGCATCAGCGTCTGTGAGAGCGTCTGTGAGAGCGTCTGTGAGACCCGCTAAGACCGGCTCCCTAACAAACACGGTTTTAACTGGTTTTAAAACTTCTTAAGACTGGTTTTAACTGATATAACACTACCAACTTTTTAATAATTTGAATGCTTTTATCGGGAGAGTTTTAATCGAAGTTCGGAACACTTTTATCTCACCATGTCTCCACTCACCTGCAGCCCAGGGTGCGATGGCTGCCTGAAGTTCAGCCAGAAAGTTCTGGAGCTGGATAAGAGGATCTCCTTTCTCCACCAAATCCAGGTGGAGGTGCGACGTGGACGTCATCTTCGAGAGGACTTTCGCCGCCCCCAATAGCGCACAGCTGGCGGACGCTATTTTTTGCCAGCCCGACGAAGCTGTGGAGGGGTGACCCATTGCTGGGTCTCCAAGTGGCCTCGGGGTTCCAAAGTCCTGCGCGACATCTGCTGCAGAGGAGGAGCGCTGCTTCCAGCAAGGGGCTAAACCAAAAGCCCCCATCAGCTCCACTCCGGTCCAGGGTGCCTGGTCTACTGTTGGGCCCGGCCACGGTGGGGGCGCTCGGAGCAGCCGCCACTGCTCTCCTCCAACCTGCCTGCTATTGTACAACCGTTTCGGGGCCTTGGATTCGGATTTCCCTCCTCTGATAGCCCCTGGTCCCTGTAGCTCCGTAGGGCCGCGGCCCAATCCCTCCCAGCAGCTGGTGCAGCTGCCCGAGTCCCGCAGCCTTCCACGTCTCGCCAGTGCCCGGACCGCAGTCGGAACTGGCAGAGGAGTGCTACACTTCACCCCAAACCCGCCGAATGAGCCCTCTGCACCGATTACATATCGCTGCAGTCCTGGGGAAGCTTCTCTACCTGGCATGCAGACATGGCTTTCCTCTGCCACTGTGATGCCCAAATCTGTTTTATCGACAGTTTTAACTTCTTCTGGGGCAGGAGTCACCTGAATGGGGCGGGGATAGACTCCACTTAAACAGACAGGGCTCCCGCAACACCCCCCCCCCCCCCCCCCGTCTACCACACCACCACCAGCTGCCCCTTGCCCTTTCTGCCCCAGCTGCCACGTCCTGATGTCCAGCTGGTCCCTGCTCCTAGGAACTCTGCTCTGCTTTTAACAGTAACTCACATATTGGACTTGGACCTTGCCCTACCTCATTTATATCATTATCAGCAGAGAGCGGACAAAAAATCATAAACCCAACATATGCAACCCCAAAAATCTCAAACAGTTATCAAAAGTCCCACCTTCAGTAAGTCATACAGTCATTCCATCTCTGATCACTATTAATATGGCACTTTTAAATGTTCGCTCTCTGCTGAACAAAACTTTTATTATCAACGATCTGATTTTAGACCCCAATCTTCCGTGTTTATTTTGGTCAGAAATGTGGCTGAATGCAGATGCCCCTGTTCTTACAGATGCCTACCCACCAAATTTTAACTTCACTTATTCTACGAGGAGTAGCAAAAGGGGAGGCGGAACTGCTTTTATGAGATCATCAACACTCTCTGCCAATGCTCTTTTATTTGATATTGCTTTTTAGCAATTCTGTACAGCTCCTTTTGAAAGGATCATTTTAGCTGGTGATTTTAATCTATATATGGATAACCTTTTAGATACTTTATCTACAGATTTTTTAAAATATTCTGAACTATATGGATTTTATTCAACATGTCACACAGACAACTCACAACAGAGGACAGACCCTGGACTTGGTCATCACGTTTGGCTTGTCCACCAGCATGTCCTCTGTTGTTGACTTGGCTGTCTCTGACCACTACTGTGTGTTTTTTAACATCACCTGTTTTATCCAGCAGGAAACCTCTGTGAGAACTGTCAGGAAACATAATCTAACCCCCGAAGTGGCTGCAGGTTTTCTGGAAGTTTTTCAAAAGATTCCTCCTAAAGTTTTACCTGCCCCCTGTGATTTTATTGTCAATAATTTTAACAATAGGCTTCAGTCTGCTCTTGACCTGCTTGCTCCACTACAAGTTAAACGTTTACACTCAAAAGTTGCATTGTCGTGGAGAAATGAAAACCTCAAAAAACTAAAGAGAAAGTGTAGGGCGGCAGAGAGAAAATGGGGGAAAAAGAAAACTACAATAAACCATCAAATACACACAGAACTTCTCAAATTATACAATAAGTAAGAAACTCAAGAAATGCATATTTTTCCAAAATCATCTCAGAACATAAAAACAATCCCAAGATTCTATTTTCCACCATTGACAAACTTTTTTTCTGTGCTACTAATGCATTTCAGAAATCCCCCTCAAACACTTAATGAGTTTGCAAACCACTTCAGAGGAAAGATAGACACCATCAGATGTAATATTTTCTCTTCTCAAAGTAAAATGGTTTTAGACAAATCTGAGCGTGTGTCTCTACCAGAGGAAACACTGGACTGTTTTGTCCTGGTGGAGGCTGGGACTCTGAAGATTTTAAATGATTTTAGATTAAACTATGATGCACACTGGGTGACAGTGTTGGTTCTACTGGATCTATCTCACAGACAGCACTTTTATGGTTAGTTTAGATACCTGCTCCTCTAAGGTCCACTGGATTACATGTGGTGTGCCCCAGGGTTCAATTTTAGGCCCAGTGCTTTTTAATCTGTATATGCTCCCTCTTGGTAGCGTCATCAGAAGACATGAAGTTAACTTTCACAGTTATGCTGATGATACACAGTTATACATCTCCATGTCTCCCGATGACACACGGCCAATGGATGCACTTTTTAACTGCATTTTAGACATCAAATCCTGGATGGCAGAAAACCTTCTCCAGCTTAACCAGGACAAATTGAAGTTTTAGTCATCAGTCCTGAGGCTCAGACAGAGAAACTTTTACCAAAACTACTATCACTGTCTTTTAATCCTTCTTTAAAAGTGAAGAACCTGGATGCAATTTTTGACTCTGAGCTGACTTTTATCCCTCAAATTAAAAACATTACTAAAATAGGTTTAATCTAAAAACATTAACAGAGTCTGTCCTATTCTCTCTCGGGCCTACACAGAGATACTGATGCATGCTTTTATCTCCAGTAGAATTGATTACTGTACTGCCCTGCTTTCTGGTCTTCCCAAAAAGAGTATATCAGGTTTACAACTTCTACAAAATTCAGCAGCACGTGTCCTGATGAAGACCAGGAGGCAGGAGCACATTACACCTGTTATAAACTCATTGGATTGGCTTCCCGTATGTTTTAGGATCAGTTTTAAGGTTCTTTTAATGGTTTTTAAGTGACCTAATGGTCTTGGGCCTTCTCATCTTTCAGAACTGCTTTTACCTTATGAACCTTTGCGGTCTCTGTGCTGCTCTGGCACCCTTCTCCTCGTCATCCCAAAAGTCAGGACACACACTGATGGTGAGGTGTCTTTCCAGTACAACGGCCCTCACCTCTGGAACAGGCTGCCGGAGGACCTCAGGGCCGCAGAGAATGTTCATGTTTTTAAGAGCAGGCTCAAGACTTTTTAGCCGAGCTTTTAATTGATTCATTATTTATTATTGTCTGTTTAATTGCTCTATGTTTTAATTGATTACATTTTATCTATGTTTTACTATTTAATCTGATCACATTTATCCCAGTTCTTTTTATATCTTAACCTGTTATGTTAATCTTCCTTCCAGTGTTTCCTCTGTGGGAGCCCTCAGCCTCGGGAGCTGTGGTTCGGCTGTGCAAACCTGGGTGCTCTCCAGGTGGAGCTTGGGTGGAGGTGGGGGCCTTGGTCTTGCCTCCACTGGGCGCCCTGTGTCGGTGCCTTGGCTGCTGCTGCTGATGTGCTTCTGCCGGTGCAGATGGCTCCTCTGATGGCGTTTCCTTACCTTGCTCATCTGTACTCTGCCCCATGTCCTTTTTATTGTTGCTTTTAACTGTGTGTGCTTGAGGGTTGGTTTGGGGGGAGGGGGGTATAACTGATCATGTTTTTAATTCTGTGGGGGAGGAATGGGAATATGGTTTTATGTGGGGTGGTTTTAATCTGTAAAGCACTTTGAGCGTACAAAAAGGGCTTTATAAAGTTTGATTGATTGATTGATATATGAATTTGTTGAGTGCTGGTCTATGATAAGACACAGATAGTCTGACACAGCTCTGACCCTGTGTTTTACTTCAGTTATTTCACCTGACTTTGCGAAAAATCACACTTTGAGGCTTGGCCTTGCTCACATGATTTGATGCAGCAAAAGCCTTTGAACAACTTTTGATCCCCAATGCCTTAAGACTATACTGGCTCATTTTGAAGTCCTCACGATGAGAGCTGTGTAAATGGCATAAAACGCCGGCTTTGATCCAATAAGGCTTTCTACGGGGTTTGTACCATATCTCAATGAGACTTTTTTTTAGATCCTGAGAGACTACATATGTGTACTGAATTTCATAATCCTCAGATAGAGTATAGCTTTGGGCTGATTGTTTTAATTCTTCTAGAGGGCACTGTGAAGGTATTAGGCCACAACCACGATATATTTGGATACATATCTGTTTGGGCTTGGACTGATATCTATTATCAAATCAAATCAAGCTTTATCTATAAACCGCTTTTCATACAAAACAGCATCTCAAAGTGCTTTACAGATTAAAATAACCCCCACAACAACCAGCCCCCTCCCCCCCAGAATAAAAACATGATCACAGCTATTCCCCCCCCCCCCCCCCCCCATCCTCCCAACCCATCTCGCCATGCACACAGACACTTAAAAGCAACAGTAAACAAGGGCATTGGGCCGAGTACGGATGAGCCAGGTAAGGAAACGCCATCAGGGGAGCCATCTGCATCAGCAGCTGCAGATCAACAGCAACAGCCAAGGCACCGGCCCAGGGCGCCCAGCGGAGGGAAGGCTGAAACCCCCACCTCCACCCAAGCACTACCTGGAGAGTACCCAGGCAGCCACAGCCGAACCACCGCTCCCAAGGAGGAGGGCTATTAGGGATGTGTATTGGTAAAAATCTGGCGTATTCGTATTGTATATGTTTAGGCCTCCAAATAACCAGTTCATTTTTGGTCAAAATAAACATTACAGTTGCAATAGGAATTTGCAGCGCTGAGCTTCTTGGGCCTAAAAAAGGGTTTATGTGCTAAACTTCATAGTATTTTGTACAGTGGACGCAGTTCTGGCTGAGAATGAACAAATTTTGAACCAGCTTAAAAAAATAAAATAAACCTGGTCCTTTCCTTCCTCAAGGCTTTCTTTTTAAAGGGATAATCTGCAGTGCACACCCACTTTGCAGATTATTTTCATACAGCATCTGTAGAATATTTGAAAGAAAAGGCAACTTGGGAAGCTGAAATACCTAGGCGTAAAGCATCCAGTTCAGGGCCCTCATTATAAACTATACTAACGCACAGATCTGTACGTATTTCATGCGTAGGAACAATTTTATGCATAGTGTGGTATTTACCATCTTGTACTTGTGCATAGAAATGTTCCTAAATATAATAACATCTCTGACCGTGCGTATGCACAGCATCTAATGGTAGAACAGGGGAACTGCAACACTGAAAGAGTTTTACTATGACAGAATATTTATCTCATCAGTTTTTCACTTCTGCCAAGGAGATCATGTTGGCGTCTATCTGTCCTTTAGCAAAATAACTCAAAAAATTATGGACGGATTTGGATTAAACTTTCAGGAAATGTTAGAAATTTGCTATTTTTTTACGTCTGCAGCAGGAATATAACTTCTGCGTCCTGGAGGGGGGAGAGATATGAAGCAGAGGAACCGCTGATAACAGAGGGCAAAAACAAAAAAGAATTTGCGTTAACTTTGACAGGTTTCCATAAGTCTGTTCATCATGACTTTTTTTCCCCCCACTTATGTTTCACCTCGATCCCGGTGTCACTGAAATGTCTTTTTTCACTCTCTTGGCCATTATTTTCATTAACAATGCAAGAACTTAATGCATGTGTCAGAGGATGTGGTGTGAACAAATTTGGTTATTTGAGGGCGTTTCTGTATGCAAATGACTGTGAAAAGGCTCGAGCACCTAGGGACACACGTGGGATTTATCAACAGATGATTGCGGAGGAACATGCGTACGAGTGGCCACCACATATTTGATAAATCCGGCTTTTGACTGTTCATAAAAACGTTCTAAATTTCATTTGCAGGATAGAATATAGGACAGTTCCTATGAACGTTTGATAAATGAGGGCCCAGGAGCGGGCGGCATTCATTTTCTTTGGTGCTGATTGGCTGTACCCCTAAGAGTAGCGATGAGGAAGACTGGATGTTAGCTTCTGTGGTAGTGCTAGGACAGTTTCCAATGTGTTTATTAATGCATATTAAGTTGTATTTGGCATTTGAAAAATGTAAATAGGGAGTTATAAGTGTTTTAGAGGGGTCTCAAATATTAATGGATTTTAACTATTCGAGGATGGCTGTGGACCCTAACCCCTTGAATACCACTGTACTTGGTTTGCCTCATCCCCTTGGATTTGTGATCCCCTAGTTGTAACATGAATCTTGTAATATTTCTCAGTGTGTTTCCCTTTTTCTACTGTATCTAAAATTATGCTGCATGAAAGTGGCTGCTTTGGTGTCATCCTGTCAGAGATGGTTCCGCAAAATGGTCCATACCATAGAGAAAATGGAGGAAAAACATCAGTCAATTGTCAAGGATTTGGTAGTGAGCATTCAAGCTTAAAAACAAAATAATTTAGCTTTTTTTAAGTTTTAAGATTAAAACAGTAATGTAAAAGACACCCTTTATGTACAGACTACCATTTTATCCCTCTAAGTTCCTCTTCTGTTCTCCTCTCATTTACTGCAAACCAGATGGGACAACAAAGAAGATCACATTTGATGGCGGAGATGCTTGCAAAGAAGCTCAGGTTTGTAGTCTTTAAGGGACAATCGCTTGTTTTGTTTTTTGTATTTAAGTGTTAAACTAAACTGTTTCCAGATGTGAATTAAGACATTTGTAATCTTTTACCCTTCTTTCTGCACTGTAGTATAGCTCCCTGCAGCTGCTAGAACACTAGAAAACACATGTTTTCACATGTTAAACACTGACCAGTGGTTGTGGTTTTAAACAGATAAAGTTCTGTTTGCTGCTGGACATTCAGTTATTCATTATGCTAATATGCAGGCAGCTGTGCTATTAACAGTTTTTTGAAAAACTTTTCCTGTGTTGAGCATAAACATTGACAGGCTGGTGTGGCTCATAAGCAGTGATGTTGCAGAGAAAAGGGTCTGATCAAAAGTTTTGCTCGGGTGAGTTTTATTGCTTAGTTATGTAAAAACACAAGGAAGTAGAAAGGCTAAACAACTAAATTGTTGTCTGAAGGGTACTGTGTTTTTTCCGCCATCTCTACATTTTTCCAGGGCCCGTACTGCAGTGTGTTTAACAAGTGCTACAAGTAAGAGGCGACTGCGGTGAGAGCACTGTGACAAATAGCAGCAGATCATGCAGAAAATGTGCAATGCTAAACATCAGTTACTGCACATGGGAAAAATGGTGTGTTTGTGCAGTGTTTGCTGTCCAAGGAGTTCTGTAGGGGTAATGGGAAAAAAAGAGTTGCTCTCACAGCTGGGGACTTGCAATTGAATACATGGCTTCATTTTAACAGTTCAAAAAATTATGTTGAGGAGGGCAAAAAATGTTGCTGGGGTTTTGAGTTTCTTTTGATGTGCCCTGATGACGATTATGAAATTCAATAAAAACTAATTAGGAAATTAGGTGGCAGATCAATAAAGTTTGCTCCAGTGGAGCGTGCTCTGTGTGTGTGTTGGTCTGTTTCATGTTGCCCAGGGAGTGTGCTGCAGTTCTGACCTGGCCAAAGCAATTGTTACTGATACTCCTCTGTGGATTTAGCCAGCGCTACCCTCATATGGCTCTAATTTATATTTTGTTGACGGCTGGTTTCGTCGTCTATGTGTAATCTGATTCAGTGAGTTCTCAGTTTGGGTAATTTCATCCTTCTAATGTTGCACCTAATGTACCCTGAAACCTCTTTATAGCATTATATTGCTCCAGCTTTGCATTTTTTACTTCATTTATTTATTTAGAACTGATTGAACCACCACAAAAACAAGTGACGTAGTGGTGTTGCAGTCAAAGGAATTTGATTGCATCATGGTTCAGTTCCTCCTAATAATAAAAGTGAGGTAACTTTTAAAAAATCTGTTTAAACATAACAATTTAGGCACTTTAAAAATTGGCTAATTCATGTACTTAAATAATAATTTAAATCAGAGCTTCTCAAGCTTTTTATTATATATACCACCTTGCTGATGTTTCGAATTTAACTTTTCAGTTATTTTTTTAAGAAGACAAAAAGAAGATAAAAAAATACAGATATTGCACATTGTTTGGCCAATAGATGAGTGTTAACTGTGGATTCAGATTTTAACTCTGAGGTTTCAGAAAGTCCTCAAGTTGAAAGTTCAAGTGGGATATTTGGAGAATTTTTCTCAACCCGTTACCTCAAAACCCACTATGGCTGCCAGAAAGTGCATTTTGCATTTCTGATGGATTCATGCTGAACTACCTGTTGATCTCCTTTTAGGCAAGGCAATTTTATCTGTACACTTTCAACAACAAGGTAATTTACGGTGCTTTACGCGATTAAGGAGTAAAATAAAAATAGCAGTTAAACGCAGACAAAGCATATAAAGTAAAAAGAGCAATAAAGCAAGAGGCATACACAGAACATATGATACATCAAAGCATTACTAAAAGGCAGCTCTAAACAGATACGTTTTTAGTTGTGATTTAAAAGAAATGTTTCAGCAGCTTTGCAGTTGTCTGGAAGTTTGTTCCAGGTTAGAGGAGCATAGAAACTGAAAGCTGTTTCTCCATGTTTGGTTTTAATTCTAGGGATGCTGAGTAGACTCGAATTAGAGGACCGGAGTGGTTTGGGGGGTTGGTATAGTGACAGTAGATGTTCAACATACTTTGGTGTTAAGCAATTTAATTATTTATAAACTAGTAAAAGTATTTTGAAGTCTATTCTCTGAGCTAAAGGGGGCCAGTGTAACGGTGCGTTCACACCAAAGCATCAAAAACTTGCTGCACGCCAAAGTTGGACGCTTGAACAGTCGTACCTCGACGCGTGTCCGAAGCAAATTGGAACTTGTGGGAGGAGCTAGTGCCAGACAGTGTTTTTGCAAGATGGCAGCTGTCGATCTGGCGCTGGAAGAGAGAGTCTCCATTCACTATTTACTGTGGAGAATACCCTGCGCAGGTTTGCAGGGTCAGTAACGTGAAAACTTTCAAAAGTGAAATGAACTTACCAGGTTGCCCTATCTCCTCACTTATATTCCTCCAAGCGAGGTCCTCTTTATTCCTGTCTCTGTAGAGAAAGCAGCTGGTGTCGTATAGCTCGGGGTGATTAGCTACGGCTGTTATCAGTATTTCCTCCATGTTGACTGAATGAATTTTGCTGGACCTGACCCCGTGAACTGGGTCATAGCATCACATGACACCACGTCACCAGGCTCCTAATTGGTTGACGCGACGCAAATTGACGCCGAAGTTCAGATTTTTTAACTTCAGCGGCAGATGCAAAAACGCTCGAGACGCTTGAATGCACAAAATGCATTCGCACACGACTCATTCGCACGAAATGCGTTCTCGCGACACAAATCTGCTTCTAACGCGGCGCAGACAGCCTGACGCAGTGTGCTTCTGCATTGACTTTACATGTAAACCTGACGCCTATGACGCTTCAAACGCGTTCGGTGTGAACGCACCGTAAGAACTTTAGAACTGGGGTGATGTGCTCTACTTTCCTGGTTCTAGTGAGGATGCTAGCAGCAGCATTCTGTATCAACTGCAGCTGTCTAAGTGACTTTTTAGGCAGACCTTTGAGAATGCTGTTGCAGTAATCAATCCAACTGAAGATTAACGCATGGATGAGTTTTTTGAGGTCCTGTTGCGATCAGTCCTTTAATCCTAGAAATGTTCTTCAGGTGATAGAAGGCAGACCTTGTTATTGCCTTTATGTGACCCTGGAGGTTCAGGTCTGAGTCCATTACTAGATTTCGACTGATCAGTAGTTTCTAGCTGTATTAACTGAAGGTGTGTGCTGACTATTGATTGTTCCTCTTTAGGTCCAAAAGTAATTACTTCTGTTTTGTTTCTTTTCAGCTGGAGAAAGCATTTACTTTGGGTTTGGATGGGTTCAAAGTCACCTGGTGACATTGTAATGTAAAGCTGAGTATTATCTGCATAGTTATGGTAGCTAATCTTATTGGTTGTTGTAATCTGGGCTAGTGGGAGCATGTAGGTATTAAATAAGAGTAGACCCAGGATGGAGCCCTGGGGCACCCCACATAAGATTTCTGTTCGTTCTAATGAAAATGTTCCTATTGAAACAAATAAGTCCCTCTCTTTAGGTAAGACTCGAACCAGCCAAGAACTGTACCAAAGAGTCCGACCCAGCTCTCCAGTCGTTCCAATAGTATATTATGATCAACAGTGTCAAATGCTGCACTGAGGTCCAACAGAACCAGCACTGTGGTTCTACCACAGTCTGTATTTATGCGAATGTCATTGAAAACTTTGAAGGGGGCAGTCTCGGTGCTGTGTTGAATATTGAAACACTTGGAATCTAAATAGATGTCCTTAGCTCTGGTGTGATCTCTACATCTTTATTTAGATATCTGCTGATACTGATATTTTGTGGTCCAAAACAGTTTCTAGTGAATATGGAATACCTACAACAACACTGTCAGGTCTTCTGCTGGAAGTTTTGCTCATACCTTCAGCTGTAGTAAAGGTGTATTAAAATCCTCAGGATGAAGGAAGGTAGTTTAAAAAAGCTTTTGATGTCCACTGTTCAGCTTTATTGGGTATTTACACCCAATTAACAAAGTCAATATCCAGAGACGAACTCCGTAAAAAGCTTTTCTGCCATTAATAGTAATTAATAATTTATGAGACGAGATGAATAATTGTACATACATGGAAGATTGAGAGAAGTTGTGTAAAACAATTAAATAGTAGTTTCCTATTTTAGTAAAGCAAAGCCAAGAACATGTGATGGTGACATTTTTTGAACAGCTTTTAGCTAATTTTATTCGCTATTAGCACTGTTAGCGTGACAAGCTTTAACAGCAGACTCGCCATAATATTTCTAGATTGTAAATATTCCTAACTTGTGACCAAATCATCCATTTACCTGCCAACATTTTCATATCCTTTAATCTTCCAAGGCAAATGTAGGTTAAGACGTTAAAGACGAGGGTAAAAGAAAGAAAAGCATGTGTATATTATTTACGAATGCATTTTTTATGACTTTCAGAATACCAGTCAAATTATGACCTACAACGACAAAACACTTGGTCTTTTCTTGATTGTTGGATGGCATAAGCCCAATATTTGATCCAAGTATCATCTGACACAAGATGATAAATCTTGCTTAAGGTATGACAGTAGTGGTAGATGGAACATTAACAAAGTTGGGTTTGGTGTTATCCAGAGCCATAGTCCAGCTTCAGATGTACCCACCTCCAATTGTTATTAGTTTACTGTTGTCCACTCGAGTTCATTCTGGGTGTTCTTAATATATTCTCCATTTTAAGTAGTTTCTGTATGAAGTAAAGCTCGTCAGCTTTACGTAATAGTGAAGCAATGTTTACCTTTTGAATGTTTGATACCAAAACTTCTTCTGAGTTCTACCAAAGGCAGCCCAAGTGCCACTTATTGTATAACCTTGGACTTTAAACATTCTCAAGAAAAGTGGAAGTTAATCCATGCTGGATTAACTGTTTAGTTTAGGGGTTAATGGGTTAGATCTGGGTGTGAGTCACTGGCCTGTAGTATGATTATGAGTTACCATTCCAGGCCAGACCAAAAAGATATTGTTCATTGGACAGTACCAAATCTGTTCCCTCTTTTCTGTCTGACACCCTAGTCTCCTTCTTGGCCCTTTTTTGCCGCCCACCCTACAGGATGGAAGGGCCTTATTTAGCGGCCGGACTCGTCTGTGTCCGTGACCGGCGATTTGTCCTTGTCTAATTACGGCTGCTGGCTGCTGCCCGTGTGCACATGACTAATGGAGCGGCCGGGAATTGGGGGGTGGAGGGTTGTGAGGTTACGTGCAGGGAGGGGGCAGCGGGGGAAGAGGAAGCAGTGGACGAGCAGCTCAGCCGCTGGTGATTTGTGGACCAGGCACTCTGTCATTGCCCTGTGCCCATTTGTCTTCAAGAACAGTTGGGAAGAAGAGGGGTGGAGATGGAGAGGATGGCTGAGGTGGGGGCTCCAGGGTAGAAAATGGTTTACAATGACTTCCATTTTCCAGCACTTTCATCCTTGGCCGTAGCCGTCTGAATGGTTTGCCAGAGATGGGATGGAATGGGCGGCTGAGGTGATGTAGAATATGACAGAAACCTTGACAGCTCACCGCTGCTATTTCTTTTTCTGGGGCCAGCTTGATGGCCACCCTCCCTCTCCCCTGAGAGCGAGCCTTATCTGTTTTCTCCCTGTCATGTGGTGAGAGCGGAGGCTCTGTGGATTCAATGCTCTGTTGTCTGGAGTCAAGCTTTTAGGACAAATTTTATCTCGCATGTCTGATCAAGCACCTACATAGTTTGGACGTTGACTATTGTGTTTTCTGTTTCTTTTAACTGTTTAGGGCTCAACAGGCTGTCTGACCCTAAGACGGCTGTTATCACTAGCTGCTTTTACATGGACACAAGTAATCGGATTAAAAGCCTGATCGGAATAAAAATGCTTTATGTAAACATGCCATTCGGAATACTCTGATCCGATCACACTCATTTGGATCAAGATTTCTTTCCGAATGAGAAGGCTGGGTTATGCCGATTGTTAATCCGATCGCTGTTCATGTAAACACTTTTTCCGAATGTCGGTCATTGTGTGGACTTGCATTACATTGGGGTAAAACAATAAAAAGATTCGGATTAGAATTTGACAGTTTACACAACAATAAAGGCTCGTAGATGTAAAACTGTGGCCAGAAAAAATTAAAAGCACACTCTTAAGAACATCGTACCGCTCCATTTTAAACACTCGCAGCCATGTTTGTTTACAGCGGAAGTCTGCTACTTCTTCTTCTATGGCCGTTTCCAGTATTTTAGACCGTTCTGCGCATGTCAAAATGGTTTATTCCGATCAAACGTGTGGCGGATGTAAACACTTGTTATAATCGGATTCATTTTTTCAAGCGCCCATGTACACAGTTAAATTCTAATCCGAACTGTGATCCGATTTAATACAATTTGCACATGCAGCTATTGACAGTCATCTGCATTGCATAATAAAGTGGTTTTGCTTAACTTTCTACCATCTCCTTATCTCTGCTTGCTTTCCCTGATCTAAAATTTCCCGTTCGGTAATGTGCATGTTGGAGAGGACACCTGCATCCTGTCTCCACCTGGGATCCTATTAGGCTCCAGCCTATATTTCTTCTGCAGTTCAAACAAAAAAAGAGCAGCAGCAGGGCAAGAACTGCTAACTCTGTATTGATTTTACAGAGTTTTTTTACCTGCCCCCCTTTGCTCTTTCTCCTGGTCTTTTTAAGTAAATAAACACGAGATTTGTCATGTTTTTCCAGGGAGAGGAGGGGTTCAATAGAAGAAGGGGTATGGGGCAGTAGAGAGAAGCCAGGCCCAAGCTCAGGCCTTGCGCTGGGTCAGCCATGATTCATTTTGCCATCTCATGGATGGAGGGGTTTGGGTAGGATTGTTGAAGGGCGCCTGTGGAGCCACTCTGTGACCTCCCTTGCTCCTGTTCCTCCCCTAACGCTCCTGGGCAGCTCTGGTCCTAAATCACACGCTGTCAGTGGGTTGGCAGAACAATGGTGCAGGGTCTTCTGTTCCATCTCAGGCTCCAGCCCACTGGACATGGCTTCCTCTATCGTTAGTGTAAGCTTGTACCCTCTCTGGTCCTGCCTGGCCTCTGGAGCCCACAGGGCCTGACGAGGCGAGGGACTAGGCTTAGTGCGAATGTCTGAGGAGTTGCTGTGGACAGTTGGTTTGAGAGGGTGTTGGAAGGAATGCATTTGTTCACACATTATCCTTCTTTTTCTGTTGTCTTTTTATATTTTAAAAGTTTCTACCAAACATCAAAGTTATGTATACAAGCAGATGATTGAGATGGAGAAGGCAGTTTTAGAAATAACAACTGATCTAATTAATAAGAATGTCTACCTCTGTCAAAATATTTTAGTGCTCATCTGGTAGTAATGCTTGCTTCACATATCTTTCTGTATCTGCAGAGCACTGACTGACAAAGTGCAACTGTTTCTTTTAACCAACCATCCTTTCCTGACCTATAGTAAAAAGACACTCTCATAAATTGATATCTTGTGTGCCATGGAAAAAAATGAAACCCTGAGCTTCAACAAAATAATTAGCCTGATTAGCACTGGAATAACATGAGTGTGTTTGCTTGTTCAGTATTGGCTGTCACATACTGAATGCTGGTCGATGTTCTGCATGGAGCTGCACTCATGAACACAATTTTTAGCTATATTTATGATGTTTTGATTGCTTCTCATAAACACAGTTGCATCTTGTGCCACCATACCTTCCAGTGTAATTATATTAAGTATACCTTCTTTTTGTTACTGAACATCAGTATCTAACATTACTTCAATTGCTTTTCAATTTTTCAATAATCTCTGTGCACAACTGCTTTTAAATGTAAAGAACTGCAAGAGGAAAGAAATAACTAATGTAAACATTTGTTTTGCAAAACTGAGGTCTTCAATTGTCATACTTTTCAGTACCTGGTGTAAGCCTATGTGATGTCACTTTACCTGGCAGGTGGAGGTGTGTGTTTGTGCCCTGTATCAAGGAATTTGATTCATTGAAAAGTGGTTTCAGGGAAAAAAATCACTGTATGCAAGTTTAATAAATAACTTGTTACAGTAAAATTTGTGGGCACGATTGCTGCCCTCTTCATTCAAAAAGATGCGGATATAATCTCACAGTTCTGAGAGCCCATTTTCTCACACAGTACCGCAAAAATCCTTTGACAGCTCGTGTTTTAAAGTAGTTGGCTGTGCCAAAAACATCAATTATTACATCATGAAAAGTCATCAGTCCGAGGCAGAAATCAAAAACCTCATAATGACCTCTGGAGCAATCTGAGACTTTTGATTAACCACAAGTGTGCTTTTCAGTTCCATGCAGACCGGGAGGAGGATGTGAGACTGTGCTTCCAAGGCACCGGTGAACTGTATTTTAAGTGCAATCGTTTAATTTCAGTGTTTATATGTAGTTCCCAGTTCAGCTTCTTTGGACTGGATATTATTTAAAATGAAAAAAAGTAATACTATTGAATATGGTATTGTAATATTTGTAATATTTTTCTTTTTACCCTGCAAAAATAAAAGTAGCGCGACCTCTTTTATTACTGGACAGAAGAAAAACAGGTAGTGTGTTGGCCGCTGTTATCAGTCATTGTTGAAATCATCCATAGTACAATATTAGGCCTCTATAATTGGGTGAGGCTTTTTACACTTTTTTACTGGGTTCAAAACATTTTTTGGGCTCAGTTGAAAATTTCCAGGTGTTTGGTGTAACAAAACTAAAGGCAATATGCTTTGCCATATTTTCTACACGTTGGCTTGGCAGGAAGTTCGTTTAGACACATGTTCGGTGATGTTCTATGTTCTCCTTTGTGTTTGTTTATGTGGGAGACTCATCAAAAACCTGTACGTTAGCAGTGTCAAAGCATATTTTATCCATTTGTACCACGCCGTCCTGCAATGACCCCCCCCCCATCTTTTGGGAACCACTGTGTTATGGCTAGGTGGTGTTAATAAATCCTGCTTGAAACAATGTAGGACACTAATGTTTGCTGTGCTGCTGGTAAATAACAAAGAAATTCAAATTGCATTTATAAAGAGCCTTGATAAAAAGGCTAAGGTTGGCTGTTGAATGCTTCTGTGAAGTGTGTCTTTTTTTCCACTTCTGAAATACTTGTGAACATGACAAAAAAATAGAGGTTATTCTGAAACTTGGTCTGAAGGAAGATTTGTTAGCTTTTTTGGATAACATCCATCCATCCATCCATCCATTTTCTGCCGCTTATCCGGGTCCAGCGGATGGTCAAATCTTGGATCCAGGAGGAAAAATGCAGTTTTCGTCCTGGCCGTGGAACACTGGACCAGCTCTACAGCATCAGCAGGGTCCTGGAGGATGCTTGGGAGTTTGCCCAAACGGTCTACATAATTTATATCATTACACAGAATTTATATATATTTGTATGTTAGTTTAGGGGTTAACTTAAGGTGCTTTTATCATCAGAGCTATCATACACTTAATACATTCATCTTAAGGCTTTTAAATACATTGTTTTTACATCTAAAAGTGTTTTAAATGTGATAGAACTATTATTAAGATTAATTGTAACTAACTACACAAATTAATTATATTAACTATAACAAAAATAAGCATGTGGTAAAACTAAAGACTCAATTAGAGCATCTTGGTAACGTTTTTAAAACCTTTGTTTTTATTTTTACATTTCTTTTGGTGGTTTAAAAAGTGTACATTGCTTGTGTGTTATTGTACCTGAAATCAATAGTCGTTAAATGGATTATATAACTTTGTGCTCTGAGAAACTGATATTGTTTGTGTAAAGTGTCTAACACTAATTGCTGTTAATCTAAATCCAAATACAATCTTTAGAAGCTCTCATGAATGACTTTATTGAGTTTTTGTTTCAGTCACTTGTTTTGCTTTCACCCTTTCCCCGCTGATCACAGTTATTTTTTTTTCACCCTGACTTTTGATTTGCCCTTCGCGTTTCTCTGTTTAAAGTCAAGAGTCTGGGGTCAATCCATCAAATCTCCTAACTGAGGGGGCGATCAATATGTCAGCAGCCCAGCTCTCCCTTGGCTGTTATGATGATGTCCGTGGTACTGCGCCGGCCTCGGCTGCTGCTGTTGCCGCTACAGCACGCTGAACAGAGGATCGAACTCTGCCTGTCAGGGGGGCTGACGGAAAGCATGAATCATTATTACCGGAGCTGCTGTTTGCTCCCCGGTGCTCGGCAGAAGTGCAAACTACGATGCTCTGTTGACAGTCCAGACCTCACACTAGCTGACGCACAAACACAAGCACACACACAGGCACGCTAAGGTTGTTTTTTAATGCATAGAATGTAGTGCAGCTACATAATGTGCAGAGGGTCCTCTGTTTTTACAGGGTTAACAAAAAATATACAAGTAACTAAAGTTATTTTTAGTTACTCACTCACCTGCTCCCCAAGCTTAAATGTATTGCTCAATTAAGTGTCAGTTAGTCTTTGACTCATTATCTCCTGTAACTTAATCCATCTTGAACACTACTGCTGAACTTGTTAGCTCTGTCCAGCAGATCTGCAAAGGTTCCAGTTACCTCTCTAATCTCATTGAAACGCTTTACCCACGCCCAGCGGAAGCCTGCTTGTCCGACAAACAGCCCTCACACTAATAGCAACATGCCTTGCATTTATGGTTTGCACGTGTACGTGCACAATTGTGTAAATGCACAAAACAATGTAGAGCTGTTATGGAATACTGTGCACAGGGCCAGAAAATTTGATGTTAGAAAATGTTTGTGTGTGTGGGGGGGGGGGCACAAGCAGTGTGTTTGTATGTGGGAATAATATCCTACTTTACAGGATGCATTTCCCCTTAATATGCTCATCGTAATGTAATTTGGCGTCTATGGAGTGTCTGTGAGCTGGACTGGGCTGGTGTGCGTTTCTGCTGACTGCTCCTGTTTTAAGTTTATATGGATGAGTGGCTCTCTGGGAGAGCATTATGCATTGTTTTTACCGTTTAAAGATTATGTGCATCGTGGAGGCAGAAGCATTAGACAAACAAGGAAATATGTCTTTGATTAAAATATCTTTTATCTCTTTATTGATTAAAAGGCTTAGTTTGGTAATAGAAAGTCTCAGTCTCCCTCCCTTAGTGCATTTGTTTGTCCTCATGCTTTTTGTTTTCCTGTTTTATCTCTGCTGCTGTGTATTTGGGGATTAATTAAGTTGTATTGAATTAAATAAAAGTTTATTCTTGCATGAAATATTTCCACTAATGCAGTTCTTCTTCATTCTATAGTCTATATTGTAACACAACTCCTTTTATTTTTACAGGGAAAGAAAATGTTAGTTTTAGTAACTTGCTTTAAATGGACGTATTATTATGTAAAGTACCTTGCTATGATATAAACTGGACTTGTTCACATTTCCTCTTGCTACAAACACAAACTTATTTTTATTTTTTTGTGGCATGCATTTATATTAAGACCTCCTGAGTCGATGCTTTCCTGGACCACATTTTATCCCAATTAAAGCTGTCTTTCGAGATATGTCTGTTTGATGGAGAGCATCTGTGAACAGCAGTTTTCAAGTCTCACAGATCCCATTTTATTAGTTTTCTGCCACTCAGAGCTTTGCATGTAGACTTAAAATGTACATTTTGATTTAATCTAACCAGAGCATTTTCCTCCAAAAGGTATTTGTGCTACATGACTTGGGGTCTTACATAAAGGCCAGAGGTGTTGAGTGCACAAATAATAGTTGCCCTGTCAACAGATTTCTCCCACATGATCTCTAGATCTCTGCAGCTACTCCAGAGTTACCATGGGCCTCTTGGCAACTTCTCTGATTAATGCTAACTTTTTTAATAAACTGATTTGAAACTAAATAGTTTGCCCTCCTCAGTTCAGGTGGATACACATCCTTCCATTTCAATTATATGCTGCTTTTATCACCTAAAAATACACCACAATACACTGTTTGTTGTTATAAGGTAACAATATTTAAAAGGTAGGAATTTCTTTGCAAGGCACTGTAGGGAAATAGTCAAAGATGGATCAGAAAAAAGTGTAGCCACATAGTTTAATCACCGAGATCCTTTTTTATGCCAAAAAACTGAGACTGCACATTTTAAGTGTCAGAAAAAAAATCTCAGGCACTCATGAGCAGTCACATCTCATGGATAAAGGTTTTTATTTGACAAAGTTATAGGATGATTTTTTTAATTATTGTGAAAAACTGTTGTTTTTTGGACACTATAAAAAATATATTGGTCATTTGGACTGCTGCGCCATGTCTTTTTATTTCTTGCAATTACAGAAATATTATTTTGCCTGTTGCTGAAGTTTCCCTTTTACTGCAGGAAAAGTTTTTTCAGGGAGAGGAGGGTTTAAAAACACCTTGAACCCTGATTTCCCTGAAAGTACACATGCGACAGGAGGCTGACTGGCATTCTTACACAGAAACAGTGACCATCTTGGCTGCAATGGCTTGAATATCCTCTGGTAGTTTGTAGACATCAAGGTCAAGCTCGGGGTGTACCTCATTAGTCAGGTCAGCAGATGAGCCGGGTTAGAGGCCAGATCGTCTTTAAGTCCAAGCATGTTTATCCGTGTCCCTGTGAAGGCAGTCGTGTCAAGTATGGCATCCGATGAAAAAGAGCAGACTGAGTGGAGAAAAGTGAGCGTGATTTAATGTGTGTCTTTGTCGATGGGAAGAGACTGAGCTCAGGCTGAATGAGAACAGATGGAGATGTGCTCTTTAATTAACCCTGCAGAATCACAGGGCTGAAAACAGGCCTCGGCCCGTGAATAACATCAAGCACATCCACGCTGTGTGTGTATGTGCGTTTGACTCTTAACATTAGTGTGCACTACTTGTGTGTGTGTGTGTGTGTGTGTGTGTGTGTGTGTGTGTGTGTGTGTGTGTGTGTGTGTGTGTGTGTGTGTGTGTGTGTGTGTGTGTGTGTGTGTGTGTGTGTGTGTACAGAGAATACTATGGAGTAGCCAGAGCATCGACCCATTCCCGCTACACCCCCCAACTCTCCCATCCCTGGAGCGGGGCGTTTTATTTCTCATTAGCGGGCCGCAAACTGCTGGGGGATGAAATTTGCTAACAGGAATTAAAAGTGCATTAACACATCTGAGAGATTCGTTTTTGCTAATAGTTTTATTAGTGCTCTGACCTTTCATTTCATTAGAGGACTGCTGGAGAAAGGAGGGGTGGAGAAACGATGGCGAAAAGGGTCTCCGGGCTTACTTTTCTTGGCTAGACCTTTGGAAGGATCTCCAAACACTTTTTCTGATTCACATGTTGTAACTGCTTCCTTAAACGCATTCATACAATTATCTACATAGCACTTGTCACCTCATATGAGATAATAATGATGCAAAAGTGCCAGTCGCCGTGTATTCCACAGAGAAGGCGCTTGCTTAGTCTCAGTGGCCTGATGCTCACCTCCCTGTAGTCAATTACCAGAATTTATAACATGATGTTTTTCAGGTCTGTTAGAGCTTGAGTGTATCACTTATCCAGACGGTTAATTGTTTATGAACTGTGCCAAGCTCCTTCTTTGAAATGAAGCGAGAAAACCAAGAAAGGAGCAGTGAGTGCAGCAAGTGTGACAGAAAGGCTATTTGGTGGGTCAGAGCATAGTTTTAAACCTGTACCAATTTCGTGCAGCATTCACTAACAATCTACTGCCTAGATGTCATACATTTTTTTAACCGCTGTATGAAATACTTTACATAAAGGACAACTAAGAAGAAATTCATGTTGTTTTCTTTCTGTTTTAATTGAAAATCAACTGAGGCAAGTTACAGTGCAATTTGCTTTCCCCGTTCCCTATAATTAGCACTTTATAGAAATGAAAAAACATTGATGAGAAGGTCAATAATCCTGATCTATTGTGAAATTAATCCTGCTATCGACATTACAAGCAAACAATACAATTAAGAGCAGACGCAGGAGAGAGAGCGGTGGGAAAAAAAAGAGAAAACAGAAGGAAAGGAACAGGTCTGAGGAATAGGATGTGTTTTATCTCCAGGGTTCACTGTGCAGAAATCCTATAAAGGTTTCTAATTAATTCATCCATTGTTAATGAAGGCAAAGCGAGGAACCAGGGATTATACATGAGGAGAGGAAAGAACACAATTAGAGATACCGGCTTAATGATTGCTTTTTAAACTTGCTGTTGTTTTCCCCTTGTGCTTTGTTGACTTGCCAATGTGCATTTATTGGATGTTTTTAAAACCACCTCCAAACTCTTCTATGTGCCACCACAATAAAAGACATCTAGAAAAAGAACAAAGTTAAAGTTCAGCTGTGGCTGAACTTCATAAATGGCCTTAAAACTACCTGACAGTTTGTTTAGATTTTACAAGGTGAGGAACCACAGGGGACTCTAGTATCATCATTCCTTTTCACTATGTACACTTCAGACTTCAGAGTCCTGTCATCTGCAGAAGCATAGCGCGGTATTGGGGCCAAAATTAAGACTACCTCCCTGCTGCAGGAGGCTATGTCCATTCCGAAGCCAGCAACTGATTATTGACTATACTGACTATTGATAGGCCGGCGCTAGCAACTGAGAAGGAGACCGGTCACTTGTATTAGCATTGAAGAGGCTAATGACTAGCATTCCTAGGCTTGCCATTAGAGATGCGTCGGTCGCGAACGGAACGGCTCTTAGAGCAAGGTCTTTGAAGTGACCGATCTGAGCCTGCTTCTTTCTGGGAGCTGGACTGGAGCCGTTTTCTTTTTCTTCTGTTCAAGTTGCACGTCCTAAACGGGAGCAGGAGGGAGGGGAGGAGGGTTTTACACACACAGATTGCGCCACAAACAGAGAAACGGGAGGAGAAAAAAGCTTTACAGACAAAATTTGCTGGAAAGGGGAGAAAATGTGTGACAGCAGATAACGCAGCAACATTTGGAAGCAGTGTAGAGTATGCAAAGTTGAAATACATTGAGCAGACTCTGCAGTTATCTACATTATCTTAGCTTTTCTATGTTGTACACTGTAAATAGTTTAAAGTTTATGACTATTTTACATACAATCAGAATTGATTTTTGTACTTTAACATTTATTTATTTTGTACCACTGTTCCATGGTGAATATAATAAGTCGTATAAATAATAAACATTTAATATAATTATGTTTGTCGATTAGTAATTCATTTTACACAAAATCTTACATTAAACAGTTTTTGATGGTAAGTTAATACTCGTTTTTTTTGTGTGTGACCCAAGCCGTAAGATCCATCTCTCCTAAAAGAGCTGAAATTCCCATCACTACTGGCCACCCACTGGATTGCCCACTCCCTCAGCTGTCCATTAGCATGGAGAGGCTGGCAAGACATTGGAGAGGCTGGTGAAGAGCCTTCCCCGCTTTATTAGACACTATTTTCTTCTTCCTCCGACTTTATAGCGGTTGACAAAAAACTTGAGGTGCATTGCTGCCACCTTCTGTACTGATGTGAATAGTTTTAATGCCTGTATTCCTAAGTAAATACATGTGACTTCTAAAAATAAAAACATCATCTCATAAATTACACTATTTCTGTTGCTCAGATTTCATTATTTTCCTCTCCTCCCTATATTTATGACAATCTAACATTACATGTTTCCTTTTCCCGCCCCCCAAAAAAGAGCAGATGACTACATGCAGAGAGGACGACTTCTCGGTGCATTTAAAGGAGGCTGTGTCTGTCAATTAAGTTACAGCATGTGCGAGGCACCGCGAACTGGCTTTTAATTCTTGGTAACGCATAAGTACACTAACGCATTACTTTTATGAATGGATAATACTGTAACCTAACTGATTACTTTTAATTGATGGTAATGATGTAACCTAATTAACCACTTTCCAAAGTAACTATACCCAACACTGATGGTCGCCATGTTTGTTTTGTTTTTGCCCTACAAAACACTGGAAACACCGGCACTCTATCTGGAATAAGTTCTTTACTCTGCCTCCTAGTGGAATTCTCCAGTACTACGTGGGGTGCGCAAGCATGTATGTTCACAAGACGCAGCCTGCTGCTTGTGTCAACGCGACGTTAAGCGAGGTTAAGAAGCAAGTATATTCCCGGCCTTAGGTAGAAAGAAGTCTCCGTGGACAAGCGATCCACTGGTACATAAAGAAAAAAGGGAGTGTCGACGAGCCAAGAGAAAATGGCGGAAAACTCGACTCCAGGTTCACTGTGAGATCTACAAAGAGAGACTGAACAGATATCAGTTAACTTTAAAAGATGCTAGCTTTCTTCTCTGAAATCATTAACAGAAACATTAATAATGCACGAACTCTATTTGCAATAGTGGAAAGACTAGCTAATCCTTTAGTGACAGTGGCCCCTGAACTAAATTCTACCAGGGCCTGCAATGAATTTGCCAGTTTTTTCACTGCAAAGACTCTAACAATTAATCGGTCCGTTTGTACCGCAGCGCCGAACCGTATACCAATGTTAAACCCAATCAATACCAGTGTAGAGAAAATGTCAGAATTCCTTGAATTAAACCAAAAAAAACTAAGAAATCATTAACAAATTAACACCTCCTCTTGCTGTCTTGATATCCTACCCACAGTTTTCCTTGAGAAAGTTTTCCCTGTCATTGGGTCTGATTCAAATACTGAACTCATCTCTCCTGTCAAATGTCTTCCCCCAGGCATTAAAAACAGCAGTTATCAAACCCCTGCTTAAGAAGAAGAATCTGGACAACACATTAATGCAGAACTACAGGTCAATCTCTAATCTTCCATTCATCAATAAGATTATTTAAAAAGCTGTGTTTCAGCAGTTAAATACCTTCCCAACAATGACCAACCACTTTGATGTTTTTCAGTCTGGTTTCTGTGCTCACCACAGACCTGTGACTGTCCACGTCAAAGTTTTCAATGACATCTGCAAAAATACAGACTGGTAGAACCACAGTGCTGGTACGTTTGGACCTCAGTGCAGCATTTGACACTGTTGATCATGATATATTATTGGAACGACTGGAGAGCTGGGTCGGACTCTCTGGTACAGTACTTGGCTGGTTTGATTCTTACCTAAAGAACAGGGACTTCTTGGTTTTAATAGGAAACTTTTCATCAGAATGAATGGAAATCACATGTGGAGTTCCCCAGGGCTTCTTCCTGGGGCCCCTCTTATTTAATATCTACATGCTCCCACTAGCCCAGATTATAACAACCAATAAGATTAGCTACCATAACTATGCAGATGATACACAGTTCTACATTAGAATGTCACCAGGTGACTTTGAACCCAACCCTAAGTTAATGCATCAAGCAAATCAATGGATGGATGTGCCATAACTTTCTCCAGCTGAACAGAAACAAAACAGAAGTAATTGATTTTGGACCTTAAGAGGAACAATCAAGACTCAGCACACAGCTTCATAATGCAGCTAGAAACTACTGATCAGGCCCGAAATTTAGGTGTAGTAATGGACTCAGACCTGAACCTCCTGGGTAACATAAAGGCAATAACAAGGTCAGCCTGCTATCACCTTAAGAACATTTCTAGCATTAAAGGACTGATGTTGCAACAGGACCTCGAAAAACTCATCCATGTGTTTATCTTTAGTCTGATCGATTACTCCAACAGCCTCCTCACAGGTCTGCCTAAAAAGTCAGACAGCTGCAGCAGATCCAGAATGCTGCTGCTCGTGTCCTCACTAGAAACAGGAAAGTAGAACACATCACGCCAGTTCTAAAGTCCTTACTCTGACTCCCTGTAGCTCAGAGAATAGATTTCAAAATACTCCAACTAGTTTATAAATCATTAAATGGCTTAGCACCAAAGTATGTTGAAGATCTACTGTTACTATATAAACCCCCAGACCACTCAGGTCCTCTAATTCCAGTCTACTCAATATCCATCGAATTAGAACCAAACATGGAGAAGCAGCTTTCAGTTTCTATGCTATCTGGAACAAACTTCCAGACAACTGTAAAGCTGTTGAAACACTGAGTTCTTTTAAATCACGACTAAAAACCTATCTTTTTAGAGGTGCATTTGAGAAATGTTTTCATGCATCATATGTTTTGTGTGTGTGTCATGTTTTCTTGCTGTTTTTACTTTATATGCTTTGTCTGTGTTTTATTGCTATTTTTATTTGATCCCCTAATCATGTAAAGCACTTTGAATTACCTTGTTGTAGAAAGTGTGCTATACAAATAAAATTGCCTTGCCTTGACTATCAATAGCCAGATCAGTTCCTGGCTTCGGAATGGATATAGCCTTCTGTGGCAGGAGAGAGAGAAATGACCAATGTTTAGTTTAAAAAAGTTTGGAATGTTACTGTTTAGTCTGAAAAAGGCACATCCCAGTGAATCATTTTGTACCTTTTAAATGTTAACATTTGAGTGAATAAACTGAACTTGGAAATAGTGTTAAGACCTAAAACAATAAAATGAGCTGCAACTACTTAAAATTGAAGTCGTTGCAGCTCATTGTATTATTCTGTTTCGATAATCAGCTTGACAGAAAGACCAGTTCCCCCCCGTGTAGTTCTGGACCGTTTCCTCATCGTTCTCAGGATCATGTGTACCCCATAAAGTGAATTGTTGCATGGAGCCCCAGGCTGGGGGAGATTACTTTCCATTTTGGAATAATTGTTTGAACAGTTGATCTCTTCTCCCCAAGCTACTGGCCTATTCCTATTGCAGATTGGCTCATCCCAGTCTTGTGCAGGTGTACAATCTTGTCCTTGGTGTCCTTGGACAGCTCTCTGGTCTTGGCCATGGTGGAGGTTGGAGTCTGACTGTTAGATGGTGTGGATAAGTGTCTTTTATACAGATAACTTCAATCAGATGCTATTAATACGGTTAACTAGTGGAGGATAGAATATATTTTTAAAGAAGTAGTAACAGGTCTGTGAGGGCCAAAATGTTTGCGTCTTTGTAGGTGCTAAATACTTATGTTCAGCACCATTATAAAATTTAATTCTTTAAAATTCATACAATGTGATTTCCTGGATTTTTTACATTCTGTCTCTCCCAGTTGAAGTGTATCTACCACCTCTAGTGGGACAACTTGCACAATCGGTGGCTGCCAAATACTTTTTTGCCCCACTGTACATAGCATGAATCTTAACAACTTTACTGTAATTGTATAGTGTGCAAGTCTACTGCTTTAAAAAAAAATATAGGTATAGACTATATAGGCAAACGAGTTTTATCAGTTTTGGGGTAAATAAACTCTTGAAGGGGTGATGCCCTGTTGTTTTTTTCAGTCAGTAAGGATTTTGGTTTGTTTCTTCGGATTTGGCATTCTATATTAGAAATGTTCTCAATCTTTGTCACATCACAACATAGGAGTCATTAAGGACAATTTCTAGTATAAAAGGATAACATCTAAAAATGATAAAAAAACTTTTCCAGGAAGCCCAGTGCTGTCAGCTTACAGTAGGTAATCTACTGACACAGGGGGCCAGAATGCTGTTTCCAGCTGAGTGGTTTTAACTGGCGCTGGACTGGCCAGGGGATCTGAAAGGGGCGCAGGGGCCGAGCATGGTGTGGGCTGCCCTGAACGAGGGTGCATCTGAGCATTGGAAGGGGAAGAAGGATTGCCTTTCAAGAATTACGAGCCATTAAATCAGAGCCTGGAAATCTCAAGGTTCCCCAAGACTGCTGCACAAGGAATCTGGGCTTGAGAAATATTGTTTATGGTTTAAAAGGCCCAGCGATGGATTTATAAAAGAAACATTCATCATTGCAGGAAAACGGAACAAAACATTCTGGATATAAATACTCACTCTATAGGTATACTTGTCACCCAGACAGCACAATAACAAGTGAATTGGGAAGGATATCTTTTATTTGCTGGCAGCTGGCCCCCAAAATATGGTGTGTGTGTGTGTGTGTGTGTGTGTGTGTGTGTGTGTGTGTGTGTGTGTGTGTGTGTGTGTGTGTGTGTGTGTGTGTGTGTGTGTGTGTGTGTGTGTGTGTGTGTGTGTGTGTGTGTGTGTGTGTGTGTGTGTGTGTGTGTGGCTATGCTGTGCTTGTTGAGAGCTTTTTTAATATCTTGTAGCACATTGCCAGTAATTTTATATTCATGTTGATGCATCTGATGGAGCATTATGATACTTGGGGGACTTGTACTGCTGTCTTTTATCAGTATTGGCCAAGGGAATTGTTTCACTCAACACCTTTATTGTTTATTTTTAAAGCATTTCCCACTTGATCTGTCAGTTAAAGTCAAACCTCCAGTAAACATAATTACCATTATTGATTATCTCAGACTGACCTCTTCCTGGAAAAAGCCATAGCTTTAGTGAGGTAACATTTTACCTAATGGTAAAGGGCTGTGTTCCATAAGGTGACCTTAACATGGTGAGAAATCTATATTATTGTCTTCATGGTGTCCGTTCGGCAATGAACAGCTGTCAATAACATGCTGTTATTATCAGTGAGTCTGCTGTATGAACAGGTAGGGGAGTGATTTTGTTATCATGCCCCCCCCCCCCCCCCATTCCTCCCTCATTGTGGTTGGTTGCAAAATATACTGTCTAAAAAATATAAAAATGTTGACAAAATGTTCATCAGAATTTTCTTCAGAATTAATCCAAGAACATTTTTCCCCCTTCATCATAAATTCTTTTCATAAACATAAAAAAGGAGCATATTCGCAAGGCGCCAATAAAACCCATAAAACTGGGTCAAGCCTGTGTCACAAAACCATGTAAGGGGATACGTATAACTCAGTGGCGTTGATATGTTGCTTGGTGTTGGGATATGTTGTGTTTTTAAAGAAAAAACAACAATTTTTTTTATATTTTGTAAACAAATTTAAACCTTTACCTGCTTTTCTAATTTAAAATTATCTTGCTCATGAAGTCCTTTAAATACATGTTTGGATGTTTTCGTAGACTGTAGATTATTACTACATTTCACCCATAGGCCAAGGTACCAGCTTAACCTAAAACACAATAACCTTATTGACTATGCAAATCAATCGAATCAGTTTGTCTTTGTTATTTAAAAAGTAACTAAACCCCCAAACAACTTTTTTTTGCTTCTAAACTGTATAAATGGGTCTTTACCAATGCAATCTTTCAGTTTCTGGGGATTTGTTTACATTTTCGTGTAAACTTGTTTAATTCTACACTTTTTGGTCTAAAAACGTCTTAGTGCTGCCCTCTTAGGGTTGAACGGTGGCTACTGCATTCGAATTTTGTGATTGGTGGAGAGCGGTACATCTTTACGTCACAGGCATTGACTGTGTCACAGCAGTCATGGTCTCACAGACACGCCCCGTGGGTTTGGGTATAAAACTATCAGACATACCGGCTAGTGATGGGAATTCCAGCTCTTTTTGCAGAGCCATTTCTTTTGGCTTGGCTCACCATAAAGTGGCTCCTCAGATTTTCTGTTGCTTAAAGTGTATGTATCACCAAAATTAATGCAAAACGATGTGTACCAAATGTACCAAAACAAGTGGGGGGAATGAAAAATTAAAAAAAACGGCTCCCAATGGCGAGCCGGCTCCCAATAATGATGGCCGGTTCGGCCGGTTCGTTCGCGACCGATACATCACTAATACCGGCCCTGTGGCGAGTTTGGAGTTGGAGGTTGGATTGAATTTTTCAGGTTACCATTATTATCACATTAGCACTTAGTTAGCATAGCTAACATACTGTTTTGAACGTTCGCCTATGTTCGCATCACCACTCAGAGACCGGACCCATCCTGTCTGTCTCTCCCTCAGCAGCCGCGCCAGCATCGGGCAGCTCTGACTCGAATTGATACGGCTCGCGGCCACTGGGCTCCATAAACCCTACCTCTACTCTTCTATCTCCGATAACGGCGGAGGAGATCCGCTGGCTCAGGGTGCCGAGCCAGCGCCGCCCGAGGCAGAGGGAGATAGGATGGGTCCAGTCTCTGAGTGGTGATGCTAACATAGGCTAACGTTCAAAACAGATGAATGTTGATCAGATCGATCAGTTACAAAACTCCCAACGTCACTTTGGTCACTGTCCATGTTTCAGTGTCACATTAAGCGAGCAGTCACTGTCCTCCTGAACACACCCCACGTCCCCCCCCTCCACTTTTCCCCCACACTTGGCCATACCCCTCCGTTCTTCCTGGCACTGCCTACTTCGTAGAATTTTTCAAATGTTGTCTGGGGGTGGGGTTATGATTTTTCAGGGGATTCAGTTACACTTTAAACAGAGTGAGAAATCTTCTGCTCGCTATGTTGTCTCAGTCATATATAAGGTTGGGAAGTTTTGTCAGACCTGAATTTAAGCCTCAAGACTTTGACCATATGTCCCAGCATTTTTATGCAATTGACTCCCAATAAATAAGCATTTTTTCTAAATACCTTACCATTGTAACTTCAAGTATGTGATTTGATCCCCCCCCCCCCCCCACACACACACACACATTTCATTTCAGTCTTTCATTCCCATCTGTTGAAATTTTATGATTCACTTTTTTCCACAAGGTGAAGATATTTTAATGCACACTCTAAACATCCCAATTTGCAAATGCAGTATGAGTTTAAGTGAAAAAATGGCTGCCATTTGTTAACACTCCCAGACACCTCCAACACCATTTGTGTTTCTATTACAAAAGACACTGTCAGTTTAAGGGTAAAATAGTAAACAAGTACCTTACTGAATATATGCTGTATATGGTGAGGACTGAAGTTAATCACATCAGTAAATAAAATACATTTGGATAAAATATGTTGATGCATACTATTTTTATGGCAGTATTCAGCCTTTTTTGTGTCCTAGGGACACAGGTGGAGCACAAGATGATAAGACCCCAAATTGTCAGAACAACCTTGCAGCCACTTGTTCCTGAATGAGCATATTTTATAAGCATACAGCATTTGCACTATTAATTGTAGACTTTGCAGATTTTAAACACAAGTATTCTACTATCTTTCAAGAGACCTTTCACCTCTACCCCTTGCCATAAAATCAGCTACTGGTTCTGTAATAGTTGTAGATTAAATTGTTTTTTTCTGTTCTATAATAAAGGATTATGCATATTAGATTAAGCTGATGAATGAATATTTGACCATTACTACACTCTAGTGGATTTGTAATGGAGTGAATTTGTTGTGAAACTGAAAGTAGAGGAAGTAGTAGAGGCAGATAACAGGTGACAGTGATGAAGTGATGTTAAAGAAAATAGAGGGAAAAGAAAACTCATCATTTGAACCGCATGTGTAAATTTGTGTTTTTATGACATACAGTATAAGGGTGTTGCGATAAGTATATTGAGGGCTAATGCAAATTTCAAAACTGCATATATGTGCCTTATGTCCAGGACTACAAGGTGCTGACAGTCGACAGACAGACGTGTGCGTGCGCGCGTGTGTGTGTGGGGGTGTGTGTGGGGGTGTGCGTGGGGGTGTGTGTGTGTGCGTGTGTGTGTGTGGGTGGGTGTGTGTGTGTGCGGGGGTGTGTGTGGGTTTGTGCGTGTGCGGGTGTGTGTATCTGTGTTGATGGATGGGCTGGCAGGGCAAGGCCGAGGATAAGAGTGCAAACAAACTGGGTAATAAATGAGAGCGACAGAGGAGCAGTGATGGGGCCCACTTTCAGGCTTCTGATGCATGCCGACCGACACTGGCAACCATTTGTTTCATAGAAATGAGGAAGCTGTCACTGGAATGAAGATAGTGTTCGTCCTAGGGTGGAAAAGGCCTCTCTTTTCCCCTTACACTTTCACTTCTGTCTCTGTCTTTCTTTTTACCTCACGCACACACATAATGAAACACATTTGTGCAGTAGATTTCAGCTCAGCGGGGGAGTAATCAGGGCGATGTAGGGTGCTAATGTAGTCCATAAGGAGTGCAGCCCTTAGTGACATATCACACACCACTTGGTCTGTTAGGGGAAGTGCAATGGTAGAGCTGCTGGTACCACACAGACACACAAACGCAGGTGTAAGTCCCAGCCTGGTGTCACTTGGGCATAATACCAATGCAAAGATACCAACAGAGAAGACGGAAATTTAGGAAAAGATGATGAAAGAAGTTTTTGAAGTGAGGGTTTGAAGATGCTAAGTTTCAATGGTGACTGTAAAGCCCGCCGCACACGAGAGCTATCTGCTGAGCAAAAAGTCATTCGAGGCCGTTTGCTCAGCAGATAGCTCGCCGTGTGCGGTTAATTTTCGGTGAGTTTTCTGCCTCATGAGGCGTTGAGGTGAAAATCAAACAGGTTTGATATTTTTCACCTCGCGAGGCGAAAAACTCACTGTGTGCGCTCTACATGAGCTGAGTGCTGAGGGCAAATATTCAACTGACCAATCAAAACGCGTTCTCCGCTCACATGATTCCAAGATGGTGGCCCACGGAGAAGATTATATCTTAGAAGATAAACGCGTGGAAATTTGGCCAGACTACACCTGTTTATATGATGTCAGCTCGTCAGACTTCAAGAACAGGGACAAGCACGAGCAGGCATACAGCAAGTTGGCCGCAAAATTGGACCAGACAGGAACTGTACAACGAGACAGGGTAAGCTACCGGCTAGCTGCCTAGCCAGCTAACCCTGTAGTTGCTGTCATATATTTGGCTATAGATGTTGTAGTGTGTTACAGGTTTAAATGAGCTGTATGTAAGAAATGTATTTCAATTAATCATAAAATGGCCCTGATATATCACTGTCAACAGTAGTACGGCCACTATATTGTCTTTTAAAAAGTGAAGTTGCAGCCTTCAACTGATGTTGTTGTCATCTTGTGTTTTGGCCTGAAGCTCCACCCTCCACCTATCTACCAATGACGAAGTCAGTAGTTTTTTGGCGTCGGGGTTGCCAGATCTGCTCTCCTTACTACAGCTGCAGCTACAAAAGTGTTTCGGATAAAACATGTCTAACCTTACTACAGCTAAATGACCTCGTTATCTTTTAGAAATACGTTGTGACAAAGTCAGAATGAAACAAGGATTTGTAAAGGAGATGCGGAGATGGTACACCGCTCTACAGTAATATTGGCAACAATCTTACATACAGCTCTTTTAATGCACATACTTGTAATAAACAGTTAAATAAATAAAATACATTACTAGTTGTATTCACAATAAATACAATGCATTTTCTACAATTACTTATCCCTTTCAGTGGAGTGGGTGAAAATCAAAATGAGGCTGCTGCGGAACAGCTATACCAAGGCCAAAAAACCCCAATCAAGTGGAAGTGCCAGGAAACCCTGAAGCAAACGTTCCAAATGGCTTTTGGAGAAACTTCAATTTCTTGCTCCCTACATCGCTGCTCGACCAACAATTTCAAACTTGGATGAGGTAAGATTTTTTTTTAAGATTTATTTATCAATCACAAAGTTGCTACATCTGAGTACATTAAATATAGTAGGAAAAGGTTGGGGGACATTTCTCCATGCTCCAGCAGTCAGGGTATGGTTAATGGTGTCTTCACTGTCACAAACACCGATGTAGGCAAGCTTGTTGTTTTCCACCATGTAATTATGTAAACAACAGGCAGCCAAAATGACATGCTGCACTTTATCAGGCCTGAGATGGATAGTTGTCAGAAACACCCTGAACCTGTTAGAGAGAATGCCAAATGCATTCTCAACTACGCGCCTAGCCCTGGATAATCGGTAGGTAAAGATTATTTTCCCTTGGTCTAGGTTTCTGTGTGGGTATGGTTTCATCAGGGTTAGAGACATTGGGAATGCATCATCACCAACAATGTGGTAATTTATTTTGCTGTTGGACATTCCCTCTATCTCTTCAGCTGGTGGCAAATTCAGAGAGTTTTCACTCAGGGCTTTCTTTAATGCAGAATTTGCAAATATGCCCGCATCTCCTGCATGACCAGGTGCCCCCACATCGACATACATGAACTTATAATTGGCATTTACAAGAGCTAGGAGTACTACACTGAAAAAATGTTTGTAATTAAAGTACTCTGAACCACTATGTTCTGGCTGTTGGATGGCAATGTGTTTTCCATCAATGGCGCCAAGGCAACTAGGGTAGTTCCACTTCTCATTGAATTCCTTTGCTGTTGCCTTCCATTCCTCTGTTGTTGTGGGGGCCTGAAAAATAAAAGAAATCATTGTTACTTTTAATTCTATACTTTCAGCCATCACCATCTGAGATCACTGGCAGTGAGGACACCCTAGATGATGGGCAAATTGAAGACGTCAACGATGCGAAGGTGACGGAGATGAGGGAGAAAGCAGTACATCAATATCTACCCCAAAATCCACAACACAACCCAGCAAACGACCAACTAATCTTAAACGGCAATGAGATGCAGAAGAATATCAATTAATAAAAGGGTTGGCTGAGTCAATTGCTCAGAGAAACAACACACAAAACAAAACAGTGGAAGACAATGCAGTTTGTGCATTTGGTCGGTATGTCACACAAACCTTGTCAGAGCTTGATCCTTACACTCGGAACTTGGCCCAGTTCCAAATTAACAATATTTTATTTCAGGCACAAATGGGATCACTTGGCCAAAACACACCACCCATTAACCACCTGCCACCACCATTATATCCCCAACGTCATGAGTGGGTTGGTCCCCAACAATCACACAACCCTGCTTATCAAAGTACTGGCTCAGTTGACAACGACCAAGTGTACAGCACACTGTGATGTCACTGTAAATATTGTGTATACAAATTTTATATATTTTTTACTTTAAGTTTTATATGGCATTTGGGGAATGTAAACTGCTGCAATTTTGAGTGTCAATTTTTGAATAGGTAAACTAATTATTTTATTTGTCCCATCATAGATGTTGTGTACATGACCCCCACCTCAGCAGTGAGGATCTGAGTGTGCATGTGAGAGAGAATGAGTGTGCTTGTGCATGAACACGACAGAACTTCCTCATGTTTGTGTGCGCAGCCTCCTGACCAGTGAGAGTCAGTGTGTCTTATTTGCCCCACTTCTGCATTTTATGTTCATGTATTTTAATTTTCTCAAGTTCCCCCCCTCAAATGGATGTTTACAAAAAAAAAATCTGTTATTCACAGTTGGTGGAGGGGGGGGTAAACTTAAAGTGTAAACTTAAATCTGATTGATGGCAGTTCTTTGGCTTGGGGGACAATTACTATTTCACATTGTGCCAGATTGGTTTGGATAGCTTTTTTCTCATAATGAAAAACATTTACAGGATTAACTAGCATAAACAAAGCTCAGAAGTCATTTACGAAACTTAAAAAGAGGAGGACACAATTTTGTTTTGGAGCATTTACTCTGCTAAGAGGATTGCTATTAGAATTAGAATTAGTTTTAAAAACGAAACTGCATGTGGAGACTTACGATTCGCATTTTATGTATAGTGTTGACTTCAGTGCCACACAACCCCTGTCGTCATACACTGTCTGCCGTTTTTCGGAAACTCAGCTGTGTGGCATTTCGCCGAATCCACTTAGCCTTGTCAGAGTGTGCTCTTGCCTTTCACTTAGATGAAAAAAAGAAACATAAAATCCAGAAAAAAATCAAGAAAATCACATGGTCCGATTTTTAAAGAATTTATTTGCAAATTATGGTGGAAAATATTTTGGTCATCTACAAACTCGCAAGATTTCTGGCTCTCACAGACCTGTAACTTCTTCTGTAAGAGGCTCCTCTGTCCTCCACTTGTTACCTATGTTAATTGCACCTGTTTGAACACATTATCAGTATAAAAGACACCTGTCCACAACCTGAAACGATCACACTCCAAACTCAAAGTTGTAGACCTGCACCAGGCTGTTAAGTCTAAATCTGCAATAGGAAAGCAGCTTGCTGTGAAGAAATCAACTGTGGGAGCAATTATTAGAAAATAGAAGACATACAAGACCACTGATAATCTCCCTCGATCTGGGGTTACACTCAAGATCTCACCCTGTGGGGTCAAAATGATCACAAGAACGGTGAGCAAAAGTCCCAGAACCACATGGGGGGACCTAGTGAATGACCTGCAGAGAGCTAGGACCAAAATAACAAAGGCAACCATCGGTAACACACTACGCTGCCAGGGACTCAAATCCTGTGAGTGAAAACCTCCTTCCATCAGAAAGGGCATTGGAGATGAAATGTGACTGGGTCTTTCAGCATGACAATAATCCCAAACACACCACCTGGGTAATGAAGGAGTGGCTTCATAAGAAGCATTTCAAGGTCCTGGAGTGGCTTAGCCAGTCTCCAGATCTCAACTCCCCATCTTTGGAGGGAGTTAAAAGTCTGTGTTGACCAGTGACAGCCCCAGAACATCACTGCTCTAGAGAAAATCTGCATGGAGGAATGGGCTAAAATACCAGCAACAGTGTGTGAAAACCTTTTGAAGACTTACAGAAAATGCCTGACCTCTGTCATTGCCAGTGTTGGGAGTAACGCGTTACAAAAGTAATTAATTACTGTAATGCATTGATTTTTGCTGTAACGCGGTAATGTAAGGAATTACTGGGAAAAAATTTAATATTTTACTCGGTACAAATGTCAGTAACGCGCGTTACAATGCATTGTTAACCCGGAATAAAGTGGTAGGTTTTCTTTTTCTTCATACAAATTTGCCAAAATCACTGCGAGATCAGCAGAGGAGAAACGTCCCCGCAAAATGTTTCACTTCCTGTAGTCAGACAGAGCAGAGAAGAGTGAGCCTGCAGCTGATCTAACATCGGATAGTACATTCTCCAGATGCGATTGTTCCTTGTATTGCACCATGAACCATCACTGTGGCTATTGTATCTTACTGTTTTTAACCACAATCCAAGCTCAGTCGGATTCCAAATCACCTTCTACTGGATGTGTAATAAGCTAATTGAGCATCATGAGCTACATTTAGATTTCCAAATCCATATTTGCATTTTATTTTGGTGAGACTAACTTAAAAGCAATGCAATAGTAGTGTAATGCCTTACATTTTAAATACAGTAATATTGTAATGTAACAAATTACTTTGAAATTACAGTAACAAGTAATAAATAATGCATTACAGTTTTGAAGTAACTTGCCCAACACTGGTCATTGGCAACAGAGGGTATATAAAAGTATTGAGATTAACTTTTGTTATTGACCAAATACTTATTTTCCACCACAAATTGCAAATATATTTTTTTTAAATCAGACCATGTGATTTTGAGGATTTTTTTTCTCATTTTGTCTGTCATAGTTGAGGTATACCTATGATGAAAATTACAGGCCTCATCTTTTTTAGTGGAAGAACTTGCACAATTGGTGGGTGGCTAAATACTTTGTTGCCCCACCGTACTTTCCCTTCTACTTCACAACACGCTATTTTGTGTAGATGTATTACACAAAATCATACATTGAAGTGTGTGGTTGTATGATGACAAAATATGGAAAAGGCACTCATACGTACACAACTGTTACTTGTAATGGAGCACTCTTTCCTTGTGCTACGATAAAATATTTACTGATGTGTTTTCCAAAGGAAAAACAAAAGACACATGGATGCATAAAAATCTGGGCTGCAAGAGGACGTTACAGAATCAATTCAGTTTTCATGCATCTTTTGTTTGCAGTTAGTTTGTTATTTGTGTGTCTGCTAAATCTGGGTGCGCAATCCTTCACTTTGCTGATGGCCACTGTTCTCTGTGCCACCCAGATACCAGAGGTACAGCCTGGCAAGACATTGGGGGCGAGCTGCATGTGTTTGCCTTTTTTATTTATTTCCAAGCTTGATTGTGTGTGTGTGTGTGTGTGTGTGTGTGTGTGTGTGTGTGTGTGTGTGTGTGTGTGTGTGTGTGTGTGTGCGTGTGTGTGCGTGCATTTGTGTGTGTGTGCACGTGTTTGTGTGTGAAAGAGTGTATACAGTATGTGGCTACAGCTGGTGAAAGAGGAATTTGGGCCTGCACCTGTATGGGGATAATTAATGTGGATGGAGTTGCACCCACATAAATCAATGCCTCCTGTAGCCTCAACAGTACTTTTCTGTTTAGGGTCAAAATCTTCTCACTGTGCAGTGGATTAATAATGCCCACAAGCAGAGACAAGGAATAGGTGGTGTAAACACATTTATGTTTGTTGTTTGTTTGTGTTTTTGGTGTTTCTCCACCTTTATGCGTCTCTTCAGTGAGAGGGTGTAAGGCTATTTTTTTCCCCTTACACGCCCTCATACTCAGCATTGTAATCTCTTGAAGGACAAACAAAAGAACTAAATGTCATGATTTTCTCAGTTGTATAATTAGCCTCACCCGTGTGTGTGCACAGTGATGAATAGAGGAACCTTTTGTTTGCATTTGTCATACTGCAGTGGCATTGTCACAGATGTAAGAACACAGGAGTGCTGGAGGTAGGTTACATGCAAGCGTGGACATGGATACGAGTCGGAGCGATGTGCCTCTCACCTCACTTTTAAAGGACCTTCCTAATGTATGGCGCTCGAAAAAATAAAGGGAACACTTAAACAACGCAATGTAACTCCAAGTCAATCACACCTCTGTGAAATCAAGCTGTCCGCTTAGGAAGCAACACTGATTGACAATCAATTCCACATGCTGTTCAGGTGGAAATTATAGTTACTTAGCAAGACACTCCCCAAAAAGGAGTGGTTCTGCAGATGATGATCACAGACCACTTCTCAGTTCCTATGCTTTCTGGTTGATGTTTTGGTCACTTTTGAATGCTGGCAGTCCTTTCAGTCTAGTAGTAGCATGAGACGGCTTCTACGACCCACACAAGTCGCTCAGGTAGTGCAGCTTATCCAGGATGGCACATCAGTGCAAGCTGTGGCAAGAAGGTTTGCTGTGTCTGGCTCCATGTTTGTCACGTGATGTATTTTAATATCTTGTTAATGTATAAGGCATTGAATGGTCTTGGGCATGAAATAAGGCAAGGCAAGACAATTAAATTTGTATAGTACACCTTCAATAACAAGGCAATTCAAGGTGCTTTACATGATTAGGGGATAAAGTAAAAACAGCAATAAAGAATGAAGCTCACACAAAACATGATACATGAAACCATTACTCAAAGGCAGCTCTAAACAGATGGGTTTTTAGCTGTGATTTAAAAGAACTCAGTGTTTCAGCAGCTTTGCAGTTGTCTGGAAGTTTGTTCCAGATTAGAGGAGCATAGAAACTAAAAGCTGCTTCTCCATGCTTGGTTCTAATGATGAATTGAGTAGATTGAAATTAGAGGACCTGGATGGTCTGGGGGTTGGTATAGTGACAGTAGATCTTCAACATACTTTGGTGGTAGGTCATTCAATGATTTATAAACTACTAAAAGTATTTTGAAGTCTATTCTTTGAGCTACAGGGAGCCAGTGTAAGGACTTTAGAACTGAGGTGATGTGCTCTACTTTCCTGGTTCTAGTGAGGACACGAGCAGCAGCGTTCTGGATCAGCTGCAGCTGTCTAATGGACTTTTAGGCAGACCTGTGAAGACGCTGTTCCAGTAATCAATCTGACCAAAGAAAAACGGCTGAGTTTTTCGAGGTACTGTTTCGACATCAGTCCTTTAATCCTCAAAATGTTCTTCGGGTGATAGAAGGCTGGCCTTGTTATTGCTTTTATGTGACCCCGGAGGTCCTCTTTAGGTCCAGAAGTAATTATTTCTGTTTTGTTTCTGTTCAGCTGGAGAAAGTTATAGCACATCCATCCATTAATTTGCTTGATGCATTTACTTAGGGTTTGGATTGGTTCGAAGTCACCGGGGGACATTGTAATGTAGAGCTGAGTTTCATCTGCATAGCTATGGAAGCTTATTGGTTGTTATAATCTGGGCTAGTGGGAGCATGTAGATATTAAATAAGAGGGGCCCCAGGATGGAGCCCTGGGGTACCCCACATGTGATTTTTGTTTGTTCTGATGAAAAGTTTCCTATTGAAACAAAGAAGTCCCTGTTCTTTAGGTAAAACTCAAACCAGCCAAGTACTGTACCAGAGAGACCAACCCAGCTCTCCAGTCGTTCCAATAGTACATCACGATCAACAGTGTCAAATGATGTGCTGAGGTCCAAAAGTACCAGCACTGTGGTTCTGAGCACAGAAACCAGACTGAAAAACATCAAACTGGTTAGTCATTGTTTGGAAGCTATTTAACTGCTGAAACAGCTTTTTCAATAATCTTACTGATGAATGGAAGATCAGAGATTTGCCTGTAGTTCTGCATTAACATGTTGTCCAGATTCTTCTTCTTTAACAGTGGTTTAATAACTGCTGTTTTTAATACCTATGGAAGAGATCTGACAGGAGGGATGAGTTAACTATTTGGATCAGGTCAGACCCAATGACAGGGAAAACCTTCTAAAGGAAAACTGTGGGTAGGATATCAGGACAGCAAGAGGAGATTGATTGGGTAATGATTTCTTCAAGGTTTTTTGTTGTTTAATTAATGGAATTCTGACATTTTCTTTACATTGGTAGTGGGTTTGGTACTGAGGTACAGACTGAATGTCTAATTGTTAGTCTTTTCAGTAAAAAAGCTGGCAAATTTATTACAGGCCCTGGTAGAATTTAGTTAAGGGGCTACTGTCTCTGGAGGATTAGTTAGTCTTTCCACTGTTGCAAAAAGAGTCCGTGCATTATTAATGTTTCTCTTACTGATTTCAGAGAAGAACGATTCCCTTGCATTTTTAAAGTTATCTGATATCTATTCAGTCTCTCTTTGTAATTCTCAAAGTGAATCTGGAATCAAGTTTTCCGCCATTTTCTCTCGACTCGTCAACACTCCCTTTTTCAACTATGTACCAGTGGATCACTTGTCCACAGAGTTTTCTTTCTACCTGAGACTACTTTCACTTTAGTTGGAGAAATGGAATCAATGATGTCTGAGATTTTCACGAGGAATTTATGTATCAGCTTCTTTACTGAGTTGGAGTTGGGGGATGAGGGGGATGTGGTGGAAGGGTAAATATGTTTACGAGAAAATGCTTTTTTACAGTGGTCTCACTGTGGCTTGATAGTTTAGAAGAGATGGTACTTTGTAAAATGGTCAGATAATTCAATATCAATTACAGTGATGTTCGATATATTTAAACCTTAGCTGATAATTATGTCCTGATTGTGTCCTCGATTGTGTGTTGCTTGTTTTATATGCTGGGTCAGACCGAAGTTATGAAGAGTCACCCAATATTTTTGCTAGTCTATCCTGGGGTTTGTCAGTATGGATGTTGAAGTCCCCCACAATGATTAATTAGTCATAATCGATACATATTACAGAAAGAAGGTCACTGAAATAATTAAAGAAGTTAGATTTAAGTTTTGGGGGTTTATATAAACATAGAAATAAAGCTTTGTTAGGGTAATTTATCTGAGTAGCTGGGTAAGCAAAAGAGTTAAATGGGCCCAGGGATACCTATTTAAAGTTCATTGAGTTATGAAAGATTGTGGCCACCTCGTCTGTGTTTCCTGCTCTCGCTTAAAACATTGTAATTTGAAAGAGTAGATTCTGTCACTCACTGTAGATATTTCATTATTTAGGTCTGGCCAGGTTTCTGACAAAAAAGGGCATGCACATTATGTTAAGTGATGAATTCATTGATTAGAAATTACTTCCCTGATAGAGACCTAATGTTTAATAAAGCTAATTTAAGTGGTTTGATGATGGGTAGCTGAACCTTCTGACAGGTGATCAGTTTGAGATTTGGTTTAATATGAGAGTGTTGGGCTTTAGTTTTTTTTTTCTCTTGCTTATAAGCAATTGAATACTACTCTCAGGGACGCCGGGCAACTTCTGGGAGACAATGGGAGTAGAATTACTGTCCGGTCCCCTTCTATATCAGATGTTATTACCAGTTGGGGCATGGGCAGAATACATCCAGTGTTAGTCCCAGAGGCCTGATGTAGTCCAGGTTTCGGTGTTAGTTGTGTCCCTGTTCTAATTTGTGCCTTTAGTCTATCTGAGAAATTTCTAAACGAAGAGTCATTTGGTGTAGATGAGTCGGATGACGCTTGAATGCTTGAAGAATGCTGTGGTGTGTGCTGTACGTCTTTGCTCGCTGCTGGTGCGGTCATAGAAAAGGTAGGAAGTGTTTGTTCTCTGTCAATCTCTGCGGGTCATGTATCTGTCTGGGCTGGTGCTGTTATCTTCACTTTGTGTGTATGGGGAAGTGTTTGTTCTCTGTTAGTATCCACGGCCTGTGCTTTGAAGTCAGCCCTCGGGTGCTTTATCCAGTGTTTAGCTTTCTGATTTAGATAACAGAAGATATTTGAGGTCAGCAGTCTCAGTCAAGCTTTTTTGAGATAATGTTGGTTTTCCTTGAACAGATGCTTGGCACATCCAACTATTTAAAAAGTATTAATAAATGAATTTGTTTAGTTGAAAATTGCTTTCAGAAATACGCCACTGTATGCAAGTTTCATTACAAACTTGATAGAGTAAAATTTGTGGTCAAGATCACTACTCTTTTCCTTCAAAAAGATGCTGATCTTTTTCTCAAGAATAGACTATTTTCTTTCTTCAAGACTTGTTCTGGATAGGATAGTGAACTGTACAATTACCACCCAGTCCCTCTCTGACCATGCCCCTGTCGGTGTAATTATCTCCCCCCTTATAGGGACCCAGCTTGCAGGCACTGGCGGTTGAATCCGATTCTATTAAGCAATCATCCTCTTGTTGATTATAGCACTACAGAATGGGAGCACTTCATAGCTATAAACAAAACTCCAGATATAAACCCTTCTGTTCTGTGGGAATCTGGGAAGGCATATATACGGGGAGGTATTAAATCTTACACATCAGCACAGAAAAGGGAGGCCCTCAAGACGCAATTGGAATTGGAAAAAATGTATCCGATTTAGAAACTCAATTTAAACAAACGAGTTGTGGTCACCTGGCAAAACGACTTGAAGCCGCCCGATCCGCCTTGAATCAATTACTAACCAGGAAAGCGGAGACACAAATATTCTTTGCAAAACACAGATTGTACGAGCACGGCAATAAATCTGGTAGGCTTTTTGCGCACTGTTCCTTGGCCTTCCCTCCAGGGAACTACACCTTTCTGCTACACATTACAAACTCCTCGAGAAGCTGTTTGTAATTGCTCGGAAGTCCATTTTACACAATTGGATTAAAGATTTCCCACCAAGTATTACCCTTTGGTATAGAGAGGTGTTTAACACCCTGCCCCATGAAAGATTACAGGCAGTCTTGAGGGGTAAGGATGATCTGTTCTTAAAGATCTGGACACCTTTCCTAGATTATTTACCTGCAGACCTGAAGAATTTGCTTTTAAGGGGAGGCAATTTTTCTGAATGGATGTTTCCTCCAAGGACCCTTACATAATGTGGCTTTGATGACTGGTTATCCTAAAATGCGCACATATTGGGATAGATGTGTTTCAGCAATCTGAAGGCTACTGTTTTATGCACAATTAGCTTTACTTTTATCTTTATACGTTTGTGCTTTTGTATTGTATGACTGTTTGGGGGGGTGGAGGGTATTATCTGTTTCCCCCCCCCTTTTTTTGTATACTTGTTAAAATTCAATAAATAGTATTATACAAAAAAAAAAAAAGACCCTGGACAGCCCCTTCCCACATGACAGTTATCGGGACTCGTTGTTAAACAGAACGGCAGTCTGTCGGAGCCCATTTTCTTGCACAGTACCACATAAATGGGGGCTTTGACAGGTTGTGTTTGGTGTAGTTGACTGTGCCGAAGACATCAATCATTACATCATTTAGCTCGAGACTCGGCTGTTTAGACTTCAGTGAGTCGGGGTGTATAATGCAGTGCGTGCAATGCAATACTGGGGGCGACTCACTTCATTAGCACCTGCAGCCCTCCTAGTTCCTCAGCCATAGTCTTTGCTCCTTCTGTGCAGATCACTATAAAGTCCCTATATGTCCTTTGACATATTATAAATTTGCATGCTGATGGTATTCTTGGACAGAGGAATAACACATAGTTTGATGGCCTCTGTTATGAATCATAGATGAAATCATGTCCATAGTGCAGGGAAGTATATAATCCTCTGCCGTTGTGTGTGGTTTTTCACAACTGTGAACAAAACTCTATGAGCTCATTCAAGCATTTGCAGGTGTTAGTTGTAACAAAACCAAAGGCAAGATATGCTTCGTCATATTTTCTAATCTTTGGCTTGGAAGGAAGTTGGTTTAGACGTTTATTTGGTGATGTTTTATCTTCTGCTTTGTGTTTATGTGGGAGCTTCATCAAAAAACCTTATATTAGCATTTAATTTTATCTCTATCTTCCTATTCTTTTCCTTCGTTCTTTGCCTCCTTCTTTTCTCCTATTAGGCCATATTAGGCCTATTCCCATGCTGGGTGTTAATGCTTTTCAGCTTAAAATCCGTCCAATTAGATTAATGAGAAGAGCTACTGCTCCGCCTGACAAATATGCCCACTAAACAGAGAGCAAGCTCAATGTTCTGACAAGAGTGTACAGATGGATAGAGGGAGAATGTTTTACCACCTCCCGCACTGCGTTCATAGGCCTGAGAATAACTGGAAGTGTGGCCGCAGAGTTCAACGCTCTCTGCTAATGAATGTGCTGTTGTGATTGCTTAATACGTTCCTGAGAGTTTTTGGCAGGAATGTGAGACCATACTCTCCTACCTCAGTGCATCATGTCATTTTAGTTGGACAGCTTTTGTTTTGGTAGCTACCCTTTTCGTTTTCAGTTGTTGGTTTGAACAGTGCTTTGTTAAATGTTCAGAACATTGCTTTTATGGGTGTGTTTTTTGGTCATCAGAGTATGTTTTTGTTTTCTAATGTTCTTTAACAAACCTCTGAGAAAACAACTGTATTTATCAACTGAGATTAAATTACACCCAGGTGAAGGAAATATTTTCTTTCACTGGATTATTTTGGGGTATAAGTGAAATGTGGATAAAAGCCTTTAGTTTTGAGATTTTCCTTCTTTAAAAAAAATAAGAATTTTATAGTGATGTTGAAAAAGTTCAGGGGGTACAAATACTTTTGCAAAACATTGTATTCATACGGGGACGCTCTAGCCGAGCCATCCCTGTGTTCCATAGATCACAGCTTATCTTCACCTCTTCCTGATATCTCTGACAGCCGGCCTGCTGTTCTAGTCCAGTCCACTTCAGATATACAGCCTATTCTGTCCACTCCTATCTCCCAGACTGATAGCCTCTGATTGATCTCATCACCTCCCTTATCTATTATTCATGTTACCTTTCATGCCCTAATGGAAGCAGGGCGAGAAGAGGAAAGGAGACACTACCTGTTTGCTGGCACGTCTGTGAGGCCAAATTTATTTATTTATTTATTTATTTATTTATTTATTTATTTATTTATTTATTTATGTATTTAACAAAAAACTCTTCTCCTCTGAGATCAGTCTCCTGATCTGTATATAATGGAATGAAATGGCTGTGAGATAGACACCCTGTGGGGTTCGGTGGAGATGGGCGCATGGACAGAGAAGCAGCGCATACTTATGGCTGTTTGGGGACAGAAATTAATGGTGCATTTTTTGTTTTCATAATGTGATTTAATGATGCAATTCCTCTAATAGAAGAGAGCATTTCTTAACATTTACGCGTTCATTTACACGTTCTGTCCTTCGTGGAGATTGTTTTGGAGGGGAGGGGGGAACCCAGTGGGCCACTGCAAACATCTCACTCCTCTCATCCCCTCGGAGTGCTGCAGGCCTTTTTTATCGCTGGTGATGGATGATTTCAGTTTGGCATTTTTGTTTTTGCCTCTGTGCAACATTTGTAACTCAGCCCCTCCACCCAGCCTCCTCATTTGAGTGCATAAGGAGTCCATCCTGTATACACAAAGTCTACATCTAATGCATATTGAGTGTGTTTTGAAAAGGATCATTTGATTGTCTTGTAAATGCCTCTGAGCTGCTAATTTAGCTACATTCCATCTCATTACGAAGGAGGAGGAGAATAAACGAAGGCGTTCTCTGAAAAATGAATTCTGATTTGACTCTAAACAGCTTGAATTACCTCAGATTATTTAGAGGTCTTACAAAAACCTCAAAGTGACTTGTTCTTTCATCCCTCATGTTCCCCCACCTTTCCTTGTCTCTCTATCTCTTTAGAGCATGTGCAAGTGTATCTGGTTTCCTGAAGCGTTTAGCATCTTGGCCACAAAACCCGGACAGGAAGCCCAGACCTTTTGCAATGTATCAATTGCTCTGAACATCACTCCGTTTACCTTCACCTCCCCTCAGCCTGCAGCTGGCTCAGCAGACACATGGCTAGTACTTTCTCGTGCAAGCTTTCAAGTTCAAATTTACAAATCTAAAAAAAGGTAGGCTGTTCCTGTTAGACTTAGCACAATGGATATACGGTAACCACACACCATCCGTGCAAACACCTTAAACTAAATGAATAATTCCAATAATGCGTGTACACAAACACACCCAAAGAGGGAATCTGACCTTGGCACCACTTAGTGCTGGGGTTTATCTTCCGGCCAACCTGGCAAGTCAAATGGTTCAGGGAGCCAAGACAGCAGCTGCAGCTCCTGCAAAGCTGCTCTCATCTGTTACACAAAAAAGTACACATGAATTAAAGGAGATAGAACACCAAAAAAGAAAAAATTAAAGCTTTAGAAATACAAGAAAAATGCACGTTCTGTCTTTTAGTTAATCTTTATGCTGGCAAAAATGCAGGTGTGGCAGCCGCATTTGTTTTTGTGCAGAAACATGTGTGAGGGTGTGCTTGACGCATAGGATGTGTACTTTCAAATGTATTCGCATGCATAGGTGTGAATGCAGATGCCGAAACAAATGCCCGAGGTGATGCCTTTGAAAGGCACTTTAGAAATTAAAGCGGTTCTACTGTTCTGTAATGTGGCTTAAATGATCCAGAAAACGCAAGATATATTGAGCATTTAATGAAACACACAGCACACTCCTTAATTATGCTCACAGCTTCCCTGAAGTGTGTGTTTAGTCTTCTTTACGCTTTAAATATACTGTGCACACACGTTTGCTAAAAAAAATAACATATTTCTTCATGCTCATACGTTTTGAGTTTGTGTAATGGAATAAGTAAGTCCCAATCAGGTCTTTTTATTTTTGCTAGAGATCAGAGATATTAAAGATTTAATATTTGCTGATACAGAGGCTTAATCTGATTGCATTTTTATACAGGACACGGTTGCAAAATACACTCTATTAAAATCAAAACCATGTGCATGCTTAACACTTGACTAAATCTCTAATGTGAAAAGAAAAAGAACCTATGTGCTATTCATTAGGGCAAAATGTAACCATGAAGCAAAATCAAAACTTGGTTTTCACAGGAAATATTTGTTTTAAAAAAATTTACACTTCTGAGTAAATTGCAGTGTTGCAGTTTTTCTTTTTGCAAAACAAAAAACATTCTATCTGTATATCAACTTTTAGACAGTTTTCATTAAAGTTGGTCCTACTTTGCAGAATGAAAGCTGGAAAAAAATTCTCCCTCTGCTATGTGACATTGTTGAGTTTCAGTGTTAATCATGTGAGGAAAAATGCAGTCTGCTTTGAGATTTGAGGTTACTTTAATTGTACAAATATACAACAAAGCTGTTTTTATAGCAGGTTCAAAGGAGCTTTCATCCTAAAATATCCATGTTTTAATAAATTGTTTAAATAAATAAGTAATTGTTTTGACAGTGTGACAATCAACTTGTCAATATAATTGATTTTGATTCTGAAACGGATTTTAAGTAATTTTAAAGAGCTAACACATATGTTGTAAAGTATAGTACAAGTGTCATTCATAATGACTGTTTCAAAGAACCCAACGCAGTATTCAGTGTTGTAATAACCCTTGTTTAAAAGCTGTTCACTAGTGTAGTTGTTTTGTAGAGATGGCGTCACGGATGTTATGAGTCCTTCAAGATGCTTGATGCTTTCTGGAGGCAGGCAGGAGGGGCAGACATCTTCCTAGACACAAAGATGTTTTGACTTTTCTGCTATTTTGATCACTCTCTGCCAAGCCTTTTTGTCGCCTGTAGAGTTCCTGCTGTTCCACACCAAGCTGCCACAGGTCAGGATGCTTTCAGTGCAGCACAAAAAGAATGACAAAAAGAAATGTTGTGGCAGGCTTGTCTTCATCAGAGGTCTCAAGAACTATAATCTTTGCTGCACCTTTCTGAAGACAGTTTGTGTTGTGTCCACATGGGGTCCTCGGGTATGTCGTTAATATTTATTTTTAAAATACTGAGATGCTACAGTTATAAATAAACAATAAAAACTGAAGAACAAATTATTTTAACTTTTTTGTAAAACGTAATAAAAAAATTCAAGTGAGGAGTACATTTCAAATATAAATGGTTCTAATATCAGAATGGCATTACTCTGCATTTTACAAGAAGTTTTCCCGGTTTAAACTTTAGGAATATTATTTACTTTGCTCCTGACTGTTGAGATCTTTAAACGATTCTGAAAATAAACAAATGAAGATCAATAAAATAATTGCCCAGACATACACACTAAAAACTGCTGGGTTAAAAATAACCCAATTTGGGCTGTTTTATAACTCAACCGCTGGGTCAATATTGCACCACCCCAGCAGTAATTAATTTGACCCAGCAAGATGGGTTACTCCATTCTAACCCAACAGATGGGTTAAATATCCCACCCAAATGCTGGGTCAAAATAACCACAAATCTGGGTAAATTCAACCACAAATTTGGGTCATTTATTCTACCCAAATGCTGGGTTATTTACTCTACCCAAATGCTGGGTCAAATTAACTACAATTCTGGGTTGTTTCAACTAAATGTGTTATTTACTCTACCCAAATGCTGGGCCAAATGAATTAAAATTCTGGGTTGTTTCAACAACTACATATATTGTTCAGTATCAATCCAAATGCTTGGTCAAATTAACCAATATGCCCAAATAATTCTAACACATTACAGTACAACCTATAAGACAGAAAATACCAACCATCAATATCTATAAAACTGTCACAAAATACATGCTAGATTTGGTCATGTAAAGCATATACTATGCAATAAACACTTAAATAATACTGAAATATTTACAAGGTGCCGCCTTGAAATTCTATTTATATAAATGTAAACAATATAAAATGTTTCAGATCAATTCATTCAGGTCAATAACTGGAACAGATAAAATCAATGTAACTAAAACATTCAGTGCAAAACAACAACAGTTAAAAGGTCTAGTGTCCATTTTTCCAATGCCTATTTGCAAGCAAATATACTAGTTTGAAGAAACTTAACCAGTTTAGACTCCACTCCTGGCATTTCATTGATGGCACTTTGTAGGAATTTGCACACATAGTCACACTGCTTCGAGTATTCAATGTCTAAAATAAAAAATGCCTTGAAGCACGCATCGATGGCCTGAAGCGGTGCGTCGTGTTCTAAAGCATGACCAGCAATGATGACGAAGGCCTGATATACATGCTGATCATCATTTCCCAATGTCAGGACGTAAGGGTGTGGTCTTGATGCCTTGGCCTCATGAAGGTATTCCACCATGTTTGTTTCAGGCTAAAAAACAAAGAAAGAAAGAATGAAAAAGAGCAAGTGAGAGAGTAGTGAGTAAGGAACAAATGTCTACCAACTAGTATAGTAGAATTAAAAAAATAAAATAAGACATTTTGAGGACCAATTTCTTAAAATATTGTTTTAAGATGAAGTCTAGTTAGGTTTACAATTTGGAAAAGATTCAGTGCATCTTTAATTTTGTCTGGATGGTTATGGCATCTCTCGCCCCTTGACCGCTGGAGATAGGCACCAGCCCCCCCGCAACCCTGCATAGGATGGACGGGTATAGAAAATGGATGGATGGATGGTTATGGCATATAGCTCACATTATGGAAAATTTAAAAAAGCATTCAGACCTGGACTGACCTAAGAAGCCATAAATCAATCACATTCTTTGTAGCTTTAGAAGACTTCAACCTCCTACAGCAAGGTCTGAATGGATTAAAACACAAAAGCGTTAACCGTCTTATAAATATGTTAATTTCTGCATCAGTGCGGTGTGGTAACAAGGCGATCAGTCAGTGGCACTGCAGACATGTTTTAAAAGCTTAGGATGCTTTGATAGTCACCAACACGTAAGCTTGTAGATAGCTTGACAATAGTCGGAAACCCTAATTATAGAATAACAAACCTGGATATGCGTGTGTGTTTGAGCACATTCGTGAGCCCAGGACTAACAGGTATATATTAATGAAAAGAAAAAAGTTCCCCTTTAGATGTACTGGAATTCTTACAGGATGATGGTCGATGAAGGCCAAGTTGCATTCTTCAATGGTGTGGCGAACCATTTTTGAACTGCGGCCACGGCCAAGTTTGTAAGTGGTTGGAGGAAGCAGGGCTGGCAGCTGCCTCAGGGCGAGTTCGCCAATGCCATCTGTAGAAGATATAGGTATGAATACGATGTGGAATGGCATACCTGTGATTTTGTCGTTCAGTATCCAACTAACATAGAACCTCTGCTAACAGTTATGTGCAGCCAATTCCTGCCCTGCAGGTAGTTAGATTGTAGTTTCATTAATCCCACTATTAGAGGGCCAGAAGCTGGCAGATATCTATAGGCAGGGCTCTCGGAGGAAGGGGTGTGCCCACAGGTTCTTTTTAGGGGGACACTACCTGAGAGGAAGAGGAGGAACCCAGAAGCACCTGGGAGTGTGCAGTATGTGTGTCAAAGCCACAAAGAGACTGTCACTGCGGTGTAGGCTCTTGCCGTGAGTGGGACAGCTGACAGCCTTTGAGAAATAACTATTTTAACCTCAAACCTGAACAGAGTAGGAGAAGAGACAGGGAACGGCGTGGAAGAAGACCTGGTGAGGCCGCAGTAGGGTGCTACATACAGTGGAAACCTCTCTGTGTCGACATAACTTTTTTTGTGTAGACTGACGCATTAGCACCGCCGCTAATTATCAATCTAAGCGGCAGAAAACAACTGAACATGATGTAATATACAGCGGTATAACTTTCACCTCATTATCAGCGCGATGTCCCAGCGGTTCAATGCTCTCAGTGGTGTGTCTACATAAGCTCCCCACCCCAATTACATTTATTTATTATATATTAGCACGAGTCATGTGAATGCTATTTTCCGAGGTCAAAATAGCGAATTTAGCAGAAAAGAAACTGATTTACATGTATGGTTGTTAGTCACTAAAATATGGATGCTTTGCTTCATCAAATAATTAGGTTAAATAATTACCTGGTATGAGAGCCCTTGCAAGAGTGCCATCATCTGGTGTTTGAGCCGGTGTCTGTGCCGTGCTCCGCGACCTGCTGGTTGAACTGAGCCTCTTTCTGACGTTCCGCAGCCTTTCCTCCAGGTATCTAGTGGTTCCGTCCTGGGGTGTACCATATTTCCTGCCAAGAAATCTAAATCTTTGATTAATAGATATCAGGCATGTTTTGATTTTTGACAGCATGGGCTACGGTTAGAACAGGGTTTTTCTGTATGTCTGACTGTCCTCAGAAGACAAAATCAAATTATTGTTCCCGCTGTTAAGGTTAAATTGAAAATCCAATTGGATAGTGACCTAAATCATATAGAATCGGTCTAAGAATCATGACATCCCAAATAAATAGCGCAATGACCTTTTACAAAAAACACTCACGCTGCCACTGCTTGATGAGTCTTTCAAACTGGGAAATGACTGAACCAAATCTGATGTCAGGGCCTTTTTGCTCTCTGTCGTAGGACTGTAAAATAGAAAAAAACCACATCATCATATGGCTAAAAAACAATCCTCCCTCTCTCATTATATAATTTATCTGATAAATTGCATACATGTAAATTTGAGCTAACTTTACATCACTAAAAATCACTCGCATATGTTTTTGTTCACAAGAATATTGGCGGCTTATGCAGTCTGAACATGTAAACAGCTTAAACAACCCAAGATCCGTCTGCTCCCATTATACGCTGCTGTGGCAATACAGGGAAAGGCCGGACTACTGTATAACATGAGACATTTAAAAGAAAATATTCAGATTCATTATTTTAGATATGAAATATTAGGAATTTATACCCCCAGGTTAAATTTGGCATTGTCATTAAACTGGAGAATTACCTAGCTAGCTAACAAACTAGCCTTTTGCAAACAATCACGTTCAGACGGCTACCAGACATCTCATTCGAAGAGATGCTATATGTACAGAGCCCCGCCGGCTTCTCCCACCCGGAAAAGATGCTAAGTGCGGCTAGAAAAAGCCATGATCCGTGACATAGCTGGTTCAGGGCCGCACCTTGCGTCTCTCTCCTTCTAGAGGAGTGAGCTGCTTTAAAACCTCACCACTTTGTTCATGCGTCGCCTTTCTCTGAGTGATATGATGCTCGCTATATCGGAGAAGTGTGCCGAAAATATCAGTACTTGCATCGCCATGACAGTGTGAAGAAATTTGCTCATTTCCCCAACCTTGAGTTGGGGAAATGAGCAAGTTGGGGATGTTTTTTGCCCCAGCTCAGATCACAGCTAAGATGGAGCCTGGAGTGTGGATCCGTGGTGGAGGACAACTGTTGATGTAATGACGTTCAAACAAGCACAACAACCCAGGTGCTGGGTCAACTAATGAATGTTGGGTTGATTGATTTTGACCCAGCTCATGGGTTGCACAAAAATAACCCAAATCCCATATAAATAACCCATAATGGGTCAAACATTTCATAACCCAGCGGTTGGCCAGATGAAATAACCCAGCAGTTTTAAGTGAGTATACTAATAGGTCTGGGCATCCCAATCAACTGCTAAAAAATGTCTCCAAAAACCCTGAAATATCTTCCCTGGACCTGCAGCAGTCTTTTGCTGTTGATATGGAAGTATATTTCTGTACAATCAGAAAGAGACAGCACAGGTTTTACTTTTATTAGAGGTGTGCAAGGAGAAAACCTTGAAAAGCGTGAAGACCAGAGGGAACATACACTGTAATCCCAAACAGTTGTACTAGCTCATAACTAATAAGGTTGCACCAGTCAAATGTCGTTATGTAGTTGACTAAACTATACAATTTTGAGCTCTGTTAAGATTTATATCACTTTAATTGAATAAGGCTCAATATTTTATAGCTACTTAGTGTGGAACACTCAAAAAGAACCATACAGGAGCGTCATGACGTTCTGCTACGTGGTTCTTCTCACTCAGTCAGGGAAGTCTGCTCGCCGGCCGCATGGATTTTTCATCGTCTTCGCGCTGTCAAATTCTTGTCCTTGACTTGGTAAGTAACGCATGACGGAATATTAGGGCCACATTAAGAAAACATATGTTTTTAAAGACTCCCTTATCCTCGTAAAATTATGACTTTAATCTCGAACTCTGTGAAAAAATATTTTCCGTCGTAGTAACGTTAACGGTACTGTTTTGAATTAAATTTTTAAAGATAGTCTAAAATTTGAACTGTTGATGTATTTGTACAATATGCACAGTGAATATTTGTTGTAAATAGTTTACAAATCCAAGTAATGATAATTTTTGAAGTTGTTGAATGTGACAAATGTACGTTACTTCGTCTTTTTTGACTACATGGAGTGCTACAGAGAGCCAGCGTTTCACCAGCAGACAGGTGGCAATAGGTGAGTGACTATTTGAAGTTTTCGCCCTGAATTATTATTTTTGACCCAAGATTAACAATATAAATCCAGGAATGCAAACACGGTGCTTTTTGGTGCCTCCCGCTTTTTTCACGAGCAAAACTGGTCAATATCTGTGTGCGTGTTGTGGGAAAATCCTTCGCCCCCCTCTCTCTCTCTCTCTCACACAGACACACACAGACAGACAGTGACTGAGGTGAGAGACAGAGGCGAGCTGAGGGACTTTAGCTCACGTTGCTCTCTTCTGTGCTCCTCAGGTTTTCTTCAGTTCGCCTCTATTTAAAGTTACTTGGTGAACTTGTTTCCTAACGTACGCGGTGCATTTGACAAGACAGAGAGCTGAAAACGGCTCGTGCAGCGGCGGTCACTGCCTCCACTCCGGTTGGGTTTTCTTTTCTTCTTTTTTAAACCGTCTGCTCTTAGTTGGCTGGTGATGTAAAGTCAGTTGGAAAACTTTGCTCGTACTGAACGCAGAAGAATACAGTAAACCAGACTGACATATTATTTCCCTGTTTGCCATCACTGGATGTTAACATGAATCACTAAGTTCACACAGATCATTAAAAAATAAACAGTCTTACTTAGTCCTACTTACACACAAATAGCTGAACACAAAGTAGCCTATATTAATATTTTCTTTGTATATGGCTGTTCATGAAATAAATATATTATAAATTAAGCTTTATATACTGTATAACTTTGTGTGGGGAAAAAAGCCAAGAACGTTAGGTAGTAAAGATCAATAAATAATAAAAAAAAACACAGTTTGATCATAAAAATAAGTAAATAAAAAAGAAAGTTGTGTTGAGTATGACAACTCTTGTTCATGCATATTTTGTAGTTCATAATTTCCTACTACATGTGTTGTATTCATTCACTAGGCTACTTGAACATATTCATGTTCTGAGTTTATAAAAAAAACTTGTTCTATGAATAATTTGTCTAGTATTGTGATCAAAAACGTTGAATCTCAATTATGAGGCTGTTCTGTTAATAGTTTTCAAACAAACAATAAATAAAGCAACTTCTGATCAATCCATATCAATTTCAGACTTAAAATAATGTACAGATATAAGCCCCACCCAGTTCCAACTGAACCACGCCCACTTCCGGTTTAGGCCTAGGGTGTTACGATTACCTCTTTTTTGACCATACATGTGTTTGTATCCCTGTAAATAGCAGATTCGTAAGCACACAACTTTGATGCTTTGTTTGTTAATAAATAACTTACTCATCTTTGAACATTTTAATTTCTACTATAATCAGTGTACAGTGAATGTTTCAATGAATTTTGAATTTTTTAATCTTTATATTCACTCTTCTTACTGTATTTTATTTGACTATGTATTATTTAAAAATTTTTTTTCAACATTAAGTCGTCTTTGTGCTCATGTTGTGTACAGATATCGGACTACACGGAGTGGTAAAATTTAACGGGCATGTAGTGCAGGTTAAATGGCTTCACATTCTAATCGTTGTCATTGCTTTAGAGGAGGGATTATACTGTATCTACCCTCTGTAGCAATGAACACTATCAGCATATGGAACTATTAAAAGTTACTGTACTTTTAAACACATCTTGTATTCCTTTCTTTTTAATTCACAACAAGCACTTTGTTTTGACTAAGCTCCTGTAATTCATGTCTTTTAAAAAGTGCATTGTGTTGAATAAAGAAGATGTTAAATTGTCACTTGTGATGTTGCTTTCATGTTTTCTAGCATTACTAGCTGATTATAATTGTGCGGTGGGTTGGCATCAGAATAGACAGAATTTTAAGTGCAATGCCCCCCAACTTTGAGTTGATGGCTGAAAGTTTGAATGTGTTTCCCACATTTTATGAGTTGGAAATTCTGAAAGTTTTGAGTTTGTTTCCCACATTTTATGAGTTGGACAATACTGAAAGTTTTGAGTTTGTTTCTCACATTTTATGAGTTGGAGAATACTGAAAGTTTTGAGTAAATTATTTCCTGATTATAAGTTGTGGAATGTCAATATTTTTAAGATAACATCAAGATAACTTAAGGCAACTGCAATTATAAATTTAATTTTATGTAAACTTAGAACATTTAAAAACATCACAAAAATATTTTTGTGTAATCTGTTACAAAATAATTTTTAAGTTCTGCGAACTTATTAGGTTTTACAGTGTAGAGAAAGAGCAGGACTTCTGAAAAATATACATTAGACAGGTGAGTCTAAGGTTTAATAATTTGTACACCAGAACAGTGGACGTGTATGCAAGAAACACTTAAGATAAAGAACCTAAAACCAGCTGTGAAACACGGAGGTTGAAGTGCCATGGTTTAGTTTGGTTTTGGTGGAGCAGAACTATGCATTCTACCATGTATTAGAAGATGCAGAACTGGACCCTGAAACATGACAATGAAACAGAAACATTCCTGCAAGTTCACCAAACTCAGGGTGAAAATGAACAAATCGAATTCTGGGCTGAGTCTAGCCCTACTGTAGATTCTGACCCCAATGAGATGCCATGGGGTGACTGTGAATGCAAGAAACCCCTAATACATCTCAGCTGAAAGTGAAGAGTGGAGTGGTTATTCCTCAACCTGATGTCGGAGATATGATGGAATTTCCAACTAAAGGTATTTCAGCCAAAGGTGTAACACTAGCTATTTAGGGGTAGGGTACTCTAACTTTTCCCCTTAGTTAGAAAGCACATTTGTTTGTATAGTTTAATGTGTAAAATAGTAACTTTTTACTGTTAAATCACTTTGTTCTTCTGAGATATTTAAAAAACAGCTTGGACATCAAAATGGCAACATTTCTTTTATAAGAAGTGAATACTTATTGGGTTACCGTTTTTTTTATCGCTATATGTGCACTGTGTCATTATGATTGCAGTTTTTAGAAATAAATGGCATTTGCGTTATTTAAATGAGTTGCTTGATTTATTCCAATCTTAATTCTGAAAAAAAACCTTTCTAACTGCAGAGTAACTCTGTTGCTTTGTTCTATACTATTACAACATATGTGCTTTAAAAAGTAATTATACTTTTTGAACTTTTCCATAATTTGTCATTTTAAACCACAAACTTCAATATATTTTTTATGGTTTTTCTTGATAGACCAATAGCAACAAAGTTTGGTTCTGGTAATTATGTGTGTAATTGTGAGGTTGCCAGCAATTGTTACATTTTCCTATGGTCTCCATTTGTATACAGCCTCAATTACTTTGATACCTCACAATAAAATCCATTGTGTCCAGTTTCCTTCAGAGTTAACCTAATTACTAAGATGGCCATAATAAGGTCCTAGTTGCAGTTTGTCTCAAGCCATGTTGGGGATGCAGAAAACATGTACAAGAAGATTCTTTGGTCAGATTAGCACTGAGCTTTTAAACCTAGATGAAAAATGTTATTCTTGTTTTGTTACTTAAATGTTATGTTTTGTGGTGGCAGCATCAAACTGTGGTAAAGCCGGTTAGAGTTGTAAAAGAATAGATCGGGTTAAAAACAGAGTACAGAAACCTGTTAGTCTGCACAAGACTTGAGACTTGGGCAGATGTTCACCTCCTGGCAGAATTATGAAAGTAAACAGACAGCCTGAGCAACATTAGCATGGTTTAGATCAAAGGACATTCAGATGTTTAAAATGGCCCAGTCAAAGTCCAGACTTAAATCCATTTGACAATCTTTCCACTGGTGTCCACAAACTTTCTCCAACCGGTCTGACTCAGTTGGAGCTGTTTTAAATGGAAACATAGACTAAGATTTCAATGACTAGATGTACAAACCTGGACACACAGCAAAAGACTTGTAGCTGTTATCACAGCCAGGTTGGGGGGTTGTGGGGTTTTAATTAGATGACTTTTGGAAGCAATAGATTGGACTAAATTTTATATAGGGTTCACGGACTAAAAATGGGTGGAATAACTAATGCCTGTCATAGTTATGAGATTTAAAATAATAAAAAGTATTGAAAACCGTGTATAATTTCTCTTCCCATTCACAATAATGCAGTAACATTCCCATGTTTGGGGTTTAGGATTATAAAAACATGAAAAAGATCACATCTTGTAATGAATTACTGTATGTTAAACTATTATCTTAGGATCTACATCTCACCATTTGTTGCTTTTCCTGCCCAGTAGTTGAAAAGCACTCAAGATAGTTTGTCTAGAAATCTACCTTCTCTCTATAGGTTCCTGTTCAGAGCACAGAGAAGCAGTGACTCTCTTTCTCATTGTCTGTGAATGTCCTTTGTGGTTTGGCCATACATTAATAATGTAAAGGTAATGATCTCTAGACTAAAGGCCCTGTCCTGTCTTGTCTTGTACCCCCTCCTCCTCCTCCCTCCCTCTTTCTTTCTGACCCTCCCCGCATGTCTGTCTGCAAACCAGGCCTTAGGAAGAAACGGGGAAAGTGGCAGAAAGGACAATAATTTTTGGCCGTGGAGGGTCAGGAAGAGAATTGGAGGAATTCCTGGCCGTGTGACCGTGCAGTTGAGGATATGGTTGTGCTTAGTTGATTGCTTGAGGAAACGTGGGAGGAAGCAAAGGATCATTCTGTGAAAACAGTTCTATGTGCCTTTGCCTTCTCCTTTTCCTGCCCCTCTAAAGTTTAGGCTAAAAAAATGATGGATGGGAAAGTTGCTCTAAGGCCTCCAGTGTCCTCTCCTCTTCCTATCTCCTTATCTTTCTCTTCCTTCTTTACAGACTTGGATGAACAGTGTTTGGAAGTGATGGATGGGGAGGTGGCTATGCTGGCAGACACCCAGAACAACACTTATTGAGATCTCAATTTCTAACATCTAATTATACAACTAAATGGGGACAAAAACTTGTTACAAGAAATCTTACAGTTTATTTTGCAAACAAAAATTGGTGTGAGACGTTATTTATTTTCACGACTAACAAATAAATAAAATCTTAAAAAATCTAAAAACAAAGTATTTTTCTTGATTTAATTTCAGCCTCTTTGCCCAGAATAGAAGTGTCATTGGTATGTAGTCAGTGTTTGGGCTCTGATGAATGTCAGACAAAGTGAGAATGATGGAAATTGGACCCCTTACACAACATTACACATTGTTAATCATTCTAGGATGGGGTGGAGGGGGTTATCAAAAACGGGAATGAAATTAGAGGTAAGAAAATATATGGAAGAAGGGGAAGTGGCGGTAACAGAAGGGGGTTAGAAAGCCACAAATAACTACCATCAATCATCAAGCAGTCAACATTTTTACATGTTCAAATTGCCTCTTATTGGCAGCAGCCGGGGATCTGAGTGTGTGTGTGCACACTCTGTCTTGCCCGCCGCAGACTTCGCTCCCTTTTCTCACTGTCCTCACCTCTCCTTAAACTGACGCACAAACAACAACAGTTAGGAAATCACCCTCGTCAGCAGGAAGCTGGCAGGTGTGTTAACTCCCCGAGTACCAAATTAGGATGTGCAAAGATTGCAGAAACGCCTCGGCTCTCATATCTCCCTCCTTTTTTCTTCTTTTTTTAAAATTACAAACACACAAACGTTTACACAAACCTGGATGGAAACACGCATTAGGCTTTCACTGAGGATTTGGATGCAGGGCAGGACCCTGGATCACATTCAGCAGTGAGATTTAGGCCTGAGCGAAAGAGTTCAGGGTAGTTTTTGTCTTTCCATTCTACAGACCAGCAAATGCCCAAACTATAAGTTTTGTTTTGTTTAATGAAAGCATGCATAAAATAAAACTAAAATATGAGTGCTAGTGGAGGTTACATAAAATATTCAAAAGCATATGTTTTAGATTATTTTTCATTTTTAAATCTTTCCTGCAGTCATCTTGTGAAGAGATTTAGCTTTTTAGATCAAATTTGATATTTTCAAGATAAACTTGCTCTTTGATAAATGTAATTTCGACCATTTAGAAACTAATGCACTGTTTTTGCACTCTGTATATAGATGTGAGAGTTCTTCTCACACCAGTGTAAGTTGGTGGATTATAGGAAAGCAACACTAGGGGGTGCTCCAGGTTTGTCCAGCTAATGATTGAAGCCTATTCATCTCCAGGTGTTTGTGTGCAATTCTGTACATCTAGATATGCAAGTGCTGCAGATCATCTCCACTTGCTGTCCAGTGTTTGATCCAGGAGTTAGTATTTCTTCTTTTTTCCACTCTGCCACAAAATATCTTTATGATTAACTTTGTGCTTGTTTATCTTGCAGAATGGTCAGAGGTTAAGTTTTCTAGTTACAAAGTATTGCAGGATAATAGTTAATAGATGAAGGTTTTTATAGAGTTTGGTCCATTGCTTCATATTTAGTAACTTAATACGGTTGAATATGAACAGACCTGCTGAAGGGACAAAATAGCATGAACTAATTGGGTATTTGCAGCACCTAATTTTGGCTTCTGTAGGCACTTTCTGTACTAACACTTATACACAAATGCTACCATTCACAAAATTCAAATAGGACAATGTGGGATACAACAAGCCTTTTTAGTTGATCTGATTGCAGAGTTCACTTTACACATTGTAAAACCATGCAAATCATGCTGTTTTATAAATGTTTTTGAGACCTGCATTTCTCTCTAGCATCGCAATGTAGATACATTGTTTATCGTGGAATTAGATGCATACTCTTTAATACTAATGTAGTAGAAATCCTTACACTGACCCTAATCTCTTTATGCTGGAGTGTACTTGTAATTTTAATTGTAAAAGAAAAATAAGAAAAAAAACATCTAACTGGTTCTATTGTAAAGAAACAGTTTTTAAAGTGAGCTGCAAAAAAGCAGCATAATAAAATCAGTGCATTCGGTTGTTTGTGGCCAGACAGAGTGACTGGGGAAAAAACGGCACCCAGGGCACAATGGGATAAAGGAAATTGTTAAGAAGTATTGCCACATTTTCAAGTTTTTTGTGCTTTTGGAAAAAATGCACAATAGATTATTTTTTTGTTAAACAGATTTTCATATTGTTATTAAAAACAACTTCTTCCATAAGCCGTATTCCACTACAAATCATTTGTCGTGTTTTCCACATTTGGGCTTTTTCTGAGAAAATACTGGAACTGATCCCAGAACCAGAAAAATGAACTATGGAAAATAAGATGTGGTGTGTGTTTCTAATTTAGATGTTTGATGTCAGTTTTTTCACATATCCTTGTCTTTCTAACAATCCTGGACAGAAGAGAGAAAATACAAAAACATGATATAGCTGTAGGATGTTCTAAATAATAATTAAATTAGAAGTACTTAGAGAATATCCTGTGTTGTATTTTTTCCTACATCTTTATAGTTTCCTATTTGTCCCTGTCAGTTGAGAAATTGTTTAATCATTGAACAAGTCATCTCAAGCTCTCCAGATGCATGTCTGCGAGAATGTGCCAGGAGAGGCAGCGCTGATGCCCAGGCTCCAAATGAGAGAGACAAGTAATCCGAAACATGGATATGCAGCAGAAATGCATGCATCTGTTCATTGTCATCTTTTAGAGAAGTTGACAGATGATGCACCTGACTTTCCTCCTCTACTTTCCTCTCTCTTCCTCTCTTTTCTTCTGTTCTCCTCTCCTCAACCGTTACTGTCACTGTGACTCTGACAGACCTCCCCACCTCCTCTGCAGAAGACAGAGAGAGATGGGGGGGGGGGGATCACAGAAACACAGAACCAGATTATTCACGGCGCACCGTTATTGAATATGTGACTAACGCATTGAGAGCCGCTCTGGGAAATCAGATTAAAAAATGAATTATTTATAAGGACACGGAAGGCTGGTCCGATAGGGTGCAGAGAGTGGAAGAATACACCTACAATATAGCCCAAACAACATTACAAGTTGGATCGTGACACTTTGTACTGTAGTTATTCATTTTTATCATCTCCACAAACATTACCCTTTATATTCTGATATTGAAATACGGCTCTTGGCAAAATTGCATGGTAAAAGTGTTTTATTATTTTTGTTTAAACAATATTATTGTATTTTCACCTCCTTTTTCTTCCCCTCACACACAGTGTTGAAAAGACAGTTTGATTTATTTTCATAGAAGCTATAAAAGGCAGCAGCAAATCAGTGAAACATTTTTCTTTTTTTTCCTCTCTTTGGTACATGAGTCATGTATTTTACAGAAAAGAAAATGGGATTTAAAAAAGATTTAATTTTAAGTGTCTAACTTTAAAATTTTTGACAGCATCATAGAGGGATTAGCAATTAGTGTACTTTTTATCGTTATCTGAAAAAGAAATTAGAATTTTGATATATCCTGATAATGAAAAACTTTAATTGAATAAAACCAAAGGCTGATTAGGTTGAACAGTTTTTCTTGCAGTTGGTTCCATGAGACTGTCATTAAATGGAAAAATGGAAAATAATATGATTAAAGGCTATTGATTTGCACTGGCTTGTTTATTAATAGATACAATTTTAGCACATTTTTACAGAGGTGTTTGTTTGTAAGGCTCTAAAAATATACCGTGACATTTATTGCTAAGAATATTTCAATTTAAGATACTAATTTGTGTGACTTTTTTGTTGTTTTTGAAATAAATGGCAAAAAAAATTGTGATAAAAATTCAGGTCAATATTGCCAATCCTCAGTATCGCAATTAAGTTTTTAAATAAAGTAGCGGTCATAGCTGTTCCAATGAAACATGAAAGCATGTGAAAATCCTAGTTTTCTTTTTTTTGTATAAGAATGCAGAAATAATCTTATGAAAAAAAAAAAAAAAAGGCTAATATGTCATATATGTTCACAGTGTTTTTAGTGTTTGGGTATTCGGCACCCCTTTTGTTGTGACTTGTCCATCAAACAGCTTTTCTCTTGCTCGTTCTTAAAGTTTATGTACAGTTCTCATTTTTAGCCGAATGAGCAAAAAATTGAATAGTCTTGCAGCTTTCCATTGATCACCTCTGTTTTATAATAATTTATTTTCAGTATGTTTTGTACACTAGCAGTAATTTATGGTTGAGCAGCAACCTGACCAAGCCAGCAGCTTGTAGAACCTCCTTTGCATCCTCTTTTGTTTTTGGTTCCTGTCCTGACATAGACTCCTCTGTCGATCTGCCTTTTTGTCTTGCTCCCTCTATCGCTGTCTTTCTGTTCTCAGATGAGCAATGTGCTGACATGAGGGGAAATGTGTAAGAGTAGTCCCCATCTAAGTAATTACTCCTTTATCTGATCCCATGCTCTGCCACTACAGTCAAATACTTTTCTCATTCAGAGCTCTCTCCATTCTGCCCAATAATGTTTCTTTTCAGCTCAGTCGTACATGCTCAGCCTCCAGTGACAGGTGTGGTGCTTGAGTCATGTCGGCCGTCGCAGGTGAATGCGGGGGAAGAAGGTTATGTCAGCACCTCTAACCCCTTTGACACCACTCTCTCCGTTCTCTTGTGGGCCAAGCTACACATTTGGAAGCCCGCAGGGGGAATGCCGGGGAGTTTCCACTCTGAACTCACTTAGGTTGAGTATAGAAATAATTCTCGTCTGGAAATAACCCTTTGCTCTGTTTCTTATCCACTACTTGTCTCCTTTAGCTCCTAAAGTATTCACCTTTTAGTATTTTAAGTGATGTGTAAAGCTATCTGTAACCTTTAGAAAATAATTCCTTTGTACTCTTTTTAAAAAATACAGTGCCATGCAAAAGCAGACCACAACCAGAGAGTTAATGTATTTTAATAGGATTTGCAATGCAATGCAAAATTGTTAAATGGTATTAAAATAATGCATTTTATTGTTTTGTTTTTTTAACTAACAAAAATCCCAATACATTTGGTAGAACCGTCCAGTACTCCCAATACAGCAGCAAGCTTTGGACTTCTGGAACGAGAACGTTTTGCTGTTTTTTTTCTCTGGTAAAAAGCTCACACTCTGAGACTGGATGCAGAGCATCTGTGAGCATTAGTGTTCAAGTCTTTTCACACATTTGGAGTTGGATTTAGCTCTGAACTTTGACTAGGCAATTCAAACACAGAAATATGCTTGAATTAAAGCTTAATTTTAATGCTGGAGGGTCTAAAGTCTTTTCTTGCCTCTCAGACTTTCTCCCACTATTGCCCTGTATCTCCATCCATCAATTCTGACTAAGTTTCTGTTCCAGCTAAAGCAAATCATTCCACAGCATGATGGTACTACTACCGTGTTACACGGTGGGGCTGATGTCTTCAAGCAGTTTCGAAGTTTTAGTTTTCTTGCATGCATAACGTGCGCATTTCATCCGAACAGAGCACAATTTTCCACATTCACTGTGTTGCCAACATTGTCATAAACTGCAAACCAATTATGTGCATTAGATTTTTTTAGGGTTAGCCCATTAAGAGGCTGACAACATGCATATGCTTAACTTTTCAGATTTGTATTAGTTAAAAAAGTTTGACAGCCACAAATTTTGTAGTTCAATTATCTACCACTCTGTTGGTCTATTACAGTCTCAGTAAAAATACATTGTAGCTTGTGGTTGTGATGGGACAAAATAAAAAAAAGTGCAAGTGGTGTAGATGATTCTGCAAGCCACTGTATTGAGAGTTCTGCTGCTCTTGAATGAAAACAGACTTGGAAACGGATGTTTGCCTTGTGGACTTCTTCTCTCTAGGAGGGGGGCACCTGGAGCATGCTGTAATCCACTCCGATGTAACATTTGAAGCAGAGCTCAAGGCTCACCTTCAGCCCCAAAAACCGGTGTGCCTGATGGGATCGAGAGGAAGACGGAAGGATGAAGGAGTAGTCACATCAGCAGAAAGTTGTTTTTTCTGTGGCCTGCAGATTCTGTGTAAAGTGGAATGTGTGGGTGGGGGACTTAGGTGGTTTGGGGGTAAGAAGGGGGAGAACTGGGAGGTAGGCTGGTCTACAGCCCAAAGAAACACAGACAGGATGAAAGGGAGTGGTGGGAAGGTGGAATGCCCTCTGTTTTTTAGTTTTGATTGAGGTTGAATTGTGCATGTTTGCGTGCATTTTGAGGATGATCCACGATGGTACCTTGGTGAGTGGGCGAGAAATGTGTGCGAGTATGCCCATGCTTGTGTGCCTGCGAGTGTCTGAGGTATTAATCTTCTTTGTCAGTGTAGCCCAGATGTAGGGCCTTTCCAGAAGTACAAGCCTGGACTCAGCAATCTGGTCTCTGGGAAGCAAGGCACCCGGTGTGAGTGTAAGTGGGGGTATTTTGAGATGAGGTGGGGGGTGGGGAGGTGCTTGTTGTGCTACCAAAAATGGGCACGCTGATGGTGAGAGTGGGAAGGACAACACACAGCAGATTAGCTAATGATATCAGCCTGAGAAGACCCTCATGCAAAACCCAAAAGTTGCAATTAGTGAAGTTTCTGAGTTTTCGCTGCGGCCCTTAACACACACACATGTATGTACCCACGCACGCACACGCACGCACACACACACACACATACATACATCATTGCTTGCGCTATATGAAGCAAATAAACATCAGCAGCCACTTGCATTAAGCACTGACGTAAGTCTTGCTGCACATTAAATTACAATCCTGTCCCCTCTTTTACTTCCTGCTCTGCCTCCACAATCCACCCGTTTTTTTTGCCATTCCGCTCTCTTCCCTCACTTCGCACTGCTCATGAGCCCCCTTCACTGTTTGCCCACTGTGAAAGCAGATGAACTAACATGTTTGCTCTGCAGGAAACACACGCTCACAGTCGCTCTGTGGGAGCCAAGCTGGGGCTGCGGGCGAGCCGACACTCTCAATTCAAGAGTCTGCTGATCCAACACACACACACAGAGGGTAAAAAATGTCAAGGTAGGGGGTTGAGAGATTGACATAACAAGCTGATAAACCGCTTTCTCCAGTTAATTTGCCAGGACAGCACTGAGAGGAAAGGTGTTGGGATCTGTTGGTGATGGAAAATATTAATGTACTAGCAAAACAGAGTTGATTTCAAGCACATTTCGTAATGAAAATGCTGAGCAGAGCACATCCCAATGCCAAGGCTTGTACTCAATCACTTACCTTTTTGTAAAAGCTCGACTGATTAGTCTTTATCCATTTACAGGGGAACATTTGTCGAGTCTTTTATAAAATGGAGTGTTTTTAAAAAATTTTGGTTTTAAAAATGCATGTGTAAAAGTAAAATATTATGTAAACTCAAGCATGCCTACGCCGTCTGGGAAAGTATTTTAAATGAGGAAAAAGAAAACAATACGGAGAAATACCTGTATTTCCAGACTTTATTTTTAGCATCAAGTGGATGAGGTTGTATCCATCCATCTGTCCAACAATTTGTCCCTCATCTGTCCATCAAAAAGTTTTTGTGTCAATCCTTTCATTTTTTTGAACATCTTTTCATCATCTATCAATCCATCCATCCAACTTCCTACCTTCTATAGTTTATTTCCACATTCCATACTTAAAGCCTGAATTAAAAATATATGCCTTAATTTAATTGAAATGTTCTATTCTTTTCTAATACGTAAAAAATTACATTACAGCAGTGTTTTCTGATTCCACCATTTGTGACGTTTATTTTATGGCTTCAGTTTTTTTTTATTTGAAAAGATTCATTCATTTCTTTTACATGTGAAATAAATTGCTTGAATTTTTTTTTTTAATTTGACAAACTCCCTATTCTTGGTTAGTTCGAAGTGTTACCGCCTTTTGCACCTCCTGAAAGCTGTGATTACATCTTAAAATTATGTGTAAAACTGGGCTTTCCTACGACAGAGTGATGAATTACCGAGACTCGGAAAACATCTCTTTTACTCTGGCTCTGCTGTCAGTCTCGCGGCAGGAAGCCAACCGTTCTGCAGTGAAGTAAAATGTTTCCAGTGTAATGTTAAAACAGTTTTTTACTAAATGTCAATCAGACTGGATGAGTAAATTATGTGCTCTATCCCTAAACACAATGTCTTCCCGCCTCTTTTGCTTTCTCTCACTCCCTCATCTGCAGAAGTTTAAACCAAGAGAAGCTCTACTTTTCTTTCCTGCTTTTTCTATTAATTTTTCCTTTTAGTCTTCTCCTTAATCATGTTGGCCACAGAGCAATGAGACAGAAAATAAAGACATGGCTTGGTTCTTTAATACAATGACTAAAGACTGGACTGAAGTGGGACACCTCATGAAATGTTTTATTAAGGTTTCCTTGTTTAAACTTCCTAAAAATACAGTTATTGAATAACCGTTTTTTGGATCTGAAGTTTAAGGATTTACAGACTTACCAAAGTTTTATTACTCTATATAGCACCATTTTCTGCACTTATAACTGCAGGTTATTTGGGGGGTTTTCTCTACAGACTTTTTCACATCTGGAGAGTAAAACGTTTGTCCATCCTTCTTTGCAAAATATTTCCAGCTCAGTCAGATTGGTTGGAGAGCATCCAATTTCAAGTCTTGCTACATATTCCTGATTTGATTTATGTTTGGACTTTGACTGGACCAATATAACACTTGGATCTATTTTTTTTATCTTAACCACTGGTGTCCAAACTTCTTGCCATATTGGCCAAAATTACCAATTTGTAAATACTTGAGGATCACAATTAAAAATGCAAAATGATTTCATCTTTACCTTCTCTCTGTAAATGATTACACATTCAAAACATAAAAAGCAAGAATACAGCAGGAGTAGTGTGTGGCTCGATCTTCAAAAACACTTGCTATATTTGGCCAAACGTAAGGAATGGGTGCGCAAAAGTTGGCTATTTAGTAAACGCCCATGCATGTTTATATTCATACATACTATGAAATTAAAACTAGAGGAAAAATATGGTTAATAAAAACAGATTTTATGTTGTATCTAACTATTTTCTTTAAAATTATTTTAAATTATGAGTAAAAATCTCACGCTGAATTTTGTTTTTGTTTTTAATCAATTACATGTGCTGGTGGGGCAAATGAATAGCAATCTTGAATTAGGATCAATCAAAGTGCTGCAAATTACTCTTTAGGCATCCCTACTGTAAGCCATTCCATTGTAGCACTAGCTGTATGTTTTTTAATTGTTGTCCTGCTGCAAGGTAAATATCTGCCTCAGCTCCACGTCTATTACAGCCTCCAACAGATTTTCTTTCAAGAATTTTCCTCTATTTAGCTTCATCCCACTTGCAATCAGCTTCTGTGTCCTTGCTTTGAACAAAAGCACCCCCACAGCATAGTGCTCTCACCACCATGTTTTTGTCTGAAAGTTGTGTTTTTAGGGTGGTAACTCTTTAGAAAATGCCAGATTGAACTAAAGGATTTTCCTATCAGCTCATTTCTCTGTCTAAAGCTCATCCAGAGATGCCTTGGACCTCTTGGCTTCTTCTTTAATTAATGAACTTCTTGGCCGACCTGTTAGTTTAGGTGGACTGCCTTATCTAGCTACTTAGGTTAGGAGTGGGCCATACTCTTTCTATTTTCAGATTCAAATTCAAAATTCAAAATTACTTTATTAATCCCAAAGGGAAATTAAATGTTGTTGTAACTCGTTATGCAAGTTCCTTCAAAGATTTGTTGTAGATGCTGATGGCTGTGGGTAGAGATGATCTCTTGTAGTGCTCTGCAGATCTGAAGAAGTCTCTGACTGAAGACGCTCTGTAGTTGTCTGATGTAGAGGATACTCTGGATCTATGGCGTCTTCTTTTCAACTCATCAGGGTTTTGTGGCTGTAGTTGAGGTATTAGTTGAGCCATTGTGATGTTAATCAGCTGCTGCCAGTTGTAAACCACCTTGTTGCCATGGTTATGCATCATAACCAATGTCCAAAAATAAAAAGTATCAGCAAAAATCCTTCCAGCTGCACAGCATTCAAAACCAGAGAGAACAGTTGTCCAGAAAAACAATGTTTCTACCAAAAATGGAAGAATTAAAGTTTTAAAAAAGAAAAAAATATGAACCAAAGTAACAGAGCTACTCCAACATGCTGCCACCTTGAGCGGCGCAATTCCGGAATATGATGAATATGAATAGATGATGGATTAACCAGGATTCTGTGAGATGTTCAAAACTTTGGATATTGTTTTATAATGTAATCCTGCTTCAAACTTCTCCACAACTTTATCCCTGACTTGTCTGATGAGTTCCTTGGTCGTCTTGATGCAGATTGTTTACTAATGTTCTCAAACCTCTGACGCCTTCACACAACAGCGAAATTTATTCCGAGACTAAATGACACACCGGTGGAGACTATTTATGAATTGGGTGACTTTTGAAGGGAATTTGTCTCATTTGACTTTATTCAAGGGGGTGAGAGTAGAGGGGGGTTGAATACAAATGCACACCACACTGTTCAGATTTTTATTTGTTAAAAAACTAACTTATATCATTTATATCACTTCAAGATTATGTTATACTTTGTGTTTGTCTATCCCATATAATACCCACAAAATACACTGAAGTTTGTGGGGTTGTGGTTGTAATGTGACACAGTGTGAAGATGAAAATGGGTATGAATAAGTTTAAATTTTGAGCTGCCTCTCAGGACTAGCTCATCTCTCCCCAAACCCTCCTTCCTTCATTTTTCACTTATTGTCTCCAAAGTTTTATGGAAATTTTAAAAAGGGTTAAACTCTAAAATTTTCTTTAAAGATAAACTAAAAAAGCAGAAATTGTTCCTAACAGAAAGGTGTCAAACTGTCTACTAACTTCTTCTCCTTCCCTTTTCTCTCTCCTCCACTCTTTTCTTCACAGTCCTTAATTCTCCCCACTTTCCTGCCCCTACGCTCTGTTCTCTTGAAGTTTGATTCGGTGTGGATTAATTGCTCCTCATATGGGAGACGGCACTCGATTATTCTCGTTCTTGATAATGGTGTGTGTCTTGTCCATGGGGAATAGGCTGCCAATTTGCTCACGGCGCATCTGCCAAATGATTGGTGTTTACACGGCACATCCCCCGAGGAGTGTTTGTCCCACTGCCGTTTGTTACATCTTAATAACACACGTACTACCAATTCAGACATCATCACTGATCATATTGCCTCCAGCTATGATATGTTGGACATAGTTTGAGCAAGGACGAAAACTACATTTCAGTTATTTAAAATTATTTGTGTAATTATTTCCTTTCCCCAAACCTATTATCTTCTCCCCTCAACTCCTTCCACCATCGCTCATCTCATCTCCCTAACTCAGTGTTCCTCCTTTGCTGTCCCATTAATCACCCCTCTCTAATTAACAGGCCCACTGTTCCCAGACTTCCCAGCACTCCCACTCTACACCTGGCCCAGCCTTGCTGTCCAGCAGGCATGCAATGCATGGCAACACACGTGTACACACTTACAGTCAGAGCTTGAGTACAGCTGGCAACTGACCACTAAAAAAATTGCACCTGGAGGGATAAAATTCCTTGCTTTCAAACTTTATCACCTTTGCATGTTACAGTTTTCTTCTTACGGTAGGTTAATCCTTTTGATGCATTATTTCATCACCTCTTCAACCTCTTCTTCTAATAACACAAATTTCCCTCCCTTCTGCTTACTCCCGCTTTATTGTTTTCATTTTTACTACCATCCTCACCCACGCTGCTGCCTTTGACTCACATCCTATTGCCTCCCCCATTTCCACCTTCTCCCTGTCCTCCCCCCTGTTAGCCAGGGTGGCCCCGGCAATGCAGCAATGCCATCTGCCAGCGCAGCATGCCCACAGCCCTGTGTCCACACACACTCGCCCACAGACTCTCACGAACACACGCTCAGCTTGGCAAGGACACCGTCCAGCGCAGGATACACCAATATCCATGCTTCCGCCACTAGATCACCGAAGTCCCACTCATTGTGTTAACACAAGGCACAGCCACTTAAACAGCCCTGTTGAGTCACACGCTTCATCTGTCTCCCAACAGGGGGAGCCGGGGAGCATCTGCCATAACCAAGACAGGAGTCATGAAGGCTGCATATTCAGTTAGGGAGCAAATTCCTGCAGCAACCATACAGTGCCTGATCATAGACAAACAGAGGGAAGATCACCACATGGGTGTGTGTTCCGTACTGACTACAAATGAATTGAAATAAAGTAAAGCAAACCAGCAATTACATGCAAATGCACATTTTTGAGGCAGCAGACTTTCGTGTTTTTCTGGCCCAGTGTAACATTACATTATCACATACTGCAGAATTATTTCAGCCGTCTACACAAGTTTAACTGTAAATAGAAAGAAACTAATGTATGTTCATTCAAACAAACATATACACAGAGGTGGGCAGAGTAGACAAGTAAAAGTAGCACTACTTCAACATATTTTTAGTCAAGTAAAATTACAAAGTAGTAATCCAAGAAATTACTCAAGTAAGAGTAAACATGTATTTGGTAAAAAGGCTTCTCAAGTATTGAGTACTTGAGTATTTGTTCTTAGTTCATAGCATATGATTTAATATTTAAAAATTATGTAATTGGACAAAACTGTAAAGTTATGTGCAAATTCTAAAGACTAAAAAAAATAAAATAAATACATGACATAATTGTATAATAACTAATTTGAATGGAAGAAATACTTTTTCTCATAAATTTTTTTCAAAGTAAAACTAATGAAACCAAGTAGGTAATTTATGCATGTAAGAGCAGGGTAAGGTACCCCCCACTTAACGTCCAAATGGCACAACTGGCTCAACAGATAAATAACCTTAAAATGATGAAGATTGTGTACAAACAAGAGGTCTAACTTCAACATAAACTGTAGATGTGAGTCTTTTTAATAAAACAAGCCTTCAGTTTCATTCTATAAAGTTACATGCAGTGGGTAGAGTAGCCAGTAACTTTGCTCAAGTAAGAATAGCGATGCTTCTTAAATATATTACTCAAGTACAAGTAAAAAGTATGGTCCTGTAAAACTACTCCAAAAGTAATTTTTTTTCAAATAGTTACTAAAGTAAATGTAACTGGATAAATGTAACTTTTTACTACCCACCTCTTCATATACATAAAAAAACTTGCAAACTGAGATACATTGAGATAAATTTTCTTGCAAAAGTATTCTTACTCTTGAATATTTATACATTGTTTTCATCTTTCACCTATAAATTTCAATGCAATTCATTAGAACGATATGGTAGACCAAAAAAAGTTGAAGGAAAATTATCCATTGTTATCAAAAATGTAAATATTTTTTACAAACAAAAATCTGAAAATGTTTATTCAAAACCCAATGTAAGTACCGCCTTATTAGTAAACCAACAGCGTCATGACTAAGACCAGGGAAGACATCAGGCACGTCGGGGATAAAGTGGTGGAAGAGTTAAAAGCACCGTAAGGTTATTAAACAATTTCCCAAAATTTGAACACATGATAAAGAACACTTCAATCATCAACATCTAAAAATGGAAAGAACACAATTGCAAATCTACCAAGAAATAGCCATCTCTCTAAAGTGACAAACCAGGTCAGAAGATCATAAATCATAAAGCAGCCAAGAGGCCCATTGTAATTTTGGGGGAGCTGCAAAAATTCACAGTTCAGGTGGGAATCTGTTCACAGTATTGCTATTATTCATACCCTCCACAAATCTGGCATTGATGGAAATCTGGCATTCCCACTGAAAAGTGGGAAGAAAAAAATACCATTCTTAAAAATAAATAAGACATTCTGTTTAAAGCTAACCATAAGCCATGTAGGTGATACATCAAACACTGGGACTGAAGTTAACCTTCCAACAGGAAACCAACCATAGCAACCATAGCATGTTAGTAAAACCATATGGATGAGGTTACGTAACATCTTTTCTATATATTATTCATCTACACTACTCACCATAAGTTAGGGATATTGTTATTTACATAAATGCTATTCCTATCTGGTCTGAATTTTAATGAAATAAGTAAAAGTATCCTTTGATATTACTAATAATGAATGAGAAGAAACACCATTTTCATTAGTGTAATATTTATTATCGCCAAAATGTAGGCAATAGCTAGGGTAGCCCCATATAACACAAATTGACAATTGCAGTAGCGGGTGTTTGCACCATTTTGCCACAATAACAGCTTGACAGCGACGTCTCATGCTCCTCACTAGCCTCATGATGTTGTCCTGAGGCAATGCGTTCCAGTCTTCCACAAGTGCTACACGCAGTTCTGCCAGGTTACGTAGGGGTAGAGTACGATCATCCAGTCTCTGCTTCAGCTGGTCCCAAACATGCTTTATGGGGTTCAGGTCAGGGGGCGTTGCTGGTCATACCATATGAGGCACTCCGACTTCCTGAAGTCGACCTGTGACAATTCTGGCACGATGTGGTGGAGCGTTGTCATCCCTGAACAGAAAGTTGGGGCTGTGCTGGCGGAATTGGGGGATGATGATGGGTTCTATGATCTCTCTGAGGTAAGAACGTTCAGTGACTGAGCCAGCTACAATAACCAAATCAGTTTTGCGCTGACTGGTGATGCCTGCCCAGACTGTTACACCTCCTCCACCAAAGCTAACCCTGGGGACCATGTTAACCTCGGCGTATTGCTCACCTCGCCTTCTCCAACAACGCTGACGACCATCATTTCTGTGCAAGGTGAGCCGACACTCGTCAGTGAACAGGACGGTCGACCACTGCTGCATTGTCCAGGTCACATGGTCTTGTGCCCACTGCAAACATTCACGGCGGTGTCTTGGTGTCAGTCGAGTCACCTGCATTGGTCGTCTGGCATTCAAGCCAAATCGGTGGAGTCAGTTGCGAGTGGTTTGTCTAGAAACCCTAGTACCCTAGTCACATCTCGTAAACGGGCATGCAGCTGCGTGGCAGTTGCATGATGATGTTTGAGTGCATAGGTCCTTAGGTACTGGTCATCGTTGTGGTCTGTCACTCGTGGTGCTCCACTCCTGGGTCTGTCACGAACTCTGCCAGTAGTTCTGTGTCTTGATGCAAGTCTGCAGATGACACTTTGAGACACACCAAGTTCACGTGCAACATCTGACTGCCTGCTACCGACCCAAAGACGCGCTAAGGCCAGGTGACACTGCTCGTCCGTTAAGTGACGTTGTGTATTCATGGCTGTTTGAAGGATGAAGTTGCAATGACTTACCGACATCACCAGCTTTTTAAACCCACAGAATGATGAAATTGATGCCACATTGAAAAGGGTTGTCTTTAGTATTTTTTGGTGTTGTCCCCGATATGTAAGGCACACTGTACACAGTGAGACCATTAAGTGGAAAACACAAAATGAGGTGTGTTTATCACCCCAATACAATTGCCTCCCTATTCCAAAAATGTCTGAAGTGAAACAAACACCATATGTATGACATCCACTGAGTCTTTCACGATATCCCTAACCTATTGTGAGTAGTGTATTTTAATGTTCCTGCTCCTGTTGACATTTGAACAAGACAGAAGAAGAATTGATGGGAAATGCAGCAATTAGCAAATGAGCTCCAAGATGTGTTGCTGTTTAAGCTTCTTGGTGCTGCGTTGGGCTGCTGGGGGTGGCAGAGTGAATGTGTTTGTGTGTGTGTTTGAAGGGGCATGGTGTGTATGCCTGTGTGTGAATGTGGTGCGCTGCCAGGTGCGAGTGGGGGTCTGTGGCAGTATATTTATTAGCAGCTGTCAGAGAGGTGACACTTTGATGAATGGTGCAGAGTAATCAGGGCTGGGCTGTGACAGGCTGCACTCACAGCCTTCTACCTGCCAAACAGCCCAATCACACACACTTATATGTACGCTTGCATGTTCGCACAAACAGCTGCGTTCATACATCTACACAAAAGCTACTGTAAACGCATGTGTGTAATAAAAAACACCCAACAGATAAACTACGTCATCAAACTCCCCTTTCTCTAATCTTTAACCTCCCTCTCTATCGTCCCTTAAATACGACTCTTTCACGTCTCAGACTCTTCTGTAACAGCACTGTCATAGGAACATCGTTGTGTTTGAGCAGATAAATAAAAAGGATAAATGGGTCAAGAGTCTAAGAAGAAAAGACTAAGAGACAAAGAGATTTAGGGTGAAAATTTGCAGAGCTTTGTTGTTTTTTAACTGCCAGTGAGAGACAAAGTAGCCTTAATTAGTCCTTGTCTATCTTCTGTTGTACTGGAAGGTCATTGTTCTGTGACTTTTGGCTAATTAGTCAACTACTGGCGACTAACTCGAACCTTCCACACAGGATGAGAAAAAAGCTTGGCTTGGTAACTGGCAGAGTTTATAGAGTGTGGTAAACTCCACAAGTTTTTCATTTTTGTTTAATAGTGCCTCTTCTTGTCTTTTTTTCTTTAAACACAATCAAATGTCTCTCTGTTTTTCTCTTTAAACAGAAAAAAATAAGCAACTCCTCTCTTACAACTGTTCTCAGATGAAAAAAAAAAATTAACCCCCAAAGGAAATATTGTATAACAACTCAAACACAAAATGGAAATCATTACTTTTTAGCGAGTTTTTAATGCCTCCAAACCAACAAGTAATGGAGGTTGTAATCAAATAATTTCACTGAGGTTTGGGTTTTCAAACTGTTTTCCACTGATTCTATCGACAGACCACAGACTGGCTCTTAAGCCTGGAGGCTCAGAGAGGGGAGGGGGGTGGTGGGATGAGGGCAGGACAGGGAGATGAAGAGGGGAATAATAAAGAAGACAAAATAGGAAACAAATAAAAGAATAGGAAAAAAAGAGATACATTTTGGAGCCAAAAGAGTTTGTGGTTTTTCTTGTTTTCCTTTTCTACGGGAAGGCCTGGCAATGGTAGTATATATGAAACATACTGATACTAACTCTGTTTATGTTAAAGCATCTAAGTACCTTCTGCAAAACCGCTCGAGCTTCCATTTATTCCTCTAATCTTCTTTTTGATCAGGTTATGATGCAATATTTCCAGCATGTGACTTTGTCAAATCTTTATATATATAACTTGTTAAAAAAATGGTGAATTTCATTTTTAAGAAACCATTATGAGATAGAATTGCACTCCAGAATTTCTTTTAACGATCATATCCTGGATAGTACAACCAGGAGTTTTGCTCAGTCTAAAAAAGCCTTAAATCATCTCAATTTTAGGGCTTAAAAAGTCTTAAACGTGCCAAGGCTTTCCCTTAATGGTTAAGCTGCATAAGCCTAGAATATGCACATTTATTCAGTTACTACTTTTTCCACTAACAGAAATTTTTTTATCAGATGTTTTGGCAATTATAATGAAAACCTTCCTGTTAAATCATCCACTACTAGCTGTTGAAAGTGTATTTTTTTCAAGTTTTAACTTGAAAACCGATATTTTTGTTATACTTCCCTTTATTTTTTAAGTACATTCAATACAATTTATTAAGCTATTAATAATTTTGTTTTGTAGTTCATCTCCAGTGTCTCTCAAAAATTTACAAATGTAATGTACAAAATGTAATGCTTACTTTTTAATTATCTGCTTATTTCCTGATTATCTTATATGTGAAAAGGGTACTTGCTTGATGAATAGTTCTGTGTATAGCATATGGGAACTGTGCAGCTCGGCCCCACATAGCTGCATGATAACAATGTAAAGTCCTTGAATAAAGTGAAGAATTATGGACTCACCTGACCTTTAAGGTCACTCACAAAATAACTTGTTACTGTGCAAAGCAGGATGGAAGGAAGAACGAACTGATTAAATCCACAGGTGCAGAGATAATGAACATGTGAATGTGAGACATGTACTGTTACTATTGCTGGGAAGAATAAGATGTGCTTATGAAACTGGGGGTGGGGAAAATGTATAAATGTTCATGCTGTGTGTCACTCGGGGTTCTGCTTGTCTGACTTGCTCAGTGACCGAGTCTTCAAATGCTTTTTTGCCTTCAAATAAAACACAGACAAAGATTTATCTTTCTCAGAGTGTTTTATTAACATTATCTCTTCTCAAAATTCCGGAACAACTACACGGGGGGAAATGCTCAGTGAACTGAAGAGAGCTGGAACCACAGCAACAATGTTTACTATTAATAACTCACTACGTCGTCATTAATTAAAATCCTGCAGTGCTCGCAAGGTCCCCCTGCTTAAGCCAGCACATGTTCAGGTCAGTCTAAAGCTTGCCATAGACCATCTGGATGATCCAGAGGAGCATTAGAAGAATGTCATGTGGTCAGATGAGACCAAAATAGAACTCTTTGGTATAAACACCACTCACCGTGTTTGGAGGGGGAAGAATGCACCATACCCACTGTGAAGCATGGGGGTAGAAACATTATGCTTTGGGGGTGCTTTTCTGCAAAGGGGACAAGACAACTGATTTGTGTTAAGGAAAGGATGAATGTGACCATGTATCGTGAGATTTTGGGCAAAAACTTCCTTCCATCAGTGAGAGCATTGTAGATAAATCTTGTCTGGATCTTCCAGCATAACAATGATCCCAAACACACTGTAGGGAATGAAGGAGTGGCTATGTAAAAGCATTTCAAGGTTCTGGATTGGCCTAGCCAGTCTCCAGACCTCAATCCAATAAAGAATCTGTGGTTGAAAGTCTGTGTTGCCCAGCTACAGCCCCAAAACATCACAGCTCTAGAGAAAATCTGCATGGAAGAATGGGCCAAGATACTACCTACAGTGTGTGCAAATCTGGTGAAGACCTACAGTAAATGTTTGATCTCAGTCATTGCCAAGCAAGGTTACTTTACAAAGAATTTAAATGAACTCTTGTTATTGGCCAACTACTTATTTTCTACACAATTATACAAATTAATTCGTTAAAAATCATACAATGTGATTTCCTGGAAATGTTTTTCACATTCTGCCTCTCACAGTTGAAGTGTACCTGCCAAATACTTTTTTGCCCCACTGTATATCCTCTACTATTCAAGTGGAAAACAATCCTTTAGAGGAAAATATAAAAAAACCAACCTGTAATAATCTGGTTCCGTTATTGAATAAAACTTTAAGCTATAACTTTGTTGAAGCAGCATTTAATTCAGTTTCACCATTCAGTCTTGGGTTCATATCTGCCATCAATTATAGTGTATTTGACAAACCTTTAAGTTCTGCTGTCCTTGTTGGGTTTTATTGAGGTTTACCAATTTTTATCCTTCAGATAAAGCCATTGGTTGCAGATTGTTTAGAAATCTGCAGCATTGTATATACCAAGCCACACAGAGAAGACAGCCACCAATAATTGAAGAAAAAAATGGGATGGCAGGAACATTAAAGTGGACATTTCTCCAAAACAATGAAACAATGAGACTGAAACTGGCCAGGGAAGTTGGCAAGACGCTGACAGCAACATTGTAGGATCTGCAGTAATTTCTAACAAGTACTGGTTGTGTTTTACATGACAACACAATCACCAGTACTCATATCTAAGGAGTAAGGTTACAAGACAGAATCGGCTTTTTTCCCAGAGAAAACGTCCTGACTTTGCTAAAATCTTCCCAAGCCTGGCTGGATAATGTGTTTTGGTCTGTTGAATTGGTGTGCTTGTCAGAAAAATAATTTTACCAAAAGAAACCCATGCCTACTTTGAAACATGGTAGTGGTAGCATCATGTTCTTTTGTTAATTTTCTTCAGAGTTTCTGAATGCGGGTTAAGTTATAATTAGTTGTAAAGACCAGTCAGTTTTGGCCCAATATCTTCAGGGGTCTATTAGAAAGCTGAAGGTAAATAATTATTTCATTTTACAGCATCACAGTGAGGTTAAGCATACATCCAAATCGACAAAAAAGGACTAGAGGCAGGAAAATAAAAGTTCAAATGGTCCAGCCAAAGTCTAAATTTGACAAAAAGTCTTTGGGGTCACTTAAGAAAATGACTTGACAAGAGATTGTATACAGTTTGATAGATTTTACATCACAGACACCTTCCATTTTAATATGAGTGCGTACACTTTTTTGAAAGCCACTGTAGGTCTTAAATGTAAATAATATTGGTCTTTAAAGGGACCTAAATGTACCTTAGAGAAACCTGCAGAAACCCCTTTATGACAATAACAGCCTATTTGTGCTGGTTTGCACACAAAAAAGCACATATTTGTAATGTCAAACATTTTTATTTAAAAGTTAAAGTAAAAACAAAACAGACTTAAAGAATGTTAGGTCTTAGATTCCATTTATTCTTGCAATGACTCTTTCTACTGAACCTGGTTTGTTGCATATTTTGGCAATTCCATGAAAGTACCCTGTTTCATTATCCACTACTGGATAAGCCAGACTCAAAAACCAACAACCTAGACTGACACTGTTTATTTAACATGCTTGAGTCCGTCCGTCCGTCCGTCCGTCCATCCATCCATCCATTATCTGTACCCATCCATCCTATGCAGGGTTGCGGGGGGGGGCTGGTGCCTATCTCCAGTAGTCACAGGGCAAGAAGCAGGGTACACCCTGGACAGGTCGCCAGTCCATCACAGGGCACATGCTTGAATCATGAAGTTAAATATGATTTATAACGCCATTAAGATAACCCTTAGTCATGTGGCTTTTTGATTTAAATAAAACAAGGTCTTACAAAGGTCTTAAATTTCACTTGGTGAAACTTCCAGAAACCCTGTGTGACAAGCACTTCTAAATACGGTGTAGTTAAATTTATTTCTGTCTGGATGTGTACTGCTGCAGATCATCAGCTGCTTCAGTGAACAAATAAACATTTGCAAGAAATTAAATGAGCACACTAATTAATGACAGTCTGAATGAATGGACTGAGAGAATTCTGTCTTTCTCTCTGTTTCTCAGAGGAGGATTCACTGCCAGGTTGAGTGAACATTGACGGAGTAACACTTATTTTCTCCATCACACCAATGGAAATCAATTGGGTGGTAATTGCAGTCTTTGACCCCCCTCCTGTCTCAAGCACATCCCATCTCCTCTCTGTCCATACATTCTCCCTGGTCCAGCCATAAAGATGAGTCTGAGGCAGTCGATTCATTTTATATGTCAGGGTTTTTCCCGCTGTTGAATTGAGCGAGACTAATGTGATATATTTCAGCAGGATTGATACAAATCTGAGAGGCAGATGAAAGACGAAGCAAGAAAAAAGGGGACAGGGGAATGTGGAAAGTGTTAACAAATGCTTGGAAACGGGACAGCAGATGAAGACAGTTTTGAGAAGCTTCTCTTTACAGCTCCCATCTGTGTCTGTGTTTGTATGAGTTCTTTTGATTCCTCGTCTTTGGGTTTGAAGATGGCTGGTCAGATGGGTAATGAGTGATCCTTCCTCCCTGGCATGGTTCTGCCGTCACACTAGTATTAATCTTCCTACATCATCCCTTCTCTAAAACCGACAGTATGCCTCTTGGGGCAACACACACAGTCACAGCCCCATAACGCATAAATACACATGCACACACACATACACATGCACACACACACACACACACACACCCACACACACACACACACACACATTGATGCATAAGGGAGGTGGCAATGATGAATGAAAATGCTCTTAAGATCTGTTTAATAAGTTTCAGGCAGGGTCTCTGAGATCAATGGGAAAGGAGATCCCGTGTCTACATCTGCAAACTCAAGAGGGTTGGTTCATTTGACTGCATTGACCACTGTAAAGGGAACCCAAAGAGTGCACAAACAAGAAATTAACGATGCTGATTAAAAGGTTAAGTACAGTATTTTACGTACAGTATTGTCTACCCTTCAGCGTTTTCATATTTTGGCATGTTGTAACCACAAGCATCAATCTGTTTTAGTGGCTTTTACATGTGGAGAAACCAACACAAAGTTGTGCATAATAGTCAAGTTTAAGAAAATCAGTGTATTTATATTCACTGCAGGTCTTTTGGGGTTATATTTCTACCATGTTTGCTCAATTAGAGAGTAAAATCGTTGCCTGTTTGTCTTTGCAAAATAGATCAGGTTCATTCAAATGGATAGAGATGATCTGAACATTAAAATTCAAGTCTTGCAACAAATTCTCACTTAGATTTGGGTCTTTACGTTGACTGGGCCATTCTAGCTCATTAATATGCTTTGATGCAAACTATTCCATTGTAGCTATGGCTGTTTGTTTAGAGTATTTGTCCTACTTGGAGTTGATCCTCTACCCTATCTAAAAGTTTTTTTTGCAGCCTCTAGTAGGTTTTCTTCCAGGAATGCTGTGTGATGAGCTCCATTCACTTTTCCAGCAACTCTGACCAGCTACCCTGTTCCTGCTAATGAGAAACATCCCCACAGTATGATGCTGCCACCATCATATTTAACAGTGTGTGTGGATCTGTTCAGGGTTATGTGCAAGGCTGGTTATGTTTTACTGTCAGTTTCTCCATTTATTAATTAAGACATTTTTATGTTATTGTAATTTATTCAGAAATATCAGTCTAAAAACTGGGATGCATTTACATTTAGTCCCCTTTACACTATTTGTAAAGTTTAGAATTTTGGGGTGGTATTTTTCTTCTATTTCACAATTATTCAGTACTTTGTGGTATAAAATCACAATAAAATAAACAGGTTGTTAGGTGAGAAAAAAATGGAAAAGGGTCGGAATACCCAACAGTCATCAGAATCTGATTTATTGCTAAATAAATTGCTAGACCAAGGAGGAATTTTCAGCAAACATTCAGAGAAGACAAACAGACCAAATGTTTTTTAAAAAAAATCTACAAGCATTAACATATACACATATAAACATTTGCATGCTATACTTAGGGGAAAAATATTGACATTTGAGGTTGGGGGGGGGGGGTCAATAACAATGTAGGAAATAATGGTTAAAGTGCAAAACCTTAAAGACCTACAAGGACATTTTCTTTCTCACATACTGTCTGCTTGGATGCCTAAGTTATCTTTTTATTTTATCTATATTATCTTGTCTGGATTCTTGCATATTTTTATTTTGTACACTAAAACATGGATCTACATTATAAATAAGTAATCAAGCAAAAATGATCTGTAACACTGTCAACTGTGATGTCTGAAAGACTTTAGCGAGGTCCCACCTGTTGAATTAAAGCACGTGTTATTTGCGTGGTGGCGCTGAAAAGAGCTGAAGGTGTCAGAGCTGTGAACACTAAGAGTCAACTCGACAACCAATTCAGATAACTCAGAGAGGGGGTGACATTTCAGAAAAGCTGCTAATTTTCTCGTGCTGCACACATAAAAATAACGCCTCAATCAGAGCACTCGGGTTTCATTCAAACCAGATTAATGTGGCTTCTGATTTCAAATTTCTTGAATAAAATCTGACTTTGTTTGGTCCTGTGTTTTTGAATTGGTACAAGGTAATTTTTGGAAAAATAGGGTGGTTGTGTCGTTTTTGAACTCATGTCATGCAGTTTCCCAAAGAGATATTTTAGAACTACAGCTGAATCACAGTTTGTTTAAAACTTCTGCATTCGTGTGTCTTTGTGCTGGTTTTATGCAAACATGTAGTCCCTATTTTATGTCACAAAAACTCCCTTTTATCAAGTCTGGTTCTTTATGAAGCACATCGTATTTATGATGTTTTTGTCTTCTGCCCCAGTCCTCTTTCAATTTGTTCCTTGTTATCTTTGTTTCAAAGTAAAACCTTTTTATTTTTTTGTCTGTTTTCTTGTCAGTTAGGAGCATGGTCAGTGAAGCTTGGATTGTGTGTTGTCTGACAGCTGCTGCTGCATGCCTCTTTTCTCCTTTCCTCCCACTTCTTCCCCCCTCTCCTCCTCTCTTTTAAACACGCGTCCTCATTTCTAAACTATCTATCATGCTGGCAGGGCCAGTGGGGCCTTTAAACTGTGGGATTGGCACTTTCTCAGCTGCTGAGCTGGAAAAGGGGGTCTGCTTGCAGACGGAGACATAAGCAGCAGGCCAGCCTGCTGCAGGCAGAAGAAGCAGGAGGTTCTGCTTCTGAAAGCAGGTGGACTGATAAAACTATTTCCTACGCATCATGATCTCACATGGTGATAAAATAGCTTTTGTGCTGCTGCTGATCCAAGGCCTTGCTCTCCAGCAGGCAGAAGAAAGAGTTTTAGGAATTTAATTGGAAAGCAAGTCGATGGGTTTGAGATGGGACTGTGAAACCAAGTGTGCAGATTCCATGGATGTTGTCGGCAACGAGTTGACAAACTCTGTCTCACTCTGGAGTGAGAGGTGTCTGAAAAGATGGTAACATGCTGACAACATCTGTGTGCCGACTTGTGCATGTGCATTGAGACACAGCGTTTGACAAACATGAAAAAAATAACAATGCGGGTGCTGTCAGCGGGTCTTGTCCCTGGCAGGGGGTTGGAAACGAGCACGAAGTGTGACTTTCTCAGACGAGCAGAGAACCCGCGATGACGCCTCATATCGATGTGTGTACGCAACACGCATGATACACGCATGTCCTCACACACACATTTTGCACACTGATCATAGGGACCCTCATTGTATCTGTGACTGCACCCATCATGGTATCATCCCCATTTGGCCTGAAAGTATATAAAAAAATGCAGTCTTCATTACTCTACACACTTACATACAGCCCAGTACTAGAGGTCGATGTTTTGCTTTCAGTGCTTTATGTGAAGTTTTACAAAACAGACTTTAAAGCTGTGTGCTTTTGCGCCAGAATACAATTTCTGTCTGACCTAAATTATTTATATTTGCTAATAGCCAGAAAACAATAGCATTTCTTTAAGATAATGTCTTCATTTCCCCAAAGAGCTAAATGGATTCCCACCTGTGGATTAACTTTAAAGTGCACCTCAAAGAGGCTGCTTCCTTGTGTGACATCATCGAAAGAAATCAGGCAAAAAAAATTGTGGACCTTCACAAATGTAGTCAATTCTTGGATAAAATTTCAAGATACATGAGGGTGCCACATTCACCTGTTAAGAACAAAAGCTAAAGACCTTTCAATAATATTTGGCAGAAACTGGTAAGTGTCATCCACAGTGAAATGCATCTTGTGCCAACACGAGGATGAGAGATAGAAGCCAAGGCAAATCAATTTTATTTGTATAGCACACTTTCAACAACATGGTAATTCAAGGTGCCAAAGCAAAATAAAAAGTCATTCCCTTTAACCATCGTGCCGTGACACACAGCATGTCGGATGAGCAAGCAATACAACATTTTGCTTGCAAGAAACAAATATTTAGTAAAATTATGACATCTTTGGATGTAGTGAAATTCACAGGGTAAATATTCAATAAACATAATTCTGAGGCACCTCCATGTCTACAATTTGACTAGCCAGATCTTGAAGCCATTACTACAAAAAACATAATCAAAACCCAGACAGTTTGCAGATGCACTCAGGACAAAGGCCTTTATTTTTGGAGACATGTCCTGTGGTCTGATTGAACTAAACTTGACATTTTCAATCATGATTACCATCTTTACATACGGAAGCTTGCAAGTATGAAAGCACCATCTCAACTGTCAAGTATGGGGGTGGTAGCATCATGTTATGTTGAGGTTTTGCTTTAGGAGTGACTGGGAACTTCACAAAATAGATAGTATTATGAGGAAGGGGCATTGTGCGAATAATTAAAAAAAACATCTCAAGAAATCATTTAGAAAGTTAAAGGTTGGGGAGAAATTGGTGTTTCTAATGAGTGATTACTCTAAACAAACCACACAATTATACCAACTGGCTTAACAACAATGCTGGCAGTGTTTTGGAGTGGCCATCACAAAGCTCATGATGTCTGTCCAAGAGAAGTTTGTGGCAGAGCTTAGAAGGTTTGCTTGACCATGGTTCCGTAAGCCATACTGTTTAAAAGGAAAGACATGTAAACTTCTATATTTAAATAATTTTATTGGGGGAAAATAGTTTTTAAACCCACCCACCCCAAACCAGTGGGTTAAATACAACCACCGGCCAGTGTGGAGACACATAAGCTTATTTGAAAACCCACCAATCAGGTATAAATTCTATAGGAAATGCAGCTGGTGAGTTTGTATTTTTTTAATGAAATGAGTCAAGAGAAAAGAAAAATATGAAGGATCAGAGGGAGAATACACAAAAGACAAGGTAGAGGAAGAGGGTAACTCGAATTGGAGAGGATTCAAAAACAAAAAGCTGAACGACTAATTTGCGCAAAACTGGAGGCTGGACTGAGAGTTCTCATATACAGTGCTATTAGTGGACACACATACAAGAACAGCATAAAAAAAATTCTGTTTGGGCCTTTAGTACACTAATCAGCAGCTTTCTATATCAACACGTTAATGGGTTTGAGGGTCCAAAAAGCTGAGAAGGACCTCACAATGGGATAAAGCAGTTCCTAACACGATTTTGGCCAACAGAACAGAAATTAAAGTCCATCTTGCCAACAGTTCAGATATCTTGATCAGCCCTAAAAGCAGATACAGTTATGCAACTTTATTGAATATGTTAAAATTGGTGTAAATTTTTACAAACTTGTTTCACTTTGCAAAAATCTTAGGTGTTCTGCTAATTGGGTGTTAAGTTTAGATAATTGTTAAGTATTATGAGTTAAAAAAAAGGGCTCAGTTTTTTAAATTATGTTCACCATAATATATAAAAACTTCAGCATATTTTAAATCATCTAATATATTTTTTAGATAATTCCTATGGGATCAGAACAGTATCACCTTGAAATGAAACTGAAAATAAATATTGGCGTTGAAAAATATTATTGTGACAGAAAATATTAATTTTGAATCGGAAATAAATCTAGTGAAAATTTTTGTATTGAAAGTGAACTTTTTTTTTTACAATGCCAATCTTTTTTTACAATGCCAATCCTTTTTTGCAGCTTCATTCAGGTGATACTGTTTTGACGCTTGTGTGTGCACGCGCATGAGGGCCGGGCTTCAGCCCCCCATATGTTTGCATGAACAAGGCAGGAGGGAAATTCCGACTGTCAGAGTGGGATCAACATTTTCTTTGCTTGTAATGTGGTTTGTGGAAGGTGATAATCTGCAGTTGGGGACCCGATTTATGACAGTCTTTCTGTAGTCTTTTCAATCAAACAAGTTTGATATTGTCGCAAGTCCTAGTGTAGTCGTTGTGACATAAATCAACCAACAACCAATAAAGCTGTTCTCACACAAGCGGAAGCACAAAGCTACAGAGCCCGGCAGGGGTCAGGTGCAGAAATAATTTTTGAGGGGTAAGAATCTGTACCCTCGGTTTATTAAACCATGCGCATGGAGTCGTAATCTGTTCTCTCCATACATTCTTTGTGACCGTGTGGGGGTCCTGTCCGCTTACAGTGTACCCTGGCTGTTTGTGTCAGGTTTGTGTGTTTGAAATAGGACCCAAAATGTTTAGATTTAATTAAAAAATAAATAACAAAACTTACAAAATAATGACGAGAAAGCCAGGGAACATGGAGACCAGGGAACGCAGGAACCAGGAAGGGAGGAAAGACAACGAACCAGCAAGTTGTGACTGAGTGTGGACTGTATTTATACTGAGGGGGAGTGTGAGGATGGGAGCAGAAGGAGCTGAGGACTAATTAAGGGAAGCGGTTGCAGCTGAGAGGGAGTGAGCAGGTGAAACTAATTAACAGCTGGGATGAAAGGCAGAATGGCTAGGGAAACTGGGAGAGTCCAAAAAACAAACAACAAAAGGCTAAAGTCCTGAGGTCGGCGACAAAGGAGCAGGAACCTGGGAGGTCGGCGACGAAGGAGCAGGAACCTGAGAGGTCGGCGACGAAGGAGCAGGAACCTGGGAGGTCGGCGACGAAGGAGCAGGAACCTGGGAGGTGGGCGACGAAGGAGCAGGAACCTGGGAGGTCGGCGACGAAGGAGCAGGAACCTGGGAGGTCGGCGACGAAGGAGCAGGAACCAGGGAGGCCGGCGACGAAGGAGCAGGAACCAGGGAGGCCGGAGACGTGGAACCAGGAGACGAGGAACCAGGAGACGAGGAACCAGGAGACGAGGAGGCCGTCGACGAGGAACCAGGAGGCGTGGTGGCCGGCTGCGGAGCAGAACCTCGTGGTGTGGTGGCCGGCTGCGGAGCAGAACCTCGTGGCGTGGTGGCCGGCTGCTGAGCAGAATCTCGTGGCGTGGTGGCCGGCTGCTGAGCAGAACGTCGTGGCTTGGGAACCGGCTGATGAGAACCTCGTGGCTTGGGAACCGGCTGATGAGAACCTCGTGGCTTGGGAACCGGCGTCGGCTCAGGGGACCTTGGTAGGACGCTTGGAGCTCTCGAGAGAATGGAGTGGAGGACCCTCAAGAGGATGGAGTAGAGAACTCCCGGAGAGGAGTAGAAGACCCACGACGAGGCGTATAAGACCCACGACGAGGCGTAGAAAACCCACGACGAGGCGTAGAAGACCCACGACGAGGCGTAGAGGACCCACGACGTGGCGCTGAAGACCCACGGCGACAGCGTGGCGTAGAGGACCCACAGCGACGGCGTGGCGTAGAGGACCCACGGCGACGGCGTGGCGTAGACCCCGAGGTCATGTCCCTCTGGAGACCCTTGGTAGAGTCAGGAGCTAGAGGCGTGTCCTCCGGAACACCCTCTGCGGAGTCATGAACCAGAGGCGTGTTCCCCAGATCACCCTCTGCGGAGTCATGAACCAGAGGCGTGTTCCCCAGATCACCCTCTGCGGAGTCAGGAACCAGAGGCGTGTCCTTTTGGACATCCTCAGTGGAGTCAGGAACCAGAGGAGTGTCTTCTGGAACACCCCCTGCGGAATCAGAAGCCAGAGACATGTTCTCCGGAACACCCCTCTTCAGAGTCAAGAGCCAGAGGTGTGCCTTCCGGAACACCCCCTGCAGAATCAGAAACCAGAGGCGTGTTCTCTGGAACACCCCCTGTGGAGTCAGGAACCAGAGGCGTGTTCTCTGGAACACCCCCTACAGACTCAGAAGCCAGAGGCGTGCCCTCCGGAACACCCTCTGCAGAGTCATGAGACAGAGGCGTGTCTTCCGGAACACCCTCTGCAGAGTCATGAGACAGAGGCGTGTCTTCCGGAACACCCCCTGTGGGAACAGGAGTAGGAACCAGGGGCGTGTGGCGTTTCCTCCAAATGGAGGCGCCATATGCCTCAAACAAAGTTTCCAACATTCCAGAGTCATTTTTGTATTCTTCAAATAATATAGCAAACTCCTCCTCAGTGATGGTGTATAACAAAGGTGGTAAATCTGGAGGAGAAGCGGAAGGCAGGGCTTGAGGCTTGCTGGGAGCCGGGACCGGAGACTGAAATAGGACCCAAAATGCAGAACTTTTATGTTTGGATTTAATTAAATAATAAATAACAAAACTTAAAAAATAATGACGAGAAAGCCAGGGAACATGTAGACCAGGGAACGCAGGAACCAGGAAGGGAGGAAAGACAATGAGCCAGCGAGTTGTGACTGAGTGTGGACTGTATTTATACTGAGGGGGAGTGTGAGGATGGGAGCAGAAGGAGCTGAGGACTAATTAAGGGAAGCGGTCGGTGAGAGAGAAACTGTAGAGCATGTATTTATGCAATGTGTGAGGTACAGACGACACAGAGAAGAGCTAAAGGCATATATGAATGAAAGTGGAATGGGGTTTTCGGTTGGAACAATGTTAAGGGGATGTTCTTCGGCAGGAGTTGTTAAGGCGATATTGAGGTTCCTTCGGGGTACGAGGCTATTTTTAAGAATATAAGAAGAAAATGAATAGATGGCCTAAATAATAATAATGCTAAAAAGTAAAATAAATAAGAAAATGAATAAATAAAAAGGGAAGGGGAAAGAAAAAGAGGGGGAAAAGAGAGGGAAGAAGGAAGGGAGAAAGGAGAAGGGAAAAAGGAGAGAACAAGGGGGAAGGAAGGGAAGGGAAAAAAGAGAAAAGAAAGAAGGAATAAGAGAAGGGGAGAAAAGAGAAGAAAGTATATATATATATATATATATATATATATTTATTTTTTTTTTTTTTTTTTTTTAGTATAGGAGACACAGGACTGATGGGGCCATGTTGGCCCACACTCCATATCGGAAGGTGGCGGTAATGCACCAATAAGTTGTTTGCCAACCGCCAAAAAACACCATTAGAAGAAGAAGAAGAAGGGAAGCGGTTGCAGCTGAGAGGGAGTGAGCAGGTGAAACTAATTAAGAGCTGGGATGGAAGGCAGAATGGCTAGGGAAACTGGGAGGAAGACCAGGAGCAAAACATAAGGACTAGACAGAGGATAATACTAAAGAGGAATACAAAATAGAAAGGAGCAAAGGGTGAAAAACATCTAAGAACAAGGAGAAATATGGAAACAAGAAAGTGCAGAAATAACTAGTAGAAACAAAGAATAACTAAACACGATAATAGAACTAAATAAGGAAAATAACTAACAAAAACACAAACACCTAGGAACCATGACAGTTTGGGGTTGTACTTAATTGCTATGGCACAACGGTTAATAAGCAGGGTTACATCGCCGATAATGGTGGGTTCGAGTCCCGTTTATGATAAAGAGCTCCGGACGTCACGTGACTCTCAGAGCGAAGGCACCATGTTGGCAGGCATGAACGTAATCAAAATGATCGTCGCCAGCTGTGATTTTACTCCGTCGGAGTTTACTTCCCATTTTAAAACAGAAGATATTATTGTATATACCGGGAAATTAAAAAGATTAAACATTTCCGACCCTTACCATGCCCCTGGGATACTTTTTAAAACTTCAGAAGCTGTCAGAGCGGACCTTTTACCGGACCTGAGATACTCTCACAACAGCGTTCATTAAGATCCACATTGTAGCACAAAGAACAATGTTGGCTAAATAAACTCGCCCCAGAAGAATATGTGCAACAATAAAACGCATTCTCTTTGCAACTCTTGCAGTTCTGTGTGGAGAAACTTCAACTTTAACTTACAGTTCAGTCCTGCAACAGGGCGGGTACCCGCGGGTGACTCGCATAAGGTTTTTACATTATAAAGTTGTGAAATTAAATTTTCCGGGAGGAAGTTTCTTTAATGCGGGCGGGTTGCGAGTGACAAACAATTGTTTTTAATATTTTGTTTAAGACTCCCAAAGAGGATTGTGTTGATATATTGTGACATGTGGAAAGAGCATGCCAGAATATTCCTCCAACTTTGCGCTGACAGCGGAATATTCTCGCTATCTAGGCATCCAGCGCTGCTAGAGAGACTTTACTGCAGCGGGATTTGCGATTCATGAACTGAGAACACAGTTAAAACCAGGAACTGTGGTCAATTTTTCATTTCTGCATATTGATCTCTGCATCAAATAAATTTTAGTTTTCATAAATCTCTGAAAAATCTCTCTCTGGCAGCGCAGGATGCGATAACGAGAACATTCCGCTGTCAGTTTTGCGCTGAATATTCCGGCATGCTCTCTCCACAAACACAATATATCAACACGATTCTCTTTTAGTCTTAAACAAACAAAAATATTTCATAAATATTTTTTCACCCGCAGTAGCCTAAAGAAACTTCTGCCAGACCCAAATTTAATTTATGTATTTTTTCATCTTTAAACGGAGACCCGCAACATGCAGGACTGAGCCCTGAACGTGTTTGCAGCGGAATAGGACTCTTTTAAAATGTCGACATATCCACTGCTAGGAATGCTGCAACATCTTCACAGAAAGAAAATATGAATGTATAAGAAAGTGGAATGGAGTGATTTAAATAATAGTCCGTTCAGAAACACTGATTATGAGGAAATTGTGGTGGGAGCACAAGTGGATGTTAGAGTATAAGAAATTCTGCATCAGGGTTTTAAAAGTGGTGGGAAAAAACGTCAATCATAAATGTTGCTGCTGCTAAAATGACACCTATATGCCCTGACATACAATTTCCCGATCCATTTTCCCTCGTCCTACTCCGGAGCATCGCTTAAAGTATATAAAAGTATGGAGGGACATAAATGGACACAATCGGGGTTTGTTATTGGGATCCAGATCTGGAATCTTCCTGCACAGGATGGCGTCGTCATCGGGAGGGAGACCTGTCCTGATTTTAGTTGCCATAAGCAACGGCAGTAGCTAGGTTATGTCTGTGTGCAACATCTTGTGTGTTCGTTAATCTCAGGAAATAATGAAAGTATTTTTATTTCTAAAGGCAACATTGTAAAACAGAGAGCTGTCAATTTGCATCACTTAATGATACAAGAGCAGTTATCAAACAAACGGCATTAAATCTGAATTACAGGTGAATCACTCCCAAAGACTAAATGAAACGGCTTCATTTTTCCCTGATCGCTAGCGCGTTTTATGGCAATGATCCATCGTTTTCTGCGTTCTGGATCCTTGGTAATCCTAGAACGTTTCTCCCTTATCTCGTCCACGTCTGTTATGGCATCCTGGGGCGCAACAGGTATCCACCAAATTTACCGTTTCTAAGTTTGGATTAGCTGCAAATAACAACAACTGCGGGAGACTGCCTGCCACAATGGCACCCAGTCGATTTGAACTGTTGCATGCTGGAAGAAGTGACGTCAACTCCCGGAGCTCTATTGTCTTGCACCTTGCCGCATATCAAATTTTTTTTTTTGTTCCTGCGCGAAAGTAGGCTATAAACATAGGTGTCATATTTATAAATAACAGTTTTGTAGCCACCTATGGAGCCTGGCAGGGTCTATACACAACAAATACAATATTTGTGTTCCATGGCTGAGTAATGGGCCATGAATTACAAAGTGTATGCCAACCTTGCCCCCTGGAATACAGGCACAAACCAGCGCTATCTGTCCATCTGCATGGAGCAAGTGGTACAGCATAAACACCTTGCATTAAAAAGATATGAGTTAACCAGTTACTTGATGATACAGTCCCCACTTTGAATGCAAGTCTTTATTTAACATAACATTAATCTTGGCAAAGAATGCTACAACATTCGCACATAAAGAAACTGTATAATGCTGAGCATAATGGGAGGAATTTTGCGGGAAGCTAAAATAGTCTAGGTGTTGTCTTTTGAATAGATTCAACAAGATTCAGTGTTTATTAAATCTTTAGTCTGAGACTAAAAACTGTTAACCCAAGTCTTTAGATGTGAGCTGATAATCTTTAAGAGTCTTTTCTAAATCGTTTCAAAGTCTCTAGGTGTACAGAAAGCATAATGTGGTTTGTGGAATAATAATAATTTAAAAATAAGATATAAACGGTTTCTTCTCAGTTTGCCATGGCAGTTGGCGCGCATTACCGCCACCTTCTGGTTTAGAGTGTGTGTCACAATTACGTTTTGCAATCTAATTAAAAAAACGAGTTGTCAGTGTTGTTAGCTTTGCTTACACCAGTCTTAATTGATTTGTTAACGTTATTGACATGTATTGTAAATATGTATTGTAGATCTGAAATAAATACAGTTATTTAATATGGTATAGCCTATATAGTGTGTATTTACATCCCTTCCTACCACACTGTCTGTAAGGAGGAGAACCTCCAACAAAGACAGGCTACACAAGCATAAAACTTTATCACAAAGACTCCTAGTTTACTGGTCAGTAGAAGAAACTGAGAAGAAACCGTTTGTCTTTTTTTCTTCCACAAACCACATTATTAGCAATGTAAATGTCCTGTTGTTTCTCGCGTCTCGCCTTGGACAGTCAGAGTTTCCCTCCTGCCTCGTTCATGCAAACATATCGGGAGGCTGAAGCCCCGCCCCTCATGCGCGTGCACACACAAGCGTCCAAACAGTATCACTTGAATGAAGCTGAAAAAAATGATGGCATTGAAAAAAAGATTGGTATTGAAAAAAAGATTGGCATTGTAAAAAAAAGATTGGCATTGTAAAAAAAATTAAAGTTTGAAAACTTTAGTTATTTCTTTCAATGCATATACATGAGTTTCATAGAAAAAAAAATCACTTTCAATACAAACATTTTCACTAGATTTATTTCAGATTCAAAATTTATGTTTTCAGTTACAATAATATTTTTCAATGCCAATATTTATTTTCAGTTTCATTTCAAGGTGATACTGTTCTGATCCCATACATTCCTGTATTTTTTGTGCTTCACTTGGTTTTGCAGTTAAAACTGTTGACCTTTTCTGGTCTGTCAGTAGAGGGCGATCTATACTCAGCACTGCAGTTCACTGTGTGTGTCTCTCTGTATGTATGCGTGTGTGTTTGTGTGTGCGTGCATTTTTCCTGTATGTTTACTTAATTTCTCAGCACTGGTTGTTTTCATGTGCTCTAATTACATTAAGAAGCACAGCCTATTTATTCCTTCCTTTTCTTCTGAGTGCCCTATATCTTTGAGTACCTTTAAAAAAATATTTGCTGAAAAGACCAGAGTGATGACTTGATTATAGTCTTTGTATAATTTGTATTTCCTTCTTCCACTACTCTGAAATTTACTCAAATGAAAGTCATTTAAAAGAATTTGCCTGAGAATGCAGCTGTAGTGAAGATAAAAAAGGAGGATTTGCCATGTATTGTTCTGAACAGGAACATGCAATTGAGGTTTATGGCTTAAATTGGTTAAACAATTTCATAATTTCATAAATACACTGGTCTTTAGTTATAACAAGCCGTATTGGCCTGCTTACAATACATGTCTATTGAATCTGCTGTAGTATTCATATTCCAGATTTTTCTGCTTCTTTAAATTGTTCTGAGTATGGGATGCACGCAAGATGAATCTTTAGGACACTTTATAATTATAAAACACAAAACTGAGTTTCCAGAGGCTTTGTTTTACAATAAAATGTCCTGCTTCTGAGTCAAACAGTCAAACTTTTTTTCATTAATGTGGAGAAAATTAAACTTTTCAAATTTAGAAAGCCATATCTGACTTTCATTCAGTCTGGTGACAATTTCTATTATTTTATGGTTATTTTCCCTTTATATGTCCAAGTAGAATGACTCACTAAGATCAACATCTGACTTTAACTCTTAAATTTTTAAAATATTGGTCTGAGCATAGAATTTAGCTTAGACATTTAAGCTAAAAGCCCTTTTCTTGTACCCATTTCCGAACATATGATGATCAAAATTTACACAAAAGAAAGTTTCAATGTGGACGGTGGAAAGATAAACTTGGGTCCACCTCTAGCCTTGTTTGTCACAATTCCAGTCTTAGATCACTGATGTTTGTTGACACTTTGCTCAAATGATCAAAGGTCCTTAAGTATACATAAAAACATTTATTTTGCATTTATATACTAATAAATGTTGCAGCAATAGTGACTAAAACAATGTTTTCTCAATATTTGGCTACTGAGTACTTGTACTACGAATAAAATGATTTTTGGTGTAAGTTTGTTAAAGATTTATTTTAAGGCTTTCTGCACATTTGTACCTGGTCTTGACCTCAGCTTTGCATGCTTCCTTGTTCTGCAAAACAGGATCAAAAGTCATTTTTTTTAATATCCTGAAAACAACCTCTAATGAGGTAACTTCTCTAAAACAGTGGTTGCCTTTTTTTTTGTAAACCAGTTGGAGTTATGATTGTGTACCTGAAAAGTTATATTTGTTATATTATCATATATGTTTTTTAAATTTCCTGGTTCATATTAAAAAGACTTCCTGTTGCTTACATCTGATTATGTAGATTACATTATAAATCTGATTATGGAAACATTCACTGTGATCATAAATAGAAGGTTATCTTTGTGGGTATGTGGGCCACATGCTATGTTTATAGATCCTATGTTGCCAGAGCTTCAACATTGTTGTATTGGGACAGTCAAGAGCTTGTGCATGTGACATTGCATGAGTCACTCCCTCTGACAGTTTACCCAGGCCTTCTTCATCTCTGCTTTATCCATCATTGTTAGGAATTTAATTATACTTGAAAAGTAGTATTTCTTTCATTAAAAACAACCTCTATTGTGATAATGCTAGACCTTTATTATGCCTTTTTATAATGCATTAACCTGCCCTTATGAGATGCAAGACATCATTGTTTGTATGTTATATACGACAAACTGATAAATTGTTCTGTACTTCTACAAAGAGTGTAAACAAGGTACTTTTACACCTTGAAATGGCACAGTTCTGTTTATTTTATAATTTTATGAATCTCTTAATGTGTAGCTGGATTATGCTGAACAATTAAGTGTATACAACTTACACTCTTAGCTCTTTGGATTATTTGTAGTGTTAGCAAAGGCTGTAGGTGTGTGTGTTGAATTGGTTATATGTTCAGGATGAGAGAGAGGTGAGATAAGAGTCTGGCAAGAGCATGCTCAGATTGCCTTCAATTAGTGCAGTCCAGCAGAGACAAGGGGAACAATGGTATATAGATTGGGACTCCACTGGACTGGAGACTGCACAAGATGGAGTGTGTGTGTTTGTGTGTATGTGTGCGTGCGTGCGTGCGTGTGTGTGTGAAAGAGAGAGAGAGCTAGAGAGAGAAACAGAGGGAGACGGAGAAAGTGAGGTTAATGACAGGCTACTCACAGACAGGTAATCTGTCTCCCTCTTTCTCTTTCCTTCTCTCTGTGGGTATAATCAGTTTTTTTCCTCTCTTCTCCCTGCAGTCATGATCATTATTATAACAATTAGCTTTCATTTTCTGTCTGCTGCGATGAAGAGTCTCACCGATACCTGTACTACACCTTGCCTGCCTTGTTCAGTTCCCAACTGTCCGCTCAGCCAGGTGTTTCTGTCCCTCATTGCATGCTTTCGCACACAGTGGCTTGAAATAGAGCTTGTTTCAAGCTTAAAATTTATTTTTATTTATTTATATCAATACAAGTAATTTATATTTCAGAAATAAGGTGATAATTAGGAAACCAATAATCAAGGTAAAAACAAGCAAAATTTTCCAGCTCTTGGGAAAATGACGTGTATTAAAAATAGTTTCATTAAGTCATTGCAATATTAACTCTTGTAATACTAGCATATTTATATTGATTACCCTGTGTGATGTGTTTGGAAGGCTAATGTCTCCTTTGTAAGTGCTGCATGAATTGGCACATTTTTTAGATGAACTGTACAACTATTCACTCAAATATTAGAAATATTTAGTTATTAAAATATCAGTATGTACAGTATTTACTTTCTGAGAGCCTCTGAGAAAGTACAGGGGGGAGCATATGTTGAATTAATAAAAAGAAATGTTACACTACCCTTTGGTTAGTTATGCAGTTAGTTTTGATGTTAGTTTAACATCATTAAACATAATTTAATGAGTTTATTGGAATACGTTTACCCATTTTTTTCATAAAGATATACCAGCAGTTGCTAAAGTATGTCAAATTTAGTCGAAGAGATATAAGGAATTGTTTGGGTTAAACAAATTAGATGTAGCTGTTTTCTCAGTGATCTCAGCAAATTGTTTAGTTATCCTTGAACACACAGTGGAAGACAGGGGACATCCTGTCACAGATATTTTCAAAGGTTTAAAGTTTTCTCTTTTCAAAACCCTCTTGTAACTAAGCAAAGCTTGTTCTAAGGGGAGCAAGATTAAAAACACTCCACCATCTTGTTGCACAGATGTAAAATTTTGGCAGCCAATTTCTATTATCCATTAAGCTGCAGAACAGGAACCTGGGCAGACTGGTTCGAGATGATGAGACACAAGCCCCTCAATTAACCACTTGTTAAAACCAAGATTTTTGGAATAACATATCTAAAAACCAGAGCAGGACAAACCTTGAAGCAGACCACACAGACTGCCACACTTGTCATCTGAGAACAGGAGACTGAAGCCACAAATTGAAAGCTTTGAAAGTATTTATGATGACCAACCACCTTCATGACCAGGTTTTGCTCGTCTACTGATGTCTACTTCCAGGATGGATAATGCACCATGTAAAAAAAAAAAGGTTTCTTGAAAGTAATGAGGTCATTGTATAAGTATTTTTTCTGTCGCCTTCCCGTCATTAACAATCAGTAATTATTTATATTGGGAGCAAAGGTGATATTATGCCCTGTATGTAAGAGAGGAGGTGCTGTTAAACTGTCATTTTTAGGCAGAAACAAAATAATTACGGAGCTTACCCTTTCAAAAAATTTTTTACCATCCTAAGTTACCTATTAATGTGTTTAGCATTATTTAAACAGCAGTCTCTTATTGTATAATTTTTAACAAAATGTAGATCCTTATCTTAAATGATATTTTCAAATTTTACCAGGACTCCCTAATCCAGCTTGTTTTATGACAGAAGTTAAAAACTCAAAAGGGTAACACAGAGTGATATTGCTGTACTCCCTTTAGCCTTCATGTTATCTGCTGAAAGTCTTAACTTCTCTCGCAGCCTGAATGGACCGCAAACATGTCTCAACATGTCATAGATAATACAGTTAATGTTTTGATCACTTTTCACAGCTGTTGTGCTTCCTAACTTCATTTTGAACCCCCTACTCATTGGTGCCATTTATCCAGTAACAACTTTCCCATTAAATAGTGGTGCTGTGTGCATCACCTGATAGCACTTAGTATGGTGACTTCTCTGATCAGAAAAATACAACATTATTTTCATTTCCGAAAAACAGTCTCCAATCACGGCTGATCAATCTGATAACCTTCCAGTTACGATGACCAAATATTGCTTTGTACAATTCTAGTTTGAACAACTAATAAAGTCATGGCCATGGACCCTTAAGGACCAATGTTGTGCTTTTAAGTTGGTATTAATTATTTAAATATGTCTGGTATTGATGTAAAGTATTATCAGCACACACTGGCTCACTGTGGAATTGGAATTGGAGTCCCAATATACTCACAGAAATATTAAGAACGACAATAAGTTAACTTTCTTGTAGCAGGACCAAGTCATGCAGTATTGTTTTCTAAATTATTTGGAGATTTCAGTTTATTTACAAACCCACTGAACTTTACTTTTACACTGTTATTATCTAATGAAAGACCTTTTGCGTAAGGAACTTCATAGTAGATTTGATGAAAGAATATGAGTAGTATGAGAAGAATGTGTTATATTTGATTGTGTATCCAGTGGTGAAGTGTGTAACCAGGCCTATTAGGCTGAAGCTCGTTGCTGTCAATCACCCTGGGTGTGGATGACGAGGGGGGTGGTATGCAGATACGACTTGCTGTCAGCAGACCGTAGGAAAATGGATTCCTGAGAAAGCCATAACTATGATAAATTTACTCCTTCAATTCTCAGAGTCTCCCCTCCTTTCTTTCTTCTAACACATTGTGATAGACATGCACACATTTCACACACAATACTCCCCATCCCCAACAAAACCCAATATACTACCTCTCATCGTCCCCCCTCTCTGCCACTGGCAGTCAGTGCACGTGTGACTAATGTATGCGCTAAATCTGCTCGCTACCATGCCGCTCACAAGCCCACCACCACTCCAGTCGGTCCATCCAACTCTAAGTTACTGTCAGAGACCGCATTCAAATAAATTTGTTACTGCATGTTCATGAAATATTGATGGAGGCGGAAGGGAGAAGGAAACTTTGGATTCGGGACAGATCAAAAGGTTGGGCTAATAAAGGAAGGAAGCACCAGGTATGAATAGAAGTAAATGTAAGAATTTATTAAAGATACAAAGTCAATATGTTAGGAGAAAGAGAAGGCTGTTCAGATATATCACCAAGGTCTAAAGGCTTCATGTTAGCTGTGTATAAGGATAAGATGGACAAAGTGTAGATCACTGAAGAATACACTTATGGGTCTTAAAATTGAGCTGAAATGAGAGTCTTGTTCAAAACCTGGCTTATATTTTTTACTTTATGTTCTTTATACCTATCTGACTTTAGTAATTCTTCAGTATTTTCCATCTAAACAAATGCAAAATGCCAGCAATTTCTCAGCTTAGCCCAATTTGAACAGTTGAACTGGGAAGGAAGATAAGAGGATACAAACTGGGTTGTGTGTGGCATCCAAAAAAATAATAATCTCCATCGAGATTAAACATTACTTTCCTCAGGTGAACTATTTCAAAAGTACCAACCTTCTAAAAACCCACCCTTTTTAAAATACTTAGAAATAAATAGCTAACTATATTTTCGAAACATAAATAGGATTGTCCCCCACCCTGTCATCACTTAATGACATAGGAGGGAAAGGTTACATGTTGCAGATGCTTGGAAAATTGATTTTTAGGAAGATATAGATGAGAAGCACGAGGAAACTTGTCTGAAACAGATATTTAATACCCAGATAACACTACTTCAGTAAAAACGGTTAATTCAATTATATATGACTCCTGTTGAGCTCCATTGAATGTCAGCTAAGTGTTTAGGTCAAAAAAATGTATGTCACAAATGTTTAGGTCTACTTTTCAGTTAACTGCTAAGTTGTGTATTCTTGGAATGCATCCCCCAAAAAATTCAGCAAATATCCAGAGTTCAAACCATTGAACTCCAAGCTAGTAGGGCCATTGCTTTTTGCAGGAAAAATGTGAGTGCTCCTTTGATTGGAATATGGATGAAAAAACTTTTCAACTTTAGTAAAATAGAAAGATTAACATATATCACCAATGGGGCTTTGGTAACCATAAATATCAATCATGACTGAGGAGTATTCTGTTACTGTAGCAATTTGCTGTGTAACGGCTTAACTGTATGTCTGAGGTTTGTGGATTGCACATGGATTATGTTGCATAAAACTGAAAAAGGACAACAAACATAGTTCAAAATGTTTTTTCCTTTTTTCATTTACAAATATTATTTCACATTTAATTGTATTCTGATGTTTCAAAGGGCAGTGATCAACTGATGGAAGCATTCTTATTTAAGATTAATCAGCTTTTTATTTGTGCTGTATAACATAGCAGAGCTGTGCCAGATGTCATGCATCCAGTTGAGAATGTTCTGTATGAGGAGCACATTTTGTATCTTCATCCCTATTAAAAGGGCCAAAATCATGCAGGGTTGGTCAGACCCAAGACATTTTATTTCACTCTAAAAAACAAACTAAGCGTGACATAAACCTGCACAAAACATCCACCAGAATAATGACCGTGTATGTATGTTTATGCTTTGGCAAATCTTTGGGTATTTGTGTGGTACATACCAGGACACAAAGGTCAGAAAAATCTAATATGAACAAAGGCATGATAGGAATTCTTGGAGAGTGATCTAATACCCCTCTGTAATGGTGTACTTTGAACAAGTTCTCCTTAGATCTAAAGTACCCAAACACAGCAAGCACAGTGTTAGAGTACAACCAGTCTTATCTAGAAACCTTCGGAACATTGTGTGCAGTAATGCTTGTGTCAAGGCAAGATGCAGCTGACTGAATGCAGAATTATTGACTGTTGGGATTATATGTGATCACTGCAAAGTGCCATCATAATGCACGTTTCTTTGTCCTCATGTTTGGTCATGACTTAAAAAAGAATGAGTGGGTTGTCAACACTAGTGACTCATCTTTAGAGATGCATCCCTTCTTTCCTTGGTTGTCTCTGATAAGCACAAAATCCTTGTTTCTCCCACTCGCACCCACCAAAACCTACTGTATCTGTTGCACCTCCCTCACTTCCCTACTGCCGTGTTGTTTTCCATCCATCTGCCTCCCCCTCTCTCCCTTGTCCTATCAACAAGATGAGTCACAGGACTGCCTGTGTCAGGGGCTAAATGTTTGGTCCTCTCCTTTTAGCCCTCGAAGCACAACTAAACAACAGTATGTGATCCAAACTGGCCAAACATGATGATGCTGAAACTTTCCACCCTCATTGCGAGTAAGCTCATGCTGTATTTGGTCAGAGATAAACACAATGTCAACAACATAGCTGATACATTTTGTGCTTGCTGTGAATGTGATGATCTTGAAGGTCACAAAAGAGATAAGAGAAATTAGGTGGTGTTTTGCAGAAAGGAGGAGGGGAGAGATCTGCTAACCACCGACGTGATGATTCAAAAGATTTATTTTTCCCATGCAGGTCATGCCCCCCCCCCCCGAAAATACATTCAGTTATAATACTTAAATGGCCATAACTATCTTGTACTAAATAATTATATAAAGCTGGTCATTCATAAAGTAGACCGTACACAGAAGCGTCAACTTCACACCTGTCAGTTTCCTCCCTTATGCTGATTGTCAACATGCAGCTGCTTTTGTTCTAGCTTACGATCACTGCTTGGAATCAAATCGAACATGCAATAAGTGTTATTTCCTTCTTGAGGAATACATTACCTGATAAAGTGATTGCTAAACAGCTATAGGAAATATAGGAAATAATATATTTTTTAAATATATATTTTTCTCTGCTAGTTGAGTAAATATTCACTCCTTAGTTGGAAAATTGGCCATCACAGATGTAAGCTCAGTCAGAAAAAAAACCTACCGGAGACCTGGCTAACTTTTCAAACTCTTGTTTGAGAACAAGTTTGTGGCATTCATTCTGTCTTTTGTAGATCAGTAAGAAATATGGCCTTACAGGTATGGAGGGCTGTAAGAATGAATTTGGTATCTGATTTTATTTTTTAAGTTAATACACTTCTTTTTGGGGTCCAAAATGTACAATTTTCTGACTGGTGAGACATTAACTGAATTGGTGTACAACATGGGGGGCTGACTTCATTCCTCAAGGGATGTGTCCTGCATGTTTTAGATGTTCCCCCTGGCTCAACACACCTGAAACAAGCAAATGTTTCATTTCCAGGCTTCTACAGAACTTGATAATATATGTGGAGGATATGATTGAGCCATTTACTCAGCTGAGCAGGATCAGGGATGCATCTAAAACATGCTTGTACAGTAAACAGATATTCTTTAAAAAGCAAGAAGAACATATTTAATGCAGCTTTGATTATCTCTGTTTACCACAGGCATAAAAACCTGCACTATACAGACTAGTTAAACCTAGCCTGACTTATTCTACACAAATCACACATTTTAAGACACCGTTTTGATTTGTGAAACCTTTAACCTATGTGTCATAACAAAACATTAGGAATTGGGTGCAGAACAAGGGACTTACCCAGGAACCATTCATCATCGCCACTATATGCATGCTAGAAAGGAGAAAAAGGCACAGTTTGAAACATTTTTATATTTTTAGAGGTTCGCTAATATCAGGACTTTGAATCTGAAAAAAAACATTAAATGATCAAAAAAGAAGCTATAGTTGTTCCAAATAAAAAGTAATTCTTAAAATGATTTTCTTTTCTATTTGTGTAGGCAATGTAGTCAATAATGCCATCCAGTGACCTTGAATGAGGATTTGATTTAATTTATTGAAATTATTTTAAAACTTTTCACCTTTTCTGTCTAGATGAATATATTTTTCAAATGAGGAAAAATAATCATGAAATTATTTAGTTGCAACCCTGCTGATGTGCATTGCTTACTGAGGTATACTCCTGAATGTTCACAATTTTAAATTCATTGAGCTTAAAGATTCCATCAATCCATCCATTTTATTCCGATTATCCGGGGTCGGGTCGCGGGGGCAGCAGCTTAAGCAAGGACACCCAGACTTCCCTCTCCCCAGCCACTTGTTCCAGCTCAATCCCAAGGCGTTCCCAGGCCAGCCGAAAAAACATAGTCCCTCCAGCGTGTCCTGGGCCTTCCCCTGGGCCTCCTCCCGTTGGGAGGTGCCCGAAACACCTCACCAGGGAGGCGTCCAGGAGGCATCCTGACCAGATACCCGAGCCTCCTAAACTGACTCCTCTCGATGTGGAAGAGCAGCGGCTCTACTCTGAACCCCCTCTGGATGACTGAGCTTCTCACCCTATCTCTAAGGGAGAGCCCAGACACTCTACAGAGGAAACTCATTTCAGCCGCTTGTATCCGTGATCTCGTTCTTTCGGTCACCACCCAGAGTTCGTGACCATAGATGAGGGTAGGAACGTAGATCGACCGGTAAATCGTGAGCTTAGCCTTTCGGCTCAGCTCTCTCTTCACCACGACAGACCGGTACAGCGCCCGCATATCTGCAGACGCCCCACCAATCCGTCTATCGATCTCCCGCTCCATTTTTCCCTCATTCGTGAACAAGACCCCCAGATACTTAAACTCCTTCACTTGGGGAAGGACCTCATCCCCGACCTGGAGAAGGCACCCAACCCTTTTCCGGCTCAAGACCATGGCCTCGGATTTGGAGGTGCTGATCCTCATCCCAGCCGCTTCACAGTCGGCTGCGAACCGCTTCAGCGAAAGCTGTAGATCACGTTCCGATGAAGCCAACAGGACCACGTCATCTGCAAAAAGCAGAGACCCAATCCTGAGGCCACCGAAACGCATCCCCTCAACACCTTGGCTGCACCTAGAAATCCTGTCCATAAAAGTTATGAACAGGATCGGTGACAAAGGGCAACCTTGGCGGAGTCCAACTCTCACTGGAATCAAGCCTGACTTACTGCCGGCAATGTGAACCAAACAGGGGGACCAAAACCCGGTCTGCCAATCCAAGGGAACTGCCCCCGATGTCCACGCAATATTGCAGAGCCGCGTTAACCAACACAGCCCCACAACATCCAGGGCCCTGAGGAACTCCGTCCGAATCTCATCCACCCCCGGAGCCTTGCCACCGAGGAGCTTTTTAACGACCTCGGCGACCTCACTACCAGAGATTGGAGAGCCTGACCCAAAGTCCCCAAACCCTGCTTCCAGATTGGAAGGCGTGTCGGTGGGATTGAGGAGGTCTTCAAAGTATTCTATCCACCGACCCAAAACGTCCCGCGTCGAGGTCAGCAGCACACCATCCCCACTGTAAACAGTGTTGGTGGCAGAGCGCTTCCCCCCCGAGACGCCGGATGGTGAACCAGAATCACTTCGAAGCCGTACGTAAGTCATTCTCCATGGCCTCTCCAAACTCCTCCCACGCCCGAGTTTTTGCCTCCGCGACCATCCGAGCCGCACTCGGCTTGGCCTGCCGGTACCTATCAGCTGCTTCAGGGGTCCCACAAGCCAAAAAGACCCGATAGGACTCCTTCTTCAGCCTGACAGCATCCCTTACTGCCGGTGTCCACCAGCGGGTTCGGGGGTTGCCGCCTTGACAAGCACCGACCACCTTACGGCAACAGCTCCGGTCAGCCGCCTTGACAATGGAGGCGCGGAACATGCTCCACTCGGACTCAATGTCCCCCGCCTCCCCCGGGACGTGTTCGAAGTTCTGCCGGAGCTTAAAGATTGACATATAAAACTGACTTAATGGCTAATCTACTCTTTGAAGGAAATGCACAAAAAATTTATCTGACCAGTCTTTTTACTTTTTAAAACATGTTTATTGTTACATAAAAGTGTGACCACAACTATGTTTGAATGAATGTCTTTTCTCAAAGGGAGAGATGTAGCTTTACATTGGACTACAGTATAGGTTATGACACTCTTTTATCTGATATTTTGTTTCCATCTGTCAGAACCTCTTCACGTTCTTTCTTTTATTCCACTTTTTTATTTATTCCTTCTTCTCATTCTTTTTATTCATCTCTTGCTTCTTCCTCAGATGACACAAAAGCGGTCCTTCCTAAATTACTCTTCAACAGATAGAGGCAAAGAAAGCGGAGATAGAGCGAGAGATAAAAGAGATAGAGGGATATGGAGGGGAAAAGGAGAGGGATGAGGGTTTGAGCATACATGGAATGAACCTATCAATCCAGCATGCCTATTATCCTGTGTGAAATGCCTCTTGCTAGCAGATGCCTAGTTAGTGTGCCTGTTCAAAATTAATAAAACGCCAGCTCAGTCTGCGCTGAGACTCCGACAGATCCCGGTTATTGATTAAGTCATGTCACAGGAATGGAAGGCTCTGCCATTAAAAGTACAAATTATGCAGCACGTTTAGCCATGACTCTTATTCATGTCGGAGACAGGCAAGAGTCACTGGAAGAATGGAAGCCTGCTCCATTCTCTTCCACAATCCAGAGCATCTCTTCCTCTATTGTTAGAACCTTTTGTTGTATTTAGAATCCTAAGAGCATGAAGTTGTTTTAAAATAGGTTAGCCTGCCTGCGTCTGGAATTGGCTTGAGACAAGACAGCCTGAATGAGATGAAGACCAGGATGAGATGGAGCAATTGCTTTGTCGTGCACTTCAGGACAAAAATGAGCTCATAGTATAGAGTAAAAAAATTTTTTTCTGACACACATTTTTGTAAAGCTTTCTGTGAAAATAGAGTGCATTGTGAAATTTTTCACAACCCTTAAACCTTTTCACATTTTGTCAGTTTACCATTACAACTTTTATTGTAAATTTTATTATCTTATTTGGATTGTGTGTGGTTCACAAACAGAAAGTAATGCATAATAAGTGGAAGGAGCATTTCTTCTTTTTACGGATACCAATCTGGAACGTGTAATAAGCATTTATTTTCCCCTTTTTACTTTGATACTTCTAAATAAAAACCACAGTCTTCAGAAGTCACCTATGCACAAATATAAAGTCCACATTTGTGTAATCTATCCTTGTTATAAATGTAGCTGTTCTGTGAAGGCCTAAGAGATTTGATAAAGAACATTAGTCAACAAACATCTTCATAAAGACAGGAACACAGCAGACGGGTTAAGTTGTGCAGAAGTTTATACCAGGGTCAGCAATTAAAACAACATCCCACATTTCAAACATCCTACTGAGCACTACTATCATCTGAAAATTGAAAGGCAAACCCACCATGAAGTGGTCTGTCCACTTTAACTACCAACATAATTTAGAGAAGCAGCCAGGAAGCCCATGGTAACTTTCTAGGAGTTGCAGCAATCCCGAGCTCAGATGTGAGAATGTGGTGACAGGAAAACTATAAGTTGTCAAATCAGGTCAGATGTACAAATCTGACCTGCTGATGAGTTGAAAGAGGAAACCCACTGTTTGGAAGAAACCCAGAAGAAGTCCACTGCAGATCGCTACAAGTCATGTGGGTACTTGTGGAAGGAACAGCTCTGGATGGATAATACCAAAATCGGACTCTTTGGCCTACATAAAAAAAGAAAAACTGGGGAAAAACCCTAAGTTGCACATTACCCTGAACTTGCCGTCCTTACTGTGAAATTTGATGATGGTAACACCATGCTCTGGGGATCCTTTCATTAGCAGGGACAGAGAATTTGGTCAGAGTTGATGGGAAGAAGAATGAAACTTAATGTTCAGTAATCCTGGAATAAAACCTGTAAAAGACATTAGACTGGGGTGGAGGGTTACCTTAATGCAGGGCAAAGACCTTAAAAATACATCCAGAGCTACAATAGAGTTTGGAATGAAGCATATTCATGTTAGAATGTCACAGTCAACATCCAGCCCTCAACTCTGTTTGGTATATTTGGCAAGATTTAAAAAATGTTGTCAAAAATTCTCCAGATGGGTAAAACGGGTAGAGACTAACCCTAAAAGAGATGCAGCTGTAATGTGGTTTTTGAAAGTTTTGACTAAGTGGGGCTGAACAATTGTGTGTCAGACTGTTCAGATTTTCATTTGTAAAAATGTTAGCCATTTATCATTTTCCTCTACTTGCACTACTTATTGCTGGTCTGTTACATAAAATCCAAATAAAATACAGTAAAGCTTGTATTTCCAGTGTAACAAAAGCAGAAAAATTCAAGCAGTATGAATACTTTTTTCAAGGCGCTGTAAGTTGTTTAATTATATAAAGAAGTTTAATGATATTATTTTGACACTCAGCCAGATGGCAATGCTGCTCCTGTCTTCAGTAAGAGGAAAAATGGAGAGAGCAACTGAAAAGGGGAGAAGGTGATGAGGATGAAATCATAGAGGGAGGCAGACTAATTTGCAGGTGGCATATATGTCGCATGATTTCTGTGTTGGGATGCTCGGAGTCAAATTGGAGCAATATGTAGAGCTTCAATCAGAAGGCCTCTTTTCTGTTTTTAAGTCATGCATGTGAGTCTGTGAAAGAAAACACAGGTTGAAATCCTCTTTTTAAGTGTGGAGATTGGTGTTTGAGGCAGAGAAAGAGATAGATGGGAATGTAATGAGAAGATAGAGAAGTGTCAATAATTTATAGGTAGTGCCTTGTGTCAGAAGGGCAAAAAGAGTGCTACACATGGATCCTAAGACTTCTTCCATCTTTGGAGCACAGTCTATGCACACTCAAGATACGAATGCATGTAAACAACCGAAGACATATGTAAATGAGCATTTGCAGACACACGCGCAGGCACACACAGTACTCACCCTTGTGCACAACTGACACAAAGCCACAAATATGCAGGAAAAAAGGAGCCCCTCTTCAGTCACCTGGCAGGTCATTAATTTCATGATGCAAAACCAGAAAGCTGGAGAATGGAGCCACACATAACCCCCACCCCCCACACACTCACACACAAAAATGGGCGCGTGTGTGGCAGTGTGTGTCCCAATCTACCTAACCATCATACACCAAGCCCCTTAAGAAATCTGTGTTTATGCATTTGAAAGTCTTTTTGTTGTTCTGGTTGTTACTGTTGTTGTTTCCAAAGCACCAAAACCATTGCAACAACCTCTCAGATCTCAGATGTTGGTGGAACAGAGTTTTCTGAGTGGCGGCTGCTTTGTTGTATGATTCATCACCTACCAGAAGTCAGAACTAAGGCCTTGTCAGATGGACAAATACTGTCCTTTTGCTGTCAGACGGGTTTGTGATCTGAACCATGATGCTTTGGTATGTCAAGACACCCGAAAGAGTCATTAAGAACATCCAGATCACCTGAGGGCCAGGAAAGGTAAGTAAGGTAAGCCTTACGATGCTGTATGTCAGAAACTTCAGTAGCTCTTTTTGAGTAAAGAAACAATAAGGAAGCGAATGAGGCAGGAAGGAATGCAAGTCTAATTAATCTGTTAATCGCGCCTATTATGGAACAGATGCTGGAGAATTAAAAGAAAACCTCCTTCGCTTGTTTCTTTATTTCTAATGTCCCTTTCTTGCTTGTGCAAAGGAACGTTTGGCAGTCGATCCATGTTTTCCCACCTCTTTTTTAGCTAAAGAGCCAATTGTGGCTAATAGCACAGTGTGTAGCAGGCAGACTGCCCCCTTGGCAATGCCTGCTGGAGGAGCAGAGGGCTTTAAGATGGCACAGAGCAGTAAAAATTGTTAGCTGAATAAAAGAGCCACTACGGAGAGGTAGATTGGTTTTATGGTCCTCCGTTCACAGCAGGTTGTTTAAACTATTACAGCAAATTATCAAACGTGATCAGTATTTTAACCTGATTGTTCCCAATTTTGCATGCTTGTATGGCAGGTACATTTGTTTGGGTGAAACAGTTTTGAGATGAGGAAGAACAATCTTGGACCCAACAGAACAACAGAGGGAGAAGAGGGGTTTTCAGGGAGCGAGGGCTGGGGGTGGGGGTGTGAGAGCTGAATCAGCGGGTAGCTCCGCTAATCGCTGCGGCTCATCTGTTAATGGAGTTAATGAAGAATGGGAGCAAACCAAATGCGCTGAGATGAGAGAAGTTCCACCACACTGCTTAGGCCGCTGCTTGCTCGCTCGCTCTCTCTCACTCTCTGTCTCTCTCTCTCTGTCTCTATCTCGCTCTGCTTCACACAAACACATTCACACGCATATACACACATGCAGTAGCTTTTTTATTTCTTTCACTTGTCCCCTTGCTGTCCCGCTGCGTTTACCACCTTTTCAGCATCTATTCACATACTTGCTTTTTGCACCTTCTTACACCTATAAGCATAATCTGCAACTTTGGCACTCATTACCTTGTGCTGACATCCTCACATACGCACACTCACACGGTTTTCTCGCCTGTCCTGTTCCCATATGTTTCTTTTATTTTGCCTCATGAGGTACGCATCCCCCTCTGGAGACCCTTCACAACTCTGCGGTGAGGAGCTATATGGCGACAATACAGTTTACGTGCTAGGTGAAGAGATATTCGGTGACAGTTTGTAGACCTCTCACCCAGCTGATAAGGCTGATGGGTTGACAGGTCCCCTCAGAGAGAAAGATGTACACACAGCCAATGCTCACTTGTTAAAGGATCAGTAGCACTTATTAGCAATTTATTAAACACTTGTTATTGGCACAACAATTATTGCATAAATTAAGATATGGTTTTTAGCACACACTTCCATCAATCAAACTCTAAGTGCATAAATTAGAACTATAAAGAATTAAGACTTGATGTCTTTGTGTTTCTTTCTAGGAACAAAATGCACCAATACTACCTAGCAGATATTTTAGGGCTGTTTAACTAAATCTTAAGGTCATGGCATGGATAGGACATTGGTTATAGTAGATCAGATGTGTCCCAGGCTAAACTGAAATATCAAACTGGTCTCTGAAGAATTTTCACACAATCCACAAAGAAAGACACACTCGAGGAAGCTTTGTTAGAAGATATGCTTTAAGGAGGATGACCCTAATTGTTTGAGGAATAAACTGTGGATGCTGAGGTCCAAAGCAGTAATATAAACAAAGGTTATGGGGGAGAGTAATGAAGACAGACAAATTAAGATAAGGCAGCAATTGCTGAAGTACAGTTAATGGGAATTTCTATTCATTTTAGGGAATTTCCAGACCTGCAGACAAAAATTGTAGCAACTATCATGTTACAGTAATTACCACAACACAATTACCTTCATGCAAAATGCTGTGCAGTACTAAATTAACACCACAAATCACCCCGAATATAGCATCCCAATGGTGAAACCCAGTGGTGGCACACCACACTTTTCCGATTTGTATTTGTAAAAATATTTTGAAAACCATGTGTCCGTTCCCTCCATTTTATAATTATCCATTTCTTTGTATTAATTTGTCACCTGTAATCCTAATAAATCCCCCCAATGCAATTAGGGAGGGTTTTTCTTTGTAAGGTCTGGGAAACTGGTCAACATTAATGGAGAGATGGCCAGAGCTGAATTCAGAACATTCCTGCAAGAAAAGGCTGTTACAGACTGCAAAGGGGAGGTTGTAGCAGGACAATGACTTTAAATACACAGAGTAACAACTGAATGGCTTAGATCAAAGCGTATTCATGCTTTAAATGGGTAAATCCAGACCTACTGTAAGTACAACTGAGATCTGGTTTGCAACTTTAAAAAATCATGTGTATAATAATAATAATAATAATAATAATAATAATAATACATTTTATTTAAAGCGCCTTTCAGGACACCCAAGGACACTGTAAAGATCAGAAAACACATAAAAATACAAAATACAGATATAACATCAAAACAGCTAGGCAGTTAAAACAAGGTGCAACATGACAAGGTAAGTGCATGACTAATTGATGTAAGATAAACGAAACAGATGAGTTTTGAGTCTGGATTTGAACAGCGGGAGAGAGTCTATGGCACGGAGGTCAGGGGGGAGAGAATTCCAGAGCTGGGGGGCAGAGCGGCTGAATGCTCTGTGGCCCATGGTCACAAGTTTAACGGGTGGAACAGAGAGCTGTAGAGTAGAGGAGGAGCGGAGAGTGCGTGCTGGAGTGGCAACATGAAGAAGGTCAGAAATGTAGGAAGGGGCCAAGCTATGAAGTGCTTTAAATGTAATGAGGAGTATTTTAAAGTTGATTCTTTGTATTATGGGAAGCCAGTGAAGTTGTTGCAAAGTAGGGGTGATATGGTGAAAGGTTGGAGTCTGGGTTATGATCCGTGCCGCAGAGTTATGGAGGAGCTGCAGTTTCTGGAAGGATTTATTGGGAAGGCCGAAGAAAAGGGAATTGCAGTAGTCAATCCGGGAGGTGACGAGGCTGTGCACGAGGATAGCAGTGGTGTGGGGGGTGAGTGAGGGACGCAGACGAGAGATATTGCGTAAGTGGAAGTATGCAGATCGAGTGATGCTGTTGATGTGTGACCGGAAAGATAATGTACTGTCTAGGATGACGCCCAGGCTCTTGACTTGAGGGGAAGGAGAAACAGATGAGTTATTATTGAAGAGAACTTGGATTTGGAGAGAATTGAGGGGGTATGTATGAGAAGGACTTCTGTTTTAGAACTGTTAAGTTTGAGAAGATTGGCGGAGAACCAGGAATGAATTTCTTGTAAGCAGAGGGTAAGGGAGGATGGAGGGAGATACTCGAGTGGTTTAGTGGAGAGGTAGAGCTGGGTGTCATCGGCAAAGCAGTGAAAATGGATTTTGTATTTACGGAATATGTAACCGATAAACTGTGTGCGACCAGATAAATATAAAGTGAACCAGGTGAGGGGGGTGTTGGTTATGCCGATGAAGGAGAGTCTGTCAAGGAGGATGGAGTGAGAAATGGTATCAAACGCTGCTGTGTGATCAGGGAGAATGAGGATGGAGAGCAAACCAGAATCGCAAGCTACAAGCAGGTCGTTGGTTATTTTAAGGAGGGCTGTTTGAGTGCTGTGGAGGGGGCGGAAACCGGATTGAAAATGTTTATAGATATTATTTGAAGTGAGATGGGTATGGAGTTGAATAGCCACAGATTTTACTAGAATTTTGGAAACAAAGGGAAGGTTTGAAATCTCTGGATTAATATGCACAAACAAATGCAATGTTATTTTACTTTGTGTATGACAGCCCCACAAACCTGGTTAACCTAATGAGCACAGACTGTGAGATTCTTGCAATGATGCACGCACACACAATCTGGTGGTTAATCATCTGTGTAAAGTACCATATCTGTCTTCCCATTTCCCCCATTATTACAGACGCTGGCTTGATTAGGCCCTTAATCTCCTGAGATTGAGACATTAAAGCATGGGAGTACTCACACATATTGGCACAGTGTCACACTGAACCAGGGGAAGACTCATCTGCCACAAGAGTGCCAGAACACACTGGCTTTTAAGATAAAGCAATTCCTGTCATTTGTTGCTTGTCACTACGATATCCTTCTGTTCTGTCACTTTCATCACTCTGCAGTAACACAGGCATCACAGTGCACATGTTAAACTCAATTCCTGCTTACATAAGGTTCATTAAGAAAAATCCTGTTGGAGCACTGTAACTGGGGAGGAGATGAATCTACAGATGGGTGTCTATATTTGCAGGGTATTTCCTTCTTCTCTTTGACTTAACTAGTACAGATCTAGGCTGCTTTGATATGTTGGATTAACTTGCTGAACGGGAACATGGCATTTTATGGTTCTGTGTCCACCTCAGGTTAATTTGCACTTGACTTTTCTTTAAGGAACTCTGCCTTGATACAGCAGCAAGTTTGCGCAGGGGGTGTACTGGCTGGGAGGGGCAGGTGCATTGAACCAAGAAGCAAAGATGTCTTGAGTTCTGGCCCATTTCCTCCAAGGACAATAACCCCCATCTTGTTTAACAACTCACCCGGCAGGGACTATTACATTACTTTTAATTGGCTCCCCTTTTAATTGCCCAGGTGGAAGGAGGGGGTTATTTCTTCTTTCCCCTTCACTCTTAAAGAGGCTGTATGCAACTTTTTCCCCAAAATAAACGTAACAATAGCCTTTTTATTTGACCATTTATGACTCAAACATCTCCTGATGAGCATACTGACACCTTGTCAGCTCACAGTGGCTGCACCTATAAGCCTGTATCCAATTTTTTTCTATTTTCTGTCTGGTCGGATTTTCCCGCGCTGTCTGTGGATGTGACATCAAGCGCGTTCATGTTAAATGTTTCAGACATAGGTTTCAGATCACTCTGCCACTACCGGTAGTCAGCACTCGCAAGCAGCTCAATGGATTGTGCGAATACACAGAAGAGACCAAGGACAACTCTGACACCAACAGTAACTCCACATAAGACTAAGAAAGTTAAACCCCTGACAAGTGCCCGAAAAAGATAGAAGATTTAGAGCGACCGGCGTACGAGCGCGCGCTGCGAGAGCGAGCAGAAAGGAATAGCAGTTCCGTTTTTGGCCACATGGGGTCAGTCGCGAGTTTAAATTTCAGAAAATTGCATATAGCCCCTTTAAAGTTGGGCCTACCAGAGTTAAGTTGTGTTTTTCTGAATCATTATAAAAACAACCCAGTGTCTCAGGCGGAACTGGAAAGCAGCAGTCCGACTCAGAGTAAAACCACCACATGTTACAGTTGGAGACAATTATCCTCCTGTTATTGGTGCATTGCTGCCAATAGCTGACACTTTGTCCTGAACAGCTGGTGGGGATTCAGAAATTTAGATGGAAATGGGACAGTAAGTTGGTTAATAATAGGGAAAATGCAAGTTTTGGGTTGGTTGAAACAAGAGGGAGACGGGGAGAAAGCATATTTACAGGAATTAAAGTGGGGGAGGGAGGGGAGACAAGGGGGTGCTGTGGGAGGAAGGGTAAAACAGGAACAGTAAAGTGCAGCAAAGCACACAGTGAAATGTAAAAATCTAAGCTCCCGCTTTATGTAGCCCAGAAAGTGATTTTCCTAAACGAGCAGTGAATGTACAAATTGATAGTATTGAGGGTTTTTCATTAGAGCTGTGAAAGGAGCAAAGGGTTTTATTAAGACTTGTGAGACTTGTGTATGTATATTCATATCCACATATTACTATCTCTCTCTCTAGCTTTTGTTGTAGTTTTTTTTTGCTTGTCTGCTAGATTCATATCATAGTCAGACTGGATGGTTTTAGATCTGGACTTTGAATAGGCAAACGTATGACATGAATATGTTTTGATCTAAGTTCTTCATCCTGTCTAGGGTCACAGTTGTGATTAAAGGCTAACCTCTGCCTTTTAGGCTTTTGGATCATCTAACAGGTGCAGTAATCTCTATCTTCCCATTAACTATGACCATCTTTATTGTCCCTGTTAAAGAAAAGCATGCCCACAGCATGATGATGCCACCACCATGTTTTAGTATAGGTATTTGGTTTTACTGGATTTGATTTAGGGGTATCAGTGGAAAGAGGATGAATACAAATGCACACCACACTTTTCCGATTGTATTTGTAAAAAATATTACGATAACCATGTGTCATTTCCCTCCATTTCATAGTTAGATATTTCTTTGTATCAAGCCTTAATCACCAGTTGGGCAAGAAAGTATTTGGCAGCCACCGATGGTGTATGTTTTCCCACTAAAAAGAGGAAAGGTCTGTTATTGTCATCATAGGTACACTTTAACTGTGAGAGACAGAATGTAAAAGAAAAATTCAGAAAATCACATTGTATGATTTGTTTTAAGAATATATTTGTATAATGGCGCAGAAAATAAATATTTAGCCCCTACAAACAAGCAAGAATTCTGTCCCTCATAGACCTGTTACTCCTTCTTTAAGAAGCTCTTCTATCCTCCACTAGTTCCCCGTAATAATGGCACCTGTTTGAACTCGTTATCTGTAATAAAAACACCTGTCCATCTTCAAACAGTCAGACTCCAACCTCCACCATGGCCAAGATCAGAGAGCTGGCTAAAGACACCAGCGATTGTACACCTGCACAAGACTGGGATTAACCTGGCAAAAGCCAGATCTATGTGTAGCCCCGCCCCATGTCTACACATCGATCTGGAACTGTTCCAGCAGAAAGCGTCTGAAAAAAGGAGGGCCATCTTGTATAATATTTTGAGCTGATTGGAGGACGTGCCAGCAAGTGTCCGCCTACCATGACTGTCACTATGGGCGGTGCAAGCTGGTAAATCAAGCTCTTGCCAAATCCAGTCGGGAGAAAAGCGCACTCATCTTTACCATCCATGAATGCACAAAGTGCTCCCCTTTGCTCATTTTTCAAAGAAGAAATTGTCTCTAGTTCTCCTAAAACAGATTCCCTTTGTGCCAATACAATACGAGCATGTCAACCGGCGCGGCCATGTTTGTTTTGCTTTGCCTGGGCACTTGCTACTGTCGTAATACCTGAACACTGGCCCATGTGCCCGCCCAAGGTACAATGCTAAACAACGACTGGTCCACACCACCACTGGAGTTGAGTCAGATGGTTTAGTTGGAGCAGTACAAGATGGATTTACGTGAGTTTGGAGAAATCCAAATTTCGCGAGACTCCAACTTGCAGCACAAGGTTAGACTGGGATGAAACAATGTGGGAAGCAGCTTGGTGAGAAGAAATCAACTGTGGGAGCAATTATTAGAAAATGGAATCAATACAAGATCACTGACGATCTCCCTCGACCCGGGGCTCCATGCTGGATCTCACCACATGGGGTACACATGATCTTGAGAACAGTGAGGAAACAGTCCAGAACTACACAGAGGGAACTGGTCAATGACTTGAAGAGAGCTGGGATACAGCAACAAATGTTACTATTGGTAACACACTATGTCATCATGGATTAAAATCCTGCAGTCTCCCTGCTTGGGCCAGAACATGTCCAGGTCCATCTAATGTTTGCCAGAGACCATCTGGATGATCCGGAGGAGGCTTGGAAGAATGTGATGTGGTCAGATGGGACCAAAATAGAACTCTTTGGTATGAAGGCCACTCGCCATGTTTGGAGGGGGAAGAATGCGGAGTTGCATTCCAGGAACACCATACCCACTGTGAAGCATGGGGGTGGAAACATTATGCTTGGGGGCTGCCTTTCTGCAAATGGGACAAGATGACTTATCCATATTTAGGATGAATGGGGTCATGTATCTTTAGATTTTGGACAAAAACCTCCTTCAATCAGTCAGAGCATTGAAGATGAAACATGGCTGCATCTTTCACCATGACAATGATCCCAAACACACCGCCTGGGTAATGAAGGAGTGGCTATGTAAAAGGGATTTTAAGGTTCAGGAGTGGCCTAACTAGTCTCCATACCTCAATCCAATAGAGAATCTGTTGAGGGAGTTGAAAGTCCGTGTTAACCAGCGACAGCTCCAAAACATCACAGCTCTAGAGAAGATCTGCATGGAAGAATGGGCCAAAATACCAGCTACAGTGTGTGTAAACCTGGTGAAGACCTACAGAAAACCTTTGATCTCTGTCATTGCCAACCAAGGTTACATTACAAAGTATTGGGGATAAACTTTTGTTATTGGCCAAATATTTATTTTCTGCATTATTATACAAACAAATTTTTTCAAAATCATACAAGGTGATTTTGCAGATTTTATTTAACAATCTGTCTCTCACAGTTGAAGTGTAGCTACAGTATGATCAAAATTACAGACCTCTCTCATCATTTTAAGCGGGAAAACTTGCACTGTTGGTGGCTGCCAAATACTTTTTTGCCCCACTGTATATATATATATAACCTTTATTTAACCAGATAAAAACCCATTGAGATCAAAACCTCTTTCACAAGGGTGACCTGGCCAAGAAAGGCAGCAGCACACGTATAGTATAATCCTAATAAAACACATCAAGGTTTTTATAAATAATCTTCAAAATTTCTAGGGTTGTGGAATGTTATTTATGGCACTAAAGGTACAGAAAAGCATGTCCTATCCTTCACCTGTGGCTTCTTAACTGCATAAATGTTGGACAAAGGGAGGAGGAGGGATGACAATTGAGATCACAGGAATTTGAAAGCACTCGCATCCGAGTGGAGGGAACTCCCCCTGCCTTTATTGACAATGGAATAGGAAGGAAAGAGCGTGCATGCAATGTATCAGGTGGTAAGAGACAGGACAGCTATGTGTGGGACAGTTCTTGAGAGTGTGGAGATGTAAATGAAGAGGAGAAGAACATCATACAATAAAATTTACACCGGGGCAAATTTAACCCTAACCGTTGAAGAGCAGTGCAATTAAAGCTAGGAAAAACATAGACACCTCACCACACATTAAAGAAAAAGTATCTGACAGAAGTGTAGAAAATAATTATCCTTAAAAAAATAGACATTAGCTAATCTTAAGGCAGTTGAAATTTGGCATGCTAAGGAGAAAGACGTGTGCTTTGCTCTTTTTTTTCCTCCTTTTAGGTTAATGTGTTTTCCTGCTTTGGACTAAGAACAAGAATACACGGTTTTCCAGAGCAAACTCACAGCAGTCAGCTTCTTTAACCTTCAGCTTGATGTCATTATGAACTCGAATGCTTTTACTTTCTTAAGTTGGAGGCTGTTGAATGTTGTCTCGAGTGCCTTAGATCCATCATGTCTTCCCATAATATGACTCACTGCACAGAGATGGCGTCAACAGCTCATTCTGGCCTTGAGGACAAACAGCTTGTGCTTCCGAAGGCAACAGAGCACCATCTCTATATTCATATAAATAAAATAAAAAAATCAAAATTTATCAACATGTTTAATTTAAATCTGTTCTTCAAGGCTCTGTTCTTGAATTGCCTGTCCCAAAAGGAGCAGTTATAAACAGAAAGTTCAGAAAACAGATTTCATTCTGTAACCTTTGGTTTTGAAAAGAGAAAGCAAAAGAAAAGAAAGGAATAAGGGGACTCCAGATAGAGTTCTTATCTAAATTGTTTTGGCCCTGACCCGTATGTCTTACGACTTATGGTAATAAATCAAAAACTGCATCATGACCTCTGACCTAGAAGCTCCTGAACCCCTACTTATAAAAAGGAGACCATTTGATAAATAAGCACATTAGGTTAAACTTCGACAGGTTGAAGCTTATTTTTTTAAGCGATTAGTGAAAACGATGTCTTCAAAGTTGCATCGAGCTCAAAAAATTATTTGAGTGAATGTGCAACATTGCCTAACCTCTGCATATTTGTGTGCCTGTATTTTGGACCCTTAGAGGATGAGGCCATCAAGAGCTTCCCTGCAGCTGGATCCTGTCTAACTTTGCAGAAGAATTCTCTCTTTTGACCTTTGGCACATATAGCTGTGCTATTGAGATATTTCATAATACAACAGCAAGTTTAAGATCCTCAGTATAAAAAGAACAGAAAAACATTAATTCTATTTTATGCTGCTAAATTTCAGTTAGATGTTTTATTTTAAATATACATTAGAAAATACATATTAATATTTGAAGGTTTTTTTGCTCAGGTCTGGGCAGTTAAAAAGATGAAAGGTCTGTAATTGGGCATTTGGGGTGATACTGAATGCATGGGTCCTCTAAAAAGCAGGCTAGGGGCACCAAGAAACATGCAGGGATCTCAGTAAGAGAATCTGTCCAGACTGGAAACTTAGGGTGATTTGGAGGCCAGAAGAGACCTGACTGGTGGCCGTTCATATATCGCATCAGGACATATTTATATGAGTGAGTTAATTTTTTTTTTTTTTGTAGTTATGCATTATTTCTGGCTGATGTCGAGGTTTGCAGTCCTGAAATTGCTGAGCTTCTCCAACAGATCGTCATGCTGGGTGGCTGTTCTGTGGTCTTGCAGTTTCCTCTGCACTGATTTAAGCACCCTTTGAGCCATAATTAAAACTCAAATCTCTTTATGGCAAGATAAAAGTGGCAGCAATATCTCAGAACAGTTTAACAGAAATAGTATTCTCTCCCCCAAATTATTTTCTATACATTGGTCGTTTGATAGTTGAACAATGAATTGGCTCAACATTTTAAAGGGCATTTTATTGAGATTTATTGACTGTAATAATAATTATCAGCATATGTTTACATAGTTGTTTAGGTTCACAATTTAATTTGCACAACTATTAGTTATAATTCAGGGAAACACATTTCTGGTTTATGGCTAAAGCTGTTAATCTTTTTGTAAATGTTAAATCCATCACATTTCTCAGTTTGTTGACCACTCTTAAGCACTTCACACTATAGTAGACTCATTAGACAAATTGTATCTTCTTCTCACATGCTAAAGTATCCCATGAACTGATAAGTACATGGGGTGTTTGTATTTTGTGGTTGCAGTATGTACTGTAAGTTGTTAGATACTGACAAAAGAAAATCACAATATTTCTTAAAGCTATAAGCCCTATTGTCTAACTGCTTGTTCTGGTAAATAAGATATTTGCCGTTAATGAATCTTAAGCTGTTCTGACATTGTCTCCTACAGTGCCATGTATTTTGATACATTAAGAAATGTGTGTAAAACGGGTTTAAACAAGAGGAAAAATAGCAGAATTTGGGGGTATACATTAATTACACAACATGATGTTTTCAAGTATTTATTTAAATTTGGATTACTGTCTGTGTAAAGCTAATAACACATTAAGATTACAATATTTGATCAGATATATAAAAATATGACAACATAAATGTGGTCTTAATAAAAAGGATGTCTAATATATGCTTAAAGTTATTTACAAAAGGTACTTTTAGGCCTGTTAAACATTATACCCTGTCACACTATTCTGCATTTGACTTACTATTCAAACCCGACTGAAGACATGCAGCTTCATATAAAATGGTGTTCAAGCATGGTCTTTCTAAACATCTGATACTGTGGCATATATCATGTCTAACTAAGCCAAGTTGCCCCAGATTTTTTAGACATAGGCATGAACGACTCAGTGAACCAACACGTTACTTCACATACTACATGCCTAACTGATCCAATATTTATGTAAGTGGTATTCAAATCTTGCAGCGATGGCCTGATAACATGACAGAATCCCATGCTGTGTTATGCAGACACTCTGTCTACACTGATGAAGATTCACTGACCTCTGCGTGCTGAATGTTTGGTACACCTGGTCCACTTATAGCCTGTGTATATAGTTTTGAACATTCAATCCAAGATGGTCAGATGATTATTGAGTTTGAAAAAAAAAAATGGTGCCATCATAGTGTAAAGTAACATTGTGTGACCTGATGCAGTTACATATTGCACATTTTATATTATTCATCCCAATACACACATAATTTTTAAATGGTGGATCATAGACATACTTCACATATCATACCATGGCCGGACTTGCTGTTTTACAAATTGTCCTTCCTTTCTCCACATTTGGCCCCAAATAAAAAGCTTTTTCAGAAATCAACATACAGTGTATATGATTTCTTACCTTGCCAACATATGGCAAGTTAAAAAAACTATTTAGAAGCAATTTTAGAAGCGATGAATTTAATTTAAAAGATGTGACTCCAAGATGATCAGTATTCTTTGACAAAAGCTCGGCAAGTTAGCTTGTTGGTCAAAATGCCTGTCAGAACAATAATACTGTATATTGGTGTGATTGTATTGTGTGATTATTTTAAGTAGTCAAGATAATAAAAAAGTTAACTGTATAATATACATCAGTTGTTTTAAAAATGAACCCATGTAAAACTAACTACTGTTTTGTTTTATAAAAAGAAAAATAATTATAAATCAAAAAAATATATTTAAAATATTTATTTGAATATCTGCCAACTAAAGAGTGACATTTAATCTAGACTTTGCTTGAACACATAAACTGTATTTGCTTTATAGATCAACGCTCCCCATTTGGGAAGACAGTTTAATTTTGTAGCATTTGTAAACTGAAGATTATCTTCTGATGTTTTACAGATGACATTTATTTGCCAGATTTTATAAAAGTTAAATTATAAAGATGTTAGTGTTGGTTTAAAGTTAAACACAGTGAAATTGAAGTAGTAGCATTTTTTTTTACTTGCAGCCGAATGCATGCTGCTTGACTCTCCTCCTTAGCCTTTAGGACAGAATAAAACTGCTGTCCCCTCGGACCTATCTGCTATTAAAGAAAGAGATTTACAGAAAGTTGGTAAAGCCCTGCTGTAGCTCAAACTCTGAGGCCTTGATGAGAAAGCAGGAGAGGGGTGACTATGACAGTCAGCACGACTAAGATGTGTGCCGATAAACAAACACACACAAACATGGAGGCAGACACCATGACTTACAGCCTGCTTCCTTTCTTTCTCTGCACTGTAGGAATGCAGTTGTTATGAAGACCTTCAATATTTTCTTCTTTGTCCCCTCTCTCACGGACTCACTGCAGCCCTGTAACTCACACTGATGTCAAAACAAACACACTGATAAACAGCCAAAAGCAAACACACTCACACACTATCAACAGAGACATGCGCTACCCTCTCCCCTCCTCCGCTTCGAAGAACGGCGTCCCCCAGCATTGCCACCAATATTTCTCATGAGCTCTCGGCCACCAGCCCTTCATGAATTTTTATTAAACAAAACTCTAAGCAGATTGATTTCACACCGGCTGCTTTATTGCATTTTTATTTAATTCTTTCTCTCATTCAGACGCTCACTTGCTCCTCCTTGCCCTTACTCTAGTTTCACTGCTCCGTATTTTCACTTCTTCTTTCCTTCCTGATGCTTTTCCTACTTCCTCTTTAGATTTTCTGCCTGTTATTCATCCTTTGTATTGTGTATTTCTTATTCTCCCTGTTCTTTCTTTCATTCAGTCCATCTTTCAAATGGGTTTTCAACCTACTTGTATTTAAACTTCTGATTTTGTGGTTTTAGGAAGAGTTGTTTTAGGGTGATGAACTTTGTGATTCAGTGAGCTTTACGTCATATATTTAGGCTTGACTTCAAATTTAAGGTTATATCAAAGATCATGAAATGTTTTTATCTTTTTCTCAGTCAGAATTCATTGCCCTGTGTGAATAGTGATAATTGGTAAAAAAACAACAACAACTGTCCTACCCTACCAACACTGGTGCAAAAAAGTGTTTGATTACGGCATTATTATCCTCCAAATCTGCCTGACCATGACAGTGGAATACCATCAAATCCATCCATCCATCAACTTATCGGCTTATCCGGGGTCGGGTCGCGGGGGGCAGCAGCTTAAGCAAAGAGACCCAGACTTCCCTCTCTCCAGCCACTTGGGCCAGTTCCTTGGGAGGAATCCCGAGGCGTTCCCTGGCCACCCTAGAAGCATTGTCCCTCCAGCGTGTCCTGGGTCTTCCTCTGGGCCTCCTCCTGGTGGGACGTGCCCGGAACACCTCACCTGACCTCTGCGGAGGAAACTCATTTCAGTCGCTTGTATCTGTAATCTCGTTTTTTCGGTCACCACCCAGAGTTCATAACCATAGATGAGGGTAGGAACATAGCTCGACCGGTAATCTCTCTTCACCACGACAGAGAGGTACAGCGCCCGCATAACTGCAGATGCCCTACCAATCCGTCTATCGATCTCCCGCTCCATTTTTCCCTCATTCGTGAACAAGACCCCCAGATACTTAAACTCCTCCACTTGGGGAAGGAATTCATCCTTGACCTGGAGAAGCCACCCTACCCTTTTCCGGCTCAAGACCATGGTCTCGGGTTTAGAGGTGCTGATTCTCATCCCAATGATGTGTATCAAATCCCATTTGGATTTGATACACATCAGCTGTTCAATGCTACTTGTCTGTGACAGAAGTTAGTAAGATGTGGTTATAAGGGGGTTATGAAGTCAAAGCATACAATAAATTCCTAACTCTTTGGATATAGTCAGTTGACCAGTGATTGCCTCGTTTCATGGCATATGATCAGCGTCTCTTTTCTGCATTTTTTCAGAAAAGCTGAACTCCTTACCTTATCTACACAGAGAACTGGATCACGTTCTCCCAGCTGTTTGTTTCGTAATCTCACTCATCCAGACATGATCTATGTCTCATGAACATGGGTGAACACAGCTGGAGCAGGGAATCAGAAACTTCTCCTTTATGTCTCTGCTCCTTTCTCAAACAAAACAGAGTGTTGCCACTCTCTTGTCACCATCTATCTTTTGCTTTACCACATTGTCACTTGTAAACAAGAAAACAGAGACAATTCCTCCTTTGTTGGAGAACAAGACTCAAACCCAACTCTGAAGAAGCATTTCATTCCAGTTTCTGAACAGAAAAAAGCATAAAAAAACCCAAACAGAATCAATCCAGCCTGGTAAAACTAGATTTGTTGAGGGAGTTTATTATTTATTATTTATGTTGTTAAGTATTTTTAGGAATGCATTAGTTATTGAGTTAAAAAAGGTTGGATCTTGTTACATTTAGAGAGAAGCAAGAACTGTTTCTGCATTTTTTTCATGTAAGTATAGGAACTTGTACTATTATATTTGACAGAGTGAATTAACAGCATTTTCTTGTTCAAATCGTTCTAAGGGAAATAAATGTATTCTTTACATATGTTTGTTGGAGAATAGTAGTTCTCAAGGACTGGACTTGAGTAAAAAACATTTTTCCTTTTGGAAGTTATTTATTTTCATTTAATAAATGTATCAATTAAGAGAATACCTGCAGATAACATCTAATGTCACTGAACCAGTATGGATGACTGATAGAGAACTGTGGGAAGGTCAGCCTGCCTGTGCTAACAGCATCTGGTGTGCAAGGGTATGGCAGTAAGCAGTGGTTGTTCCCAATTCAGGCGGAAGTGATGAGGCAGTGTAAGACGCCTGCTGGGTGTAATGAGGCTCCCTGCAGCTTCTCCACATTGCCTCACCCCGTCTTCCATGGCCTCTCCACCCAGCAGGCCTGTGTTTGCACAGCACTGTGCTCTGCACACATAAGTGATCTTCAGTACCAACCAGTAGCAAAAGTGTTTTTAATTTCTCATGTCCACTCCTGGTCTCATTATGCAGGCATCTGCTGTCTCTCTTTTTTTCCAGTGTACCATTTCTGCTCACTTCTCTCCACTCAGCTGGAGCTCTGTGTAATTGGGCTGTTGTCAACAGAACATTAGCCTGGATTAGCAACAAAGTGACTTCTGGCTGATGCTGACCTCTCCAAATACAAGTCAAACTACAGTGCCATGCAAAAGTATTCATTCCCCTTTACCTTTCTCACATTTTGACACATTACAAACACAAACATCAATGTATTTTGGTTTAATTTTAAGTGATCCAGCAGTAGGTAGTATATAAATGTGATGTGAAAGGTATGGATACTTGGCTTTTACACTTAAATTTTTGAAGTGTGGTTAAATGTTTTTATTATTCTCCTAGAGTCAATTTATATAAACACATTTTGCTGCAGTTATGGTTGTGGGGTATTTTCCTATAGCTTTGCACATCTGAAGACTGAGATTTTAGCCTGTTCTGCAGCCCTTTTTTGGACTTGCAACAAACTCAACTAGGCTTAGGTCTGGCTTTGACTGAATAAGTTTGATTTAGCTCTGGCTGTATTATTCAGTGTTGTCCTAATGGAAGCCAAACATCTGCCTCAGTCTCAACTTTTTTGCAGCCTCTAGCAGGTTTCTCTCAGGATTGTCCTCCATTCATTTTCCAGTTAACTCCAACTTCCTTGTCCCTACTGAAAAAAGCATCCAAACACCATGGTGCTGCAACCGGCAGTGTAGGGCAGGGTTCTCAAACTTTAGTCCTTGAGAGCTACTGCTGCCCTGCAACTTTTAGATATGTCCCTGCTCCAACAGAGCTGAATCAAATAAATTACCTCTTCAGCATGCCATCAAGTTTGATTAAGGCCTGGGCCCTCATTTATCAACCGTACTTAAGCGCAGATCTGTGCGTATTTCATGCGTAGGAACAATATTAGGCATAGTGTGTATTTACCACCTTGTACAAAATCTAGTGGTAGAACGGGTGAACTGAAACACTGAAACAGTTTTACTTCGACATAATATTTATCTAATCACTTTATCACCTCTGCCAAGGAGCTCATACTGTCTGTCTGTCTGTCTGTCTGTTTTTTTAACTTGTCACATCAAACGCTTCAGTTCAAAAGGATGTTGTTACACTTATAAATAAAAGGCTTGCAAAGTGTACTGTGGAAACTAGATGGTCCTGCTTATCGGTGAACCAGGTTGTCACTGTCTTCATGTGTACTGATGCCAGCCAAAGAGTGTCTTCAATAACGCATGGCCACACTTGTGTCAAACATCTCGGTCTCTGTGTCATTGAAATTCCTTTTTTTGCTCTCTTGGCCATTATCTTCGGAAGAACGCAAGGATTTAATGCATGTTTCAGATGATGTGGTGTGACCAAATATGGTTAACTGAGGGTGTTTCTGTATGCAAAAAACTGTGAACTTCAGGAGTACTTAGGTACACACATGTGGGATTGATGTTTGGGGAACGTGTACGACTGGCAACCGCATTTTTCATAAATCTGGATTTTGACTGTTCGTACAAACATTTTAAATGTTATTTGTAGGATGGAATATAGGACAGTTTCTATGAACTGTTGATAAATGAGAACCCTGGTATTGAGCCATTCATTTGTTTCTGATCTGTTGGAGCAGGGATGCATCTAAAAGCTGCAGGGTGGTAGCTCTCGGTGACTGGAGTTGGAGACCTCTGGTCTAGGGTTACATACAATATTAGTTTTCTACCACACATACCAATTTACATTCAGGCCAGAAAGTTGCATTTTGGTGTCATTTAACCAGGCCACCTTCTTATACATGTTTTCTGCAGTACTATTAGATCTTTGTGCTGAGCTGGACCCGGTGTTGGATCTACTGACCCACTGGAACCGTGCACCCCGTCCCCCGCTCTTCTTTTTTCACTTGCAGCTCATCCGTTTGTTTGTGACCCCAAATCAATATTTTGCAAAGATGATACTTTTTAAAAGTAGACTTAAAATGCACTTTTTCTGTCAGGCTTTAAACATCTAGTTTGATTTTTTTAAATAATTTGCTTGTTTTAATCATATTTTTTAAATAAATTCCAGTCTTAGTGTTGCTACAATAAGTAATCATATAGGCCTAATTGAAACTTTTTTAAATCTTTTAACTCTCTTCTTGATACACATTTTATTTTTGCAACTGTATTTTTGTCTATTAATGTGAAGCACTTTGGCTGCCTTTGGCTGAGTAAAGCGCTGATTGAGTGATTGATTGAAATAAAACGGTTTTCCGTGCCTCTATGAGCCTGCAGCTGTCTCTGTGGAATTATTTTCTCTGCCTCTTGGTTTCCATGGTTACCCGTGAAACGCCATATATTAGCTGGCTTAAGTTGATGCAGAATATTCACTAGAGACTTTGCATGGACTGTTTATGGGAGAAAGTGAGTGTGTAGGAGGCGAGATATGATCCAAAAACACCTGCGCACATTTATATGGAGAGTGGGATTTATAAAGCGGAAAGTGCGTGCAGCTGTGCGTACTCCAAGTTTGATAGATCGGAAACTTACTAGGCGTAAGTAAAGAAAAGCTGCTGAGCTTAAGAACGGTTTTAGTAATGATTCTACGCAAAGTTTTATATATGAGACCCCAGATTTGTGGAAAGCACAACTAAGGGCACGTCCACACAAAGCCGGTGCGTTCCCTATCCGCTATTTCTTTTTTCCTCGTTCAAAAAAAAAATCCGTAAACACGGCGTCATCTCAAGAAATATCTGCGTACACACGAAACCACTGAACCCGACTGGAAACGGTGTAGTATATATCCCAGACCAGCATGGGGCGCTGTAATTCTGCCACAGAGATAAGCTATACACGGAGAGGAAGACTTTGAGCATGCGCATAACCTTGCGCGCTGTATACGAAACAAGAAGAATAAATTTATAATAAAGCAATAGATTTTGCTGTAATAAAGTTAGTAGGCTTAGTAGCTTCTGCAGCACAAACAAAATCATGTAGTCCACCATTATTGTTGTTGCAGTTACGTGTGACGCAGCCGAGACGTGATGTGATGACATAATCGTTTCACAAAATATAGGGATTGGCTGTACACACGAAACCTCAAGGGTGTCGTTTTCAAATTAATCCACTTTGGGACCCGATTAAAAAAAATAGCGGTTTCAGTCTCCCAAAACGCCGGATCCGTGTGGACGAAACGCTAATACGATAAAAAATTTATACGGATACAGCGAAGTGCGTTTCCATGTGGACGGGCCCTAAAAGGCCTGTCAAAATATTACTAGACCTGATGTTTGCAGCTTCTGCAGCTCCTCCGTAAAGAATAGAAAAAAAAAACACTGGAAGCATTTTTGAATATATATGTGTTCCCACAATTCTGTCTTTTAAACATAATACATATCATGATAATATCATTTCTAAAATATAACATTATCTGTCAACAGTATTAACATTCTCCTGTTTAGTGTGTATGACAGAGCTTGATAGTGAAGAATCTCTACAGACATTGTTGGTTGCAATGCAAAAGCCAATTTATGTGAATGTGCCAGCCATGTGTTACGTTTAAAAACCCTGTAGAGTGACAGGTTATCTCTGTGTGCCACACTCCACCCCCCTTAACACCTTCAGAAATGTGTTTAGTCTTTCCTGTTGCCGTGTTCCAATCCACCACGTGTGAGCTGAGGATTTGCCGTTAATCATACTGTAACTGCAGGGTTGAATTTCTAATAGATCAGACAAGTCAACCCTGAGGTCACTGTCCGTCAGGCAGACATCATGATCTCTCTTTTTCTGTTGCTGTTCATTCCTCTGAACAGCCTCTGAAGCCTTGAACTATAAGGGTAAACTGACCATGACATACATGCAGGGAACTCTATGTTTTAGCAGCGGGTTAAAGTTGAGGTCTGTTGCCACTAAGTGGAAAATGAAACATACATTATAATAGAAATCTCTGTGTTCAAGGCCCTGTGTTTTGCCATCTTTCTTTCAATCTTGCTCTTTTTAGCCTCAGAGTCTCTGTCCCATTTTGGTCCACCCACCTTTATTTCTAAAGCAGAGCCACTTTTATTGCCACCCTGAGGCAGACAGAGCTAAGCTACGATAACTGAATCCTAGTGTAAGGGGTAGGTATGTAAATGAGCCCTCTGTCACAAAACCCAACAATATCTCCTGCTCTCCATCTTATTCTCCTGAAAGCCCCAAAAGGGGAGAGGAGACACAGGGCTGCATTGTTCTTCTTGCCCAGTTTTTGGAGAAATTAATTAATTATGAATGAGGAAGTGAGTTAAGAAAAGGGGATTCTAGATTCTATTGGTGTTAACATAATTACCATTCTCTCTTCTTTAAAAAAAAAAAAAAAGGAACTAGGGCCATTTCTCCTGCCTCTCAAATGGGGTTTTATCGCCTTCAATTTGGAAAAGAAAAGCTGATAAAAGCTTTTATAATGCTTTAATTTGGCATCGATTTGCATGAATCTCCGTCAGTAATTATCAACTCTGTCCCCCCCTTTCCCCCCTCTCGGATGACTGAAACAGTAGATTCTGATAAGACGGTAAGAGAATGCATGTGTCTGTAAGGGCGGGTGTATATTCTACTCTCTATCACCCATTTTTCTATTTCCATATCTCATCCTTCTGTCTTTTTCATTGGGAGAGGCGTGGAGCGAATGATGGCTGCGGTCGTTGGGGGGAGAGGGAACAGAAAAATCCTAAATCAAAGCACTCAATTATAGGGCTGCAGTAATTATGGGAGCCCTTGAATTGAAGTGCTCTCCGAGGAGAGATGGATAGATATATGGATGATGCAAGGGGTGTGGGACAGATAGGTAAATAAATGAATATGCCACACAGAAATACAATGTAGCCTCCAGACTTAGGATGACATAAATACACATATTAATCGATAGGTCGCAAACCATCCTACTGCAATTAAAAGGGTATTGAGTGGAGAATGCCACACTTGGGCTTGGAAAGACCACAGTGGGTCAAAACCCTGACCTACGGGAGGGTTAATGCCCCCCCTGGCCAGTGTATCCTGAAAAGCTCGGAGCCAGTCTATAAAGGGATTTAAGTCTCTTTGGGGCCCTTTGCTGGTCAATAAGACTGAGTGACCTCTATTGGGTACCTCAGTAATACCACTTTAGTGGTAATATTACTGTAAAAATACTCTGAAGAATCATAAAAAATACATTTTACTTCTCCTGTAGTTATTTATCCAAGACATCTTTATTTTAAAGGTAAATTCTGCTTTCATCTCCTTCCTCTCTGTCCTTTTTAAAGTGCTTAAAAATTATTCATACCCCTTGGACCTAGACAACCACAATCTTCAATTTTATTGGGATTTTATGATAGACCAATACAAAAGAATGGATAACTATTAAGCAGGAGATAGTGATCCACTGTTTTCAAAATTTTCCTATCAACTAAAATATGAAAATTGTGCAACTATTTCAACCAGCTGACCTCAGAAGTCAGCAAATTAATCTAAAAAAGTGAGAAGGTGCAAAATTTAATCCTTTTATAAATCTTTCTTTGCAGCAGAGCCTCATGAAGACCTAGGTGCATGCCAGACAGATCAGGGATAAAGTTGCGGAGAGGTTAAAGCTGTTGATATCTCAGGCTTTGAACATTTTGAAGGTGACATACCCTGTTAAACCTTATTTAGTTTTTTATGCTTAAAATATCAAGGTTTTGAACACCTCAGAGGGCACTGCTCATCCTATCTATCCAAATCAAAAGAGTAAGGTACAATTCCAAATCTCAGCCAAGAGACCCATGGTAACTCTGGATGAGCTGTGAACATCCACAGCTTAGATGGGACAATATTTTAACATGAAAAATATTCCGACACTCCACAAATTTGTTTTTATGGAAGACTGGTGAGGAAAAAAAAACATTATTTGAGGAAAGAAAGTTTGAAGAAGTCCCATTCAAAGTTTATCAGAAGCCATGAGCAGCCTGAGAAGCTAAATAAAGTTGATTTGAAGATGGTTAGATGAATAAACAGGCACTTTTAGGATAATTTTGAAAACACTTTTTTCTTTAACATCATAATGCCCTACTTTGTCAGTTACAGAGATTTCTAATAAAATACATTGAAATTATGTTTGTAACAACTTAAAAGGAATGTGAATACTGTTGCAAGTCACCATGAACTTCACTGAATTAATGTTAGTTTGCACTTTCTCCTCAACCTTTATCAAGTGTCTATTTTGAAGAGCTGCACTTCTCTCAATATAACGATGAGCACGTTGCTGTTTTGCTGCGTGTCTGTCAGGTGTCTACATGTGTGCCAGCTTGTGACTGACTGGCTCGAATATCAATCCTCATGTTAGCACATGCAGGAAGTTTGTTATGGGCCCACTGCTGTGCCAGAGCTCATTTGATTTGAGGTGAAATTTATCACAGATGTTCCCCCTTCCCTAACCATGCCTGGCTGCCAGAGACAGCTAACAAAAGACTTGTCTTTGAACAAATGTTGAAGCAAGATCCCAAAAAAAAACCCAACAAGAGCTGAACATAACAGATTTGCAAAGAAATCCCATTATTCAAAATTACAATTTGAATCTAGAGAATTTTTTTAAGGGAAAAAAATTTAAACATTTGTTATTTCTTGTTTTACTTTCATATGTGAAGTTGTCTGGCAAAATGGTTAAATGTACCTACAGCGCAGTATCAGTACCAACGGCTGTGATTAACGTTCTGGGCTGACGGTGTCAGAAGGAGGGATGCTTTCCGATGAGCTCCACGGCAGTCTGCTGATTTACAGGCTACCATTTCCACTGGTGTAAAGTCAATCTGCATAGAAGGTCCGTCACCCCGACTCCCACATTAGCGTCTTTTAATCCCCATCCGTCAGGGCAGGCCAGCACCATGTAGGCTGTGACTGGAGTTCATAGGGGAGATTTTTCTGTCATGGGAAGTGACATGGGAACAAACACTTCTTTGTTTTCTTGTTTATGTCGTCTCCAGGTGGATCAGTGTTGATCAGCAGTCATACAGTTGTACACACGAAGGTCTTGTTCATAAATCGCAAGATGAGTTTAGATTAATTTGGAGAATTGTGGTGACTTTTTAGCAGACAAAAAGATAGAGAGAAAAAAGATCTTGATTGTTATTTTTGCAACCGGATAGTGTTTTGACCCTAAAGTCACAGGAGTAATCTAACCCAATCAAAAATCAAACCTGAGACATGGATCCTGATGAAGGACATCCCCTTCTGGTGTTGAATATGCTATCCTCGAACAGATTCAGATCCAGGCAGGGTCGCTAGAGGTGCTCTCAAGTATTCCTGAAGTCATTGTTGGAGTCATGTGGCACTGAAAAAACCAAACAAAATGTGTCTCAAATCGAAAGAAGGTAGAGATTTAAATATTTATCCCTCTGCAAAGAATAATTGTATTAATCTGAGAAATCCGGAGCAATTCTATTGCATAATCTGCATTTCCCCAAGCCTTAAACTTTTACTGTCTATTAAAGAATTTTAAACCCTGGCAGAAACGTAATGACTTGTTTGAGTTCGGAGGCATGTCTGGATGGACCATTACATTAAAATCTGTAGAGTGGTCATATAAATCAGTATTTGTTGTTCTTTAAAAACTGTGTTCCAGACTATTTTCATCACCATGGCAGAAAGACACATTATGTGTTGTTATTGGGTTTCATCTTTGCCCTTAGCAAAAGTAATACAGAGGTTTTGTATGTCTTATGTCCGTTGATAGCTTTAGTCCATTAAATACCTAGTTTCTTTAGGTTAACATTTATTCTGAGGTCATTAATTTAATTTTCAACAAGACAATGCAAAACTATGGTTCCAATAATACACCTCTAACCTTTTCACATTCTTATTTTAAAACCACAAGCCTCTACATATTTTATTGATATTTTTGTAAGAGACCAACACAAAGTAGTGCATAATTATGAAGTGGAAGAAAAATTATACATGCTTTCCTAATTTTTCTACGGACAAATATCTAAACTGTATGGCGAGCAATTGTAATCAGTTAATAATACTTGAAACCACTTTTTGGTCTTTCCGGGCATGTCTGTCCCAGTTTTGCTTATCTCGGGACAGAAGTTTTCTCCCGTGCAAAGAAATTCTCCTTTGGACTGATGTTTTCACTTTGACAGAATAGAAGAATAGAAAAATCCTTTATTTTCCCACAAAAGTGAAATTCAACTGTAATAGCAGCAAGGTGACAGGTAATAGAAGAATTTAGATTCACATAAGAAAAATAGAAAGTATAAAAAACTGAATTAAGAATAATATATGTACATGAGGGACAAAATTACAAAACCAATGTACTAGACTATTGTAACTGGAAATAACTATTCTAAGACAGGTGTATGTTTTTTATTTAAACCACTCCCTTGATTTTATGTTTTTTAATTTTTTTATTTTCTTTTAAAATGATGATTTTATTTATAAAGGTACAAAGCTAAAACCCTACCTTACCCATATGTGAAAGTATATTTGTCCTCTTGAATCATGAACTACCTGTAATTAAGCAGATTTCACTGGACAAATCCAGGCCTTATTACTGCCTGACATGTAGATTCAAGCTAGAACCTGTCTGACATCATGAAGTAGGCAAAAAGATCTGAAAAAGCACCATTTCATGCTCAAGAAATGAGCACTTTCAAGTCATGCATCTTGTTATATCTGGCATAAAACCAACACCGCTATTGTAAGGCAGGAGTTTCTAACTTTCTCTGATTACTGCCTTAATATTTAACCCCTTAACATTCCTGCAATTTCCAACCTACATTTTTTTTAAACGCATACCCAAAATTAACTTAAAGCTGTTCTTGAACCATTTTGAGTAGACATGGCTGGGGTCTCTTTGGAAAGCAAACACTTTAAAATTTATCCCAGAACTGTGTTAATATCTCTGAATGCTATTGTTACCAAGCAATATGAATTTTAATACACTGAAAAATAATTTTATTTGTGTCCGATTATTTATTTTATATAAATACATGCTGTAAAAATAGCTTTAAATGGCTGGTAAAAAAGAGGTGGTGACCTAAAACACACTGTGAGTCTAAAGCCTGGAGTATTACCATCATCCACACCAAATTTGACAACAATAAACCAAAAAAAGAGTATTCTGCACACATTTTTCTAACTACAGGTCAAAGGTGGTCAAAAGTGTGCCATATGCGCCATCTCCTGGGTAAATGGCGTACGTCATATACAATGGCTGCGAATAAGTCCGCCCGGTCAACTTATATATCTGCGTTTACAGCATTACATTGGCTATTCGATGCGTCAATCATCAGAGTTCTGGACCGCGATTGGTTCGAGTTACTTTCCATCCATGCGCCACTGGTTGGAGATCTACCGTACGTAAGGAATGAACCGGATGAATTTATAAATGTTTTTTCTGGGCATGCTCAGTGACCTTTGTAGGCGGAAGTGGAAGCGAAGGAATCGGAAACAAAGCCGTAAAGACTACAAAAATGGCCATAGACATTTCGGGAGCGCATTTTCACAGTTTTTTTTTTTTTTTTTTTTTTTTTTTTTATTAAACGTGTCCTGTTTGGCAGTGTGGAGCTCAGAATTGGTGTCTGAGTACCAAGTAGAAGCCCAACAGATTTACTTTCACAAGCGGAGCAGTACAGCTTTTGCTATAGTCCTCCACTTGATATATGTGTGAAAAATCTTTATTATGAATTGTTGGGTTTTTTATTTCCTGATGTTATGGACACGTTGACGGAAAATTAAGGAGAAGAAAGAAGGAAGATAAAGAAGAGAGGTAGGAAACAAAAAGTCAAGAGAGAGGGTGAGTTGAAAATACAAGAGAGGAAGGGGAACAAAGAAAACACAGGAAGACATTGAAGTCTGCCTCCATACCCACAGGACGGCAGAGAGAGGGGGAAAAACAAAACAAAACACGAAAAAGGAACATCGACAAAACAAACCAAACATTGTGAACTAAGAATAACACAACCACATCACACAAAAATAGATATAAAAATACAACAACAATGTCACAGAAAAACTCATGGTACCGATTAATCAAGCTCTAGTAATGATAACCTCAGCCCAAGAATATATCCTTAAACACCAGAGACCCCACATCTATGTGTGTGTGTTAGCATGCTGGTGCATATAAGGTTTCTCCATAAAAGTATTCGATAGCTGGTGTGAGCAGGCATCAATCCGTCTCCCAGGAATCGATGCAGACATGAAGGAGATCGGAGCAAGGACGTCCAAGGGCGTCCAGGGCGGGCCGGTCGATGGACCGGGAGACCCGACAAGGGACCGGCCGACGAGGGGCCCCCGGCACTGCAGGGGCCGCGGCCGGGCCCCGGCCGCCACGCGCCGCCTCCGCCCTAGGCCAATCCCCACCGCCAACATCCCAGCGCCCCACCGATAGCCACAGGGGATGGATAGCATCCCCAGGCCAGGCTCAGCCAGCATCTGGACACCAAGTTGTACCAGCTCCCGGGTCCTGATCCCGCGCAACGCAGGGCGCCGTGACCAGGCATCCAACGAGGGCCAGGGCCGGTCCAACCCCCCAATGAACCGGCCACGCTTGGTGCGCACAGAACAGATGGTCAAACAAGCAGAGACGCCGGATCCGCATCCCGCCGAGCCACAGAGCAGGCACCACCCAACAATCCCAAACCTGGCACCTCTAAAAGAGGTGCCCCAACCAACCAAAGGAAGATATCGGCCCAGCGCATCGGCCGACCGACACACCGCCCCCCCCAGGCCCGGCCAGGCACGCATCAGGTCCGAACCGTATTGACAACCAAATCACCGGCAGGCAGGGGCCCCCGTCACCGGCGGGGAGTGACGGAGGGGAAATAGGCCCCCCATTAAGTGTAAGGGCTGAGGTGCGCCAGGCGAGGAGGCAGACCAAGATTCAAACTGACAGGTAGACAAAGACATACAGACACAGTCATACGTTCCCTCCCTCTTAAACCCATACATTCTCACTGACTCACCAAGACACCCAAAAAAATGACGCTGTACCCTCACTCACACACCCCAGACACACTTTATGCTCCCAGGTCCAGGTACCGATGCCCCAGTAGATCCACCAACACCCTGGACCCGGGAGATGGACCCCCTACCTTCTAGGACGGAGACAAGCAGACCGCCAAGGGCCCCACAGTGGCAAAGCAGCCCGACAGCCCAGGACCCCGAACAGACCGCCTGTTCCTCCTCCGGACCCCAACCCCTGATGGCAGGTAGCGAATAGGGGTGTGGAAAGACCCCTAGCCTCCATCCTCCCGCTCGAGTATGGTGTTGATGCGTGTTGTTATAATGTGCATTTAAAACAGAGGGGTGGGATGTGGGGAAGGTAGCCACACATCCCCCAACCCCCACCCCGAGCCCTCAGTGTCTATTTGTGGTGGGAGTGTCTAAGTTGTATATTAAAATTGGGACCCAGGACACCACGGGATAGCGAGGAGGGAAGCCCCTCCTCGCACCCCAGTGATGTGCCCATGCCCCAAGACCCTATATGAGTGGTAAAGTGATGGAGCGGGTGGACAGAGGTGTCCAGGGATGGGGATTTTATGCTTTTAAGGTTTTTGTTCTGCCAGAGGGTAAATCTGCCCCTGAGACTCAAGTTTTTTGCAGCCTCTTACATGTTTTCTACCAGGATTGTCTGTCTAGCAACTCTGACCAGCCTTCCTACCCCTACTGAAGAACAGCATCACACTGCAACCACTATGTTACTCCATAGGAATAATGTTATCAGGCTGATGTGTATTGATAGTCTTTCACTACACATGCTTTGCATGAAAGTCAAAAAGTTGAATAACAGCATCTGCTTCCAGTTGTTGTAAACTGGAAAGGAACTTCTTATAACTCTTGTATAAAATTCCTCTGTTTCTGTTTTCTCCACAATTTATCGCTGATCTGTCATATTAATACATGTGAAACAATGGAACAAACTGTAAACCACATTACTTTACAAAATTTTAAGAGTTTTATTGTAACGGTAAGAATTTTTTTTAAAGGGAGGGTATTATTCTTCTTCCAGGCACATATTACCCTTCTATAGCACACTCCAATAAAATTGTCACCTTAAGTCTTTTAAAAGTCCATCATATATCCAAATCCACCTTAAAGAAATTTACTTCCGTATTGGACACCTTGATTTTTGCCTGTGCCTCTCTAAGACCCTCCTACTCTTTCTGACACTCCCCCTTCAGTTCGTCACATACCGTGCATCATCGCAGCATGTACGGAGTCGGAAAAAAATCCCACAAAAGATGCGCAGCTGCAGCTGGTGTGTTATAATTACTGCACCTGGGACTCAGCCGGAGTTGTGTGAGGTGGGGAGGGGTAGGGGAGCTCTGCAGGGGCGAGGCTCTCGGCTGAGTACGTAAGGTCGGAGGAGGAGATGGGTGGAAAAGGCGGGGATAGGTGGGAGCAGGTGTTTCAGCAACCCCGAGAACTACCAGCAGAGACATAAAGATTACTCTAACATGAGTGAATGGGTCAGAGCAACACTTCCAACATGTTTTTAATGAGGGAAAGACAGGTTCTCAGGATATTTAGCTTCAGAAAGTACATTTTGCATAATACCCCCCTTTAAAGTGACAAGACAGAAAAAATGTATGTTGATTTTTATGCTTTCTCTAATTTAATAAATTTTTGAGCAAATATAAAAATAACTTTTCTCTACTCTCCAAACTCTGTAATTTAGGTTGCTGAAAAACGTAACTTTTGTGTGTGTTTTTATTTGTTTTGTATTTCAGCATATGTCTTCTCCAGTGTCTCTCTCATAAATAGCAAAAAATAATGTGGCTATGGTCATGTTTTATGGTAAGGACTATGTTAGTAAAAAGAAACTGATATGTCTTTGAAAAACTGTGTAATCAGATAAGTAGATTATGCTCTCTGTGGTCTGAGAGGTGCCTCAGATGCGTTTTGGCAAATTTCCAGCATGTTTTCATGAGTCTCAAAGCAAAGAATGTTCTGTCTGCTAGCTTAATGGCCAAATTCCTTTAGGACTGTTCAGATAAGTTATTTTTCTATAAGTTTTTTCTGTCTCCTCAAATGAACTTTAAACCTCAGTCATAATGACCATTGGCTTCTTGGTTGCTTGATTAACAAATATCTTCTGTCCTTAATTGCTCAGTCCTTCTGGGCCAATCTGCTGGGATTCCTTAAATAAACAGGAAACTGTAATGTTTAGTACCAACTATCAAACTGTCCCTGAATGCATCATACTGGATACGTGTATGTGCGCATGTGTGTATCAGTGCCAAATTACAACAAATGGATATGAGCACAGAAAAGAAACTGTCTGTCTGTATGATAATAATACATGCAAGTAAAGTTACGGAACTCCAACCAACCACCTCTCTTCATTTGTGTCGGTGCACACACAATAGAAACTAACTAAAACTTTATGATATATGATTGTATTGAAATTACTTTTTTTGTAAAGTGCCTTAAGATGACATCTGTTGTTAATCGGCGCTTTATAAGTAAACTGAATGGAAATTAAACTAAGCAAATTTTATAATAGTTAGTTTTAGTCTGTATTCCCTCTCCAGTTAACACCTCTGTGGATTTATGCTTAAATGTTTGTGGTGATGTGTTTTTGCTACCACTTAGTAAATCAGTTTCACAGAGAGTTGGTTATACACTTTTGACATAAATGACCACACATATAAGTCTCCCCTCTGTCATGGTGTATACAAACAAGAGACTAATTAACCAGTTCACTGATTGCTGTGTAAAAGTCTCTCTTAATTTTGAAACTTTGCTGATCTTTTCTTGTGTTTTAGTCAGTTATAATAAAACAGCTTTCATTTTGTAAAAGAAAGATTAATCTAGAAAAATATTATTATTATTATTATTATTATTATTATTATTATTATTATTATATGGCACATACTTTTTCTCTCTTCTCGCCCTCTGTCTCATTGTCCTCTATAGAGACTGGACTCTCATTCTCTCCGCTGCTGAAGCAAAGGAGCAGTAGACAGGTAATCTTTTAATCTCCCCTCCATCTCCAGCTTAGTTTTTTCTCTATTCTCTTCTAAGACATTTCATATTCAAATTGGCTTGAATGTATTTCATGTCCCCTGTAGCACCGCATAATATTGTCCCATAGATCCATCAAACTCTCCAACAAACTAAAAGTATTTAATTTTACCCTCTTCTTCTTCACCTTTTAAACATTTTTTGTTTTAAAAGCAGATTGTTAAAGCAGGTTTTACTTCTTCCCCCTTTTTCTTTTGCATTTCTTATTCCCTCCCCCTTAACTTCTCTTTCTCATTCTTTGCCTGGAGGTTACCGCTAAACGTGCATCATTCAGCGAAAAACAAAAGAAGTGAATTGATTGGGTTATCAGCCGCTGCTCTGGTGGACCCTTTGATCAGAACTGAAAAGCTGCGCTACATGTCAGAATTCTGCTTCAGCAGCTCTTTCTGAGTTTTACAATTACTACACACCATGGTCACATCCAAAGTTTCCTCCTTTCCTCTCTCCCCACAGTCTTAGGGTTATAGCCTTCGGCAGTGAGTGTTATTACAGCTCATTCAGCTTTCTCTCTTCTGTGCATTTAACGGAGGAGATACTGTTAGGGAGATTGGGGTGCTGTGGTAAAATGGCTGCATAGGCATTGATGCTGCTGTAGTCAGGATGCAGAGTGGGGTAAAAAAGTATTTAGTCAGCCTCAAATTGTGCAAGTTCTCCCACTTAAAAATATGAGAGAGGCCTGTAATTTTCATCATAGGTATACCTTAACTATGACAGACAAAATGAGAAACACAAATCCAGAAAATCACATAGTCTGATTGTTAAAGAATTTATTTGCAAATTATGGTGGAAAATAAGTATTTGGTCAATAAAAAACAAGCAAGATTTCTGCCTCTCACAGACCTGTAACTTCTTCTGTAAGAGGCTCCTCTGTCCTCCACTCGTTACGTGTATTAAAGGCACCTGTTTGAACTCGTTATCAGTATAAAAGACACCTGTCCCCAACCTCAAACAGTCACACTCCAAACTGCACTATGACCAAGACCAAAGAGCTGTCAAAATACACCAGAAACAACATTGTAGACCTGCACCAGGCTGGGAAGACTAAATCTGCAATAGGTAAGCAGCTTGGTGTGAAGAAATCAACTGTGGGAGCAGATATTCATCAGCCAATGGGGGTCAAAATGATCACAAGAATGGTGAACAAATATCCCAGAACCACACGGGGGGAACCTAGTGAATGACCTGCAGAGAGCTGGGACCAAAGTAACAAGGGCTACCATCGGTAACACGCTGCCGGAGACTCAAATCCTGCAGTGCCAGACGTGTCCCCCTCCTTAAGCCAGTAGATGTCCAGGCCCGTCTGCAGTTTGCTAGAGAGCATTTTGATGATCCAGAAGAGGATTGAGAGAATGTCATATGGTCAGATGAAACCAAAATAGAACTTTTGGTAAAAACTCAACTTGTTGTGTTTGGAGGAGAAAGAATACTGAGTTGCATCCAAAGAACCACATACCTACTGTGAAGCATGGGGGTGAAAACATAATGCTTTGGGGCTGTTTTTCTGCAAAGGAAACAGGACCACTGATCCGCGTAAAGGAAAGAATGAATGGGGCCATGTATCGTGAGATTTGGAGTAAAAACCTCCTTCCATCAGCAAGGGCATTGAAGATGAAACATGGCTGGGTCTTTCAGCATGACAGTGATCCCGAACACACCGCCCAGTTAATGAAGGAGTGGTTCGTAAAAAGCATTTCAAGGTTCTGGAGTGACCTAGCAAGTCTCCAGATCTCAACCCCATAGAAAATCTTTGGAGGGAGTTGAAAGTCCGTGTTGCCCAGCGACAGTCCCAAACCATCTCTGCTCTAGAGGAGATCTTCCTGGAGGAATGGGCCAAAATACCAGCAACAGTGTGTGAAAGCCTTCTGAAGACTTACAGAATTTTTTTTATCTCTGTCATTGCCAACAAAGGGTATATAACAAAGCACTGAGATGAACTTTTTATATTGACCAAATACTTATTTTCCACCATAATTTGCAAATAAATTCTTAAAAAATTTGATTTTCTGGATTTTTGTTCTCATTTTGTCTGTCATAGTTGAGGTATACCTATAATGAAAATTACAGGCCTCTCTCATATTTTTAAGAGGGAAAACTTGACTATATACATTTTTACCCCACTGTAGTTCCCTATGCAGGACTCCCACAGTGCATAATAGTGGAAATTCCTGCCCCCCTTTGAGATTTTGCCAATAGCACAAATAATTCTTTGGATCAGTTAACCTTGAACTAAGGCAAAGGAAGTGGCAAATTTTGCCAGTTCATTAATAACTAAGCAGTGCAAGTCAAGGCCAGCAGGTCGGCACAGAGCAGATCTGTTTGCTTCAATCTACTTTTCTCAGGTTCTCTCACAACCTGCAAGGTCAACAACAACAATAGAAGAGGAACATTGGCTCTACTCTGACCTCGTGTGAGGCAAGAGTTCACACATCAGATTAATGGCCACTGTATTAAGGTAACTTAACATTGGAGGAAAACACTTGAGGAGAACAATGAACCAAAGCGGAAATCCACAGAAAATAAAAAGCACGAGGTTTTCAGGCACACGCATATGTGTTAATGTAAAAAGAGGCATTCATGCACTAAAACAATAGGATATGTCTGGTCTTTTTTTTTCCCTTCAAAGAGCCTGCGGGTTCAGGCTCCTAAACAGTCACTGTGCTTGCTCAGTAATTGGCTGGCTGGTACTTAAGGCCAACAGCTTTTAATAAGCAATAGAGGCAGGAGCCAAACTGACAATAACTGCTGCCCTACATCAATTATTGGATACATATCCATCACTCCCTGACTTATATGTGACCCCAGGCACCTGCCAGCTAAGGTATCGACTGGCCGGCTCTCCCCAGTGCAAGTGACAAGTTCCATTTGCAATCACATTTATTAAACAGCTGTTAAAATGAGTAAAGGTCTGGGCCAGCACGCGTCCCACTACCAGTTTCAGTGCTTATTAAGCTTAAAACCTCCTGAAAATAGGTGAATTTCTCAAGTGTATAGGCATAAAGACGTATAGGGTAGAATGACAGTCTCCCTTTCTACTCAGTATTGAGTGCTGGCTTGTTGCTAAACAGGTTAAACAGATTAAAGCCCATCTATTTTTTTGGCTCTGGATCAATTCGCCCCTTAGCCAGTTTGTACAATCTTTTCATACCAATGTGTTACCATTTCATCCCCTGCTTCTAATATTTTTTACTCATAAACAAAACAGCCACTGCTATTTTGTTCGTCTAACCCTTGCCTATTGGGATGTTTATCTAGGTATTTAATTATTTTAATAGATCTGGACATACATAATTGTAAATATGCCTAAATCTCTTGCACAATTGAATTGTGTTCAAACTGACTCCTAATCCACCCAAAACACAACTGAGTGTTATTCATCTACTCTTCCTTAAAGCAAACTATAAGCTAAGACAGAAAAAATACTTGAAAGCTTTGTCAGAGGAAGCAGAAATTTGTCCCCAAGGCTGGTATGAATTCACTCAACTCCTTGTTGTGCCTGAAAAATAAGGATACAAACAAACAAATGAGTATGAAACGGTGAAATTACCAGAACCTGTTTCTAATTGTAATATTTTGTTTTTTGTCACTTACGGGTAATTGACATCTCCATGTGTTGAGGAAGCATCCCCTTCTTGCTGCTGGCATTAGCGAAACTAGTTTTCAAGTTTTGTGCAGGACTGCTGCATTTTATCCAGCCCTAGAATCTCATTTTAGCTCGTTGCCAGGCAGCTGAAGGAGTGGCTCACCCTAGGTGCGGTTGATGTGAGAAGTGCCACTCGCAATAGCTACTTGTTTATCATTCTGAGTATTTTGGATGTTAAAAAGTTACAGAGATGTACTAATTGAAGTTTGCCACATATAGTTCTGTTTAGTGTAGTTCAATCAGAAATGGTAACATGAACCATTGTCTTCACAGCATTCTTGTACAGTATTAGGATGGATTAACTGTAATATCTAGTATTACGTGGAATGTGTATAGGAAAGAAAGATAATAATAAAGCATCTTGTTGTTCAAATAGTCTGAACACTAATATTTTTTAAGATAGAAAAACCAAAGTTCGCATTCATTTTTTTTTTATAAAAAAAAAAAAGATCATATGTTGCACAACTGGTCATACATAACGATCAAATGTTATTTTGCCGAAAAAGGCTTGTTTTTAAATTGAAAATTAGCTTATTACCATTTTTCCAATAGTTTTTGTGATTGTTCTATGAGAAGCAAATGTCAAAATTTGCTTTGGTGACATTAAAATTAAACGTGTACCTTAAAGCTACATTTTGTAAGAACTTCTCCCATCTAGCGGTGAAACAACCACCTGAATATTACTTTCTAGCCCCACCCCCCCATTCTGAGCGCATTTTAACTCCTACGGTGGCCGTTTCATGCCAAGGTTAACATGTCTTCCAGTACTACGACTTCGTCCAGTGCTCCTTCCAGTGATGGATCTCCCTCTGGCATTAGTCACGGTGCAGTGTAGCCAAAGCGCGAAAGGCGGAGCTAGAATTTCCAGGAATGTCCCTCGTTGGCGAATGTATTTCAAAGATGGACGCTCAACATGGATTCAGCCATTTGCGCGACTTGCACGTATGTATTCTGAATAGCAGATTCTACACTTACGAGAATACTTTCATTAGTAGGTGGAAGTAATTACACATGAATGAGCACATATTTTTGAAAGAACAAAGGGTTTTCGTGCTAAGAATGAACTCAAAAAAATACACAATGTAGCTTTAAGAACCAGAGCACAAAGATGACCCAAAGACAGAAAGGCAAGTCATTTCATTTATATTTTTATGTTTTTAAAATTAATCTACAAACTTGATTATTCACATGGATGAAATAGCTGAAATTGTTAACTGAACATGCTGAGAATAAATTGAAAATAAAAATATCTACTTATTGTTATAAAAAGAAGTTGTAGAGACGAGAATAGTCAACACTGTGACAAGAACCAAGGTGGGAATTTAAACTTAGGATCTTCTTGCTCCAAGTCAGCTGTGCTAATAACTGCACCAACATGCAGAGCAGTAATGTACAATTATGATATATTTGCATTTATATATTTGTCATTTATATCCATAATTTGTCAAAAATAATTACCAAGAGAAACAAAGATAGACGATAAGAATACAGAGACAAAAGGATTGTAAATAAAACAGAAGTTGGTTTAGATGAAATGGCAACGCTCAATTTGGTGCATGGGCGTTTTGGTCATTCCAGATTTAAGACAGTCCCTTATTAACTTGGTGGCACTACCAATGGCCACTGGCTGCTGTGCTTTTTGACTACGACACTGGGGGCCGCCATTGCTGTAGTACCGCCATATAGCCGCTAGTCCCCCATTGGAATACATTGCACTTTAGACACGTTAAAAACAACTTTAATGCCTGGTGCCAATTTTTTTTTAACTGTCTACAGCTACATATTGCTCCTGTGATTAGGCTGGGTTAAAAAAACCCAGAGGCACCAGGCTGGTTGACGTAGGATAAATTTTCTAAATCTTGCATAATTAATGAGGGCCGGACTTTGATTGACAGGTCCTTTACGTCGCTGCCTGGTCCATCGGCTAGGCTAATAGCTCGCTGCGCAGCTACATTAAGCTAGCAGAGGCTATCTGGCTGTGGAGCTGAGCTCAACCTAACGCATTCTGTCTGAGTCTTTTCAGTTTGATATATTAGACTATTGAATAATGTGTGAGCCTAAGTAAAACATGTTTGTAATTACAAAATGTAAGTTTATTTTTTTTTCGCTTTGTCAGTTTGACCACTATAACATTTTACTGCTGATATGCAGTGTGCGATTTGTGAGAAAGGCAGAGGGGGGGATTTTTTTTACTTTTTATTCATGAAACTAATGACAGGTTTGTGTATGCAGGCTGCAGGGCATCTTGCTCATACGTTTACCCTTTGAAAACTGACAATGTGAAAAACAAAATTATTGCTGACATAAAAAAATTAAGATAAGATCAAATATATTAAGATGATTAAAATTAAAGTCATAGCAGGTGACATTATTATTTCCCCATGGCATCAGCAGCACCTTGTCCGCCCTCTTAGACTCATAACTCTCTCTGCATATTTTTCTGTGGTGTAAAAAATCACCTTGGAACCCAGCCGGGGTCAGGTGCAGAAATACTTTTCAGGTATAATGGGGCCTTCACACTGCCCCAAATGTCAGAATCAGAAAGGGTTTTATTGCCAAATGTTGGGTAGGTTTACAACATTAGGAAATTGTTCTTTGTGCAAACATACAAGAACAAACAGACAAACACTTAAATGAAAATATAATATGCTAAACAGATTGTTATATACATGAGTGCAAGTAACGATCGGTGCAAATCAGACAGGTGCAAAAAAACCACAATATGGGTCATGTAGGTGAGCGGGTGGTGGGAACAGTCTTAGGGTTATTGTTCATGAGTCCAACAGCAGAGGGGAAGAAAGTGTTCTTATGGCAAGAGGTTCTGGTCCGATTGGACCGGAGCCTCCTGCCTGACGGGAGCAGGTCAAACAGTCTGTGTCCAGGGTGAGAAGGGTCGGCTGTGATCCAACCTGCACGTCCAAGTGTCCTGGAGATGTACAGGTCCTGCAGAGATGGGAGACTGCAGCCAATCACCTTCTCAGCAGAGCGCACCACACGCTGCAGTCTCTGTTTGTCCCTGATGGTAGCTCCAGCATACCACACGGTGATGGAGGAGGTGAGGATGGACTCGATGATTGCAGTGTAGAACTGCATCATCATCTGTGTTGGCAGGTTGAATTTCTTCAGCTGCCTCAGGAAGTACATCCTGTGGTGGGCCTTCTTTATGAGCGAGGTGATGGTGGGCTCCCACTTGAGGTCCTGGGTGATGGTGGTACCCAGGAAGCGGAATGAGTCCACAGTGGTGATCGGGGTGTCAGTCAGGACGATGGGGGGGAGTGGGGATTGTGTGCTTCCTAAAGTCCACAATAATCTCCACTGTCTTCTGGGCGTTCAGCACCAGGTTGTTGCGGCTGCACCAGGACACCAGACGTTCAGCCTCAATCCTGTAGGCAGACTCATCCCCGTCCGAGATGAGTCAAATAACGGTGGTGTCATCTGCAAACGTAATTAGTTTGACAGACTGGTGGTTGGAGGTGCAGCAGTTGGTGTACAGGGAGAAGAGCAGAGGAGAAAGAACACAGCCCTGAGGGGAGCCGGTGCTGATGGTCCGAGAGTCCGAGACATTCTTCCCCAGCCTCACATGCTGCTTCCTGTCCATCAGGAAGTCAGTAATCCACCTGCAGATGGGATCAGTCACGTTCATCTGGGATAGCTTGCCTCGGAGAAGGTCTGGGAGGATGGTGTTGAAGGCAGAGCTGAAGTCCACAACAGGATCCTGGCGTAGGTTCCCAAGAAGTCCAGATGCTGCAGGATGAAGTGAAGAGCTATGTTGATGGCATCATCTACAGACCTGTTGGCTTTGTAGGCAAACTGCAGAGGGTCCAGGATGGGGGCCGTGAGGGTCTTGAGATAGGACAGAACCAGGCGCTCAAATGACTTCATAACCACAGATGTCAGAGCCACAGGTCTGTAGTCATTAAGTCCAGTGATCCTTGGCTTCTTGGGGACAGGGGCTATGGTGGAGGTCTTGAAGCAGGCAGGCACATGACATGCCTGCAGTGAGGAGTTGAAAATGCCAGAGAACACTGGGGCCAGTGTTCGCTGATGTTGTTTAATATAAATTTTTAATTAACCTTACCTTAACTTATTATCAATTCAAAGATGCAAACTCTCTGAGGATCAGTATTATTTGTTCTGATAATGAAGCATATGTTTGCGGGAGAAACAGAAAGGCGTTCACAATCTACAACTTAAACAACTTTTATTTTCAAGAATAATAAAAAAAAAAATCATCAAAAAAGGGGAAAAACGTGCTCCTGACTTGACTCCAAGCCCTCCGCCCTCGGCTGTATCAGGATATTGTCGACCGTGGCCTATTTGTATTCATTTCTGGGGAGTAAAATTTAAATCATTATCAAATTACAATTATTACTGTATTAATCCATTTATAGCAGCACACACTAAGCACATTCATCCACACACATTCAGCACACATATAGTGCACGCACTTTTCATACAGGGAATTTAATACTTGACACATTATTATAGCCTACACTATTATTATACACCGTAAATATACAGTCAATGTTACACACATGTAAACATATTGCAGATTAGACTAGGCTAATAAACATCCTCCACTCGGCTTTACATACATTTTGACAGCAATCTCTCGAGACTTTTTTTATCCAATTGTCTTCGATATCACGTTGTGATAATTCAGTTTAAATTTCTGTATTTCGTTCGACTGTAATTATAGTGACACTACATCTTAATAATTATTTTAAGTTATGAGTTCTTACCTTATGAGATTGGGGGGAAAAGAGAACTGTCAGAGGCGCACAGATGGCTGCAGTAGAATGAAGTGGGAGTGCTATACATCCAGTCAATGAGCGGATTAGCCTTTAGCTTAGCTAGCCAGGTTTAGCATCAGAGCTAAAGGCGCGGGAGCAGAATGGGCGGGATTACGACAGAAATACACGCCCCACGAGAGCCAAGCAGGGCCGAGTCTACAGTGAAGATCCCGCCCTTATGCCCTTTTTAGGAACATTCTTCTTCTTCAGAACCGGGGAGGACGAGTCTGTAAATCCGCCATGATTTCCCCCATGAACGTGGTCATTTTGGTAAACGGGGAGGAGTGCGGAAATGATGTCCATTATTTATACAGTCAATGGGCAGTACAGTTATTTTTTGGTGCCACTATTTCTGCATCTGGCTTTTCCTGAAAAGAAGTGTTTACCAGGGACATATCTGAAAGAAAAAAAATAGGTACGTGGATTTGTATGCCATGTTAAGTCTGATTGACTTGCATACCTCAAAGGATTTAATAAGTTCATACAAAAAGATAAGACCTGTGTAAATACAGAAGAGCAACACCCCCTATTACTTACATAAAAGACTTGTACACTAAATCTGAGGCTGACATATTGTTAAAAAAGAAGTGCAGAATTACCTAGAGAATGATCAGGGCTGAGATTAAAACACTTATTAGCCTAGTTGTCATTGTGAAAAAGTAGTAGAGATAAAAGGGCAGGAAAATGATGAAGGGTCTGCTGAAAAGCAGTGTTGTGTCCTCCCACCTCTCCCCCTCTCTTTCTCTCAGCCCTCCTACTCACCTCATTCCCTGCCTTATTGAATTATGCCTTTCCTAATTGGCTTCAGTGGCGCTTAAAGCAAACAGTTTAAATAAGTAAAAGGCACTTGGACGAGGAAGCAGGGCCTTGCAATTATTGGAACTACATCAGTCAGACTGTTCTGCACTGGGGTCGCTCTCTTTCTCTTCCTCACCCCTTCATCTTACTCTTACTTATTCTATCTTGCAAGTGGTATTTTGGCGAGTTGATAGCAATATAAAACACAGTGCTTGAAATGATGTGTGTTCATGTGTGTCACAAACTACCCCAAGGTAGCATGGAGCAGGACTGGCAGAAGAGTGACAGGGAACCCACGGTGGTAGTATCTATTATCTAATGCTGTTTAATCATGTAGCTCGCTGACATGTTTATAAGGCTGAACTTTCTGGTGCTATTAGAGAAGGAGAGAAAAGAGGGCCTCAGCTCAACCTTTGGGCCCCCAGGGCAGGTTGGGCCCTTTACCTCATCTCCAACACCTATTATATGCTAATTACAGCCATTCTTAAACCATGCTTACAAGGAGTTAATTTAGTGCGCCATTACTCTGGTCTATATTTCAGGGTACCGTGTGGAAAATCCTTTTGGGGCTTTTTTTAAGCTGTGTAGGCGAGGATGAGGAGTAGGAGGAGCAAAAGGGTGAAGAGTTCTTTATAGCATAAAGAATAAAAGAGGTGGAAGTGGGAGCCAGCTTGAATGGCACCTTTGAGCACCTTGTGCTAAATGTTCAGCCAGAGTACTGTTGACAGTTTGAATCTTTCTTTCACTTGTACGGATTTTGAAATCAACAACTTAACATTATATTGTTGGATTTATCTATAAAAATATAAATCACATTCTTAAATAAAATTGTATTTGCAGTAGCGTCACTGGAGGGAGGTAGGATCATGCCACTCCTAAAAGTTAGCTGCATTCATTTTAATATTTACAGTAATTAAATTTAAGGTGCACTGATTTTTTTTAGCAGTTATCAGTAGCAATATGGCAGGAGATGGTAGGCTTGGTAGTCTGTCTGTAGAGCTCTGCTTGCAGAACTATTTTCAGGGCAAACTGAAATGGCTGACTATACCTTTTTATATTAGGAGTTATGTTATGAAATTTATGAGTTCATTTGGTACTAAGGGAATAAAAGCGTGCAATGACAATATACCCAACACCATCCACCACCAGTTTGCTCCATTCATGTTTTTGCAAAATTCTGACCATACTGTCTGAATTTCTCAGCTGAAATTGAGACACTTTTTCCAATGTGTTGTTGTCCAGTTTTAATGAGCCTATGTGAACGTAAACCTAAACTGTATCTACATATATAAACTTGACTTGACTTAAACCTCAATTTCGTTCAGAGCTGACAGGAGTGGAACCTGATGTAGTCCTCTCGGTTTTACCCAATCTACTTCAAAGTTTGAGCTGTTTAGCATTCAGTTGGAGTGTTCTTCATATACTGGTTCATATACCGGTTGAAATAAGTAAAAAAGAGATTTTAATCTTTTAGAAAAGAACGGTGCTATGGTGTCAGCAGAGGGGAGCCTCAGGAAGCGGCGGCACTGGAACAAGGGTAAGTATGGCAGTTGAGTATTAGGCAGCAGGATTTTGGTTGTTTCTGAGGAAGACAGAGTTGAGGTCCTTATGCTGATCCAGGATGAGAGGAGCTTGGAGAGGTAAGTGAGTCGTGTGCACATGCGGCCGCAGACTGAGTGGGTGATTGTTCTCTGTTCCTTTCCCCCCTTTTCCCTGCAGGTTAGGCTGTCAGGGTGAGTGTCTCAAGGGTGGACAGACAGATGAGGTAAAGAGTTCTGACTGGTGAGTTCCTGGATGGCAGTCAGAGAAGCGGCACCAACCTAGGAAATGGTCCGGAGGGAGCAGATGCCTTTTAGCGAGGAGTACAGCAATAAGGGAGGGTTGGGAACCAGCACGGAGATAAACAACAGGAAGACTTGGAAGGAACAGGGAGGCTCGGGACCAAAAAGGAAACCAGCAATGGAGACGACTCGAGAGAAACAGGGAGTCACTTTCTCCAGGAGTTGTAGGGGAGAACAACAAACAGGTGAGGTGGAGTTCTTTAAAGAACGGTGAAAGCAAGTAGAGGCCTGATAACCCCTCGATGGAGTTCAATCATTTGCCATCTGCTTCAGGTAACCACTACCCTTTTAGGCTGCCATCCTTAATAGGATGACGATATGTATTCTAGACAACAAGAAAAGTCCAGTTGCCTTCATTTAAACTCTCAAGAACCCAACAAGTATAGAATTAAATGGTGTAAATATACGTGTATTTGTGCCGAACTGTCTTGGTCACATATGGGTATGTGCAGTCAGATAAAGAATATGTCAAGTCAAATTCACCATCAAAACAGGACCTATACATGCATTGTATTGTATGGTCTCCACACCAAAGAGATGCAAGAATAAAATAGGGTAAAAACGGCTTATTTTATATTACCAGTGCTATGGTGGTAATGGACAGAGACCAGCAACCTTCTGAAAGTTGTTTATTAATACAGTAACTGTTATGTGAGGCATAATTTTTCAACACCTGGTAGTTTGTTAAACTCCATCAAACATGCCATCAGGCACTGCAAGACACTAAATATTGCCCCTTTTCCACTAGGGTAAGCTAGGCCTGGGCCGGGTTGATTCAGCCTGATTTAGCTTGTTTCGAATACCTTTGTCTGGGCCAAGCTGACCCCTTTTTTCGGACTACCTCTTGCTCAGTCCGAAGTGACCCAACATGGCTACCTATGGACTGATTGGTCCAGTAAAGTGATGGCACTCTCACTTCTACCTACATAGTGGTAGCCACTGATTGGCCTGGCGGTGTGTGTGAGTGTGTGCGTGTGTGTGTGTGTGTGCGTGTGGGTGTGTGTGTGTGTGTGTGTGTGTGTGTGTGTGTGTGTGTGTGTGTGTGTGTGTGAAGTGATGTCACAGAGGGGGGAACAAAAAAAATTATGTGCGAATATCGGGCCATGAAGGACCACAATGGCCGGAGTGGGGCAGACCTCAAGTACTGGAAGCATTTATGGTGTAAGGCCAGCAAGCAATGGGAGAGAGAGTGGGGTAGATACTGACTCCAGCATGGCATCTGTAATGTCAGAAAACTATGAGTGATGACTGATTTTTGCTAGAACTTTTGCTACGCTGAGCCCGCCCATGTCCTCGCCCACTGCTGCATTCCTTAAATGACAATGGAAACACAATCAGGCCTTTCTGGGTCCGGCTGAGCAAACCCTAGTGGAAAAGGGGCATATATGGCAGTTTGTTCTTAAAGAAATGACACCTAGTGATCAGACAGTTTGGTACCATGAGGCAGTCAATATTTAACATTGTAAAGCCTTTTTGTTTTTAGTGGTTTGAGTTATTCAGTACTACCTTTCATTTTGTGTGTAGAAAAGGCTGAATTTATTTAAACAGTTTTATTTCTGGTTTAAACACGTTTTTATTTTGTTGTACATAAGAAAGACACTTGTCATATTTAGACTTAATGAAACATTTTTCTTTAACATATTGCTTACAGGTGAATATATTGTACAAAGTTGGTGCAGTTCTTTAAAAGAGTTTTTAAATAATAAAATGAATTTACCAGTAGATCAATCCTCCCTTGGCATACAAAGCCTGCTGCGTTAGAGCCCTGTCTAGCAGGGGTGGCCTATTTTTCAGTTTTTTTTTGGGGGGGGGCATTTTCTGTTTAAGGTATCCCAAAGTTGGTATTTGGATATTTTTGTTTTGGTCTGATATTGTACTCTACCCATACCAAACTGTGGCCCAGAAACCAAGGTATATAGTTAACCATGATGTGTGTGTACAGCTACAGCCCTACTGACAAAAAAGGAAATAAATGCAGGGAAAGTTGAGCCCATAGTGGCATTTTCTTTTCTAAATTATTTTCATTAATTTAAAATTACTTTGCTGCATCTTGAAGAAAGTCATTTTAAGAGTTGCTGCCAGCTGTAGATCGGTTTGTAGTGAAGCTAAAAACAGGAACATATGTGGTGTGTATGAGCTGACGACCCAATGGGGACACATAATCTGAGGGGATAGGGACCCCAGAGGAGCAGCAAAGAGGAGTAAAGGGAATACAGGAAAAAAAGATGGAAACATGTTCAGACTACTGAAGAAGGGAGTCAGATAAATGCACCAACAGAGCAGTGGTGGTGATAAAAACAGGTCCAGGCTCTAGGGGGTAATTAAATAGGTTTCTTCTCATCTCTGTTAGTGACATACTGGCACAGCACACCATGTATAAAGGACACGTATATCCAACCCTCTGAAAGCTTGTGTTGGTATGTATGTCTGTGGGCATGTGAGAGTAGCACTTGATGTGTGCTGTCTGTTTATTTGAGGCCTGTGCTGCACCTGTGACTCTCCCTCCCAGAGGCAGGAGACTATAACTCCATCACCTTCCCGCCTATTGACTCTCTCCAAGGGGGATCGATACTGGAATGATGGCCCTCCTATGTCTTGCCCATCCATCCACTAGGCCATTGAGTGTATGTTAATGTTATGAATTATCGAGAGAACAGTTACTATTGATTAGTGAGGATTATTGGTGGGCTGCATAGTGGGAAGGGGAAAAGGAGGTGGGGCTTGGGAATAGCAGCCTGAAAGGGAAGCACAAGTCAAAATTCTGCAGAAAGGCACAAGTATCTACTAAGATTTTTGACCCCTGAAGGGTCCAGGTCAGAGGTAGCCTTTGGGCAAAACTGACTGTTTAATACTATTCTCCCATCATCTTTTCATTTTATTTTTTCTTTGATGTAATTTTTATTGCTGTTTTTGTGGTTCACAAAATTCTCCACAAAACATTTTGTCTTTGGCATTCACCTAAACATTAACAGTTAAATCTCCACTAAACATTCTTACATATATAAATAGTACAGAGATGCATAGTTGGTCCTTCCACCATTTTATAATAGACACTTAATTTTAATCTTACCACTAATTAACTACTCTCCCAAGAACAGGGAAACATGGGTGTACCTTGGTGTTATTACATTATATATATATATATATATATATATATATATATATATATATATATATATATATATATATATATATATATATATATATATATATATAAGGAAAACCTCCAATCAAGAAGTAAACCTGGCAAGACCATTAAGAAAAAACAGAACAGAGAAAAAGACATACACTTTTTAACATTATACAAAAAATGGCCTCACTTGTTTAACATACCTGATCCATCCTTCCTATATTTTCAAGAACACATCTTGTTGCAGTCTTATGCAAATGTAATTCTTCCCATCTTATAAACATAATATATAATATCCATCTACTCGTCCACTGTTGGCTCTATCACCTTCTTGTAATGGCCTTCCTACCGGCTGCACTAAGTGTCTGAAACAGATATTTGTCCTTAGAGACACAGAGAAGTAAACTAAATGGAATGTCTGTCACAAGTATGCTCTGAATCTTAGAAACATCCTGCCAAAAAGGCACCAAAACTGTACAGGACCAGGACCATATCTGAAAATGATTTGCGTCTTGGCATCCACACAGTCTACAACATGCAGATGAGTTGGTGTAATGTTTTTTCTGCTCCGGTGTTATAAAAATCATATCAGGCTTTTCCAGCAAAACTCTCTCCATAATCTTGAATTTGATGTTTTCCATTGTATTGTACACAACTGTTCCCAATCTTCTGCAGTCAATACCAAGTTTCCTTCTCGTTCCCATCTCTCTTTAAAATTCAATGTACTGCAATTTTTTTGTTGTAGACCCCGATAAAGTCCTGAGATGTTTTTTTTGGTTTGGACCTGAACCATATGCCTCTATAAACACAAGTTACTGTCCCATTGCTGTTGTGTAACTTCCTTTTTAATTTGCTCAATATAATGACGAGCCTGTAGAAATCTAAAGAAAGCATCATTATTCAAATTGTATCTTTAAGTCATGAAAATTGTTCACCTGACCCTTTTTCATAGAAGTGCAATATGCAGTTAATCCCTTTGTTGCCCATCCTCTTAACCTCCCACCTATATTTTTAGGCACAAAATCTCAAACGTTTTGTTGCCTCTTTTAAGTTATTTTGAGCTATTACCTTCTTCCACAGCCTAAGTGGCAAAGCAACCCAAGGGTTTCCCTCTTCCCTTATCTTATTCCTCAGTCCCTTATCCCCTATTGTTGCCTGAATTGGGAACTCCCCCGTCATGTCTTCCTCAATCTCCTTCCATCTGGCCCTGTATTCTGGATTACACCAACATATTAATGGTCTCAATTTTGCAGCTTTATAATAATCTTTTAGACATGGGGGCGCCGACCCCGCCCCTTACCTTTTGCTAATTGTAAACTCTGACATTTAAATATTACATATAACATTATCGGCAGAATAATCATTTTTACTGATTTAATGTGAGACACAAAATTAAGAAAAGGTATTGAATCTTATCTCGTTATGTATTCTCTAACTATTTTATTCAGGGGCAGAAAATTGATTGAGAACAATTTCGACAGGTCCACCGGTATGTTAACTCCCAGATATCTCATGGATTTAGCTTCCCATTTCAGGTTATACCTCGTCTTCACGTTTTCTGAAGGGTTGTAATTGAAAGTTAAAATTTGTGTTTTTGAGACATTCAACTTATATCTTGAAAAAGATCCATATTGTTCCAAAAGTGAAAAGAGTATCTTTTTATTTTAAATAACACAGTATGATGATAAGGAGCTTGAGATTCTTCAGTTAAATTAGTCAATTCTGTCATTTTGATTTTTTTGTCCAATTTGATTCAGAATCAGTTTTCTTTTTGAAATATTACAATATTTCCCCCCTTACCTCCACGTGAGGCTTGTGAAATCATACTCCAGCTGCTTAAGTCAATGCTTTGTTTTCCTCACAGGAGAGTCATACTAATGTAAAAAATGTCTCTGAATCAGCAGAATGGTAACAGGACGTGTTAACAGCTGACAGAGTTGTACATGTTCATCACTCACTTAAGTGTTTCTGACAGAGTTAAACCAATGTCAGTTCTTTACAAAAATATTCACATCCCTTTAATTGTTTTAAATTCTGTCATGTTAAAATCATGAGCAGTCATGCCTTCAATTGTTGCCTAAGTAGTAAAAGGATTCCACCATATTTCACAGTACAAATAAACCTGAAGATGTCAAACATTTGTTAGACAACAAACAGGATCGGTGCTAGTGATAAAGTTGTAAAGAAGTTTTTAAAACTTGGGTAAAAACAAACCTTAACATTCGAGCCAAATATAGCAAACATTTAATAATAATAACCATTATTTTGTATTTCTCCATAAAACAAACTGGACGAGGAAACCTTGCACAGCCTGGAAAGCTACTTGGACGAGTGCTTTGACAACATTGTTATGGGCAAGCCACAAAAATCCACCTCTGCTATGCCGACAAGCACACCATCACAGAAACGCTCCCGTTCTGAGGCCAGCACCTCCACCATCTCGCCAGAGAAAAGCTACAGCGATGTCCTGGACTCAATAGATAAGAAGCTAACCAGCCTAGACGCCCGTCTGGCCCTGGTTGAGGTTCTCCACAAAGAATTTCAAGCTCTAAGGGAATCCCTGGAGTTCAGCCAACAACAGGTAGCATTGCTCTTTGCAGAAAACCAAATGCTTAGAGACGGTGTAAAGAAACTCGCCGAGGGGATGACGCAGCTGTCCGGAGAAAGTAAGAGGATGAAAGAAACTATCTTGGATATACAGGCCAGGGGAATGCGGGACAATCTTGTTTTTTCCGGGATCCCAGAACAAGCTGAGGACGAGGCTGAAGAGGTCTCGGACGCTCTCCGAGATTTTCTCCAACATCAGTTAAAGCTCCCAAGCGGCACGGTAAAAAACATCACTTTTTACTGCGTCCACCGGCTCGGAGGTAAGAAGCCCAACAACAGCCGGCCGCGACCTATTGTTGCTAATTTCGAGCATTACAAGCAAAAAGAGCAGGTCAGAGGCCGAGGCAGAGAGCTGCGGGGAACGAATTACAGCGTTAATGATCAATATCCGATGGAGATCCTGGATAGAAGGCGCGTTTTGTTCCGAATCAGGAAGAAATATATCAGTGAAGGCACCAGAGCTACAGTAGCAGTAGATAAACTGTATGTTAATGGGCAGCTGTTCAGGGACCCCCAGCTTACTCCTTGGCTTTATTAGTCATGTAACACTGGTCAGATAAGAGTTGTTTTATCAGTCAACTATAATCTAATGTTAGCACATTTCTGTAAAGTTGTTTACATTACTCAATGTGGGCGGGGCCAGGGCTAAGCCCTGGGATACTGGCTCTTTTTTCTTTTCTCATCTTCACATGTCTATCACCAAATGTCTTTGTCACTCCTTTTTTCTTCTTTTATCACTCACACACACACACACACACACACAAATTTTTTTCATAACATAACTATTTCTTTCTCTCTCACCCTTCACACCTTCGCAACTTTCTTCTATTTCTCTCTTTCTTATATCTCGGCTTTTGGATTTTCAATCAGGCAACCCCAAGCACAAACTAATAATGCACCTTTGCTTATCTGTTTCTATGGTGATATGGACTTTACAGCTTTTGTCTCAAAACTATGGCTACTCTAAGGTTTGTCACATGGAATGTTCATGGAGCTGGCACCAGAGAGAAAAGAGTTAAGATTTTTAACCAGCTTAAAAGATGGAAGCTGCAGTTGATCTTAAATCCCCTGAGTTTCCTAATGTGTTTTCTGTATGCTATAACTCTAGACAAAGGGGAATAGCAATGTTAATAAATAAAAATGTTAATTTTACAGTAATAGATAGAGTTACAGATCCAGAGGGTAGATTTATTATAGTAAACTATCTATACATAACCAAAAGTTATGTATTGTCAGTATATATGGTCCAAATGTTGATGACCCCTCATTCTTTCATTCCTTCTTCTCGGTGCTCCTTGAACACTTGGATTGCTCACTTCTTCTTGGGGGCGACCTCAACTTTGGTTTAAATGAAGAAATAGATAGGCTCAGCACAGCAGGGACTCAGCGCAGCTGGAAATCTATAGATATAGTCCAACAGTACATGAGCGATTATGGACTTTGCGATGCATGGCGATCTCTTCACCCCAATGACAAAAAATATACTTTCTTCTCAAATGTGCACCATTCGTATTCTCGACTGGATTATTTGTTAGTCAGCAGCTCACTGTTGACTGACATTTCAGACACTGAGATACACCCTATAGCTGTTAGCGATCATGCTCCTGTTTCTTTAACTTTTGTAAATAAAACAGAAACGCCTCAAAGCAAAAATTGGAGATTTAATATATCATTACTTAAGGATAAAGAATTTATTAAATATTTTGAAAAAGAGTGGGCTTCTTATTTGGAATATAATGATATACATGGTACGTCACCATTCATTCTTTGGGAGGCAGGGAAAGCTGTGATTAGAGGTAAAATAATCTCATTCTCATCAAATAAAAAGAAAATAGAAAAAAAACAATTCAGGAATTAGAAGAAACTATTAATTCATTAGAAGCTTCTCTAGATGAGGAGAGACTAGGCAAAATTCATAAAGCAAAGCTAGAATTAAATGAAATTAATATTAAACAGACCCAGTTCTTAATTCAAAGACTTAGGATAGAAAACTTTGAACAAGGTAATAAATCAGGTAGATTTTTGGCTAACCAGCTTAAAATTAATAAAGAAAAAACAACTATATCTGCTATTAAAGATCAGACCGGGAATACAGTATATATATGAGAAAGATCACAGGCTTTAAGGACAGGAAGGATTGGATAGATGGAAGTCTGGACCGAGCCAATGAACTGAACACATTCTTCAACAGGTTCAGTTCAGGAACTAGCTTAACATCCTCCTCTCCTGTTCCCAGCCAAACAGACATCCCACTCTCCTCTGATCAACAGTTTCCCTATTACACCTCGGATGTTTTATCCTTCAACTCAGCCATGGACTCTTTTGATTCCACAAGTTTGACGTCAACCAAGTCAGAAAATGCTGATACCCCCTTTGCCTCCCCCTCCCACTTGTCTGTCTCCAAAAGTCAGGTGAAGAGGCAGCTGGAGAAACTGAACCGGAACAAGGCTGCAGGTCCAGATTGTGTCAGCCCCAGAGTCCTGAAGGCCTGTGCAGGGCAGCTCTGTGGGATTCTGCAGCACCTCTTCAACCTTAGCCTAACTCAGGAGAAGGTCCCAGTGTTGTGGAAGACATCCTGCATTGTTCCAGTACCAAAGAGAACTCACCCATCAGTCATCAATGACTATAGACCTGTTGCACTGACATCCCACATCATGAAGGTCCTGGAGAGACTCCTGTTGGCACCCCTGAGTAAGCAAACAACAGTTTGCTTATCGTTGTGGAGTTGGAGTTGAAGATGCCATCATACACCTGCTTCAACCAACCCACTGTCATCTGGACAAAGCAGGCAGCACTGTGAGGATCATGTTCTTTGATTTCTCCAGTGCATTTAACACAATTCAGCCTAATTTGCTTTGTCAGAAACTCCTGAAGACACAGGTGGAGCCCTCAACAATAGCCTGGATCAATGACTACCTGACAAACAGACCACAATTTGTGAGACTGAAGAATTGTGTGTCAAACCAGGTGGTCAGCAGCACAGGAGCACCACAGGGGACCGTACTCTCACCATTCCTTTTCACTCTGTACACCTCAGACTTCCAGTATAAATCAGAGACCTGTCATCTGCAGAAATACTCAGATGACTCTGCAATTGTCGGGTGTATCAGAGATGGACAAGAAGCTGAATACAGAGAGCTGGTGGACCGCTTTGTGACATGGTGTGGAAACAATCGTTTCACCTTGAATGTGAACAAAACAAAGGAGATGATTGTAGATTTAAGAAGAAACAGGGATAAGTCAAACACTGTTTCCATCATGGGTGAAGAAGTGGAGGTGGTTGAGGAGTATAAATACCTCGGAGTTCCCCTTGACAACAGACTGGACTGGAGACTGAACAGTGAAGCCGTCTACAAGAAGGGACAGAGCAGACTGTCCTTCTTGAGGAAGCTTAGGTCCTTTAAGGTTTGCAGCAAGATGCTGCAGATCTTCTACAAGTCTGTTGCGGAGAGTGTAATCTCTTCAGCCATCATCCGTTGGGGTAGCAGCATCAGAGCCAGGGACTTAAAAAGGCTAAACAACCTCATAAAGAAGGCTGGTTCTGTTCTTGGGACAACTGTGGAACATCTGGAGATGATAATGCAAAGAAGGATTCTTCATAAAATCAAAAAAATTATGGACAACCCTGAGCATCCTCTTCATGAGACTGTCATACATCAACAGAGCGTCTTCAGACGGAGGCTTCTTCAGTTTCGCTGCAATACAGACCGCTACAGGAAATCCTTCCTGCCCACAGCCATCATCATCTACAACATCTCCTTAAAGAATTAATTACATGAGCTACAACAACACTTAATTTCCCTCTGGGATCAATAAAGTATTTTTGAATTGAATTGAATTGAATATGATCCCAGAAGAATAAACAACACCTTTAAAGAATTTTACAAGGCTTTATACTCACCAGAGATAAACCCATCAGATCATGAAATTGAAAAATTTTTGGATAACATAACACTACCTAAATTATCTAAAAGTCAAGCGATGGCCCTGGATTCACCACTAACAGCGGCTGAACTCCAGGAGGCCCTCCAAAGCATGCCCAATAAAAAGGCTCCAGGCCCAGATGGATTTCCAGCAGAGTTCTATAAAGAATTCTGGAATAGTCTGGCACCAACATTCCACAGAATGCTGCAGGAAACCAAGGAAAATGGCCAACTTCCACCAAATATAAATTCTGCCTACATTAGTCTTCTACTAAAATCAGGTAAAGACCCTTTGTTTCCTACCAGCTATCGTCCCATTTCCCTCATTAATGTTGATCTTAAAATAATCTGCAAAGCGCTCGCAAAAAGGATAGAGAAAGTAACTCCTCTTATAATACATCCTGATCAAACTGGTTTTATTAAAGGGAGACATTCACCCACAAATTCACGTAGATTAATAGATTTAATAGATTTTTCTTACTGTAAAAACATTAAAACTAATATATTATCTCTAGATGCAGAAAAAACATTTGATAGAGTTAACTGGAAATTCTTATTTGCAACCTTACATACATTTGGCGTTGGAAATTCTTTTATAAACTGGTTGAAAATATTATACAGTTCACCAACAGCATGTATCAGGACTAATAACCAAACATCATTTAGGTTTTATCTTCAGAGAGGTACCAGGCAAGGATGTCCTCTCTCTCCCTCCCTGTTTGCTATTTTGATTGAACCACTAGCTGCAGCAATCAGGCAAACTCACAATATTAAAGGCATAAAATGCAATAACATAGAACATAAAATCAGTCTTTATGCAGATGATGTATTACTTTTTCTCCAGCATTCACAAACCTCTTTCTCTCAGGTAATCGGGTTGATAAACTCTTACTCAAACGTTTCAGATTATTCTATAAATTGGTTAAAATCTACAGTTCTTCCAATCGATTGTTCTGTCCAGAATCCAACTAACACACAATTGTAGTCATGGAATATTACTTATTTAGGTATCAATGTCTCACCAAGACTGGGAGATTTAATAAAGCTAAACTACATCCCACTTTTAAAAAAAGTGGAAGATGATCTTGCTAGATGGAAATCCCTACCCATATCATTTATGGGAAGGGTGGCTTCAATAAAAATGATGGTTTTGCCCAGAATCAACTACTTATTCTCAATGATCCCAAGTAAACCATCACTAGTTTAGATCTCTGGACTCCTCTGTCTCTAAATTTCTTTGGAAAGATAAACTCCCACGTATCAGCTTAAAAACTCTGCAGAAGACCAAAGAAAAAGGAGGTCTAGATCTACCAAACTTCCATCATTATTTCTTAGCCAACAGGCTCCAATACATCTCAAGATGGTTAAAAAATAGCTACCTAGATGAGTCCTGGATAGACGTAGAACAGACACTATGCAATAAGATAAAACTTTCAGACCTACCATTTATTAGCTCAAATTTAAAACGAGATGAATGCTTTAAAAGCATAAATATCAGCTCCTCTCTGACAGCCTGGTGGGAGTTTCTAAAAATGACAGAGTCCACAATTATCCCATGCAGACGTACACCCATCTGGAATAACTTCATCTTGCAAAAGAAATGTATGATAAGTTTTCCAGACTGGCGGTGTAATGGAATTGAATACCTGGAACACATATTTGAAGGAACAGACTTTATCCCATTTAATACATTAATTACACAATATGGAATTGATAAAAACAAATTCTTAGAATATCAACAAATTAAATCTATTATTAAAGGTAAATCTAGGCTCAATACAGTTGAATTACAAATTCCAGCAAGAGTTTTAGATTTTCTTAATCTCAACCCCCCCAAATTGCTCTCTAAAAGATACAAAACTTTATCTACATTAGATGAATCAATAGCCATCCCTATTTCAACATGGGAGGTGGATTTATCAGCCAGCTTTGACCAAAATTCGGGGCTCTGGGGTGCCGCACCCCTTAGCTGTGGTCCTGGCCGGGGGTTGGCCGGCGTGGGGTCTCTGTTGCCTGTGGGGGTCGGGGCCGGCCGACGGCCGGCATGTGCAGCCGCCTCTCTCTTTTTCCCTGGGCCGATTGTCATCGCCGGTCCCTGTATGGCGTCTCGCCTTGTTTGCTGTTGGGGTGCCTGGCTGCTGGTCGTGACGGCTGGGTGGCATTTTTGGGCCTGATCAGTCCTTTTTCGCACTGGACTTAGCTCCTGGGTCTTGGTCTTTGTGCGCTGCGGGACGCTGGGGTCGGGCGTTTGCCCGGGTTCGGTCGGACCTGCGGGTGGACTGGCTGGGTAGTGGGCGTGCAGGTCAGATGGGTGGGGCGCTGGGTTTGGTTGCCTGCCGGGCCATTGAGCAGCAGTGGTCGCTCCACAAGGGAATGGGGATGGTGGATGTCGACCTGGTGGGTTGGCCGCCCGGTTCATCGGTTTGCTCCTGGTCTGGGCGGGTACGTCGCAGGGGTTTGGGCTGCGGGGGCCTCCGATGCGCGGGTGGCGCTGGGGGCCTCCTTTGCTGGCAGGGAGGCTATTGCTAACTAGTGACAGGTGCTCTCCCCCTACGAGGGCACTTGGACGGGGGGGGGGTGAACTCAACCTGGTTGTCTAGTGTCTTTTGTGTTCTGATAGTACAGCGAATGTCATGGTGGGTTTAGTTCTCCTTCTGGGATGGGGCTGGGGGGACTGCCTTGGGGTCCGTGGGGCTTGGTGGTGCTGTGGCCGTGGGCCCCGGGTTGAACATGCCATGGCCTCCATCCCCTGGTGGATCCCGGTGAACAGCGGTGCCTATTGGGTCAGTGGGGGAGCTGGCTCCCTGTGAAGACATTTTGTCTCCCAGTCCTTCCCTCCCCCTTTATGTGTGACTGCCTTCCCCACATCCCACCCCTCTGTTTTAAATGCACATTATTACAACACGCATCAACACCATACTCGAGCGGGAGGATAGAGGCTAGGGGTCTTCTTACATCCCTGTTCTCTACCGGCCATCAGGGGTTGGGGTCCGGAGGAGAAACAGGTGGTCTGGTCGGGGTCCTGGGCTGTCGGGCTGCCTCGCAACTGTGGGGCCCTTGGTGGTCTGCTTGTCTCCGTCCTAGAAGGTAGGGGGTCCATCTCCTGGTTCCGGGGGCTGGTGGCTCTACTGGGGCATCGGTACCTGGACCTGGGTGCATGAAGTGTGTATGGGGTGTGTGAGTGAGGGTACAGCGTCATTTCTTGGGTGTCTTGGTGAGTTATTGAGAATGTATGTGTTTAAGATGGAGGGAACGTATGACTGTCTGTATGTCTTTGTCTGCCTGTCAGGTTGGGTCTTGGGCTGCCCTCTTGCCTGGCGCACCTCAGTCCTTACATTTAATGGGGGGCCTATTTCCCCTCTGTCACTCCCCGCCAGTGACGGATGCCCCTGCCTACTGGTGCGTCGGTGGTCAATCTGGTTCGGACCTGGTGCGTGCCTGGCCGGGCCTGGGGGGGCCGGTGTGTCGGTCGGCCCACACGCCGATATCTTCCTTTGGTTGGTTGGGGCACCTCTTTTAGGGGTGCCAGGTTTGGGATTGTTGGGTGGTGTCTGCTCGGTGGCTCGGCGGGACACGGATCCAGCGTCTCTGCTCGTTCTATCATCTGTTTTGTGCGCACCGTGCGTGGTCGGTTCATTGGCGGGTTGGACCGGCCCTGGCCTTTGTTGGATGCCTGATCTCGGCGCTCTGCGTTGCGCCGGATCAGGACTCGGGAGCTGGTACAACTTGGTGTCCAGGTGCTGGCTAAGCTTGGCCTGGGGATGCTGTCCATCCGCTGCGGCTATCGGTGAGGCGCCCCGACGTGGGGCAGGGGTGGGGCGCTGGGATGTTGGCGGTGGGGATTGGCCAAGGGTGGTGGTGGCGCATGGTGGCTGGCCGCGGCCCCTGCGGTGCCGGGGCCCCCTCGTCGGACGGTACCTTGTCGGGTCTCTGCTGGGGGGTGGGGCGCCCCCGGGCCCCGGCTCTCCCGGTCCATGGACTGGCCCGCCCTGGCGCAGCTGGTTGCCGGCGGGACCCGTGGGCTCGTCACTGCTGTCCCCCGGTCCCCTGCATAGTAGCCGCTGGACGTTCCCCTGGGGTTCTCCTTTGCTCCTATCTTGGGGGATGCGGTCGGCCCCTCCCGGGTCCGCCTGGGGCTCTGGGGGTCCTTTGGACGTCTTGGCTCCGATCACCTTCATGTCTGCATCGATTCCTGGGAGATGGATTGATGCCTGCTCACACCAGCTATCGAACACTCTTATGGAGAAACCTTATATGCACCAGCATGCTCACACACACACATAGATGTGGGGTCTCTGGTGTTTACAGATATATTCTTGGGCTGAGGTTATCATTACTAGAGCTTGATTAATCGGTACCATGAGTTTTTCTGTGACATTGTTGTTGTATTTTTATATCCATTCTTGTGTGATGTGGTTGTGTAGTTCTTAGTTCACGATGTTAGGTTTGTTTTGTCAATGTTCTTTTTTCGTGTTTTGTTTTGTTTTTTCCCCTCTCTCTGCCGTCCTGTGGGTATGGAGGCAGACTTATATGTTTTCCTGTGTTTTCTTTGTTCCCTTTCCTCTCTTGTATTTTCAACTAACCCTCTCTCATGACTTTTTGTTTCCTACCTCTCTTCCTCATCTTCTTTCTTTCTTCCCCTTAATTTTCCGTCTCCGTGTCCATAACATCAGGAAATAAAAACCCCAGCAATTCATAATAAAGATTTTTCACACATATATCAAGTGGAGTACTATAGCAAAAGCTGTACTGCTCCCAATTTTACTGTACAACTTTGACACTCTCACTTATAACATTCTCATGAGACACACATGTTGGGACTTTGGGGTGGGCAAACTTTTCGGCATACAGAGGAGGCGCTGTTCAATCAGCTTCAGCTCTGGTGCCGGTGCCCACACCATATAGACACTGAGGGTTCGGGGTGGGGGCTGGGGGAATTGTGGCTGCCATCCCCACATCCCACCACTCTGTTTTAAATGCACATTATAACACACATAAACACCATACTCGAGTGGGAGGAGGGAGGCTAGGGGTCTTTCCACACCCCTGTTCGCTATTGGCCATCAGGGGTTGGGATCGGGGAGGAGGAACAGGCGGTCTGGTCAGTGCCTGGGCTGGTGGACTACCTCGCCACTGTGTGGGCTTTGGCAGGCTGCTTGTCTCCATCCCAGAGGGTAGGGGGACCACCTCCTCTGTCCGGGGGCTGGTTGCTCTGCTGGGGTATCGGTACCTGGACCTGGGAGCATAGAGTGTGTATGGGGACTGAGTCGGGTGTACAACGTCCTTTCTTGTGCGTCTTGGTGTGCAGGTGAGAATGTATATGTAAGAGGGAGGGAACATATGACTGTGTCTGTGTATTCCTGTGTATCCGTCAGGTTGGGTCTTGGGCTGCCTTCTGGCCTGGCCCATCATGGCCCCCCATCAAATGAGGGGCCTATTTCCCCTCTGTCACTCCCTGCCGGTGACTGATGCCTCTGCCCACCGGTGCATTGGTGACTCTCGGTGTCCAGGGCTTGGTGCTCGGGGGGTGGGGTGCATGCTTGTTCATCCCTGGTGCCTGCCTGGCCAGGCCTGGGTGGACCGGGGTGTCAGTCGGGTGCCATCCGGGCCGCCTTTTTGGGAGGGACCAGTTTGGGAATTGTTTGGTGGTAGCTGTCGGGTCGCTCGGCGGGGGTCAGGTCTGGCTTCTCCACTTGGTCTCCTGTTCTGTATGTTTCGTGCTTGGTCAGTTTATTGGTGTGTTTGGCCGACCTAAGTTGGATGCTTGGTCTTGGTGCTCTGCGGTGTACTGGAGTGAGATCCGGGTGCTGGCTGGTCTTGGCCGGGGGGTGCCGTCCGTTGTCCCCTGGGATTATTGGTGTGGTGCCCCGGCATGGGGCAGGGGGAGCATTGGGATGTCGGCTGTGGAGATTGGCCTGGGATGGCAGCGGTGCATGTCGGCCATTGGCTGGCCATGGCACCGCGGCCTGGCGGCAGTGGGCCCCCATCGACCAGTCCCTGGTCAGGTCCTTGCTGGAGGGTGGGGTGCCCACAGGCCTCCGGGCCCATATCTGGATCCGCCCTGGCGTAGCCAGTTGCCAGCGGAGCCTGTAGGCTTGTCATTGCATAGTAGCTGCTGGATGTTTCCCCGGGGCTCTACTCTGCTCCTCTCTTGGGGGTTCGGTCAGCCCTGTGCTGGTCCGCCTGGGGCTCCTGTGCTCTGAGGGTCCTTTGGATGTCTATGGCTCTGATCTCCTTCTCGTCTGCGTCGATTGCTGGCAGGTGGAATGATGGCTCCTCACACCAGCTATTGAACACTCATATGGAGAAACCTTATATGCACCAGCATGCTCACACACACACATACACACACACACACACGCACAGGTGTGGGGTTAGGGTTTACAGATACATTCTTGGGCTTTGGTTACCATTACTAAATCTTGTAATAATCGGTACCATGAGCTTTTCAGTGTTGCTTTTATTGTACTTATATATCTATTTTTGAGTTGTAGTTGTGTAGTTCTCAGTTTGCATGGTTTGATTTGTTATGTCATTGTTTTATTCCCTCTCGCTGCCGTCCTGCGGGTGTGGAGGGGGGCTGGGATGCTTTCTTGTGTTTTCTTTGTTCCCTTTCCTTTCTTGTATCTTCAGCTTACCCTCTCCCTCTAAACCTTTTTTCCTACCTCTGTTTATCTTCTTTCTTTCTTTCCTTTTAATTTCCATCTCCGTGTCCCACGCACATCGGGAAAAAAACCCCCCACAGCAGTTTCTAATAAAGATTTCTTACACATAAATATCAAGTGAAGTACTATAGCAAAAGCCATAATGCTCCACTTGTGATAGTACATCTGTCGGGTTTCTACTTGGTACTCAGACACCAATTCTGAGCTCCACACTGCTAGACAGGACACGTATTAAAAAAAGAAAAAAGGACATCAGATCTTTATAAGGTGTTAATACATTTTATTTAAAAAATGATGCATTTTTCCATAAATTGGGCTAAATTAAGATGCAAGATGGTCAAAGTAAAAATAAAAACTGATAATATTACAGCTTTAGATAATTGATGATGATGAAAAAAGTGATTGGTTATGAACACTACCAGAAAGTAATGGCAAATTTTGACTCATCAAACTTGGACAATTAAAAAGATGTAAATATAGTTAAAGACAATATTAATTCAGCAAATATTTTTTCTTTAAAGGTTTTGTGCAAAAATAATCAATAGGTTCAGAATTCACATCAAAATTTGTAATTTTTCACAAAAAAGAAGATGAAAAGAGGAGAAAAATATTTTCACTTTCTGTTTCTGGTTTGTGCATAAAAAAAAATCTGGCTTGATTTACTCCACTATTGCCCTACTGCCCAGTGCTTAACTGTAAGTCCTTTGAGTCTGTTGCTGCTCACTGCTTAACTGTACACATTGATATTTACAGTAAGAAATAGCATACTGGAGAAAGATTTAAGGCAGTGATCTTAATTGAAATGACAGGTTGCTTTTCTTATTTCTCTGTTTTCATATGAAGGCGTGAGTCTCAGAGAATTTAAGTAAGGCGAGATTAAAGTCTGCACACCTAATACTATAAAAACACTGACCTCCGCCCCTCAGAAAACCACATGAACATTCAGAAATACCTCCATACTCACTCACTCACACACACACACACACACACGCACGCACGCACGCACGCACGCACGCACGCACGCACGCACGCACACACACACACACACACACACACACACACACACACACACACACACACACACACACACACATTATCATGACGGCCAGCATTTACAGTCTCCAGTTTGTATGGTTTGGAGTGGCTCTGGGTTCTCACAGGGCTCAGGGGAGATGAAAACAGCATTTTCCCAGGCAAATGCTAAACTTATTTAGCTCAGGAAAATTTTACAGACTGGAGAAGTTTTGCTACTGTAGTCCAGGAAGAAGTTTTTTTTTTACACTTGCAATACAGTTCTTTATTGGTTTTGTTAGTGATAAATATTTCTTATCATGAGAAATCCAGCCAGCCCTAGATAGCCCGAAGGCAAGATAGTCACTCAATTATGTGTTGGGTCTGCCCTGGGGTCTCCTCATAAAAGAGGTGTTCAGAAAACCTCCAAAGGGAGATGCCCAGAGGACATCTTGTGACAGTGCCCAACTCTAAACTATATGGGAATCTGAGATGTTGGATAAATCAAGAAATTTGTTTTTTGTCCATCTCCTGCTCCATCCTACCATCACCTGTGACCACGATACTTGTGAACCCTTTTGTTTGAAACACAAACATAACCTCCCTGGCCTCAGACTTAAAGGTGCTCACTCTTGCATCCTGGTGTTGGAGATATAAATAGAATCACATCCTCTGCGAAAAGCAAAGATGATTTGCTTAAACTTCCATACCAAGACTTCACCTTCAGAACCGGATCAGGATGAGACACTACCCTGGCAGAGTCCAAGCCAAACCAGGACCAAGTTTGGTTTGATAATAATGCAGACATGGGGTTGTTTTGTTTATACAAAGTTATGTGTCTTTCAGGATTCAAAACTACTTAAGATAAATAAAAAAATTAAAACTTTAAAATGGATTCCTATCAAGTGCATGCTTTCAGTCTCATAGTTCGCCTATTGAATTGGTGGTTAAATCAAAAATAGTTTATGTAGTCTGGTCTTTAAATTTTTAATCAAGGCAAGCACTATTATAGACTTCAATTATTCTATGAACAAAAATGGTTCATTGTTTTTGAGAAATTATTTTATTATTCTGCATTTATAATTTTGAGGAACTATTTGTACTTTGCTGCAATTTGGTATTGCGAAACTCAACATAGCTCTGCTTTTTGTTTTTTCTTTCCCTCCCACGTTTGTCATTGGTAATTTGTAAAAAAAAAAAAAAACTTTGGTCAGGAAAACGTCTATATTATGGCTCAAGCCCTTCTTTCTTTAGCATTTTGTTCACCTTAGGAGGCCTGGTGTGTAACTCAGTGTTGTTGATGTGCGGCACTAAAATGCTTATCTGATCTTAACACGTTATCCCCTTGGTGATGGACGGATTCAGTGTCACAATGCATTCATTAGGTATCCAAATACATTCAGTAATTCAAACACAGGCAGAATTTTGTGCAGTTTGGATAACATATTACATGTACTTCTTCTTCTGTTAGAAACTGTACTTTTTGCTGCACGTTTTGCAAAGGCTTTGTGACTTTGAGCTTCCTGTGTGTTTATGTTTTTGTGTTTAAAGTGTTGTAATTTGTCAGTTTAGGACTGGTTTTCACAGAGAATAGTAAATGTATGAGAACAACTGAACTCAATGTTTTTTCATTTAACAAAGGCTGGTCAAGTCAAGCTGAACTTCACTGCCAGTGGTTTGGATCAATTTATTCTTTTGGGGTCTTCAGTAAATAAACTATTCACTGAGGGATAATTAAGTTACTAAGCCTATTTCAGTTAATTAAGGCACATTTATTTATTCCTGAAAGATATAGCCCCCTTTAACACTTAAATATCTCCAATTATCAATTAACAAATTTAAAAAACAGACTGATATAATTAGAGTAAATACAGAATGCCATTTTTAGTTGAGTTTAAGTAAAAGAGGCTGTTCAAAACAATCTGCCCCTGTGTAAAAAAGAATAGTATTCCTCTTCTGAAATCATTAACTACTTTTTGGAAATGTATGTTCAATCTGTCTTGCCCAGCAGGACTTGATTTTTGCTAGACATTTAATATTAAGAAATCCCTTAAATAGAACCCGCCTGACTACATGCAGTAGGCAAAAAATATCCCAAGAAGCAGTGTTGTGGGTAACGCATTACGAAGTAACGTGTTAGAGTACTCTGATTACTTTTTCTGTGAAATGTGTAACTTAACGCATTAGTTTTGTGCATTAAGTAATCAGTAACTTTGTTAGTTTTTAAAAAAGTAATCCCTTATTTTAGGAATTTCTCTCAATAAGGAAAGGAACATCCCGACTGCAGCCGGGATTGTCAGACAGTCGGACTAGGAACTATGCCACCTCCGGCTGTATCAGCGGAGCCGAAGCGCTGTGATTCATCTGTGCCTTGCTCCTCCTGTGCGTGTGTGCGTGAGTGAGTTTTGAACTCCTGGCAAAATGGCAGAGAGCAGTAGCACAGCTTCGTGGAATAACAGACATTATTTTAATTTCGTCAACGAAAAGGAAAATAATATAACAGTAAAATGCACACTCTGCATTGGGGAAAAGTTTCTGTCGACCGCAAAAAATTCCACTTCAAATATAAAACATCTTGTATCCAAACACCACTCTATCAGCCTACCCGTGCTGGATAAGTGTTTTCGATTCATATGTTCTGTGATCAAAAAAATAATTAGTTAAACGCTATGTGGAATAGCCTATTGCTGGCTGTCTTTCCTGTTGTTATCGTGCAGAGCTAATTTAGCTGGAGGACTGACGTTATTCATCGTCACAACTTCTCGGTGCATTTAAAGAGTAACTAAACCCCATAACAACTTTTTTTTGCTTCTAAACTGTATAAATGGGTCTTTACCAATCCAGTCTTTCAGTTTCTGGGGATTTTTTTACAGTTTGGTGTAAACTTGTTTAATTCTACACCTTTTGTTCTAAAAACGTCTTAGTGCTGCCCTCTTAGGGTTGAACAGTGGCTACTGCATTTGAATTTTGTGATCTCTTCGTCACAGGCATTGCCTATGTCACAGTAGCTATGGTCTCACAGACACGCCCCGTGGGTTTGGGTATAAAACAACTATCAGACATACCCCCCCCCCACACCCCCACGTTCCCCCCTCCGCTTTTCCTCAACACTTGGCCACGCCCCTCTGTTCTTCCTGGCACCGCCCACTTTGTAGAATTTTTTAAAATGTTGTCTGGGGGCGGGGTTATGCCTTTTCAGGGGGTTCAGTTACACTTTAATTACTTTTTTAATTCTTGGTAACGCATAAGTACTCTAACGCGTTACTCTTATGAATGGATAACGCTGTAGCGTAACTGATTACTTTTAATTGATGGTAACGCTGTAACCTAATTAACTACTTTCCAAAGTAACTATACCCAACACTGCCAAGAAGCAACACATTATGGTTGGATCTGAAAAAACAAAGTCATTGACAATGACTGGAAAGGGCTGGAAAGGTTTTGGGACTTCAGTGAACCACAGTGAGAGCCATAAACAACAATTGGAGAAAATATGGAACAATGGTAAACCTTTCCAAGACCGTTAAATTACTCCAAGAGACCATCAACAATTCATCCAGGAGGTCGCAAAATAACCCAGAGCAACACCTAAAGCACTGAAGGTTAAACTTACCTCAGCGAAGGTTAATGCTCATGATTATAGAGCATATTGCAGGTTAAATATTTTCTAAAATGCATATGAAATTTTGTCCAAAGTGACTATTTGAAACGTTTATTGAGGAAATTTTTTGTTTTTACAGTACAAAATGCCACAAATTCTAATAAAAACGTTTTATAATCTGGACGTGTGACGTAAGCGAAGGGAGTCATATGCTATACGCTGCCTCAGCTCAGTGTAGCGAGTAGGCAATTATCGGGTAGAGCGGTGGTGTTATCGAGAGTCAGTGTGTTCACTAGTGTTGTATTGGGTGCATTTGTCTTAAAAATGGTAAATTGTTGTGTTTGTGGAGGCTGTACAAACAGCAGGCTGTCAGGACATTGAGTCCACAAATTTCCAAATAAAAACAAAACTGGAGCCATCTTCTGTTCCTGGTTGCGTTTTGTGCTTCGGTTACGAAAAACATACATTCAAGATGGGATGCAGAAGCAAATATCAGGTGTGACTGACACAATGCACAGTTCCTTCAGGGCACACAACTTTATCGGCACCGCTGTCAGTGGCTGTTTCTGGGGCCACAGCAGGCGGAAGACGCGGTCACGGATGCATCAGAGGCCCAGCTCTACGCAGACAGGATCTTTGCATTGTGAGTCTTGTTATCTACACTGCTAATTACTAACTTTGTTGAAAGAACAATATCAAAATTAGATGCAACGTGATATGTGGGTTGTCAAATAAGCAATACAAAAGGGGTATAAGGAAAATGTGTGTCACCTCTCTCTCTCTCTCTCTCTCTCTAAAGTGCTATACCACGTCACGTGAACAGATTTTAACAAGTTTGAGACAACTTAGAAAAGCTCATTATTGTTTATTATTGGCAAGGATCAATACTAGTTTAGCTGACAGTGTTTTTTTATTTTCTGGTACATGATAGTAATCTGTACAAAGCAATCGAGTTTATGCTAACATCGGTCTAGACACCTGCCCGACTCTCCAATGATTGTCCTGAAACCACAGTTCTATCTCTCTTCTTTGGCCATTAATCTTTCCCCTGATCTCTCTCTATTCTCTGGGGAGCGCAGCAGGCCCATAGCTGTATGATTGTGGTCCATCATATGTGTAACTGTAAACATTTAAAGTGTAACTCATCCCCTATTCGAGTTAAAACTCCGCCCACATTTCCTGTTTGAAAAATGCCTGAAAATGAGGCGTTGCCTGGCGGACCAGCGAGGGGGAGGGCTGGGTGTGGTCTGCGCTTTGATTGACTTGTTGACAGCAGCACTTCTGCAGTGGCACACAGAGGGCCAGAAAGATGGAGAGCAATAGCGACGCGAGCTCCATTGCCTCAGAGGGAGGCAATTTCGAAATTGAGGATTTCTCTCCTCCTCCTTCAACAGAGGAAAGAGAGGAAACTTCTGTGGAGGAGATGAGCGCCCCTGAGTCGTTTTGTTTCGAGCTGATGGTTCGTGAGTTGCTCGAACCCACAGGTGCCGAGCTTGCAGCGGCATCACGGCATAGAATGGGGCCCATCTCTGAGTGGGACATTGTTGTTAGCCATAGTTAAAGCTTAATTTAGATTATCTCGAGTAAAATCGTGTGACTCTGCCTCAACAGGTGCACCTGCGGCCACTGTACCTCATTGTCTGCAACAGAAAATGTATGATGCAAAGAGGTGTCCAAGATATAAATCAAAGTGCATTAAAAATAACTCTTAGCCCTGATTTCATTATCCATTTACTGATATCAGTTCATCCCTTTGTCATAGGTAATGCAGATGTCAGCAGGTGGGGGTAACCACTTAAATTACACATGATATAGAACAATAAAGGCAACTTATCTAACACTATCAACTAAAGTCTACTACACTAATACACTGTAACTACAATCGAGGCAATTAAGACTAAATAATCTAAAATCTAATCTAAAATTCAAAAGGCCATGCTAAAGAATCTAACTAAATGCTAAGATAAAAAAAATCACTAACCTGATAAACGCTGTAAACACTCGCTATGTTTGAAAACCCTTCATCGTGTTTGAAGTAAAAGAAACCTGCAAAGAAAAGTGGACCAGGATTTTCCCACAGTGATGCAAAAGACTCATCTCATGTGTTGCTTTATGACATACATTACCACAAAGGGTCACACAACAAGCTATTAGGTTAACTCTCTGTCTGATGTTATAATTTAAGTTGAAACAGCAGTAAGATATAAGACATGTTTATTAGCAAGGCACAGAATTTTCCACAGCACTGAAATGTTTTTTTTTTTGCATTTACTGTAAAATTCAACAAAGTAAAACCAATCTAAATAAAAACAAAACTTTAAAAGGAGATTTTTGTATTTTGAACTAAGCAAGCAATCAAGCAAGGGTTTGCCCAATATTAGCAGAAATTAATACATTTATGTGGAAAGCCAAAGTATACCACTCATGGAAAACATTAGCTGTATAGAAGCTTAGAAAGCAACTACTGTAGATACTTTGGAATCAGAGCTCTGATGATGCCCATCCAGCACTATCAAGTAAGCGTTTATATGTCCTTCTAGTCTTATTTAAATAACAACCTTGATAAATTACACCACAGTTCTGACCTGCAGAAGGATTGCAGGTTCATTTTTGGTGAGTGGTTGTCCTTTGTTAAAGGCAAATACAGCAGATAAGCCAACGTTAGGATTTAACTTCTGTAGCAATGTGATTGTACAGAAAAACTTTAGCTTTGTGTCACTTTGTGTGAGATCTAAAATCAGGATAATAAAAGCCTTCTTCATCCAAATGAGCTAATTGTGGTTTAGCACAGCTAGAAATCATCTTGGGTGCCCTCCTTCAGAGCTGTAATAGGTAGAACAAATATTATTTCATTCAATTATATTGCACTGAAATAAAATGACTTAATAGAAATCAGAGCAACTCTATTGAATTGTATACAACTTTAGATGGTTTACAATAAACTTGAAACGTATTGGATTGCATGTGTCTATAATGAGTTAAGATCTTTTTGTGGCATCCTCCAAGGACTGGTTCAGAACTGATGCTCTATAAAAGATGGAATTGAAAAAAATATATTAATTCAACTCTACACTGAATTTCATACGATATGGACCACGTTGGCAGTCCTAAGACTTTGCTTACTGGGACTATTAGAATATTATCACCATATTCCATAACTCTGAGTACCTGTAATGTGATTGCCATCCCTGCACACTGCTGCAATTTCTTAAGTATTTCTGTATATGTGTGTTAGTGCTCTTCTATGTGTAACAGACAGATAGGTGGAATAAACACATTTACCAAGGCTGTATGTCTTTCTTTATACATGACGAGTGCTAGCGGTTAGGGGATGCAACATACTGAAACAAAACGGGCATATTGTATTGTTAATTTAGTCGATATGTATTTGTGTTAATCTGTTCTCAGATACCAATGAAAACTGTTACAGGCATGAATTCAGTTTGGACTGATTGAAGGTTTTGAACTGCTCATTGTTTACTTTTGACTTGCACAATGTGTCCTGCCAACATTTCCAAAACTTTTGCTCTAAATTGAACATGTGTAGGTGTAAATCACCACACATTGATTCTCGACAGGGTGGAGGCTCTTGAAAACCAAATTTCTGGTTATCTTGCAAAAACCATCTCCTTTTAAAAAGGGAGCGTTAGAAATGAGCCACTTGGCTCATACCATAGTTTGCACAATTTTGCATATTGTTTTCTACAGTAACCCTACTTAACGCACAGGTTGGAGTGGGTATATTTGAAACATCTTCAGCACGTTTATTTCTTGCAGAATGTTAAGGCTCTAGTGACCTTTATTATTTAGGACAGGAAACAGACAGAGAGAGAGAACGTGGAAGACATGGAGCAAAGGTCCAAGGGTTAGGATTTGAACCCCAGATGGCTGTGTCAAGGACCAACAGCCTTCACATTAGGGGCACTCACTCTACCCCTACACCACGTACCACCACAGCATGTTTATGTTTGAAGTATTCTCTGTACTGAAACATTCTCTTCTCTGAACTCATAGACATTTACATGCAACTGATCCAATGTCAGTCAGAAATATACACTTCTTTGCAATGTTACCCGACTCACCCAGTCCCTCAGCTGTACTCACACACATATACAGTTGTGAATTTTACTAAATCTGTGATATTGTTACTTTGGCAGTAAAGGTTTGTTCTCATGCTAGCCAGTTGGAAACAAGTTATTTCCTATCAGATAGGACTGATTACTCCTCCTGTTGGTGTTGGTGGTCATGATTCTGACATTGATAATGAGTGCGCTGTTACACAAAGCAACAGCTTTGGAATAAATTGTAGCTATCATATAATTTTGGTGCAACCAGTACAAAGGTTGGTCTGAAGCTGGGGAAGATCATACGGAAGACTTTAAAATTCAACAAAGACAAACTGCAGCGACCCAGGTTTACAACCACACTGTTTGGTACAGCAAATCAAAACAATTTCTAGCCCTAGGTAAATATCTTCATGCCAAAGTGTACGAGGAGGCAAGGATATATAACTGTTATGCTTGTGTGCTGCGTATAAAAACAATCAGCAAAAGACTGTATGTTTTCATGATTGTTTATCTATATATCCATGAGTGAAACAGAAAGTTGAATATTTAATAGGTTTGAAATATAACTAAAGGTCCATCCATCTATTGTCCATACATACCTATATTTGCAGGGGGGGGGGTTGATATCTCCAGTTTTCAGAGTCATGGGACACCCAGGACAGGTCGCCAGTCCATCATAGAGCAACACAGACACTCAGAATAAACAACCACGCACACACACACACTCATACCTGAGGGCAATTTAGAGTAATCATTAACAGGCATGTTTTTGGACTGTGGGTGGATGCTGGCATACCTTCGGATTTCATTGGGAGAACATCCAAACTACATGCAGAAAGAACCCAGAAAAACCTGGGACATTCTTGCTGCAAGCCAAGTGCTACCAACTACACTTTCTTAAGTGCTACTAATTCCACTTTGACACAGTCAATATCACTTTTGAGCAACTATTCAAATAAAACCGTGAAATCCTTATTAGATTATCGGATTTGGATCAGAGCAGAAACTGTAGCTTTCTTAATTGTTTTACATATACTGTGGATCATTATATGTATAATAAAGAATCATTAAACCTATAATTTGTTATTCTTTTATGCAGATCAACAAAGCAAATTGAACTAAATGCCTAATAAAGAGACATGGACACAGGTCAGAGTTAGTCAGTTCATTACATTGTCAGTAAAATGTAACCAACCAGTGAATAACACCAAATCAGTCTTTTAATAAGTTCATAAATAGGGAGCCAGAGAAGATGGCAGTTCAGCAGGGGCCTCCTAAATAAAAGTTGCTACGTGGAAGGGCATATATCAGGATCAGGCCATAAAGCCTGCCCTTTTCGTGTGGGGAGTAGTGGGAGTAGTTGACTCCTGTCTGCTGATAGAAACTCTAAATCACTCAGGTCCCCACCCTGCCAGCATCACACACACACTCAGACCCTCGTAAATGTCACCTGTTAATCTGGCCCCAAGTGGTCCTTGGTGCACTCACCCGGTAACGTAGCCATAACATGTCCTGTTCAAGACACAGATTTAGCTTTGGGTTTCTTTTCTGAAATTTTTACCCAGGCTAGTGTCCTCCCACTCACAAAAATGTAAATATGTTGATCTTCTTTCTTGATAAGCGTCAGCTTCTTCCATCTCCTTTTCAGAACAAGTAACTGTAGTTTAATTGTGATTGTTGCTTGTATGTATGTATGTATGTACAGTGCTCAGCATAAATGAGTACACCCCCTTTAGAAAGTACGATTTCAATCAGTAGCTCAATGAACAAAAGAACAATTTGTCAAGATATTAACTTCAGTGGACGGCCTGGACGTCTCTGTAAGATGGTTGTACTTCCATCTTTCTTAAATTTCTTGATCACATTTGCTACAGTATTTTGACTGATATGTAAAGCTTTGCTGATCTTGTAGCCCTCACCTTTTTTGTGTAAAGAAATGATTTCCTTTTTCAGATTTTGCAACATTTCTCTTCCATGGGGAGCCATTGCTGACAGCATGAAATGGGAAGGGCTTTTATTTGTTAAGTAATGCCCTTTTATATTCACCTGTCTGCTGGACACCTCTTAAATGAATCATTAGACTCACCTGTGGTTGAATGCCTGTTCATTGGAATGTTGTAGTCTTAAGTGTGGCCTTTCTCCTAAGACTATAATTGGTGGACTGCTCGGTGGCTCGGCGGGATGTGGATCCGCCGTCTCTGCTTGTTTGATCACCTGTTCTGTGCGCGCCGTGCGTGGCCGGTTCATTGGCGGGTTGGACCAGCCCTGGCCCTTGTTGGAAGCCTGGTCTCTGCGCCCTGCGTTGCACGGGATCAGGACCCGGGAGCTGGTACAACTTGGTGTCCAGATGCTGGCTGAGCCCGGCCTGGGGAGGCTGTCCGTCCTCTGCGGCTATCGGTGGGGCGCTGGGATGTTGGCGGTGGGGATTGGCCTAGGGTGGAGGCAGCGCATGGCGGCGGCCCCTGCAGTGCCGGGGGCCCCTCGTCGGCCGGTCCCTTGTCGGGTCCCTGCTGGGGGGTGGGGTGCCCCTGGGCCCCGGCTTTCCCGGTCCATTGACCGGCGCGCCCTGGCACGGCCGGTTGCTGGCGGGGCCCGTGGGCTCATCACTGCTGCCCCCCGGGCCCCTGCATAGTGGCCGCTGGATGTTCCCCTGGGGTTCTCCTTTGCTCCACTCTTGGGGGATGCGGTCGGCCCCACCCGGGTCCGCCTGGGGCTCTGGGGGTCCTTTGGACGTCTTTGCTCCGATCTCCTTCATGTCTGCATCGATTCCTGGGAGACGGATTGATGCCTGCTCACACCAGCTATCGAACACTCTTATGGAGAAACCTTATATGCACCAGCATGCTAACACACACACATAGATGTGGGGTCTCTGGTGTTTAAGGATATATTCTTGGGCTGAGGTTATCATTACTAGAGCATGATTAATCGGTACCATGAGTTTTTCTGTGACATTGTTGTTGTGTTTTTATATCTATTTTTGTGTGATGTGGTTGTGTAATTCTTAGTTCACAATGTTTGGTTTGTTTTGTCGATGTTCCTTTTTCGTGTTTTGTTTTGTTTTTCCCCCTCTCTCTGCCGTCCTGTGGGTATGGAGGCAGACTTCAATGTCTTCCTGTGTTTTCTTTGTTCCCCTTCCTCTCTTGTATTTTCAACTCACCCTCTCTCTTGACTTTTTGTTTCCTACCTCTCTTCTTTATCTTCCTTCTTTCTTCTCCTTAATTTTCCGTCTCCGTGTCCATAACATCAGGAAATAAAAACCCCAACAATTCATAATAAAGATTTTTCACACATATATCAAGTGGAGGACTATAGCAAAAGCTGTACTGCTCCGCTTGTGAAAGTAAATCTGTTGGGCTTCTACTTGGTACTCAGACACCAATTCTGAGCTCCACACTGCCAAACAGGACACGTAAAAAAAATATAATAAAAAAAAAGACTATAATTGGGGTGTACTCATTTTTGCAACATGGGCTTGAAGGAATTTGTTAGGAAAATCCCTTTTTTGTGTGTGCAAATTAACAAATCTTGTTTGCAATCAATGGCCCACATTTGTGGGAGTATTTTGTAGTATAGTATCTCATAGAAAATGTTGATTCTGAAAGGAAACTAAAGGTTTTCTGACAAATGTAGTTGGGTGTACTCATTTATGCTGACCACTGTATGTATGTGTGTATGTGTGTATTTGTGTATATGTACATGTATAACGGCATTATGAGTGGTTGATTTGACAGAAATGTTGTCTGATCTGAAATAAACTAAACTAAAATAGAGAGAAGCTGTCTTAGCTTTCTCAAATATGGTAAAGCCCAAAATTATTGATATCTCTTTTTATGTACAAAAATTAGAATATCGTGCAAAAGTTTATTTATTTTAGTAATTCAACTTAAAAGGTGAAACTAATATATGATATAGATTCATTACATACAAAGCGAGAAATTTCAAGGATTTATTTGTTACTATTTTGATGATTAGGGGTTACAGCTTATGAAAACCCCATATTCAAAATCTCAGAAAATCAGAATATTAAAAAAAATCAATAAAACAAGGATTTTAAATAGAGAAAATGTCAAACCTCTGAAAAGTATAATCATGTATATGTCCCCAGTACTTGGTTTGGGCCTCTTTTGCATCAATTACTGCCTCAATGTGGCGTGGCATGGATGTCATCAGCCTGTGGCACTGCTGAGGTTATATGGAAGACCATGGCCTTAAGCTCTTCTACATTGTTTGGTCTCATGTCTCTGATCTTTCTCTTGGCAATGCCCCATAGATTCCCTATAGGGTTCAGATTTAAGCTATATTTATTCTGACTGGAAGTAAAATAAATTTTTTGGATTGGACTAGCCCAGCTTGAGAATCTGTGGAGCTAAAACTTAGAGTAATTGCAAGGAGGCCTTCAAACTTAAAAGACTTGAAGCTCATAACCACAGATAAATTATCAAAATACCAGTGGAAACATTCAAAATGCCTGTCAGTTTCAACAAGAAGGGGTTGATTGATGCATTGCCATTAATTCCCCTGATTATTGAAAAGGAAAGAAACAATTTCTACATTTGTTTAAGCAAAACGTTTGTTTAAACAGGTAAATACCACCCCCCCCCCAAAAAAAGTACATTCATTTCAGATTGTTATTTTATATTTAAGCACTGCTTGACATGTTTTTTTAATCAGCAAAAAAATTATTGATTGAATGAAAAAAACATTTAATCTAAATTTTCCAGCAGTATTATTAATTTCATGCTTAGCAGTATGTTATCTAAAGCAACTATTTCATCTCATGGGATAATTACTTTTCGCTGTTGTATGTTGTAAACAGCTCCTGTCAGTTGGGCTGTGTTCTGTCACTTTGGCCTGTCATGAGTATTGGCAATATTGTGTGGCTAAAAAGTTCAACATAGCCAGATAAGGTTTATTTCTTGCAGAAATCATACAATGGCGGTATTACTGGTCTACATCGCAAAGGAGAAGTCAGTTGCGAGAACTCAAGATGTTGATCAATCTTATCCTTTTCACCTGTGCTTTCAAGTCTTTAATTGACCTCAGTCTTCCATATTGAGCTTTGTGTCTGTGAGGACATCCACTGTAGGGAGAAGCTGTCCAAAAGACTGAATATATGTTTAGCATGCAAAGCATGAACCCATGACATATGGGGATATATTAGCAAACAAATTTTGCAATCCAAACATATATTTGCAAAATTCTCCAAACTTATAGGAAAATATGACATAAATTAGAAAAACCTTCTAACAGTACCACTCATAAGGTCAAACGTATAAGTACAGTTTTGTATGAGAAATGTACTTCCTTGATATTCTTCTTCTAATACCATGTGCTGAATAGGGGCAAATACAAGAATATACAATCAAAGAAAAGACATGCATAAAACAAAACAAAAATGTATTCAGAGAAAGAATGGAGTTGATTTTATATTTATCTGTCTCTGGTACATTATATTACTAACACAGAGCACTTCAATGATCTTGCTATAAGCCTTTTGTCAATAGCTGTTGTACATCAATAGATGACTTAATCGCATTGACAAGGAATTCGTTTTAAAATCTTTATCAAGCTCTATAGTATTTAGTTTTATTCATAAATTGCACTTAAAGGGATACCTTTTTTAAATAGAAGTCTTTCATAAACATGGTTTGAGAAGACATTACATGGATTAGTTCAAAGATGCTTGAAATACACTTTCCCACAATGAAAACAGGGATTGAATCGACAAATAAAAAGCTTTTTAAAGAAACGAACACTGTGTTCCTTCTCCAGAGTGAAGATAAAAAAGAACCATCCAGACTTTTATCAGTAACAAGTCCAAAAGACTATCTAATGGTAAGGAGTTATATGTATTCCATATGGTCTTAGCCCTGGTTTGTTCAACTATCAGGAATCCTCCCTTCATTTTCAAGCTGATAGTACAACACTGTCTACAAAAAATGAAGGGAACACCACTGAAGTGATAAGCATTTCCCAGAAGAATCTAGAGTAAGAGACCCAAATGCTATGAAAAGAAGCTTTGAGATTGTTGCACAAACATTTGAATTTCTTCTAAAAAAGATAATTCTTTTAAAGCTCTCTGTTTTAGCCATAAAGGAAAAGCAGCAGAATAGAGCAGTGAAACTAAACTGTATGCAGCAGTGGGAGAAGTCCGGTGAAATATATGAGGGCCACATAGAATCACAGAGGGCTGCATCTTTGGGTGATGCCAAACTTATACAGCTTGCTCTATAACTGTAAAGCCTCTCTCAGACGTTCACTTCTTTCCATTAATTTGATGGCAACTGAACATGTTGGCTTGAATGAGCACCTTAGTGCTTTCCATAAAAAGCTGATGCAGAAAACTCTGGTCTGCTGCAGTCACATTAGCAAATGGGCAGACGGTTAGAAATCAGTTTATCTCAGATTTATTTTTCATGAAGGAATGAATGAATGAAATTAAAATAGCAAAGTATTCACATCCCTAGAACTTTCTTTAGTTTGTCTCATTGCAAGTATAAACTTCAGTGTAGTTTTGGTGATTGATTTTCAAAGGTTTTAAGAAATAAACTTCTGGAAATTAATGTGTTTTTGTATTCAGCCATCCTTAGTTAATACTTTGTAGAACCACCTTTTGCTGCAATTAATGCTGCAAGTCTTTTGGGGTTTGTCTCTACCAGCTTTGCTCAGAATAGAGACGAAAGTTATATCCATTCTTATGCCAAATGTCTGAAACACAGTCAGATTGGATGTTAAGTGTCAGTTAACGGAAATAACAGGGTGTCCCTGTATTTAGCTCCATTCACCTTCCCATCAACTCTGACCAGTTTCTCTATCCATGTTGAAGAAATGTACCATGTTTCTCCACAAGGATAGTGTGTTTCAGTTGATCAGTGTTGTTGTGACACAGATAGGTAGGTTTTGGCTATGAATAATTATGAATTATTGCTTAGGGCAGTTATTTTTGAGATTAACTTTATGTAAATAGTACCAAGTTTGGGGCACCACCTGGGATCCAGGACTAATTAATAGCCAAATACTTCAGTCTCAGTTTATGTTCATGATTACCTGCCTGATAAGGCTGAAATAATTAAACAATAGATGAAGGAATAAGTTCTTGGCTTTCTTTGAACAGCAAGTTACTACACATGTAAGTAGAACAATGACAAACAACGACTTTCCAAAATACAAGAGTTTATTACAAAAAGAATTCAACGTTCAGTTAAAATGCTTTAATCAACAAACTCACTAAGCTAGTAACACACAACTAAACTACTAAAAAAAGAATTATAAATAATAAAATTAAGTACCAAAAGTGAAACCGTAAAGTAGACAAATATGCAAAGTAGAAACAATAACCAATAAATTTATCGTTATGTCATAGTTCAGTATGAATATCTATGCTTAAAGAAGAATGCCTGTACTGGGGAGTTTTGGAAGTAAAGCTAAGTTAGTTTTAATCTAATTGTGATTAGTTTAAGACTAATTAGCACCTTATGGTTTGGGTTTAAACCACCAATTCACAATGCAAAGCAGAAGTGAAGAAAGAAAACACTCTTTGGAGGAAGTAATGTTTCATTAAACCATTTGCTGAAATGTAAATCAATCACCCTTTGGAGAATAGATTCTATTTTGTGGATCGGTCACTGCAGTGATTGATCTAATTTAGTATTTTGACATACTAAGTAAGCAGTTTCAAAAACGACTTATACAATTAGTTTTTGGTGTTTAGAGTATCTATTTTAAAGCCTATCTGTATTTTAAATACCATAGGTAGCAATCTTTATTGTTTATGAAGCGCTGGCGGACTGCTAGCGCGGGCCGCACTGATCAGAAAGTGTGCGTGGCTAATGTAGCTCTTAACCACTCAGGTTTTAGCTTAGCACCAAAGAACAAAGGAAAAACTCTGGTCAGACGGAGTATCTCATGTTGCATGATTTAAAACGAATATCAGTCTGTCATAGACCTTTAAAAACACTGTTAATTTCCAAGTGATCTGAAGAATTAAATCTTACAAATGCAGCAATAACACAGTAAAATAGACTAAACAAACCATAAGATTGTTTTCCTGAGCTAATTAACCTCTGCCCAGACACAACCTTACGTTGAACGAGTCTTAGATCTTTGTTGAGGATTGATGGCAATGAAGCAGAAAAACCTGCTGTTCTAGCTGGTCAATTTGCAGTAGCTGTGTGGGGTGGTAACAGTGAGGCCTCGGATGCGGCTGCTAGCCACCTTTTGCTTGGAACGTTGTTAACCCACCGACCACTCTCGTTTTGCGGGCGGCAGTCCTCAGCAGCTCTCGGGTCGTTCAGCTCCCAGCTCCTGTACCAGGCGATTCAGCGGCACGGCAGCAGACTGGCGGAGCATCAGCAAAGAGACGCTCCTACTCTCTCTGTGGAATCTGTAATTCAAAAGATTCTTTCTGCAGTTTCCAACACGTCATTCAAAACATATTTCATCAGCCGAATGCAGTTCACCTGATCGATCGGCAGACTGTAGAAGTCTATCGGATTCAATGAGCTTCTTCCAGAAACTCAAGTTCTCCCTCACCAGCAAAGGACGGAGTTAGGGCGCTGTTCTTTCCCGATGTGAGCTCACGGGCAAAAGAGAAAGAAGTTCAGAGTGGCGGCTGGTTTGGTTCGAATTTGGCCGATCACCACTCCCATCTTTCTGTTGAAGCTAAGTGTTGTGCAATCAGCACTCCTACTGGCGGGATGTCTGTGGTCTCTGCAGCTTTTCCAAGCTTACCATGGGCCTTTTGGCTTATTTCTAAATAATGCCCTCTGCTCAGCCTGTGAGTTTAGGTAAATTGCCATCTCTTTGTAAATTTGTCTTTCCATTGGATGTGGGATTGAACAGTGCTCCATGAGATGTTAAAACCTTAGAATATTGCTTTGTAACAAAACCTAGTTCTGGATACATCCAAATAAATGGGGAAACCTGACCAAAACACATAATGTTTTCCACTGTTGAAAAAAACTACTTCAAATACTACTTACATTAAAGCAGTACTACATTGGACGTGAAAATTTGCGGTGATGTTCACTGTCCTTCCTTCATTAATATTCAAATTCAGATATCCGTATTTTAGAAAGCACAATGATTATAGTTTCACCTACTTCATCTCAATTCTGACATCTGGTTCTCCAGCCCAGAATTCCGCCCATGTATGTCAAGTTCCTTCCCGAATCTCTGCCAGTCAGTCCTGTCTTCAGTTCCTCTCCATCACCAGCCACGTTCATGGTCGCACGGAACCCCAATTCTGGAAAGGCAAAAGAGTGGCCATCTGTAACCAAAGCTCGACCATTTATAATGACTACGCTTGCTTTGTCCCTGAACTTCGCAACGCCTTTCTTCCGCCTTCGAGCAATGTCAAAGTAGAGGTGCAGCTGCTTCGTGTGCAACAACAACAACGCTCCGTCCATCAGTTCACTGCAGACTTCCGCACAATTACCACTAAACTTTGCTAGGAGGATTCCACGCTGCGTACGGTGTTCCTTGAGGGACTGGATGATTACATACGTGATGAAATAGTGGATAAGGAGTTGCCCAAAATCCTCAACGCCGTTATTCAGCTAGCTTTGAACATCGACCATTGTGTCATGAGCTGAGCCCCGCCAGCTCCTTACTCATTTCCACCACGTCAGCCTCTTCTTCCTTGTCCCTTCAAGCTCCGCTCTACTGCCCCCTGCCAGGACTCCACATCCAGTGAGGAGCTAGTGCAGCTTGAACATCTCTCTCAGCAGGATAGACAGGACCACTTCAGAGAGGGTCTCTGTGCCTAAGATCACCGCCACTGTCACTGCCCAGTCCATCCGGGAAATGACCAGGCCAGATGATTCTTGGGGGAGCTTCATCTGGTTTTGATCGTCCTACACCCTACACACTGCCGGTTCACCTCAGCCAATCCAGTTGGCCAGATTTCACCTGCCAAGCCCTACTTGACACCGGGGCAGCTGACAACTTCATTTAATTTATGCTGGTCACCAAGCTACACATTCTTTTGGAACTCCTGAAAGTTCCTGTGCCCATTACATCAGTGGATGGTTGTCTTCTTCAACCATCTCCCATCCGTCAAGATCCGGATGAGGATTGGAGATCATCTTGAGACCATCCACTGGTGATAGCCTCCAAGACCACTCTGCTTCTTTTAGGACTCTCCTGGTTCCAACAGCATGATCCGCACATCTCCTGGTCAGCCCATCAAATTCTTTAGTGGGGTCAGGACTGCTCAGCACAATGTTTTCTACCCAGATCAGAAGACTCGCACAAATATTCCGCGGCTCCTCCCGTCGCCACAGAAGGGATCCCCCTTCCCTACCGAGACCTGGCGGAGGTCTTCAGTAAACAACGGGCTGCCACCTTTCCACTGCATAGGGATTTTGACATGGCGATTAACCTCTTGCCTGGCACCACGATCCAGCACCGACAGCCTCCAACTCTGCCGCTGCTGGAGTTTTCTTTATGAAAAAGACCCTGTATAGACTATCGGGGCCTCAACCAAATCACCATTAGAGTCTGCCACCCTCTACCCCTCATCAACACTATCTTGGATTCTCTCTCTCAGGCCTCCATCTTCACCTGGCTAGACCTGAGAGATGGTCCAAATGGCCCAAACCCACCACCCTGAAACAACTGCAGTCCTTTTTAGGATTCACCAACTTTTATTGATGCTTCATTAGAGACCTAAGTAAGATTGTGGCTCCTTTTACCAACCTTATCAATCCAGCCAAGCGGCCCTGCCCGTCACTCTACCCCCCCAGCGGCTGAGGGAGCGTTTCAGGACCAAATCAACAGGTTTTCTTTGGCTCCTAATCTGCGCCTTCCAGAGGTCACCAAACTGGATTGGCGCTGGAGCTTTCTTATCCCAGCCCGCATCAGAAGCTTCACCCCTGCTGCTTCTTTTCCATTAAGTTAAACCCCACTCAACAGTATTATGGGATTGGAGACAGGGAAATTTGGGCCGTAAAATAGGCTTTGGAGGAGTGGCGGAGAAGTTATACGTCGGCTTGGTGGAAACTGACCCCCGATTTGGCTGTTTGGAGTCACCATTGAGACTACTTAAAGACTTTAAGGCTGACGCAACAAGCTCCAGGCGTAACCAAAACAATTGCTGTTATCTGAATCTGGCTCCCCACGTTGGCCTTGGAAGGCCAGACATCTCAAAACTCCCCAGGATGTTTATTTAGGATGCTCTGTCCCACCCCACCTCACATGAGCTTGTGAGCTCCTCGGATTCAGCTCTCCTTGAGGTCGTATATTACATCTTAGGTTACAGACACAGGGATTAAGCTGAGGGGAGTTCATGGACTCACTTACTGATGCACACACACACACGCACGCACACATGCATGTTCACGCCACAACCACAGACATGCACGCGCTCCTTGAGTCTCAATGGCTCGCCATACCCTGAACCTCCCTCCCACTCCTGGAGAACAGGCTAGATGAGCGCGCTGATCAGCTGCGACCCCACTCTGCTGTGCGGGAGATCCCCCTACCTCCCTCTCCTCCCATGTGACCTCATATGTTATGACCCAAATATGTGCTTCTATGTAATGAGGTGGTTTTCTTTTGTACTTCGTCTTGGTCCCCTGTAGAGGGCAGGACCGAGATGCCTTTTCCCCTCCCCTCCTCCCTTTCTCCCCCCTCTTGTCACTGTTTCTTATCTGAAAATTGAGCGCCGCTGCGGGCTGGCTGCTGCCACAGTCTACCTGATCCTGTTATGTACATGTGTGTTTTGTTTGTATATTCTTGGACGAGTTGTCCTGGAACTGAATTTCCCCTTGTGAGACTAAAAAGGTATAAGTTTCAAGTGGTTGAAGAAGAGGTTCCAGCTAGTGGAGCATATCAAGGCGGCTTGGATCAAGGCCAAGGCATCCTTTACCAGGGTGAACACCGAGTACCAGACTCAAGAACCACACTGACGTCGGCCAGGTCCCACCTATCAACTCGGGGACATGGTCTGGTTATCCACCAAGCACCTCAACCCTGACACCTCCAGTTGGAAACTCACACCCCGATTCATCAGTTCTTACCCCGTCATTCATCAGATCAATCCAGTCACCTACCGTCTACGTCTCCCGGCTTCCCTCAAGATCCACCCAGTATTCCACTGCTCTGCTGAAACGGCATTCCATCTCCCCTCTGTCTCCACCCACTGTTCAACCTCCTCCTCCATGCTTTCTTAATGGTGCCCCCATCTACAAAGTCCTCCGTATTATAGATTCTCATCCTTGGGGCCGACGGATTTAGTACCTTGTGGACTGGGAGGGGTACGGCCCAGAGGAACACTCCTGGGTTCTGACTAGACATGTCGTCAATCGCAACCTTATCAAGGACCTCCATCGCCATCATCCAGGCCCTTCAGGAGCCGGGCCTTGGGGGGGTTCTGTCAGAACCTCATCAGCCTTAACATCTCACAATTAACAGGTCTTCACTTATTGGGTGGGTCACCATATAAAAAACAACTTCACCTACTCCCTCTTCATTCTGAAATCTGATTCTCCAGGCAAGAACTCTGCCCTCGTATGTCCAAGTGTTTTCCTGAGTCACTGCAGTCAGTCCTGTTTCCGGTTCCTCTCCATCTCTCTGCTTGGCAAGATTCTGCATCTCAGTGCGTGCTTAAATAAAAGCTATTACAACTATTGCTGCCATCTCAGTAGTTCTTGACACTAGGAAAGATAAAATTTTAGAAAGGACATTCTTACTGTAATTATGCACATAGGAGAAACTCGTATCGACGTGTATTGTTCTACATATACGGATACTCTACTCAGTGGAGTCCCTAAAATAAACATACAATAACCACTGTAATTTTTTAAGGTGCTATATATGGTTTAAAACAAACAAGTCATAGGATTGCTTCTTTAATAAAGGCTATGTTGTACTATGTGTGTATTATGTGAGTGGGAGCATACGATATTCAAGCCACCATATGCATCTGTATGTACAGTGTTGTGGCTGCAGAACTGCTGTGAAGCAGCCATTGTCTCATTAGCATGTCAATTGACTCCATCTGCTTTGCACATGAAAGAGCCAGGATGAGTAGGAGGACAGGAGTAAGAAAGAAAGAACGCGGGATGTGGAGGGAGGGCGGGGACTGCTGTGTATTTATCTCCACCTTGTAGGAATTTGTTTCGTACACTGAGGGCACTTATTAAGGATCCCACCATGGTGTGCTCCATTGCTCTAACACACATGCACAAAGACAAAATAAAAACCCAGGTAATCACATCAGTGGCATGTGTAATTAAGCCAAACAGAGCTCTGATGTTTTTCTTGCAGTTGGAAAGAGTTTCTTCTGAAATGAAAGGTATGGAAAAAGGGTGTATCCTTGGCTGTACATATTTAAAGACCCTCTAGTTGGGAATGTATGGCCTGGATCTTTCTGTATCGATGGACGCATCCTTAACTATTATGTTTGTATTAGGAATTTCTAATCTTTACCAATAAAACATCTGAAATATATGACATGTATTTTGGTCCAATCAACTTACTCTTCAGAAATCATCTAATTAGTAAATAGTACAAAAGTTTGTCATCTCAGTGTAGATATAGAAACAGACCCTTTCCAAAAAATTAGTAAATAAAAAAGTTTATTTAGTTCCATAATTCCATTCAAAACGTTAAACTTCCACAGATTGTAAATTCAAGGCCCACAACTTAAACGATTTCAAGTATTTAGTTGTTCATTTGTTAATAATTTGGGCTTCCAGCTCATAAAACCCACGAAAACAGGAATTCAAAAAATTATAATACTGTGAAGAAATCACCATTGACAGTTTTTGCAGAAAAAAAGAAAGATATTAGGATCACATCAAATCAATCAAAATATGGTACTTTCAAAATGATATGTCAATTTTCAATACTTGGTAGGGAATCCCTTTGCCTTAATCACTGCCTAGATGCGCCATGGCATTGAGGCAATCAGCCTGTGGCATTGCCTGGAGTTATGGAAACCCAGATTTCCTTGATGCTTGCTTTCTTCTTTGTTTTTGGGTCTGGTGCCCCTCATTTTCCTCTTGATAATATCCCATAGATTCTCAATGGGGTTTATGTCCGGGGAGTTGGCTGGCCAGTCAAGCACAGGCATGGGCACCTGATGTTTGGGTGTCTGTGTTGACACATATTGAGCGACAAGAAACAGGCACAAGTTGGTAAAGGTTCTGGTAGACTGATGCGGTGACCTTGGATTTAAGAAAGCAGAGCTTACTAACACCTTCACTGGAAATTGCACCCCAAATCATAACTGACTGTGTATATTTCACACTGGACCTTAAGCAGCTTGGGTTCTGTCCCTCACCTTTCTTCCACCAAACCCTTGGACCTTGATTCCCGAATGAAAGACACACTTGACTTTCATCGGAAAAGAGGACCTTGGACTACTGGCCAACAGTCCAGTCCTTCTTCTCCTTGGCCCAGTTGAAAGGCTTCCTACGTTGGCTCAGGCTCAGAAGTAGTTTGACCTGAGGAACCCGACAGTTGTATCCCATCTCCCGGATGCGTCTGAATGTGGTCGTTTTTGAAGCTCTGACTCCTGCCTCATTCTGCTCTTTCTGGATCTCTGCCAAATTCATAAATCTTCTCTGTTTGATAATCCACTGAAACCCACTGTCAACTCTTTTGCTGGTGCACCTTCTCCTGCCACATTTTGCCCTTCCACTAGACTTTCCATCGATATGCTTGGGCACAGGACTCTGTGAACAGCCAGCCTCCTTAGCTATGAACTTTTGTGGCTTACCCATCCTATGGTGGGTATCAATGATGGTCTTCTGGCTAGTTATCAAGTCTGCAGTCTTCCCCATATTGAACCTAACTGAGACAATTGAACCAAAGTGAAGAAATTTAATGACACCTGGGAAACATGTGCAGGTGCTTTGAGTTTAGTAGATGAGTAGTGTGTGACACTCAGTTTAAAACGTTAATGCCCTGTAAAAGTTGGGCTGATTTCTTCACAGTATTCTAATTTTTTGAATTCCTGTTTTCCTGGGTTTCATGAGCTGGAAGCCCAAATTATGTACAAATAAACAACTAAATACTTGAAATCATTTAAGTTGTGGGCCCTGAATCTAGAATCTATATAAGTTTAATGTTTTGAATAGAATTATGGAAATAAATAAACTTTTCTGTGATATTCACATTTTTTGGAAAGGGTCTGTATTCTGAGAAGGCCTCTGGCGTTTTTTGGAGAACATTAATGGATAAATGGCCTTCTGAAGACTATTATGTTGCTCCTGACACTTAAGGTGTATGAGCATTGTCTTGTTCCATTAATTAAAAAAATTCTCAGGATACTTAAACATCAGCATCTCATTATAGCTTTATGTTTAGTATTCTCTGACTGTTTGGTTACTGGGTAGATTTGAGAGAATGGTTGGCACCAACCTGTTTTCCTATCATGAACGGGATATCAGGACTGAGTTTATGAAACTTTAAGCCTTTGAAGTCTTAAAACTTACAAAGCACTGTACAGTATTAGGGTAGTTTTATTTCAGGTAGACTCTCCTGTGCCATTTCACCACACATACCAAAGATCAGTCGCAGTCTCAAAGCTGCTGCTGCCGACAGAATTCCATGAAAATCGATGATTGTCTTAGTTCAAGCTTTCAGTTCCTCTTAAGATTAATTTACTCATTTACTCATGAAAACATGATGTGATAAATTTGAGGATAGTCATGGGAGCCTATGTATAAAGACATGTTTAGTTCTTTGCTTTTGCAGGGCTCAGATCTATTGGTACTTTAACAACTTTGTGAAAATATTGTTAACAATATTGTGAAAAAGTTTCATATTTTTTGTTACTCATTTCAAAAAGTGAAACTTGCATATGTTCATTACACAGATAGAAATATTTCAAGCCTTGATTTCTTGTAATTTTGATGAACATGGCTTAAAGACAATTATGCTGTCCTCACAACACGTGTCTGTGTGCTGCTAGACAGACAGCGAACCATGAAAGAAAACTCCTGACACAAGGCTTGCTTTTCTTGTTTAGTGAAGCTTTCTTGTATTGAAAACAACAATTGTTTGGTAACTGTAACATACAAAAAAGAAGGAGCAATCACTAAATGTGCATTGTATTAAACACAATTAGCTAGCACATGACATTCCAATGTAACCAACAGCTAAAAAAACATGACAAAACAATATTCCTGAAACGTCTGGGACTTCTAAACAGGTGCTTAGGACACATAAATACTTACAAAGACGAAAATGTCTCGAGGCTCAAAAATTTAGAGCGACACAGCGTTGTCAGACGTGATTTTCAGGTCTCAATTCTGCAGTAAGGGCTGACTTACTTATACCGAGCAACAAACGCCGAAGATTGTCTATGTACGAGAAGAGCACTCACTCTGCAGCAACAATAACAACAAAGATCCTTCCTAGAGAAGGTGTCTCACTTTGTTTACTTTTTAACCTTGGCTTTTTAACATACTTCTTAACATATAATTATTACCAATTATGAACTTATTTATGACATTTTAACTAACTTATTAACCATATGAAATTATAACCGTCTTTGACCCAAAGACATGACAATAAAAAATATCCAAAATTCTGCGTCTCAGATAATGCCAATATTGTGGAAAAAGTTACATATTGGAAACTCATGGTGTCCCATGCTAATCAGCTTATTAAACGCAAAACACCAACAAAGGTTTCCTGAGGCTCCAAACGGTCTCTCAGTCTGGGTCAGTAGGGAACACAAACCTGGGGAAGACTGCTGACTTGACAGGTGTCCAGAAGACAGTTATTGACCCCCTCTACTAGGAGGATCAGCCACAAAAGGTCATTATTATAGAAACTGGTTGTGTAGATTGCTGCTTAAAAGCAAATTCATAGAAAGTTGAGTGGATTGTCAAAGTATGATAGGAAAAGGTGCTTATGTATTAGAAATGAGATGTCATTAAAATGTATCTATCTGTGTAAAGGCAGGCTTTCAATACTTTTGGCTGTATAGTGTATATATCCATGAAAAGACAGAGAGAAGGAGAACTGCTTCTTTTTCTCTGTGTTGTGTTTGGTTTCTGTGGAGCTTCTAGGCAAGCTAATAGGTTGCAAGATTTTTGTATTAGGTCGTGGCTTTTTGATCAGGAGCGAAATTATGCAAAGCCAAAGAAACCTTCAGCTATCTACAAACACGTGTGTGGGAGTATACGGTATGTGCTGATATATGGATGAAGCAGTGAAAAACACCTGATACTTGAAAGCAGTAGAAAAACACTACAAATATAAAAATGTGTAGAATGTTAGATAAAGCATCGTTTTATTGTCCTGTGTAAGCGTCTGTGTGGGAGTTAATTATTTGGACAAAATGAGAATATGTGGGTGTAGTTTAAAGACAGCAGCTGGATGAGACTCTGGTTGAAATTAGAAACATGTGGATGTTTTTGGTTCAAAGTGCAAAACTTGCAGCTTCTTCCTCATTCAAAAACAAATGTGATTAATCAGTTCAATGCAAAGATTCAACCCTAAAAGGTGATTCATTAAGAAGAGTCATATGCACTTTCAAGACCACTAACCTTTTACTCATGTTGTGTTTACATTATCATTGTTGAACTCATCCATGTTTTTTGAAGTGTAATGTTTTTTTTTAGTTTGGATGGACATGATGAGGAATGTAGATACAGACTCGATGTCTGCTTGCCCGTATTTAGTTCTAATTGTAACCATAAATTTTTGTTGACCCGTGTATTTTAATCCAGGTGCAGAGAGTGGCTTCCTGGACTGGGCTGTGGCTCTGCCTGGAAAACGGCCGCCTTCCCCTAAGTGGGAGCTTTGATTGGAGCAACAGACTCATGCAAGCTCGTGTGAGTTGGCGGGAGGCAGCTGGTGAGCTGTGTGTTGTTTTTTTCTTTTCATTTTGTATGGTTTGGCTTGGTTTGGTCCATACCAGCTTGGTGTGACCACATCAGTGCTGCTCACAGCGCTTGCTGAGGAAATGAATAGATATATCTGACTCAGCAGCACTTAGTTTTGCTTATGATCTTTGCACACATAAATACTCTCCATTCTGTCTTGGTTGCACAGCGCACTGTATGGGTTTACTCATATGCAGATGTACACTTCGTTCATGTGCAGTGTTACACACTCTTCACCACTCTCCTCACAGCTCTTCTCCTCTCTTTTCTCTGGTCTTTGATGTTGCTCCTACTCCATGAGGCCACAGCTCTCCATGCCAGTGAGTTTATTTCTCAGGCACAATGATGGAATCATCAGTCCTACTCAGCACTATGCATCATGCAGGTGTGAGATCTGCTGACCCAGCTACGTGCTGTATCCCCATGGACAGGCAGGCAATGACCTAATGCTCATCCCACAATGCTGGCACCTCCATCATTCTTGATCTTGCTCATGTTACCCTTCTGTATTCCTCTGTCCCCTGTTTTTACTCTTTTGAGCACCGGTGTCCAGTTCAGTGTGACTAAAATAGTCACAATGATATCACTGGCGTGAGTCAACAGGTGAGTGTTGCAGTGTGTTGCTGAGTTGGCGTTCTTGGTTCATGACAAGTTCTGAAACAGTTACATATGACCACAGCTGAAGCCATCACATCTGTGCTCGCTGCTCTCAGCTAGCACATCTTAATTTTACTTTCACTGTCCCTGAAAGACATTTCTAATTTTGCATGCTGCTGGTGTATAACTAATTATAACCAAGTGACGTAACTTAAGATAAATGTTGCTTTTGTTTTTCTCTTTTGTGTGTGGTCTTTCCAAGTCCGCATACCAGTAAACAAGTGCAAGAGCTGTGGTAGTAATGTTGTAATCTGCTCTCATAAACACTGATGTTTGGGTGTCTGTGTTGACATATATTGAGCGACAAGAAACAGGCACAAGTTGGTAAAGGTGGAGAAATAAGGAGGAGTGTGTGTAATGATGGGTTTTTATTTTATTTACCACTATATGTGGGTAGGGACATGCTACACCACTCCAAATTTCCCCTTGTCTGTGGCTGTTTCCATAAAAAAACTTTATTTTTTTATTATGTAGACAAAACATCTACCATGATTTAGAGAGCATTCCACATTTCCCCTGGTGATATTTGAGACATGCTGGTAATTTTTCGGCATTATTTTAACTGAGGCACATTGTATGCTTTTATATGGTAATCCTTACTTATTATATACAGACCAATGCAATGCTACAATCATAACATTTGGTGTATTCTATTAGGATTCTATATGAGTCAAACAAGTCAAAACAAAGAAAAGTGATGCATGGATTTTGCCATTTTGTTTACACATAATCATCTCAAAGTTTGGTGTACATTTATATTTAGCCTCATTTACTCTGATACCCATATATGAATGTACAACCAATAACCTTTAGAAATCACGTCGAATCAGATGTATGTAATAAAAGCTCACCATAACCACAGCTGTCCTGCGAATTCCTCAGAGGTTTCTTAGAGAACTTTAGTCAACAAATAGCTTGGTGGAGAGCAAGGAACCCACCATGGCAACGTTAACTTTAGAATGTTATCTAGAGCTTTGAGCACCTCCCAGAGCACTGTTCAATCCATCATCTCAAAAAGAAAAGGGGCAAACCTACCAAGATGTGACCATTCACCTAAACTGACAGGCTGAGTGAGGAGAACATTAACCAGAGAAGCAGTCAAGATTACTCCAGAGGGGCTGCAGAAATCAAAAGCTCAGGTGGAGGAATTTGTTGATAGTACAACCAACAGTAAAGCAATCCACAATTGTGGCATTTATGGATTAGTGGTATGAAGAAAGCAAAAATAAATCCATTGTTTGTTTTTATCTGTGCAGATTGTCACAAGCCATGTAGGGGACACGGCAATTATGGAAGATTGCTGTGTCGCCTACATGGTTGTCTCTGGTCAGATGACACCCGAATTTCCAACTTAAAATTTTAGGCTAATTTGCAGAATACTGTATATGGTGGAAAACTAACACTGCACATCCCTCTGAACACTCAATCCCTATTTTAAGGTGAGAACAGCTTGAAGCTGTGGCGATGCTTTTCTTCATGAGGGGTAGGGAAGCCGGTCAGAGTTGATGGAAAGCTGTATGGAAGTATATACAGGGCAATCCTGGAAAAAAAGCAAATAAAGACCTGAGGTTGGGACATAGGTTCACCTTTCAGCAGAACAATGACCACATTGGATTGACTTCAAATGTGTAAAACATTCTCATGTGTTAGAATAGTATAGTCAATCTCTATATGTACTCTTCAGGAACAGAATAACTTCTCTCTCCCAGGGCTTCAAGGACCTTGACATCAATATGTTCTTGCAGGCCTGGTTTTGAAGTTCCTGCAGCTTGTTCTTGGCTCATCAACTTGTTGTGTGGTGTCTGGCTGACAGCTATTGCAAGCGAATTCTGCGGCGGGACTGATGTATGCCTTTCAAATAGTTCTGCACTTCAGTTCTTGTGAAGTGTAAAATTTTTGTTCTCACCCTCCTGCATAAAAGAGCTATGTTCTCTATTCTTGAGAATGGTGCAGGCCTTAATTGAGAATCTGTGGCAAGACTTATAAAAATAACACTTTTCCTTCCTGTTGACAATAATGCACTGCTGTGTTTTGATCTGTTACACATAATCTCAATTAAATATATTGTTTGTGGTGGTCATGTGAGAAAATATGAAAAAGTTCAAGGACTATAAATACTCTGCTAAGAAGTATAAAGGTGTTAATATTAGTGTGCATGATTTTATAATTTGAATTGTATAATCATTTATGAACCAGTATGAGAACTATCTGTTTTTAAGACTGGTTATTTTGTTAATGTGGTGTCTTGATGTCTTGCTATGACTCTCCAATGATGCAGTTACTCTAAAGTTATACATAGGAGAGATGATTTAAAACAAAAAATCAACAAAATGAAAACAATTACTTATTATGTACAGCCACAGGATTTCTGGGGAAATGTGTCCTTTAATGACTTTTTTTTTTTTTATAACGCAAAAACAAAAAACAAAAAACTAAAACACACGTTTTGTGGTGGTGTACTTTACGTTTTGGGAACTCCTTGTGTTTCACACAGCTTTTCTTGGGCTACTCTTCTTTCTCCTGTCTCTAACTCTTCTCTTCTCTCTTGCTCTCTCTGTCAGATGTTTAGTTACTTCCCTGCCTCCTTTAGTGATAATGGTAACTGTAATAAATGTAATATTTTTGTAGCTTTGGAGGTGAGGGTATCAGAATTAGAAGCACGGCTCCGCGCTGTTGAAAAACCAGCAGATAGCCGAAGCCCATTAGCCAGCGCGGAGCCAACAAGGATAGAACCCCCTAGCTGTCCTCCGCGTAGCCGGGACCCCAGGCTGGCTGGGTGACGGTACGTATGAACCATAGTTCTAGGACCCAGCCCACGGGCCACCACCAACCGGTCCGCGTTTCTAACAGATTTTCCCCGCTCAGCGACACACCTGCTGAGCAGCCGACCCTGGTAATTGGCAGCTCCATAGTCAGAAACGTGGCATTAGAGACACCATTGACCATAGTCAAATGCTTGCCAAGGGCCAGAACGGGCGACATCAAATCCTACCTGAAACTGCTGGCTAAAGATAAGCGTAAATACAGTAAGATTGTTATTCACGCTGGCGGTAATGACACCCGGTTAAGCCAATCGGAGGACACTAAAATTAGTGTTGCTTCGGTGTGTAAGTTTGCTAAAACAATGTCAGACTCTGTAATCTTTTCTGGTCCCCTGCCTGATCGGACCAGTGACGACATGTTTAGCCGCATGCTGTCATTCCATCAATGGTTGTCTAGGTGGTGTCCTGCAAACGACGTGGGCTACATTGATAACTGGCGAACTTTTTGGGGAAAACCTGGTCTGATCCGGAGAGACGGCATCCATCCCACTTTGGATGGAGCAGCTCTTCTTTCTAGGAATATGGCCAAATTTATTAGTCCTCCAAAACACTGACAACCCAGGGTCCAGACCAGGAAGCAGAGTCGTAGTTTAACTCACCTCTCTGCTGCTTCTGTACTGTTACCCACCCATTACCCTATAGAAACAGTGTCTTGCCCACGGCCAAAATTAAATGGATTAAAAGTTAAGCCAACAAAAGCAAATTATGGAAATCTCATAAAGATAAATACGACTTTGACTGAACAGAAAAATAAATCTTTTAAATGTGGTTTATTAAACATAAGATCTCTCTCCTCAAAGACTTTGTTAGTAAATGACTTGATTTGTGATAATCACATTGATTTGCTATGCCTCTCAGAAACCTGGTTGCAGCAGGAGGATTATGTCAGTATAAATGAGTCAACTCCTTCCAGTCATTAAAATTTTCACATTCCTAGAAGTACTGGGCGAGGAGGAGGAGTTGCAACCATTTTTTGTTCTGATTTACTAATTAGTCCCAGACCAATTGATAGCTACAGTTCTTTTGAGCGTCTAACCCTTTATTTTCCTCATCCAAGTTGCAAAACATTAAGACCATTTTTGTTTGTGGTTTTGTATCGTCCACCAGGCCCTTACTCTCAATTCTTGGATCAGATCTCACATTTTTTATCTGATTTAGTATGAAATACTGATAGGGTCATTAATCAAATCAAATCAAATCAAACTTTATTTATAAAGCCCTTTTCATACAAGAAGTTGCATCACAAAGTGCTTTACAGATTAAAATGACCCCACATAAAACCACCTTCCCTTCCCTCCCCCACAGATTTAAAAGCATGGTCACAGTTATACCCCCCTCCCTCCAACCCAACTCTCATGCACACACACAGTTAAAAGAAAAAGTAAAAAAGGACATTGGGCCAAGTGTTGATGAACCATGCAAGGAAACGCCATCAGAGGAGCCATCTGCCCCAGCAGCGGTAGACTAACAGGAGCAGCCGAGGCACCGACACAGGGCACCCAGTGGAGGCAAGGACAAGACCCCCACCTCCACCCAAGCTCCACCTGGAGAGCACCCAGGCAGCCACAGCCGACCACCGCTCCCGGGGCAGAGGGCTCCCACAGAGGAAACACTGGAACGGGGATTAAGATAAATTAAATTATAAAAATAAACAGTAAATTAATGTGCTAAGATTAAATAGTAAAACTGATAAAAAATATAATCACATAAAACATGCAGAGCAATTAAACAAACAGTAATAAATAATAATCAGTTAAAAGCTAGGCTAAAAAGGTGAGTCTTGAGCCTGCTCTTAAAAACATGAACGTTCTCTGCAGCCTTGAGGTCCTCTGGCAGCCTGTTCCAGAGGTGAGGGCCATAAAACTGGAAAGACGCCTCGCCATGCGTGTGTGTCCTGACTTTTGGGGTGACAAGGAGACGGCTGCCAGAGGAGCGCAGAGACTGCGAAGGTTTATATGGTAAAAGCACTTCAGAGAGATAAGAAGGCCCAAGACCATTAAGACACTTAAAAACCATTAAAAGAACCTTAAAGTCGATCCTGAAATGTACGGGGAGCCAATGCAATGATTTTAAGACCGGTGAAATGTGCTCCCGCCTTCTGGTCTTCGTCAGGACACGTGCTGCTAAATTTTGTAGTAGTTGTAAACCTGATATACTCTTTTTGGGAAGACCAGAAAGCAGGGCATTACAGTAATCAATTCTACTGGAGATAAAAGCATGCATCAGTGCCTCCGTATTGGCCCGAGAGAGAATGAGGCGGACTCTGGCGATGTTCTTTAGTTGATAAAAACCTATTTTAGTAATATTTTTTATGTGAGGAATAAAAGTAGGCTCAGAGTCAAATATCACGCCCAGGTTCTTCACTTGTAAAGAGGGATTAAAAGACAGTGATTGTAGTTTTGGTAAAAGTTTCTCTCTCTGAGCCTCAGGACCGATGACTTAAACTTCAGTTTTGTCCTGGTTGAGCTGGAGAAAGTTTTCTGCCATCCAGGATTTAATGTCTAAAATTCAGTTAAAAAGTGCATCCATTGGCCGTGTGTCATCGGGAGACATGGAGATGTACAGCAGTGTATCATCAGCATCACTGTGAAAGTTGACTCCATGTCTTCTGATGACGCTGCCAAGAGGGAGCATATACAGGTTAAAAAGCACTGGGCATAAAATCGAACCCTGGGGCACACCACATGTAATCCTATGGACCCTAGAGGAGCAGGTATCTAAACTTACCATAAAAGTCCTGTCTGTGAGATATGATGTAAACCATTTGTGAACAGCTCCAGAGAGGCCAATCTTTTTTAAACAGGTAAAAAGAACAGTGTGGTCTACTGTATCGAAGGCAGCGCTTAGATCCAGCAGAACCAACACTGTCACCCTCTGTGCATCATAGTTTAATCTAAAATCATTTAAAATCTTTAGAAGGGCCGTCTCTGTGCTGTGGTTCACCCAAAAACCAGACTGAAATTTCTCCAGGATATTGTGCTCATTAATAAAATCATTAAGTTGAATTAAAACATTTTTTTCTAAAATTTTGCTTCAAAAAGGTAAGTTAGATACCGGTCTAAAATTGTTAAAATCATTAAAATCTAAATTGCTCTTCTTCAACAGGGGCCTCACTACTGCCGCTTTAAAGGCGGCAGGAAAGACCTTCGTCTGAAGGGAGCAATTCATCATGGTTAAAATCTCATCTCTAAAAGATCCATAAAATTGCTTAAAAAAGGAAGTGGGAATCGGGTCCAAAACACATGTGGTGGGCCTCACTGAGGAGAAAACTTTATGAAGAGTCCTAGCTTCTACCAGGACAAAACTGTCCAGCGTTTCCTCTGGTAAAAACACACACTCAGATTTGTCTAAAACCATGTTACTCTTAGAAGATAAAATCTTACATCTGATGGTGTCTACCTTCCCTCTGAAGTGGTCTGCGAACTCCTCACAAAGAGTGTTTGAGGGGGTTTTAGGAAATGCAGTAGTAGCTCTGTTAAAAAGTTGATCAATGGTGGAAAAAATATTTTTTGGAATTATTTTTATGTTCCGAGATGATTTTGGAGAAGTATGAATTTCTTGAATTTCTTACTGCATTGTTGTATAATTTGAGAAGATCTGTGTATATTTGATGGTTTATTGTGGTTTTACTTTTCCTCCATTTTCTCTCTGCCGCCCTACAATTTCTCTTCATTTTTGTGAGGTTTTCATTTTTCCACGGCGTTGCAGCTTTAGATTTTAAACCTTTAACTTGTAGTGGAGCAAGTCGGTCAAGAGTGGACTGAAGCCTTCTGTTAAAATCCTTGACAATAAAATCACAGGGGGCAGGTAAAACAACAGGAGGATTCTTTTTAAAAATTTCCAGAAAAACCTGCAGCCACTTTAGGGGTTAGATGGCGCTTCCTGACAGTTCTCACAGAGGTCTCCTGCTGAATAAAACTGGTGATGTTAAAAAACACACAGTAGTGGTCAGAGACAGCCAAGTTAACAACAGAGGACACACGGGGGGACAGGCCATGCGTGATGACCAGTCCAGGGTGTGTCCTTTGTTGTGAGTCGGCTGCATGACATGTTGGCTAAAATCCATATAAGTCACGATGTTTAAAAAATCTGTTTAAAAAAGGATCTAAAAGGTTATCTATATGTCGATTAAAATCACCAGCTAAAATTATCCTTTCAAAGGAGTTGTGCAAAATTGATAAAAACTCTGAAAATTCTTGAATAAAAAGTGCACTCTTTTTAAGAGGCCTATAAATTGTGACACATAAAATCTGAGGAGTGCTAAAAACACTTGCATTATATTCAAAGTAAAATAGTTATCAAATAAAACAGGTTTGGCGGAAAGTGTTGATGAACTTATAAAAGCAGTTCCGCCTCCCTTTTTGCTACTCCTCGTAGAATAAGTGAAGTTAAAATTAGGTGGGGAGGCCTCTGTAAGAACAACAGGGGCATCTGCACTCAGCCAAGTTTCTGTTAAAAATAAACAATGAAGATTATGGTCTAAAATCAGATCATTTATTATAAAAGTTTTGTTCAGCAGAGAGCGAACATTAAAAAGTGCCATATTAATAGTGATTGGAGATGGAGGATTATAGTGGGGGACTTCAATATTCATGCAGATACTGAAAGCGATAGCCTAAATGCAGCCTTTAGTGCTATTTTAGGCTCAATTGGCTTTACTCAAAGAGTACAGAGATCGACCCACTCGGGGAAACACACTTTGGACCTTGTACTGACATACGGTATTGAGTGTGAGGAAATAACAGTCCACCCACATAACCCGGTCCTGTCTGACCACTTCATAATAACTTTTGAATTTACTTTAACTGACCATCTTAAATCTGAAAGAAAATTTCATTATAGTAGAGCTTTATCAGACAATGCTGTAACAATTTTTAAAGAATCTGTTCCATTCTTACTTTCCTCAGTGTCTCAGAGTAACACAGTGGATGGCAGCAATTCTATCTCTAACCCTTCAGAAATTGATGGTATGGTTCACAGCGTTACGTCCTCATTGCGTTGGGGATTAGATAGTGTAGCCCCCTTAAAAAAGAAAGTGGCTAGCCATAGGAGGCTGACTCCTTGGTTTAATGCAGAGTTGCATACTTTAAAGCAGAATACTAGGAAGTTGGAGAGAAAATGGCGCTCTACACATCTAGAGGATTCCTATTTAACCTGGAATAACAGTCTACTGCTGTATAAAAAGACCCTTTGACAAGCTAGAACAGCATATTTTTCATCATTAATAGAGCCGAATAAAAACAATCCTAGGTTTCTTTTTAGTACAGCTGCCAAACTTACACAGAGTCATAGCTCTGTTGAGCCAACTATTCCCCCAGCTCTTAGCAGTGATGATTTTATGGGATTCTTCAAAAATAAAATTAATTCTATTAAAAATAAAATCATTGGCATCCTCCCAAACATGATTACTTCTTCCTCAGTAAATGAGGCAGCATCGGAAGGAACTGTAGAACCTCATTTGTGCTTAGGCTGTTTTGATTCAGTCGAGCTTTCGGAATTATCAAAAATATTAGCCTCATCTAAACCTTCAACTTGTATGTTGGACCCAATCCCAACCAAATTATTTAAAGAAGTGTTCCATTTGGTTCCTGGCCCCCTTTTGGATATGATTAATCTATCCTTAGTAAACGGATATGTACCACAAGAATTTAAAATAGCTGTAATTAAACCTTTACTCAAGAAACCTTCCCTTGATCAAGATGACTTAGTGAATTACAGACCTATATCTAACCTTCCTTTCTTATCCAAAATCCTTGAGAAAATTGTTGCTAATCAAGTCTGTGAGCATCTAAACAGTAACGAGCTCTTTGAAGAGTTTCAGTCAGGTTTTAGAGCTCATCATAGCACTGAAACAGCACTGGTGAAGGTTACTAATGATATTCTCATGGCCTCAGATAATGGACTTGTGTCTGTTCTGGTTTTGTTAGATCTCAGTGCTGCTTTTGACACAGTCGATCATAATATTCTCTTAGATAGGCTTGAACATGTTGCAGGGATCAAAGGAACAGCACTAGGCTGGTTTAAATCATATTTGTTTGACAGATTCCAGTTTGTTCATCTAAATGATATATCTTCTTCACTCTCAAGGTTTACTTGTGGAGTTCCACAGGGTTCTGTGCTTGGACCAATTCTTTTCACCATATATATGCTTCCAATTGGTAGAATCATTAGACAGCATGGGATAAATTTCCACAGCTATGCCGATGATACACAACTATATTTATCTATAAATCCTGATGAACCCTGTCAGTTAGGTAGATTGCAGGCATGTCTGGAAGACATAAAAACATGGATGAATCTAAACTTTTTGCTTTTAAATTCTGACAAGACAGAAGTTGCTGTCTTTGGACCAGAAGTTCTAAAAAAGAAACTGATTAGTCAATCACTTCATCTGGATGGCATTAAATTGGCCCCCAGTAATAACGTAAAGAACCTCTGCGTTATTTTTGACCAAGACTTTACATTTAAATCCCATATTAAACAGGTTTCTAGGATTTCCTTCTTTCACCTCCGGAATATTGCTAAAATTAGAAGCATCCTGTCGAGGAGTGATGCTGAGAAACTAGTACATGCATTTGTTACCTCAAGGCTGGACTACTGTAATTCTTTACCATCAGGTAGTCCACAAAATGCCATTAAAAGCCTTCAGTTCATCCAAAATGCGGCAGCAAGAGTTCTGATGAATATTAAAAAGAGAGATCACATTTCTCCTGTTTTAGCTTCCCTTTGTTTGCTCCCTGTTAAATCCAGAATAGAATTTAAGATCCTTCTTCTTACATACAAAGCCCTTAATAATCAAGCTCCATCATACATCAGAGATCTAATTGTTTCATATGTTCCCAACAGAGCACTTCATTCTCAGACTGCAGGTTTACTTGTAGTTCCTAGAATTTATAAAAGTAGAATGGAGGCAGATCTTTTAGTTATCATGCTCCTCTCCTGTGGAACCAGCTCCCAGTTTTAGTCCGTGAGGCAGACACTCTGTTTACTTTTGAGGCCAGGCTTGAAACTTTCCTTTTTGATAAAGCTTATAGTTAGAGTGGCTTAGGTCATCCTGAGCTATCTCTGTAGTTATGCTGCTATAGGCTTAGACTGCTGGAGGACAGACTTATCAATTTTCTTCACTCTGCTACTTCCTTTTCTACCACTACTCTCCAGTTGTATTACAGTACATTCTGCTATTTAGACTGTTAACTTTGTGTTCTCTCAGAGTTTTTCTCTCCATAGAAGATATACCTGGTCTGGTATCCTGCTTGGCTGCAATGCCCTGTTGGACGGGGGGCATCGACTGGGATGATGCTCCCAGTGGCTGAACATCCACTGTGTCCTATTATCAACTTTTTACTTTCCGTAACATAGAGAGTACTCTTATATCGGATCTTCTGTTCCTTCTGTCTCTGCGCTGTCTTCTCAAACCCCCAGACGGTTGTGGCAGATAGCCGCTCCTACTGAGCCTGGTTTTATTGGAGGTTTCTTCCTGTTAAAGGGGAGTTTTTCCTCTCCACCGTCGCTACATGCTTGCTCAGTATTAGGGATTGCTAAAGGATTGCTGTGGTTGGAAAGTCTGCCCAACCTCACGCCATTGACTGATGCAATCTGCTGGGATTCCTTAAATAGGAAACTTTTTAACTGATTGGAATGTTTGTATAAATGTATTGAAATGACTTCTTGTTAAGTGCCTTGAGATGACATCTGTTGTGAATTGGCGCTATATAAATAAACTGAATTGAAATTGAATTGAATGTTCAGTTTGTTCTGATTTGGTGTGTGAGTAATAGTACCCCACACCATATCACCCTCCTAGATGTGTTTCTCATTATTCTCAAAATGGCAGCATATTGCTGCCCACTGTTTGTACATCTGCCCTTCAAAAGTACATTAAGGGGGCGTCGCATGGCGCAGTGGTTGGAGCGGGCGCCCTAGTGTGCGGGGGCCTCGGTCCTCGATGCGGCCATCCACGGTTCGAGTCCCGTCCCAGGCGACCTTTGCCGCATGTCTTCCCCCACCTCTCTCCCCCTCCAAAACTCTGTCCACTTTCAATAGGGGCCACTCAGGCCCAAAAAACCTTTAAAAAAAAAGAAAGTTCATTAAGGCACACAGATACACACACATACCTAGATGAGATGCTGAATCACGCACTCTAGTTAAGCCATTTCATTTTCAGAGATGTAAGACTTTGATCATTTTGTTGTGGTGTCTTCATCGGCCCACAAGAACACACATACATCGTGTTTTATGTGTGTGTGTTTAAATTTGAGATGCGCCGACTTGATTTCAAAACTTGAAGCCTGCTTTTTGATAATTAAGACCAGAAACCTGAATGTTTGTGTGAACATCTACAAGTGGAAGGGTAGACAATGCAGAGCTGCTTCTGACACAACTGATACCGTCAGTCAAGGCTGGGATGTGGGAGTATAATAGCAGCTGTACATTAACTCCAAAGTGGGATCTCCTGTTGGTTCTGAAAGTAATGTTAATTACTATAAACTCCTTTAATAGCATCTTTATATTTCCAATCCTTTTATGGTTGAAAGAAATCAATACTACTGTTTCAGAGTCTGCTTGAAATATTTAATTAAAGCTGTTGTAAATTAAGAATGAGCCCTTGGGACTCTTTAGCTTAACAGTTTAATTGATATGAGTGCTGAAGGTGAAACAGTTCCCAAAATCCATATTCTGGGTATAGTCTACAGTTTTGAGATATTGATTTTCAGTTTGGCTCATTTCACCTTCTCCCCACCCCCCAAACATTTTCCCCAATTCTTAATGACCACAATGAGCATTAGATAATCCACAATTAGTGTTCTCTAAAATACCAATGAGGTATAAAGTTGTCATGTGGGGAAGAATTTTTGATATCAAAATGTTTTTTTCAAGTAGGAAAATAAATAAAAAGCCAAACATATCTTTTTTTTTTTTTAACTAGGTCACAATAGAAATAATTTGTATTATTTGTATTTGTAGTTTAACTCCAAAAATAAACCTTTACTTAGGATTAAACAACAATTTTTAATAGTATTATTATTTAAAGGAGCCGTATGTAAGATTGTGGCCAAAACTAGTACTGCAATCACTTTCAAACTACTGTAGAGTGGTGTATCCCCTCCCGACTCGAGGTTGCCAGATAGGCTGCAGGAACGTAGGCTGCTACAAGGAGCTTCCAATGGCAAGTGACGACTCCTACAAAGTAAGTTTTTTCCTGTTAATTATGTTTAATTATAATGACAAGGAAACGGGTTCTGATAATGTATTGCTAACGTTAGCATTGACGACTCGCCGTTTTTATTTCCCAAACAATTATTTACCTTTTCAATTCGATGACCCTCCTCCTCCATATGTGCTAACGTAATGTTACTTTGCACGAACATGTATACCTCTGTTCGACTGTCATGAATATTTGAAATGTCCATTTACATTAGGTACAGGTTAGTCAAACATAGATGAATCTTACCTGTCAAGGATTAAATTAGCAACATTGGCGTCTGTCTTCAAATTCTTCTCTGTTTTCAGCCGTCTCCATCTTGCATCTCCTATACAAATCCTTGTTTCATTTCGGACTTTGTCACGACATATTTCTGAATGATAACGAGCCCTTTAGGTGTAGTAACATTGGACATTTTTTATCCGAAACACTTTTGTAGCTGCAGCTGTAGTAACTAGAGCAGAGCTGGCAACCCCGATGCCGAAACACTACTGACTTCATGATTGGTAGATAGGTGGAGGATGGCGCTTCAGGCCAAAACACAAGATGACAACATCAACATCAGTTGAGGGCTGCAATTTCACTTTTTAAATGACAACATCCTGGCCTTACTACTGTTGTCAGTGATATAGGTATTTGAAATGAGTATGATTTCTTAATGTCTAGTGACATCTCAGGGCCATTTTATGTTTAATTTAAATACAATTCTTACGTACAGCTCTTTTTAAATTCTATTTATATTTGGTGCACAAGACTACTCTGACGTTTCTGATTGAGTCTCTTTATAAGTTTGAGTAATTAGTGTGTTGCTAAAGTGTTGTTGAGAAGAAATACATGTTAAATCCTTCAGTTCAAGATTATGCCTGTGTCTGCTACCTTCCTGTTCTGTCAGCTACTTGTTTGGATAACACCTTATTTTACTTTATCGAGCTTGTTTACTAAAAACTATCTCAGCAATAATTTGGTATGATCGTCAAGTGCTGTTACACATTAAAAAACACATGAAGACAGTGTGGGTTACCTGGGCCAAGTACATGGGGTAAGGACACTGTCAAAATAAAAAGCGTATTCACAGGTTAAAATGTGTGCATATTGGTCAATAGTTGTGCATGACTACAAATTTGTAAACTATTGATTGAAGCAAACAACTTAGCTGTAGATAGGGTGAGTAAGTGTGGATTTTGTGCAATTTTTGATATCAGAATTAGACAACTTTACGTTGTATATATGTATCAGTAGGCTATGCAATATTTGACCGCATTCATTATTATTACTGATAATACATGTGGGCTCACCTTCAACTTGCAGCACTTCTATGTCCTCTCGCTCTCTCTCTTTCCGTTCTAGCTCCATCTGCTGAAGTTCGGCATCCGTATACTCCAGTTCATAAAGGTATCCCTTAAAGTGTCTTCTTTATCCGATCCATCTGGCATTGTGCTAAAATGAGTTTCCTCATCAGATGTTTCATAATCAGACAAGTTGTCGGCATTCAACAGTGGAACAGCTGACGGTAGGAGTGCAACAGTTGATGCTGGCCGCAGCGCGGATTGATTGAAATGGAAAGAAAATAGTACCGAGTAATAATGAGTTTTGAAGTTTGTCCGGAGTTATCTTTGGTATGCAAATGAATCATGTTTTCAAACACATATAGTTTTCTGAAGCAAAACGGCACCGTTTGTTGGCCCCCGAAACTAGGACTACTTTTTGGAAAGACTTCTAACGCCCAGAGCTCCGATCAGGAGGTGACCACAGATATGGGTCAGTGTATATGCACTATGCTGATGGTGAGGATGGCATACAACTTCCTTTTCTAAAAATGTGAACTATCCCTTTAAGGTAACTGACCTTGTTGGCCCTAATGTTGTTAACCTTATCAATGTTTTACTGTCCACTGGGTCAGTTCCAATCCTTTTTAAACAGGCAGCGATAAGTTCCATCTTGAAAAAAACCTAACTTGGACCCAACTGAGCCTGGTAATTACCAGCCCATATCAAAATGACCCTTCCTCTCTAAAGTTATGGAGAAGACGGTGGCTGAGCAGTTGACAGCTTTTCTGCACAGTAATGAAATGCTGGACAAATGTCAGTGTGGCTCTCTTATGATGCACTCCATTGATATAGTTTTGCTAAAAGTGTCCAATGACATCTGGATGGCTGCTGACTCTGGGCAGTATTAAGTTCTAGTCCTACTGGACTTGTCTGCAGCATTCGACACAGTAGATCATAAACTGTTGCAACAGAGATTGAGAGTCGACTTTGGACTTTCTGGAATGGCCCTGAAGCAGTCAGCCTCCTACTTGACTGACAACATTCACTGTGTGTTTGAATAACATGATGTCTAAGGCAACTTCTTTGCTGCATGGTGTTCCTCAGGGGACAGTCTTAGGACCAATTTTGTTTATTTTGTAAATCAGCCCTCTTGGGAATATTATTAGCCATTTTAAGAATGCGTCCTATCGTAACTATGCTGATGGTATTCAATTGTACTTTTCTTTTAAGGAGTCAGAACTGCATAAACCTTCAGAGTCAATTGAGTGTTTCTCAAGTGTAAGAACCTGGCTCACTGAAAATTGCCTTTAGTTGAACTATACAAAGACTAAGAGACTAATAATTGCCCCTCAGCAGAAAATCCTCTCCAGTGTGAATCACCTTAGTTCATTGGACTCTTCAGTTGAGTCGAGCATAAGAAATCTTGGTGTTTGGTTCGATCATTCATTGTCTCTTGGCAGCCATTCTAAACTTTTGTTCAAAACATTTTTACCACATGAGAAACATCTCCAAATTAAGGCCAATTTTATCCAACTCTGATCTTGAATTGGTGATTCGTGCTTTTAGTTCATCTTGTTTAGATTATTGTAACAGTTTTTTACCTGTTTTAACAAATCTGCTCTAAACCGTCTTCAAATGGTTCAGAACGTTAAAGCAAGGACACATGAAACGTGGGATGGATCTTGAGACTGGGAGGAAGCTTGAGGTGAATGGAGGTGGAACTACTGACGGAGAGGATTTTGTATGGGCCGATGAACCTGGGAGATAACTTACGAGAGATGGATTTTAACAGAATATACTTTGCTGTCAACCAAACCTTCTGTCCAGGTGAGTACTGGGGTGCTGGTGTTCTCATGCGGTCTACGTACTTCCGGTTCTGATGCGCAGTGCGATGAAGGGCTTGGTGTTATCCCAGACATGGCGGCAGCGACGGATGTGGTGGTGAACTGATGTAACAGAGATGTCTTTCTCATCTGATGGGAACAAGGGAGGCTGATAATCGAGAGATGCTTAAAATATACAGAGTCCGGTGGCTGTGAAAATATGAGAATTGTGAACATATCCAACCCAAGCGAAATGTTGTGACCAATCTGAAGGGTTAGTGGAGGCTAAGTAGCGTAATGTTGATTCTAATTTTTGATTCGTCCATTTTATTTGACTGTTGGATTGTGGGTGAAATCTAGAAGTTAAACTCACCTTAGCATTGAGAGCATTACCGAACTGTTTTCTTTCCTGTGACATGAACTAGTGGTCTTGATCTGATAGGACATCCTGGGGGATGCCATGTCTCCGGAAGACGTGTTTGACCATGAGTTGTGGAAGGCTGTAGGGAGTTTCTTGAGGGGAACAGAATGGCATGCTTTGGAGAATCTGTCAATGATGGTTAGAATTGGGGTTATACCTTTAGAATTAGGGAGTCCGCTGACAAAATCTAGGACCATGTGTGACCACGGCCATCTTGGCATCAGTTATGGTTGAAGCAGACCAGCACGAAGTTTATTCCCCGTTTTATTTCTGGAGCAGATATGTCAAGCGAGTACATTATCCATTACATCCTTATGGAGAGATGGCCACCAAAACTTATGGGAGATATATGCTATGATGTGCTGATTCCAGGGTGATGGGCTAAGTCTGGGTTGGACAGAGGATGGGACGAAGGTTTGGTTGGATGGAATGTTGCCAGGATCTGGTTCTTGTAATTGTGCATTCTTGATGATGTCTTCTATCTCCCAGGTCAAAGAGTCAATGATACAACTGGGGGGATGGGTGCTGGAACCTTGTCAGTGTTGTCCGGGGAGTATTGACAGGAGAAAGCATCAGGTTTAACGTTATTGTATCCTGGGCAATAAGATATGGGATGGTTAAATCAGGTAAAGAACAGGAACCAACGGGACTGACGGGAGTTTATACGTTTGGCTGACTGTAAGTAAGGTCTTGTGATCTGTACATACCAATACCAGATGTTCAGCACCCTCCAGCCAGTGATGCCACTCCTCCAAGGCTAGCTTGATAGCCAGAAGCTCCTGGTCCCCAACATCAAAATTCTACTTGGTGGGTGAAAGTCTGCGGAAAAAGAAAGCACAGGGAGTGTATTGTCCGATTCAGATTGCTGTGAAAGTACAGCCCCTACCCCTGGGTCTGAGGCATCTACTTCAAGGATGAGATGCTTGAGGGGGTCTGGCTGTACTAGAATGGGGCCTTGGGATAATTTTTTTCTTGACTTCTGAGAATGCTTCTGAGAATGCTTCTTAGGCTTCGGGGTCCAGATTAAAGTCTTTTTGGTTGAAGTGAGAGCTGTGAGAGGAGAGGTGGTTTGGCTGTAATTACGAATGAGACGTCTGTAAAAATTGAATCTTTGTAGCTGTTTGCGGTTGGTGGGAAGTGACATCACAGAAGGTCGAGGTAGGAAGAAGTGAATTCGGATTGGCTGTGGCAACATCTTTTGGCTTGGAATGAGATGGGTTAGCTTCTAGTGCCCTTTATTCTGCTGCTGATCCTCTGATGAGCCGTAGGTGTGCAAAAGCACACTTTCAAATCTCCACCCACCGGAGATGAGACTGGTGCCTCCCCTGGGCCCTCCAGTGGATCACCTGTGGAACTGATGTTAATTCACAACCACCACTCAGACCAAACCTTCAGACTCATAACAAGTGTATAACAATACACTATAAAACATATTCAAGATTGGTTGGAGAAATATGTCAAAAAGGCATTTAGGGTCAGTTCTAAACACCCAGAGTTCACCACAGAGGACCATTGTCCAGACCCCGCTACATTTGAGCTGTAATTTAAAATAACATAATATCTAGAAGAATGTTTTAAATCTGCTGTTATAAATTGAATGAGAGACAAATGTCAATATTATTGACTGTGATGCTTATTTAAACGTGTTTTTTAAGTATTTTATGTGGTGATCATAATGGATGTCTGACAAGTTAAAATTAAAATTTTAGCTCTACATCCAGTTCCAACCTTGAATTTTTCCCATTATCACATCTGAAAATCCTGGATGTCTAAATATTTTAATTCAAGATGTTTTAGATTAATGTTTTAGATGTCATGAATCCTAAAAACAGTGGTGAATTATGAATGCTTGTTATAGAAGATTGATCACTGGCGGGGTAGATGTTGTATTTACACTAGCAGACTAAGTCTTTTTCTCTTTCTCCGTTGTCTCTCTTATCTTTCTATCTTTACAACACAAATGAGTGCCTCCCAGTTTGTATCTCCTTCTGTCTCCCTGTTACAATACTCCCTTGCCATCACCCTGTACTGTAGACTTCATGTCCAGACAGCACAAAGGCTCATACTCACATAAAGCACACATAAGCACATACACAAGCCACCAAAACACAATAACCTCAGGCAGCTGAATATTAGAAAATCACACAAACCTGTTGACCTCTCAGTCATGCAAGAAAAGGGGAAGGTTTCCCTGCTATATTAAAGGAGAGGCAGCAGCCTCCGTCCCAGCTTCCCTTCATCTTTCTGCCGTTTATTCTAATCACACAGAGGCTGTCTCCTCTTCTGCCTTTATTTTGCTCTATTTTTCCATCTCTTTGTTTTGTTTTTTGGCTGACAGTGACTGGGTCTCTTCTGCCCCAAGGGAACAGAGTTATGAGCCTGATGTCCTTTCATAGTCAATTGTATAATGTGGCTTGTGTATGTGTGTGAGACAGTGGGATAGAACCAAGGTGTCTGTGTGTGCAGATTACTGACAGCAGCTCACTCGAAACTCATATTAAGTATTGGGTGTGTGCTGTTTGCAGATCTTGTCTTTCGATGTGGTTTTTCTGGTCGGGTTCTTCCTGGATGCTGCTATCATGCTGACCTCCTCTTCGTTCTGTCACACACTACTGGAAGTGCTGGGATCACACAGTGTGTGCAGTTTTCACCTACATGGCCATTAATTCCCCACAGAGTGGTCAAATTGGTCTCTTCTGTAATGGTTACTTAGTGTTCCTGCTGTGTTCCAACAGGTTTTGGATGTTCACCTAGTTTGTCTGATTGTCAGGTGTTTTTTTGTCAGTGTTGGGAACTTTATAGATAAGAGTGATGTGTTTTTGCTATTTGGAGGCTGAGTGTTCTCTACATTTTACTCCAAACAAATCCTCCCCAATGTCCTTTTTCGGTCAGAGCATTGCAGGGGGAGGCTGCCTCCACATCTTCCTGAAGCCTCAGGCCCCCTTTTCAGGGATGGGAAATGCAGACCAACCCCCTTCACCTGCTCTTGAGCGGGAAGCCCATGGTCAGAGGAGTTTTGTTTAGGCTTAGCTTTGCTATTTTCAGACAAACTGATTTAGCTTATTTCAGGGAGATGTAAGGAATGAGAATTAGCACCACCAGGATGAGTGGACAAAGAGTTATAAAAGGAAATGGTCAGTCATCGTTTTGACAATTGTTTATATTGTGGCCAACTTCATTTTAGTCACAGCTCTCTTAAGAAATAGGTACTTTCCCATGAAGCTTTTTCCAGCATCTGATGATATATCACAGGGTGGTTTATGTGTGGTAGGTCCCATGAAGTGTTATAGTTTAAATGTAGAAAATAAAATAACTACTAGTCTTAAATGTTGTGTTCTCTGTTTATTTTTTGGTGCACTTTATTTGTCTGAGAAATATCTGTTATCTACATCTGTATTTGTTAATTTAGAATTTTACTTTATTTTGTTATATTTTTGACATGAATATTGTTTTTAGATTCCATTTAGGAAACAGCAAATATATCTTATCATTGTAAGAGCAGACGGTCACCCATAATAGGTTAAAATAAAGAATTAATATATATTATATGGTAATTCATTTTTTTAATTCCCAACCTTAAATATTGTAAGTTAATTATTGTTCATTTAATGTTTTTATAACGTATAAAGTAAATAAAGGTGATATGTCCAGCGTGGTTGTGATTGGCACCAACCGGAAGGGGTGGATGAGATTTTAAATTGGACCCATTTCTCTAGAAAATGGCTGGGATTTACATATTTTTTCTGCTTCAGTCACTTGAAAGTACCAGTTTAAAATTTTTACTGAGATCCAACGACTTATACTTCATTCCTTTACTCATCCATTCTGTTGTTACCGGCAAACCCATACCCTAGACCCTAGACTCCCTTCCTTCTTGCAGCAGGCTCCTGCATGATAACGGTAGATCTGGGGTGCAGAAACACTTCAGCTTTAATGGCTAAACATAAGCTATCAGTTTTTATTGTTAAATTTAAAGAGAGGAAGGAGACATAACCATACATATTATGAAAGGTTTCCAAACAAAGGAGATATATGTGTGCATAACAGCTGGGACCTCCTCACGAAGTGCTTGCTTTTTTTCCCACTTCTCGGCATAAAACTGTTTGGTCCTGAAAGTTTCTCAGATTAAAGATTTCTTTACTTGAAAAATGTAACCCCGTTTATCATCACCAGGAGAAGTTACACTTAGGTTCTCAAAGCAAACTTGTATATAACCATTTGATTTGACCTGTTGCATTGTACAGTGTGGCAAAAACGTATTTGGCAGCATTTGATTGTACAAGTTGTCCTACGATGAGGTTCGTAATTTTCATCGTAGGTACACTTCAACTGTGAGAGACAGAATGTCGAAAAAATCTAGTAAATCACATTGTATGATTTTATTTGTATTTTGTTTGTATAATAGTGCAGAAAATAATTTTGGTCAATAACAAAAGTTCATCTAAATACTTTATAATGTAACCTTGATTGGCAATGACAGAAGATAAACGTTTCCTGTAGGTCTTCACCAGGTTTGCACACACTGTAACCGGTATTTTGGCCCATTCTTCCATGCAGATCTTCTCTAGAGCTGTGATGTTTGACTTTCAACACTCTCCACAGATTCTCTGTTGGATTGGTCTCTGGAGACTCGCTAGGCCTTGAACCTTAAAATGCTTTTAACGTAGCCAGTCCTTCGTTGCCCGAGCAGTGTGTTTGGGAGCATTGTCATGCTGGAAGATCCAGCCACGTTTCATCTTCAATGCTCTCATTCCTATCCAGGGTTCTATGGAGGGTTCAATGCTCTCATTCCTATGCAGAGTTCTATGTAGGGTTCAATGCTCTCATTACTATGCAGGGTTGCAAATGGCGCAAGTTTTCTGGAATTGGATTTGGAATGTTTGATGTGTGCGACCTCTTAGTTACTTATACCTTAAAGTAATTTATGTGGGATAACATTTATTCTTAAGTGAGGAATGGGGCATTGTTATGCATGGTTCAGTGTTGCATATCCACCCCCAAAAGTACCGTTGCTTGATGTCGTGTTGGTAGTAAAACATATTTTAGAGGTAGTAAAAAATGTAGTATATTGTGGAAGAAATGTAATGTTCTGTTCTGTGTAGTTCACATACTGATAGGTACTGATAGTTACTATGTGTCTCTTCTTTATGATATGGTGACCAATCTGATTATGTGACTGTATGAATTTAGGTCAGGTCAAACCTGCTGATTCAGACTCATACAGCCTGGGCTGGCATGGCAACTCTCTTTTACGTCTAAGAACGTCCTAACATACATTGATTATGCTTCTATATCAAATCTCCTACGCCTAATGAGTCAAATGCCTACCGACTGAGAAATGTTTGTTTGTAATTTCATAGGTGATAGGCTCATGATTACTGAACCTATATAATCCTGTGTCTTGTTTTGGAAGGCAGGTCAGTATCGCGTATTTCTCTGTCAACGCTGTACCTCCTTGTTTGATCAACCAAGTCTGTATTAAAACCTCCAAGAATCTGAAGGAATCTCTCTCATCTCTTTTATTAAAGAATTTCGATAACAATTTGGCGCCAACGTGGATTCCAGCGAGCGGAAGGACTGGAAGAGAGCCACCAAGAAGTCACAAAAGACCCGGAGAGGAGCAGCCCCCGACCTTCGAACCTCCGTATAGCCTTTAAGGAGCAGGAAGGGACTTGGTCCTCTCGTTTCAGACTGACCGCCGCCTGGAATTCGAACCCGGTCTCTCCTTGAGAGAAGGGAAATGGTGAGAGTGATTCTTTCCATAAAATTAATTAGTCTGTTGAAAAAAAAAAGAGGTAGCATTTTCATATATTTTCGCTTTGAAAAAGAATATAAATAAGTATTTTTCTGTGCTTTGATAACAAGAAAGAGTGCTGACTTTTTTGGGTCTCTAAACAAACTGGGACTGTTTAATTAATCAGTTTAGACGTGTCTGAACTCGAAAAGATTGGGAGAAAAATAGACCTGGAATGGGAACGACTTAAAAACACAAATTGTGCGGGGTACTGACTTTAAAAAGTTTGAAAAGCTTAAACGTTGTTGGGAGACCTGGATGAATAAAGCAAAATGCTGCGAGCGAAAAGCCCGTTTTAGAAATTTAAGGGGTAGTATGGATAATTCTGGCACAGTGACAGGCAGAACTGATAATACGTCATTAAAACCTGATCGCTCCACATGTAAACAGAATAAAACGCAGACACATTTTCAGAAACAACCATCCCCGCCAGCGGATCTCACATCAACAAATGAACATGTCAGACCTTCATGTCCTGAGACGGTTAGATCTATACAAAATCTGCCTAGACCTCCTCCATATGTTTCAGACAAGGAGATGATTGGAGATCTACAAGCGCTCTCCCTGACGAAGTTTGATCCGGATCTGGACTGTGCTCCACCGACGCACCAATCAACGACGGCTACGAAAGAAGTGAAGGGAGAAGCAGCCAATCCCAAGCAAGCATCTCATCTCTCTTATTAAATAACTTTGATAACAAGTAAAAGGTAGTAAAGTCATCTCTAGGATTCCTGTACAAACCCTGAACAAGTTCAAACAGGTGCCATTAATCCAAGTAACGAGTGGAGGATAGAAGAGCTTTCCAAAGACGTAACAGGTCTGTGAGGGCCAGAATTCTTGCTTGTTTGTAGGTGCTAAATACTTATTTTCTGCACCATTTTACAAATAAATTCTTTAAAAATCAGACAATGTGATTTCCTGGATTTTTTCCATTTAGTCTCTCACATTTGAAATACACCTAGGATACAAATTATCCACAATCGGTGGCTGCCAAATATTTTTTTGCCTCACTGTATGTTAACCATATACACACCTCCTCTGCTCTTTTCTGTATTTTGCTCCTACAAAGGCTTTGTTTTTTAGCTGTGTGAGCAGATGTGAGAGCAGACCTCCCAAAATACAGGGAGGTGGAGAAAGTCCTAGGTGTTATTTTGATTTACAATGTTTATAAAAAAGATGATCAAGAATAATAAATAGGTTTCACATGCAGGCTGTAAATCTGTGATCTTAGTTGCTGAATTGCATCAAACATTTGAAGGAGTTTTATGAGGGAACAGTTTCAAAAAGAAACACACCACTTTTGATGTAACGCTGTTTAGGTGGTAGATAGTGTGATTATTATTTGTTGACTCACATACAATTATGGGTGAAGATGAATTTCTTTGATAAATATGATTAAAGGGTAGAACTATTTGATCCTATGGCCACCTGACTTAGCGCCACTATTTCTTGGTATGATGCTATGAGCCACACAATGCATAGGCCTGACCAGGGCTGACTATTGCTCTCTGTAGCTGGGCTGGGCATTTCTGGAAAGTCCCTGGCTGAGGATGAGGCTGGCAAGCTGGGTGGGTGTGGGGATGGTAGGCGGTGGGGGTGTTGGAGTCCTGGAATTGTGCATGTTTTCTTGGATCAGGAAGGAGGATGTGGTAGTCAAAAGACACTCCTCAGCTCTGCCTTTTAAAAATCTTCATCACCCCCAACCACCCACATCCACGCACTACCTCACCCCACAATCAGCCAAAAGAGGTAAAAAGATGGAGAAAATGACTCTTCCAGTAAAGCCACTCATTCAGAGAAACAGGCTAGGAAAAATGGGATAGAATTAGTGAGAACATAAAAGGTATTTAAAAATATGGAATGACAGGTAATTTCCATTGGTTGGCTAGTTTTTCTAGAAAGGTACACTTGTGTCTTTGATTCTCTGGTTATACTGTGATTGAGGGGATTGAATACTGTGATGTCCAGTATGTACTGTTGGTGTAATCCCAAGTAAGATGGCCTGTTTATCTGTAAGGGAATGTGTTTCTAAATGGGCACAGAACACCAGTCCATCTGGGCTTCCCTGCCTCTTAACCCAATATCTGGCCGCCATTTATCATACAGACATGAAAACCTACACACATCCACATGCAACCACCCACACCCAAATAGGAACTACAGCTGCCATCTAACCACATCACACACACTCACACTCATCATGATCCACATTAGCCCCCTCTGTAAACACAGCTTGATGGATATTTATATCTTAATAGTTATTTTGTTGCAAAAAATTGAGAATTACTGTGAAACTGAAAACCTGTTAAGAAAAAATAATTTAATCTTTTTTTCCATCAATACAAATGTTGTGAGTTACTCAGATCAGTCTCGTTCATACTTCAAAAGTTTTTTTTCGATGTATGTGCAGATGTTTTCCACCACCTTATAGTAATTTCATTTATGTTGTACATGTTGAGCCGAAAAGCTGAGCTGTATGGCCCACTCAGGTTTCACCTTGGCAGTAGTGCTCTCACCCTGGCAGCAGATTTCACACACTCTTCCTGCCAACTCTCTTCAGCTTTCCATACTACCTGTAACATATGTTCACCTCTAACAAGGGTAACTACTGTTTCCAAAGCACCATGAACCACAAGTTATTATACATCCTTCTGTTTTGAAAAAGTCTCCATACTGTTTGTAGTATTTCCGCTGAATGTAAAAAAGTGTTGCAGAAACATCTTGTTGTACATTTATAACTTGTCAGACACTAAAGAAATTGTGTCATTTTGAGTCTAACCATTGCAATATCTTTACTTAAGACCCATGTTAAGAAAGCTGCACACACAAAAATAAGGCATCAACTTTAAAATGTACCCTCAATGCTCCCTGTCAGGCACTATGGGTGTGGCTTTAATGAAAACACAGATACTACACCAATAACAGGTATGAGAAGTTGAGTTAAATCAGGGAATCTGCTACAGAGCATTTAAAAAATGACAAGATATGTGACCTTCTGATCCGATAATTGGGATTGAATCAAGATATTCCTAGTCTGAGATAAACTCCAAAAAATTGTATTCAAATGGTTACTTTTTTATGTTCCAAGTCTTGAGTTGTTTTTTTCTTGGATTCAAATGATTATTGTCAAAGAGTTTTTCCCTCTATCAATTTTCAAAATAGCTTGAGCCACAGCCAGGCATACATCTTCTCTTTGGTAAATGCTGACCAATAATATATTAGTAGAAGATTCACCCCAGCAATTTTCTTATGTTTTCAATTGTGTCTGGCATTTGGGTTCATCATCAAAACAAAAAAGCAAACAGAAAAACAGGAAATACACGTGAACATCTTAGTGTTTAGATCTGTGATTTTATAATATATTTTATAATAAAATTTATACTACATTAGGACCTTCCCTATGGATATTGGATCTTCAAAACTTAGACAACTTTCCTTCATTGTGAAGGAAACCGTATGTTACTGTATTCTTTGTATTCGCCAGTCAACCCTTTTGTCCTGCTGCTTTCATGACCATCCTTTCAAGATGCAACTGTTACTAGAGTGTATGAACAGAATTTATCTTCAAATGTGGAAAGTCAATGCACCTCCACCGTCGGTTTCAGCTTTCACCATTCTTGTTTTTTTTCATTCACGAACGGCACGAGAGTATGATGCAAGTGAGGAAGCTTTCTGTATACTTCTAAGTTAGTTATATTGTAAAATAATTAATTTGAAGCAATGAATATACAAGTGTTAGATTGCCACTACTTAGCAGTATTTTATTATTTCTATTCTTTCATTCAGTGGAATGTTTGGGTGTTTATTTCATGTTTTTATGTAAAATTCTACAAGTAACTATAATTATTACATGATGTTTATATCAATTCTCCTGTAAGTAAAGAAAGTCAGAACAAGAGTCGAAGACAGATGGAGAACCAGTTGTGAAGGTGACTCTGCCTCCTCGAGAGTCTCTTCGTCTGGGCACAACCTTAGTCCCCTCTCAGCCAATCTCCTACCTGCTTTTTGACGCCCAGAGGACCAACTGCGGCATCCAGCAGGCCAGCAGCTGTTTTTGGGAGCCGTCCCTTTCTTATCCCAACCCTTTTTCACCTCACTCCCGAGAGAGGAGCACAAGGATCAGACTCCTGTGTTGAGCTGCTTTGCGTTGCCTCCAGGATATATTAAACAGTGATGCAACAAGGACACGGTTATGCTATGCAGAGGAAGCACTTTATTGTTAATAATAAAGGACGTAGAGAATGCTGGATCTGCAAATGCAGAGTCAGGATACAGATTTAACTTTCTCCCATGTCAGTATCAATATTCTGACCCCCCACTGTGAATCTCTCGCTGCATGGAACTCAAATAAATACCATTCACTTTCCAGTGTAGCAAACTCTGTGCTGCTCCCAAACTGTGGCCTTTCTTCACAGCTGAGGGAGGTCAGGGCAGCATGGTGTGCGATGGTAAGTATTTGCATGTGTGGTTGCAAGTGCATTTGAGCAGTGACTGATTGTATATGTGGGTGTGTGAAAACAATAGAAATGATTTATAGTGTATATGTGTAAAAAAAAAAAAAAGCAAGACTGGATTTGCGACTGCAAACCAAAAATTGACAGTAGGGATATGAATGCTTGCTTATAGTTGGGATACTGGTGTGAGATCTTTTTCAACATTATTGTTGTGTTTATTACTTCCTTTGGTTTCTTGTATCAGTTGATCCAAACTGAGTTATTAAATAAATAACATATGTTCCTTTGTAAATTAGCTCATGCTGGCAACGTCAACAAATGCTGTCGTTTTGACTTAAAAAAAAACCTTGCAATCTTCCACACATGGGTGAACCTGATCCAAACATAAGTTTATATTTTTCCGAAGAGCTCAAGTTTGGTCTAAAAGGTGATTACAGCCCTTTCTCCCAAGTCTTCTCTGAACAATTTAAAACAAGCAAAAATAATCATACAAAATCATGAATCATAAAACATAAAAGAAAATGTTTAAAATTACACAATTTAAGCAAATAAAAAAACTAAGGAAATTATAGTAAAGTTGAAACAGTCTTTAGCCTTTATGGGTAAACTGCAGTAAACAGTAATCTATTCAGTTCTGATTTAAAATAGTCAACAGTTTCAGCAGATTTCAGGTTTTTAGACACTTGTGCCTCTTTTCCACTAGGGTCTGCTGGCCCCGGCCTGCCATATTTCTGACCACCACTTTTCTACGCTGAGCCCACCCATGTGCTTTCCCACATCTCCATGCCTGAGATGTCAATGGAAACACAACCAGACCGTGCTGGGGCAGGCTGAGCCGTACTGGGCCTGGCTGAGCAGACCGTGGTGGAAATGGGGCTTTGGTTTCAGAGCTGCAAAGCGTAGGAACTGTATGCTCCCTTCCCTAGTTTAGGTAGGAGCTCATCCCCTTACACTGTAATAACCCCATGACTAGCTGGTGCCCTCAACAGTTTCTCCTATAGGTTTCAAAAACAGCCATTCACACATCCCACCCACACCAGCAGCTATGGAATTCCCTTCCCTCTCCTTTCTGACCCCCTGCCTGTACTAAAGCTCTCTGAGGGAGATGTAAATAGGCTTTTTCAGGATCAGTAGATCAGAAAAGCTGTAGGATCTTATGGTGCTTCTTCCTTTTGCTTGAAAACCTGTTCTGGCCAATTGACCCCTGTCTTCACTGTTATCTGCAACAAGTCTTTGGAGCTGTATGAGGTTCCCTCCTTCTTCAAGCACTCCACCGCCAACCCAGGCTCCAAGGCAGAATCACAGGATTAAATGACCATGGGCCTACAATTTGCTCTCTGGGCAAATAGGTCGGGAGATGATGCAGTTTGCTTGGAAAGCACTTCACGCTGCACCATATTGACTATCCATAGAAGTTCCCCAAGCTCCTGTTTGATGGCTTTAGCTCTGCTATAACTTTCCAAGGGCCCCTCGGGCGGGCCCTAGTTTAAATCCACCAATTTTCTGACTTCTAACTTCTATGAACCTATACATATTTTATATCATTGGAAAGCTAAGAGTCTTGTGATTCCAATTATGGATGCCGATCAAGGATACAATCATAACTATAGACACAGCAAGCGCTTTTGCCAACACAAGCGCTCTCCTGAAAGAGGTAAAAAATATGGAACTCACCGCTTTGTAGTCTAACAAATGTGACAAAACTGATCCATCTCTAACAAAAATTGTTTTTTTACATCAATAAGGGTCAGATTAAAGTCCTCCAATAATGATTAGTCCAGAAAAACTGTAAAACCGATAACAAAATGTAAAATAAACAGTGAAAATGCACTTCCGAAATGTCTACGACCATTTTAGTAGACCATACCGCTTTGTTTCCGTTTCCTTCGCTTCCACTTCCACTTCCAAAGGTCACTGAGCATGCCCAGAAATTAAAATAAATAAATAATTTGGTTTATTCCTTACGTACGCTAGATCTCTAACCAATGGTGCATGGATGAAAAGTCAAGTTATGGTAAATAACTGGAACCAATCGTGGTCCAGAACTCTGATTGACGCATTGAATAGCCAATGTAATGCTGTAAACGCAGATATATAACTTGACCGGGCGGGGTTAGTTGCTCCCATAGTATATGACGTGTGTAAAATGTCTTATTCATGAAGAGATTATGCACAGTGCACACCAGTAGCATACTGTTTCAGCAACGTGTCCAAACACCCTTTATAGTCAAAATACAACATTGAAGGAAGCCGTGGAGCTTTATATGAGAAAACGCAGTTATGATTCTGACAATGTTTCTAATTCAGTGAAGACTATGGCAATTACCCAGGAGATGGTGCATATGGCACACTTTTGGCCACTTTTGCAGAATATTAATTTTTTGGTTTATTGCTGTCGAATTTGGTGTGGATAAAGGTAATACTTCAGGCTTTAGACCCACATTGTATTTTAGGTCCCCACCTCTTTTTAAATCCACTTTTATAGCATGTATTTATAGAAAATAAATAATCAAACATAACATTTGATCTTTTTCAGTGTATTAAAATTTATATTGCTTGGTAACAATAGCACTCAGATATTTTTACACAGTTCTGGGATAAATTTTAGAGTGTTTGCTTTCCAAAGAGACCCCAGCCATGTCTCTACTCAAAATGGTTTAAGAACAGCTTTAATTTTATTTTGGGTATGCTTTATAAAAAATGTAGAGCGGAAATTGCAGGAATGTTAGCACCATCAAACCAGACATCCTCCACCAGAAGCTCACACAGCTCACAGTGTTGATCTCCACCTGTCAGTGGATCACCAACTTCCTGACTGACCAGGAGCAGCAACTGAGGCTGGGGGGCATCCTCTCCTGCACAAGAATCTTCTGCACCAGTGCCTCTCAGGGAGATGTTCTCTCCTCACTCCTCTTCTCTCTCTACACAAATGACTGCACCTAAGTGGACCCGTCTGTGAAACCCTCGAAGTTTGTAGATGACAACAATGTCCCACTTGAAGTTACCCTAGGGCAAACGCATACTTGCTGAAGGGGCTATATATATGTTTTTTGTCCTCAACATGCCTTGGGATCCCTCCGAGTAAGCCAATGAGGGTCACTGGAGAGAGGAATGTCTGGGTTTTTCCTTCTGGATCTGTTACACCGCCCCCCGACTTGATGTTGAATAATCAGAAGAGAATAGATGGAAGTATACAAGAACGGAACGTTAAAGCAGAGCAGAAGCCAACAAACAGGATCTTGGTGAACTTCTATGGATAGTCAGTATGGTGCAGCGTGAAGTGCAGTACCAAGCAAACTGCATCATTTATTATAATATTGCAACAATATCAATATACAATCAATATTTTTTTTCCAAATACATCTAAGAAAGGGTTGATTTATTTTTTTAATTTCAGTCTTTAAGGGTTTAAACCAATACACTTAAGCTAATAAATCTTTAAATTCTTGTCTTTTTCATATAAAAGTCGCATAAAAAGTTTTACACCCATATATGTTTCTATCACTTACAATCATTTGAGCCATGACATTCATAAGCATGTGATACACATTCCTCTACCACTTTATTTTACATTGTATTCCTAAATTTTCATTTCTTCTTAACTCTGATAGTTTTTGTCTCTGTGAGCATTGTTTCTTCTGGGCATAGTGCCCACTTCATCCCTCGACTCGAACATGATCTCCCTGGGGAATGTGCATTGCTGGGATTGCCATTCGATTGGGTTAATATAATGACCAGCGCTATATATGACTATTAAATGATGTTTTCTCTGCATTACAATAATGCTTATTTTATGCATGAGTGCAAGACAAAGTTTATTATGTTTCCAACAGATCAATAAAAACTTAGATTTATAAGTACAGATTAGCATTGTGAATAGCAATTAAGAAGAAGAGTGGATCGATAACACTCAAAATAAGTTGGATTCAGACAATCCCTCAAGGGATTTCCAGCCAGCTTAGCCCCTGACTCAGTTCCACTGGGGATAGTAAGCTGGGGGGTGTAAGCAAAGGAATTGTGAGGAGGAGGAATAAAGAGTTTGAGATTTTTGACACTTTCTGTACATGTACAGTTGGAAAAAAGACAAAACCATTCAGAAAGAGGTTGGTAACTAGAATAAGGAACAAAGCTAGGATGTTAGGGATTAGCAGGAATGAAAAACAAACAAACGGGGAAAGTAGGAAGATAGAATTAGAAAGGATAATGACAACAAGGTTTGAAATAAAGGAAATCGGGAACCCAAAAATGACGGAAAGGATTGGACTAGAGAAAAAGATGGGTGCTCAGTTGGGAAGTAGGGTGCTAATTCAGAGAATGGATGTGAACAACAGCCAAAGCATTTTTGTATTAACATAATTAACAGATGGTGTTGGTGATTAGGTTACATGCGATTCAGGAAGCCAGGGTTGTTAGCCGAGTGTTAAGGCTGCACATTCTGTCAGCCATTAAAAAGATCGGAAAAGAACAATGTCAGTCGAGAGAATTAAATCAACAACACCTACTCACATCTAAACACTGTGGGGGAAGGTGGGGTGTATCCGCACATGCACAGATGCACAGACGCGGAGTAAACAAATACACATGATACACACACTCGTTATACAAATATAATTTGATTGCTAACACACACACACGTGCACACAGCAACACACAAGCCCATTTGAAGACTTAAAATGCATTGTTTCTGGGGGTTTTTTAGTGTACCGGGGAGGAACATAAAGGCATTTTATGAGCCATGGCCCACTTTCAAAGCTTTGTCTGCTATAAATGCAGCTTTGATATGAGAAAAGTGACACGCTGCTGTGAGAAGACTCTTTGTGACTCAGTAAAATATAAAAATAGTCCTGTTGGCTCACTAATGTGAACACGGTGATGGCTTTTGTTCTGTCTGCTATTGTCTGTAGCTATAGGCAGAAATATTTGTGCGTAAGTTTTTCTTAAGCTTTAGTCTGGCCAATGGAGTTGCTTATGCAGCACTGTTCCCACCGCTCATGATTCAGTTTTTCACCTGTTTGATATTATATCACATTACTCACTTCATGTTTGCTGCCATGCGAGCATTTCTGTCTGTGTTTGTGTTTGTCTTTATGTATCTTTGTCTGTCACATCTGCCAATTGGTTTGTTTCTTTCCTGAAGGCTTACAGCAGCCAGTTCAGCATATGATAAGTCTGTGTTCTTTTGTGAACAGACAGCGAGACTATACAGTGGAAACAAACTGTTTGCCTTGATTCAGTAGGTGCGTTTTGCACGTGTCTATCTGTCTGCATGTGTGCGTGTGTTTGTGTGTGATATCCCATGTGTTTGCATGGTGTCTGTGTCTTCAAAGCAATCTGGTTTTAATGACCGTGGGATGTTGTCCAGCTTTTAATTCCAACAAGCAAGCTTGAGTTTGGATGATTCCCTTTGTAATGCGTATGTGTGCAAGTGTTTGTATGAAAGCTTTGCTTTATCCAGACATGCTTGAGAGGGTTGCCGTTCCATGGAGACTGATGTGACTGACTGTCCCTCTGGTAGGTTTGGTAATCAATTTAAATGTAAAATTTTGACCAAACATTCTGACTATGACTACTACTTTCCTGGAATAATAAGCTCCCCTGTGATAACTCCACATGTTTTCAATGACTTCTTTGTCATCTAGCTGATGTGTGACTGTATCCGGTGAAAACTGTCTGCACAACAGGGCTTGGACAAATTAAAATGGGTTGTTAGGGGTCTTAATTTTTCCTTTGGGCTTCTTGTTAATGGTCAGTGGATAGAAAAAACAGCACTTTACTTCAGTTGTTGGTGTTGATGATTTTCCTAATCTGGGGTTTACGATAATAAAAATGTATACAAATCTGTTGACAGCCAGCACAGGACTTGGTCTAATAGGAGAAGAACGTTATGTGGATTTAAAAGAACAAGAAGAACAAGAAGAAGGAGGAGGAGGAATCATTTTTTATTTCCTTTTCCATACCTTCTTCTCCTTCGTCCTCCGCCTCCTCCTCTTCTTTGCCTATTAGGCAGAGTGCCCTGCTGACTGTCACTGAATTTGAGCTGAAAATCCGGTCAATCAAAAGAGCTACCACCCCTAACTGACAAATATGCCCTCTTAACAGAGAGCGAAGGATGGATGAAAGGAACGTGCTTTACCGCTTGCTCGCTGCACTGCATTCATGGGCCCGCGAATAAATTGTAATCTGGTCGCGATCAGTGCTATGTACCCTCTCAGTTAATAAATGTGGCAGTGATCTGCACAATGTGCTCTCTCTAGTAATAAATGTGGCAGCAATCAGAGCTATGCATTCTGTCAGTTAATAAACATGCTGTTTTGATTGCGTAATATGCCCCCAAGGGTTTTTGGCAGGAATGTGATGTCACACATGGAGCCGCAGGCTGCACACCAGTTTAGAGGTATGGTCATGTCTTGGAAGGTTTTCAAGTTGTGCTACGCTCTTTGCATAATTTTATCTTTGACCTGTATGGAGCTTTGGCCTTCTCAATTCTCTTAAATTACACACCCCTCAACTATTTCCAACTTATTCAATTTCTGAAAGTTATAGGTTGCACTGCATTTTAATCAGGGGTATAAAATTGAAGGTGTGTGAAAACAAGTGCATGGAAAAAGAAAAAAAAAATGTTTTAAATATTGAAAAATATGTATTCCTTTTATTCAGTTTCACATATTTGCTTCTGTGTTTTGGTTTATCACATAAATCTCAGTCAAGTTTATTGAGGCCTTTAGTAATGTCATAAAATACTATGAAGAAGTCTTTTCTTTTCGTGCTGTTTTTATTTAGCCTTTCTTATGTAGGAAAAACTGATTTTTATCAATGTTGATGAATGCCTCTATGCATAATTTTTTTCATAAACTGAATTTGGTTAAAGGCAGGTAAAGTGCTTCAACTTACTGAATTATTAAATAACTCTATGGTTCTGATTTAGGCACAGTAAAGCCAACCATGGAAATTGTGTCTTTGTAACAGTAACGTCCATCTGAACTATACCTGTTTGACGACAATACAGCCCCATATCTAAATCTTTTCTGCACTCATATGTAGTACCTGCATGCCCACTTTGATACGTACCCTCATCTGCAGCCCAACTTCAGAGTGGAATCAATGCAGCGTTAGAGTGATGGTGTGCTGTGGCTGTGCTTGGGTCATTTTATGGTGTGGACATGGAAATAGAAGATCAATCAGAGCCATGATATCTTATTACTAACGTTAATTCACCCAGAGCAGTATAGATCGGTGCATTGGCCTGGCTGAGCCTTGATTTAAGGCAAAGTGGAATTGAGTGTGGCTTTGACTCTGCCTGCATGTAGGGTTTTGTTTGTGTTTGTGCTTCTCCGCGTGTGTCCCAGTGGTCTTCTTTAAAGTTTAATGCAATTTTGGGATATTTAAAATTTGCATCTATATATGCATTACATTCATTTTGAATATTTGGTGCATGAAATATTTGAAGTTGAACTTAACCAGCATTCGGGAACTTAACCAGCATTCGGGAACTTAACCAGCAGAAGAGAATGAGACATTACATCCACTCTTGTTTTTCTCTTTCTCATTCAATCCTGTTCAAGACCATATAGTCTCACATCTGACACAAAACTCAACTAAATCTGAATCTGGTCATCTTTCACCCCACGTTGTTGCAGCTGCCTCCTGGGATTATATCCTAGCGCATGATTTCTACGAGCGATGGGCCTCAACAAAGAGGGGTTGCCCTGTTACCATGTTTTATTCATCTGGCCTGTCATTTGAGTTTTACTTGTTATGGTCATTCTGTAGTGTTTTTTTCTAAAACCTAGCATGTTAGTTTTGTGTGTTTAGTTACTATTTTGGTGTTTCTGTCTGCATTTTCATCTCTCTCTCTCTCTCTGTAATGTGCAAATTACTTTTTGCATGTGTTTGTGTGGGAGTTTCCTCCCCGGAGAGATGAAAAGCCAAGGACCATATGTTATGCAGCAGTAGGCCACAACTGACAGTGCAGTTGCAGAGTTCAACAATAAGGGTTGCCCGGTGGCTGGGAGCCAGTTGGAGGTTTACTTGGACCAGTTGGTTAGTGATTTGCCAGACTGGCTGCATGCCTAAAAAAAGTTTTAGCCTTACTGATTCTCACCAGCCCTAAGCTTCTATTTTTGGCTGTATAGTCTGCAACATTCAGTTATTAGCCTACAAAGTCCTAAAATTTACCAAAATCAATCAAGAGCTCTTTCTTTGAAGAAGTGCATACTCTTGAGCCTACATTTGTAGAGTTATTGGTTTTCCAAATTATATTATGAAACAGGTATTTCAATTATTAAATGTTCTGTTTATTAACTCTCATTAAATGACCATATGGTCAACCGACCATAAGTTCTCTGTAAGGTGACCTTGGGTTTTAGAAAGGTACCCTCAAATAAAATTTATTATTATTATTTATTATTAATATTATTATTATTATTATTATTATTATTATTACTATTATTATTATTATTATTATTACTATTATTATTGTTATTATTATTACTATTTTTTCTTTTGAAAAACCTCACTGATTTGGGTAAACATTTTAGGTAATAACACCTCATTGCCAAAAATATTGAGACTTCCCTCCAAATCATTGAATTCAAGAGTTTTAATTACTTCCATGTCCAAAGAAATCCAGGCATACAGCCGGCTTCTCCATTTGCGAAATAATTGGTCAAATGATTGTCAAGAGTGCAGTAATTCACATCTTGGTACCATTATAGGAAGCCACTGGTTCAATTAGTCAATTTGTGAAATTTCCTTAACAGTACAGGTCCTTCTCAAACAATTAGCATATTGTGATAAAGGTAATTCTTTTCCATAATGTAATGATAAAAATTAAACTTTAATATATTTTAGATTCATTGCACACCAACTGAAATATTTCAGGTCTTTTATTGTTTTAAAACTGATGATTTTGGCATACAGCTCATGAAAACCCAAAATTCCTATCTCAAAAAATTAGCATATTTCATCCGACCAATAAAAGACAAGTGTTTTTAATATAAAAAAAGTCAACCTTCAAATAATTATGTTCAGTTATGCACTCAATACTTGGTCGGGAATCCTTTTGCAGAAATGACTGCTTCAATGCGGCGTGGCATGGAGGCAATCAGCCTGTGGCACTGCTGAGGTGTTATGGAGGCCCAGAATGCTTCGATAGCGGCCTTAAGCTCATCCAGAGTGTTGGGTCTTGCGTCTCTCAACTTCCTCTTCACAATATCCCACAGATTCTCTATGGGGTTCAGGTCAGGAGAGTTGGCAGGCCAATTGAGCACCGTAATACCATGGTCAGTAAACCATTTACCAGTGGTTTTGGCACTGTGAGCAGGTGCCAGGTCGTGCTGAAAAATAAAATCTTCATCTCCATAAAGCTTTTCAGCAATTGGAAGCATGAAGTGCTCCAAAATCTCCTGATAGCTAGCTGCATTGACCCTGCCCTTGATAAAACACAGTGGACCAACACCAGCAGCCGAAATGGCACCCTAGACCATCACTGACTGTGGGTACTTGACACTGGACTTCAGGCATTTTGGCATTTCCTTCTCCCCAGTCTTCCTCCAGACTCTGGCACCTTGATTTCCGAATGACATGCCAAATTTGCTTTCATCCGAAAAAAGTACTTTGGACCACTGAGCAACAGTCCAGTGCTGCTTCTCTGTAGCCCAGGTCAGGCGCTTCTGCAGCTGTTTCTGGTTCAAAAGTGGCTTGACTTGGGGAATGCGGCACCTGTAGCCCATTTCCTGCACACGCCTGTGCACGGTGGCTCTGGATGTTTCTACTCCAGACTCAGTCCACTGCTTCCGCAGGTCCCCCAAGGTCTGGAATTGGTCCTTCTCTACAATCTTCCTCAGGGTCCGGTCACCTCTTCTCGTTGTGCAGCGTTTTTTGCCACACTTTTTCCTTCCCACAGACTTCCCACTGAGGTGCCTTGATACAGCACTCTGGGAACAGCCTATTCGTTCAGAAATTTCTTTCTGTGTCTTACCCTCTTGCTTGAGGGTGTCAATGATGGCCTTCTGGGCAGCAGTCAAGGTAGGCAGTCTTACCCATGATTGCAGTTTTGAGTAATGAACCAGGCTGGGAGTTTTTAAAAGCCTCAGGAATCTTTTGCAGGGGTTTAGAGTTAATTAGTTGATTCAGATGATTAGGTTAATAGCTCGTTTAGAGAACCTTTTCATGATATGCTAATTTTTTGAGATTGAGATTTGAGGTTTTCATGAGCTGTATGCCAAAATCATCAGTTTTAAAACAATAAAAGACCTGAAATATTTCAGTTGGTGTGCAATGAATCTAAAATATATGAAAGTTTAATTTTTATCATTACATTATGGAAAAGAATGAACTTTATCACAATATGCTAATTTTTTGAGAAGGACCTGTAAATATGAAACAGTCAACTGTAAGTGATATTATAACCAAGTGAAAACAGGTAGGAACAACTCAAAATTGGTCATGAAGTGATAAACCATCAAAATTAAGACAGTAAGGACAGTACATGATGATATGTGCAAGTTACAAACAGTCTAGACAGTCAATAACTAAAACCAAACTTTCAGTAGCCTTCAGACTAGCTAAATAGCAGTATGTTGAGAACATAATAACATTATTTTTATGCCAGCAGCCACTTACAAAAGTTGATTCACAAAGTGTGATGCGTCTTGCATGGAATACAGTGGTGTGAAGTACTTTTTCACTGGTCTCCAGGGCATAGAAGGCATTATCTCTGTAGCATCACACCATGCATTATTATTATTGATATGTAATTTGATAAAGATTTGAATGTATATATCAATATTACAATGAATACAGTTGACATAAAGTGGAATTCTTTATGCTCTAATGTTGATTGACCCATTTGTTTTGTTTTCATATTTTTTCAGTGTCAGTTTATTTCAAACACAATTAGAAGAGCAAAAGCAGGACTTTCATGATGACAAATGGCATGTATGAAAATCTAATCTTCACAAATGTTGAAAAAAGTCATATATAAACAGGACCCTTTCTAGTTGCTTTTTTACATCCACTGCAAAAAGAGCAGTGTACTTTATAATATCAATTAAGTTTAAAGGAAACAATCTTGTCAATTTTTTAATTGGACATTTACTGTACATGTCAAAGTTTATCACCAATGCTTTCTATTTTCTGTATCCCAGACATGAAGAATGCAACAACTGCTGGAGGCACTGAACTTGTATAGAGAAACCAGGTAGTTGACAACCTATCAGCAGATCCAATTACTGTTTTGGCAAGGCAGAAAAACTGGGATAAACTCATTGGTGTGACAAATGTCACCTCTAGTTTTTTTTTGCTCTTTACTAATAAAGTTATTCACTGTAATCAGCGCTTGTGGAAAGTTCATTTATTTGTGGTATTTTGGCCTTTTTTGTAAAAAGTATTTTACAGAATAGTCAGTTCTTTAAATTATAGCACTTAAAGTATTTGTCTTTAATTTGCCATCAATTTAGGTGTGTCTGTTTGCCCAGTCCAAAATAACATTTATGAAAAGTATTAAAGGAAATGACCAATCTATGTAGCTGAAGATTGATGAGATTTACTCTACGGTGGCTATAAGTTAGGTAAGCATTTGTAGAAACAAAATGTCAGCAGAAAATGAGAAGTATTTTTTTTTTGGTTTCCAAGTGAGTTGTTTCTATTTAGTGTACAACAAGTAGCTATTGGGCTTTATGACATTGTAGTAATGTTTGGTGCTAAAACAATGACGGCTTCACACAAGTCTTCTACCTTTGTTACCATGTGACACAAAACAAAGCCGCATGCACAAATAATGTAAAATACATTTGGCTGTCTAGTTAGCAAATTAAAATAATTTTCTCTGCTTTATTTTCTGGTGCATCAGTTGAAAATCAACTTTATAATGGTGAATTATACTGATGATAGGGTGTACAGGCATTGATACTAGATCTTTCCACTCACAGACCAGTGCAAATTATAACCTAGTTTCTCCACAAACATTAAAAACATGAATGCAGGCTTCAATTTTTAAGATTCTTTTAAAGTCTGTCCTCAGCCATTCATCAAAACAATATTCAGCCCCATTAAGCTAACATAACCAAAGCCAGTACTGTTATTTCCATTCCTTGTTGTGAAATCTGAAAAGCAAACTTAAAGAGGAGAATGGAGCAAATGTTATGCCTCAGACTGATTTACCTTTGTCACAGTACCCTTTGTTCAAATCTAGAAATAGAATACAGGTGAATCTCAATTTATTAGAATAACATTCCAAAGTTTGACATTGTATTTCAGTGATTTAATACAAAAGATTAAACTTATATAATTTATATTATAAAGGAACATTTCACTTAGTGATGCATTTAGTGTATTTATTTTAGTTAATGTTAATGATTATGGTTGTAATATTTTAAAATATGATATTCAGAAAACAGCAATGTTACATAAAACCATTTAGTGTTTTGTTTTAACCTTGTTCTGGCCTATGCGATCATGGGGAACTGTGTTGACTTAACATTTGTCCAGAGCACAATTGATGACAACCTCCACAAGAAGAGTAAGCTACATAATGTTGTCGCTAAAGGAGCTTGATGAGCTCAGAGTGCTCTATCCAGATATAATATTAATAATATTGGAAAGTTGACTTGAAGGAAAACAGTGTGATGGAAGGTCAACAAGCGACAGGGATAACTGCAGCTTTGAGAGGATCATATAGCATATAGTCTATTCAGGGGTTTGGGGAAGATCATCAAGGTGTGAACTGCTGCTCTCGTCAGTGCTTTAAGAGCCACAACACACAGACGTATCCAGGTCACATTCCTTGTGACCAATGACTGACGCAATCTGCTGGGATTCCTTAAATAGGAAACTTTTTAACTGATTGGAATGTTTGTATAAATGTATTGAAATGACTTCTTGTTAAGTGCCTTGAGATGACATCTGTTGTGAATTGGCGCTATATAAATAAACTGAATTGAATTGTATGAAGCTACTTGTGAACCATATAAGTGTTTAGCTGGGCTGAGTTTAAAATTTCCTGGATGTCTTCTCAAATTAAAATAAAGTAATATGGAAATTATGTTTTCTTCTTCTTTATAATCCAAACTGCTTGACGTCAAGAGTGGAATTTTTCGTCAATTATATTTTTTGGAAATAGGTCAACTGCTGGTATTGGTCCAGTTTACATTATCTGTTCCAAAGTCACTGCAGCAATCCCCAGGAAATTGTAGAGCACTTGATTTTGCCTTCTGTTTATAAGCTTTATGGAGATGCTGATTTTATTTTCTGGCAGGACTTGGAACCCAGACAAGCGGCCAAAAGTACCAATACCTGCTTTAATAATAATATTGAATGGTAAATTGTAAATGGCCTGCGTCAGTATTGCACTTTTTCACTCCGAGGACCACAAAGCGCTTCACACTACATTCAGTCATTCACCCATTCACGCACACGTTCACACACTGATGGCGGTAAGCTACATTGTAGCCACAGCTGCCCTGGGCGACAATGACAGAAGCGAGGCTGCCGTACACACAGGTGCCATCGGGTTCTCTGACCACCACCAGTACACAAGGCGGTTAAAGTGTCTTGGCCAAGGACAAAACAAGCAAGGAGACGTTGCAGGCGTTCGAACCGGCAACCCATCGGTTACAGAACGAACTCTTACCATCTGAGCCACAGTTGCCCCCCATTGAGTGCATATACTGTACAGTTCATAGACTTTCTTTGCTAAGATTTCTGTATTAAAAATAATTTTTGTAGGTCTTATATATTATTTAGCACCTAGATGGCCCTTTTGAAGATTTTACATGATTTCGGATTAAACTATGATGCACACAGGGTGACAATGTTGGTTCTACTGGATCTAAGTGCTGACTTTGATACAGTAGACCACACTATTCTTTTAACCCGTTTAAAACAGATTGGCCTCTCTGGTGCTGTTTACAAATGGTTCACATCCTATCTCACAGACAGGACTTTTATGGTAAGTTTA